>JASAUF010000096.1:3600000-4200000 GCA_030180095.1 Magnolia changhungtana
GAGAATCCCATCTCAACACCCTCCTAAGGCATCAACATCCAAACACTTGCTCACACAAGCATTTCCACAAACACATAACATACACTATTTCAACATACTTAGTGTATATTAGCAAACATGTATTAGGGCAAATCCTTTCGCCAAGAAAATATTTTATGCACACATAATATATTTATACAACAATTAATCATGGCAAACACATCTCTAAATTATACATGTATATGGTATTTCTTACAATACAATATTTTTACATGCATAGTGTATATTAGTAAAACATGTATTTAGGCGAATTCTTTCGCCAAATAGGTATTTTATCCATATATCGTATATCCATACAACAAATAATCATGTCAAATATATTTCTAAAAAATATACGTATACGGTACTTTCTACGAATACCTAGAATATGTAAAATTCCATATTCTACAACTCTAATCGAAACAGAAATCAGAAAGCACTTTGTACATGTGTAATTGCATGCAGACCATGAATCTATCATTATCTGACATTGAAAGCGTTGAAAACCATAACCTATACACCTAAAGTCCTCACCTTGTACCTTGGAATCTCAACGGATCAGCAAGGTTTGATGAGCTTCCGTATTCGGGAGTTTTATAACCTAAAGAGTGAAATCGGTTAGCTATTTCATAACCTATAATGTAAGACCCGTATCCTAGTTCGCACTGTTCCGATGAATCCTGCGATAATTTCCGTCGAAGTCCGGCAATCCGCGACTGATAATCGACGTTGCGATCGATCGTAAGTCGTATCCTTTATATTCGAATCGGTTTAATCCGAGACCTATATCATTGCGACCGCACCGTCGCCGCGGTTCCAACGCCGCGACTCACGCACCGATCCGATACCCTGACTAGAATATGTGAGTCGGCGTTTATTTCGAAGAAACGCCGCACTTTCTCGATCCCGAGAGAATCTCTACACAATGTCAAATCAATCCCATCAATCAATCAATCACATCAATCAATCAATCACTTCAATGTCAAGTACAAAGCACCCATGCTTTCTTTTTCCACAAGTTAAGCAAACCCAAAAGTCCACCAATCCATCACCTCACCCATCACTCACATCCATCACCTCACATCACTCACCTCACATCTCCCATCCCTCTCTCCTTATCTCTCTCTTTCTCTACACTATTTTCCAAGCAACACCAAGAGCAAAGAGAGCTCCCACGTCCAAGCCTTCCATGGAAAAAAATGACCTTGTGTGGCCCACCTTTCCCTTCCCAAAACCTCTCATCCTAGCCCTTGATTTCCCATCTCCACCGTCAAAGAGGAGCACAAGAAGGTTGGCGTTCCAACGGGCCGAAGAAGATCGACGGTGGGTGTTTTGATAGGGTAGTTTTCATGCTTTCTTAGATGGGCCAAGTGAGGCCTACCGATCAATGGTAGGGATCTCACTTGGGACCCTATGATGTGGCTAATGGCCCACTTTGATTACCCTTTTATGTATGATGGAATGCAAGGGAGGGCCCATAGTGTCGGGGTCCCTCCATCACACGTGTGTCCCGCTCTCCCTCTTCTTCTCTCTCTCTCTTTTTCTTTTCTTGTGATGTTATGTTTGTATGGCCCACTTCGATGGACCCCACTATGTGCATGTATTGGGATCCAAACCATCTAAAGGTGGGGCCCACTTTACATATGTATGGTGACCACCCCACCTCATCATGTGGTGGCCCATCTACAAAGGTCCCACCCTAAAGGCACTGGATGCCCAAACAAAAAAAAAAAAAGAGAAAGAGCCCAGGGACTCTCTGGACGTAAAAAGGAAAACACAAATATGGCTTAGATTTTACAAGCCATTGGGTGACCCACTTGTATAGGACCCACCTTGATGTTTGTATCCAATCCAAGCCGTTCATCCCCTTTCCTACCTCATTTTAGGCGTTGAACCAAGAGATGAGGTTAATCTGACCCTCAGGCGGGCCATAACATAGCAAACGACGATTTTCACCGTTTAAAAACTTCCTTGACATTTCTGTACACCGAAAAATGCCCGATATTGGGCTTGATGGGTTGGATATGGACCATGAAATCCGATGGCAGGATCAGATTCAGCTGGTGCGGGCCCCACGTATAAAAATCCTAGAGAAAACTAAAATTTCAAAAAAAAAATAAAAATGCATGGCAGCAGCAGAGGCTGCTGCTGGCACGACTCGCCAGAGGACGCCGGCGTCCGGGGCGGGCGGGCGTGTGGCGGGGACCACGGCTCGGCCGTGGCCCCACCATGATGTATATTTTGTATCTAAACCGTCCATGAGGTGGGCCACTGCCTGACTTAGGCCCCTCCAAAAATCAGTCCAATCCATGGCTCAGGTAGCCCACATCATAAGAAACAGTGTGAATGAATGTTTACCATTGAAAACCTTTCTGGGTCCACAGAAGTTTTGGATCAAGGTGGGATTTGTTTTTCCCCTTCTTTCAGGTCTATGTGACCTTATGAACGGATTGGATGGAAAGTAAACGCCATGGTGGGCCCCACTTGGAGCCCACAGTGATGTATGTGTCTATCCCACCGTCCAGGCGGGCGGTGGGGGGGCCTACTGTGATGTTTGTGTTTTACCCACCGTCAAGGCAGACGGTGGGGCCCCTGTGAGGTGTGTGCGTGCGTGTATGTGTGTGTGCACGAGTGTGTGCGTGCGTGCGTGTGTGTGGGTGTGTATGTGTGTGGTGTGTATGTGTGTGCAGGCATGTGCATGTGTATATATATATATGTATGTGCATGTGTATATATATATGTGCATGTGCATGTGTATATATATATATATATGTATGTATATACATATTTAATGGTGGGCCTTCTTGTGGGCCCACCCGTGATGCATGTGTTGCCCCCAAAGCCATGCACCATTTGACCAGCCTGGCTTAAGGCTTGAGGCTAACAATGAGCCAAATCCATAGTCCAAGTGGGCTCCACCTTACAATGTTTCGAGGCCCACTTTGAGATATAAGGCCGATGGGTTAAGGCCCATTGAATTGTATTAGGACCTATGTGTTGAGGCCCATTTGTTACACATATAGGGCCCAATTGGTGTGGCCCATTTGATACACATAAGGCCCATAGGAATAGGCCCATTTGATATATGTCAGGCCCATGGGATTGGACTCATTTGATGTATTCTAAGGCCCATATTAGGAGGCCCATTCGATGTAACTAAGGCCCATTGGTGCGACTCATTGATGTGGCCCACTTGATGAATATAAGGCCCATATGACAGGGCCCATTTGATGTATTTAATGACCAATGGGATGTACCTAAGATCCATTGCAATGCGTGACCCCAACCTGGTTCATGTAATGGTATTCACTACGGCTACGCCTTGGGAGCAATGTTGGTTTGACGTCCACATTGCAAGTTTAATGTTGGTTAAATGTCGCATTACGACACTCCTTAAGGCCCACTGATAGGTCCATACTTGTACTCTGCAGGCCGTCTAGGCCCATCTCTGTGATACGCAGAGCCCATCCCTATATACATGTTTAGTATAGATCCATGATTCATTATCATACGCATCATATGTATGACTGGTATGAGGAGTGACTGATCATAGCATATGCCTTCGGGCGAACTGTTTATGGGCTCCCTGATAGGCGGAGTTGCCCTGCATGAGCGCATGGTTTACGCAGGACTGTTGCATGACTGGTAGTGTGACTCATGCACTTGCATTGTATGATTGTAGTTACTGTATGCCCTAGCGACACCAGGGCCATAGCCTCCACAGACACATCGTGGGTGGCTAGATTGGATACCGGAAATATTTGGTTCTAGCATACGGGCGCCATAGATGTCCCTGGGTGAAAATCCCTAAACCCGATGGTACCAGAGGATGACTCCAACGTCGAGACCGAGTGGATGTATGAGCGCATGAGGGCCGAATACCAGGAGGTCGCGTCTCCCACTGTGTCGTGGTCGGTTGGAAAGGGGTGTGACCTTACCTGCCTGAGTGAGGGGGCAATTTCTAGGTTGAGTTTGACCAGCTTGAGGAATCGGTCCGCTATCGATGAGTCGGGCCCGATATTGGCAGGCGGATAGTGAGGTCTCTTTCGCTCTTCCAGTTGTGCGTCCGGATAGGGACGGCAAGCTGGCGTAGAGTGTACTAGACCCCGGTGATTATCCAGACTGATAACTGTATTGACATGAGGATTGACATGCTTGAGCTGCATCTTGCATTGCATGGTCTTGGTATGACCGATATCATTCATGCCTTGCATCACATAGCTTTATTATAGCTGATAGCATTCATGGACTTACCACATATTTCCGCATTACTCTGATATTGTATACTTGGCACTTGCCTTACACACACTTTCACCACCCTCTAAGCTTTTGTAAGCTTATGCACGATAGATGCGTGCAGGTGGCGTTAGGTTGCAGCAGCGTTGAGCTCGGAGCGTGCAGCAGTCTTCTGGAGCTTTTGGAGTTTTGTCACTTTCAGTATATTGTATTTCCCCTTTTATACGTCTTGTACTTAAAGTTTTTGTTCATAGTGAATTTTGTGATGGTGTTCTTGTGGTTATTGTTCGTGGGTTATGCTTGTGGTTATGCTCATTATGAATTAAATTGATTTTAGAAATCCTCCTTGTAGCATCCCAGGATCGGAACCTGGCGTATGGGCGCTGGGAGCCGAGAATGGGGTTCTACGGAGGCTGTCGGCGCTGGATTCGGCGATCGGGAATTTTGTGAGCCCGGTTTCCGAGTTCGGGGCGTGACATATAACCTTCATACCCCAAAACAGATCTAGGGTTAGGGTTTCTTACCTTAAAACGGAGTCGGTATCGACGGGAAAGCGAGAAGAAAGAGGTGGTGCAGCCCGTATGGTGATTGGAAACAGTAGGAGGGAGATTCTCCCACAACTCTCTAGCTTTCTCTCTCTTTTTCTCTCTTCTTACTTAGGGCTTTTCTCAAATTCGTATGGCTGTGAGAGAGGATGCTCTAAGGTCCTTATATAGCCTAAAAAGTCTCTGAAATAGACTTAAGTTCAAGGTATACTTGGGTTATATCCAAATCGGCTTTAATTCAGCTCAAGAGAGGGTTTCTGGCGGCCCTCCTTGAGCCAAAAGTCAGACTTAAGCTCACTAACCTTGGATCTACGTGGAGTTATGTTTTCATCTCAGTCGGATTCCCAAATCACGCGTGGCGGACCAGTTTTAGTTCAGCGGTCATTGGGCCTTGATCCGAAATTCCAAGTGCATATAAATGTTCCTGAAATTTTTCCTGATCCGAGGGTGTATTTGGGTCAGATTCTGACGGTCTGGTTGCTTATAAATTGACCGCAAGTTTCAAGTCTCAGATCACTATTCCAGATATTTATTTTGTAAAGGGATTTTGTGTTTTCACCCTCCTTCGCTCCGGACTCAAGCGAACAGCCGTGGGACACTGTCTGGGGCTGATTTCTGAGATGGTTGTCAAGCCTAGCGAGGCGGTCCTAAGTCCTTAACCTCATATTATTCAGAGTCCCGATGTGTGGTCCAGACCTGATACGGAGTTTCAAGGTGTTCCCGAGAGCAGTCGGGTAATGAGTTTGATCCTAGATTTTGGCGTAACCTAGTGTCAAGGATTCTACAAGTTTTTGGGTCTTGTAAATCGTATTTAAAGCGATCCAAACGGATTTCATGGCTAATCTAGTTTAGCACTTAGTTAACTTTGTCAAATTTCTAAAGGATTTAATCCTAAATGATTTCTGGTCAAGATGGTACTCGAGCTATTGTACGAAAATTTACGAGTCGTTACAAATTTCTAAAGGATTTAATCCTACGTGATTTCTGGTCGAGGTGGTACTCGGCCATTGTATGGAAATTTTCGAGTCGTTACATCTCTACTACTCGTATAAGGAATTCCACACCAAAAAATACCACAGAAAATCAATTAATGGAATTGAATACCTTTTTCTAAATGTGCATCTTCTTATGTATACCACACCAGTAGAGAGCACGTGCAAAGCTAGGAGAAATAGGCTTCACCTTGCATGACCATACGTACAATCGTATACCAAGAGTGTTGTCTCCAAGAGAGACACATCAGAGAGAGAGAGAGAGAGAGAGAGAGAGAGAGAGAGAGAGAGAGAGAGAGAGAGAGAGAGAGAGAGAGAGCAAAGGGGAGATGTCTCCCAGAGAGAGACGTCACCAATAACATTCTCCCACTTGAAGACTAGTTTATCTAATAATGTGAAAAATACTCTCAATAATAACTGTCAAAATATCACCATTCACTAGGTAACAACAAGCCTAAGAGAAGTCATGCACCTGACAAACTTCTCCCTTACAATAAGATTCGTCAGCATATCTACTATGTTGTCGTCGATGTGAATATTTTGTAATGAGATATGACCGCCTTTCACCATGTAACGCCCTGAAAATCGGGGGTCGAGCAGAAGCTCATCTTCCGAGTTCCAATGCATCACTTATGCAACATAGATAATGATGATTAAATGTTGTCCGGGTTAGTGCATTTGAACATGAATGTGATTATACTAAATCAACATATCATACTCCAGAGGTAACTAAATTAAGCAAGTGGAAGACTGTGATCGATATATAAAGTGTATAAGTGGATATGAACCTCAGAGTATGATCATGTCACCAGGCTGAATAATTACATATATAGTTCCAAAATATACAAAATGATAGAGTGTAATGTTATCTAATCCATATCCCTGTAGTCTCGGTGATGCAACTCTAGGTCTACATAGATCCGCCAGAGAGTTGTAGGTAGGAGAACTTTTCCTCGTCATCGTAGAAGACAGGCTCTATCTCGTAAGCCTCACCATCATCTGCAGCTACAACAGAGTCTGGTTGGTGTTTTAAAACACAGTCCCAGAGTGGGAGTGAGTGATCAACTCAGTGGAGCTATAAGGCAAAGGTTAACATGTTATTAACTCAATCAAGCAATAATGATAAAGCAGTACAATGATCATGTCCTAAATACTATTGTTAATGAAAAAATGGTATGTATTAATGATGCATGCCCTCACCTGCACTCCTTTTACGACATTATCTCATAGTCGCGCATACTAAACTCCCACTGTGCTCAATACCTACGCCCAAGGCACATGCAAGGCGGTGCATAGTCGTGTTAGTCAAGTTCTCACTTAGACTTATTCATACAATAAGTTTGGGAAACTAAGGTACCTTCCTTTATATCATTGACCCAAACAATGATCCATCTAGGGTTGTTAATCCTAGTTAATCACATACGATAGGTAAGTTCGCGAGTTTACACTATAGGTCGCTACGAGAGGCTCGTCACCTCAGCATAGGCTTAATTCACACTCGAGGTCACTACGAGAGGCTTATCATCTGATCGTAGGTCTATTTTATACTCGAGGTTACTATGGGAAGACTCGTCACCTTAGTGTAGGCCGACAGCTCGAATACGGTATCTCATACACCACCATATTCGGCTCACGAGTTTGTATTGCTCATTGGTCACTACGGGGAGACTCGTCACCCCAGCGTAGGCCGACAGCTCAACCATAGTGTCCCATACACTACTATGCTGTAACATCCCGAAAATCAGGGGTCGAGCATAAACTCAACTTTCGAGTTCCAGAACATCACTTATGCAACAAAATGAATGATGATTGAATGTTGACTGTATTCGTGCATTGAACATGAGTGAGATTATACGTATCATACTCCAGAGACAGTTAAATTGCAAGTGGAAGACTGTGATAGATAAATAACATATATGAACTATGGTGAGTCTCTAGAGTGTGATGATGTTACCAGGTTAATTAATTACAAGTACAATTCTAAAATATACCTAATGTAAGGAAGTATAATGCCTTCTATCCCAAGTACCATAGCCACGTCAATACAATACCAGGTCTTCATAGACCTGCCAGAGAGATACAGATAGGAGAACTCCTCCTCATCATCATAGAAGTAGTCCGACTCTGCTTCATAAGCATCGCCATCACATGAAACTCAACAAATCTGGTTGGTGTGTACAACACCGTCCCGTAACGTGGGAGTAAGTGATCAACTCAGTGGAACAGTAAAGCATAGGTTAACATGTTATCAATTCAGTCAATCAGTAATGATAAAGCAGTAAAATCAAGCACTCCTAACTACTCTTATTAATGCAAGTATGAAATGACATGATGAATGCCCTTGCCAAATCACCCTCATGCGACATCATCTTACGTTCGCGGATGCATACCGCCCTCAGTGCTCCACATCTACTAGGCACATGCGGTGCGATGATGAGCATGATTACCGAGTAGTTATTAGTCCATTTCAAACAGCAGTATTGGAAAACTAAGGTACCTCCCTTGTATCATTCCCAAACATGATCCATTCTAGGGTCGTCAATCCTAGTTAATCTCATATGATATTATGGTTCGAGAGGCATCGCGAAGGTATCGCAAAGGGCTCGTCATCCGTCAGTACGGATACAGATCTCACCATATGAGGCTCAATTACTGGCCGTCAGCTCGAATACAGGTCTCACCGTACTTGGCTTAATCGCGGGCTGTCAGCTCGAATACAGGTCTCACCATACTCGGCTCAACTCATGTTTTAGTTGCTGCGAAGGGCTCATCGCCAATCGCAGACTTTAGAGTCTACTCGAAGACACTATGGAGGACTCGTCGCCCGTCAGCACGAATACAGGTCTCACCGTATTCGGCTCTCATCGTAAGTGTCGACAGCTCGAATACAGTGTCCCATACCACCATATTTGGCTCACGAGTTTGGTTGCTCAATGGTCATTACGGGGAGGCACGTGGCCCCAGCGTAGGCCGACAGCTCGACCACAGTGTCCCATACCACCATGCCCGACTCATGAGTCTTAGCGGATCGAGGTACCATAGTTAACGGGATTTCACTGGTAAGTTTGGTACCCTAGGTTCAAACGGTAGCGTCCAAACATGGTGAACATACATTAGACAAATTGGGTTACGTGACGAGCTCAGCTAGCTCGAGCGCACGACAAGTTGGACGACATGAAGTGCATAAGCACTTCTCGTGGCCAACCACTATCGCCAACCGAAGTACGACTCGGGTTCGTCGAACACATCTCACGTGGCGAATAAATCACATCCACGAATTCAATCCCATTACCGATTGCTTGGACTATACAATAGCCCCAATCACATTCAATTGCAGATAAGTAAAGCAGTAATGGATCAAGATTCAAATCATACAATCAAAGTCTAGTATTATCCGTTTAGGGCTGCCAGGGCTGTTGCAAGGAATCGTTACGCCACTCCCCCATCACCCATGACGGTATCATACAACATAAACATGAATTTAAACATATGCCTTACATAAATAAAATCATACAATCAGTTGAACATGTTAACAAGCATATCATAAAGCATATTATAAAGTATGTTATAAAGCATGTTATGAAGCACTATATAAACAGAAATACAAACACATATATTTCATAAATAAGTGGTTAAAGTGAACAACCTCATGGAGGAAATCATACATGTCTCTAAGGTAGTTGAGAATCCCATCTCAACACCCTCCTAAGGCGTCAACATCCAAACACTGACTCATACAAGCATTTTCACAAACACTTAACGTACATGATTTCAACATACTTAGTGTATGTTAGCAAACATGTATTAGGGCGAGTCCTTTTGCCAAGCAAGTATTTTACGTATATATAATATATTTATATAACAAATAATCATGGCAAACACATCTCTAAAATATATATGTATACGGTATTTTCTACAATACAGTATTTCTACATACATAGTGTGTATTAGTAAAACATGTATTTGGGCGAATCCTTTCGCCAAATAAGTATTTTATCCATATATCGTATATCCATACAACAAATAATCATGTCAAAGACATTTCTAAAATTTATACGTATACGGTATTTTCTACGAATACCTAGAATATGTAAAATTCCATAATCTACATCTTTAATCGAAACAAAAAATAGAAAGCACTTTGTACATGTGCAATTGCATGCCGATTATAAATCTAACATTATCTGACATTGAAAGCGTTGAAAACCATAACCTATATACCTAAAGTCCGCACCTTTTATCGTAGAATCGTAACGAAGTCGATAGGTTTGTCAAGCTTCCGTATTCGGCAGTTTGGTAACCTATAGAATGAAATAGGTTAGCTATTTCATAATCTACAACTATCTAAACTCCAAAACAGATTAGGGTTAGGGTTTCTTACCTAGAAATGACGCTGGAATCGCCGGGAAGGCGATGAGAAAAGGGCGGTGCAGCTTGCGTAGCGGCAGGGGAGCATGGCAGGAAGAAGCTCCCACTTCTCTCTCACTTTCTTTCTTTTTTCTCTTCTCAAACTCAAATTCGGATGGCTGAAATGAGAGAGGCTTTAAGGTCCTTATATAGCCTAAAACTTCACCGAAATAGACTTGGGAACAAGGTATATTTGGGTTTTGTCCGAAGGGCTTTTTTTTCAGCTCAACGGAGGACTTCTGACGGCCCCCCTTGAGCCAAAGGTCGGACTTAAGCTCACCGACATCGGATCTACGTTTAATTAAGTTTTCGTTTCGGTCAGATTTCCAGATCATACGTGGTAGACCAGTTTCAGTTCGACGGTCAGTGGATCTCGATTGGAGATTCCGAGTACACTGACACGTGTATGAAATTTTTCCTGATCCGAGGGTGTAATTTGGCCTGATTCTGACGGTCAGGTTGCTTAATACTGATCCGCAAGTGACAAGTCTCAGATTGCTATTTGAGATATTTATTTTGTAAAGAAAACAAGTGTTTTCACCCTCTCTCGCTCCGGACTCAAGCGAACAGCCTTGGGACACTGTTTGGATTTGATTTTTGAGATGGTTATCAAGCCCAGCAAGGCGGTCCTGATTCCTTAACTTCGTGTTAATCGGACTTCCGACGTGCGGTCCAGATCTAATATGGAGTTTCGGGGTGCTCCCGAGAGCAGCCGGGTAATGAGATTGATCCTAGATTTTAGGGTAACCTAGCGTCAATGATTCTGCAAGTTTTGGGTCTTGCAGATCGTATTTAAAGTGATCCTAGCGGATTTCGTAGCTAATCTAGTTTTGCACTTAGTTACTTTATCTCATTTCTAAAGGATTTAGTCCTATAAGATTTCTGTCTGAGGTGGTACTTAGTCCTTCGTAGTTTGTATATAAGGTGATCCAAGTTATACTACTTAGCTAGTTTAAGATAGTGTCTAGGGTGAAAGTACTTAGAAAAATTGAAAGATCAAGATGGTGAAGGGTGGGATTTGTGAAGGAAATGGGTTCAAAAACAGTTTTAGACTTTGGGATTGAGTTCTGACAGGTTAATAGGGTATTAGGAGCGACCCATTGCCTAAGGACATCTAATCTCAGGTTGGAAAAAATTTGGGCTGTTACATATGCCCAGCTCATGAGTCTTAGCGGATTGCGGTACCAAGGTTAAACGGGCTTTACACCGGTAAGTGATACCTTAGATTCAAGAAGTTGCGTCCATACATGGTAAACATACATTAGGCCAATCGGGTTCCTTGACAAGCTCGACTGGTACGAGCATACGTTAAATTAATCGACATGGATCACATACGCACTCCTTGTGGCCTAAACACTATCAATAATCACTGTACGACTCGGATTCATCGAACGTATCCACTGTGGCAAAACTATTTCGGCCACTAATCGTAAACCGTTACCGATTGCTTGGACTACGTATTAGTCCCAATCATAATCAAACACAATAGGCATTCATATGTGATAGTCAAATAACATGTGACAACCAATTCAAATATAAATCTCATTTGAGCATTTTAACAAATACATAGTGCACATATTATCATACATAGGCATTTCATCCATAAAGCACGTAGTAGCGATATAAGTTACATGAAGAAAACTATAACTATAGATACAAAAATTGAGAATCCTGTCTCAACACCCTTATTAAAAGTAATCCAGTAAACAATTTCTCATTCAGACATTTAACAAACACTTAGACTACACATATCAACATATACGTAATAAATTAGTTATAACCTATATTATCGCAAATCCTTTTACAAAGGAGTTATCACACATATAACAATCATGTATTCTTAATCAATAATCATGGCAAAGACAAATCATAATTCCATATTCATTCAGACATTTCAACAAACACATGGGATGCATTATATTCAACATAGTTCATATATATGTGTATTGCACGGAAAACATCGCATCTAAGTACATGTGACAGCAATCAAGTCAGTCATAAATCATTAACTGACATTGAAAGCCTTGAAAATCATAACCTAAACATTTATAGTCCGCACCTTTCGTTGCTATACTCGTATCGTACTTAGTTTGAATCTTACGCCTTTGTCTATGATACAACGACAACCTATAGCATGAAATAGGTTAGCTATTTCACCATTTTACCTATCTGAATTCATAAAACAGATTAGGGTTAGGATTTCTTACCCAAAAATGGATTTGGATTCGCCGGTGTAGCGACATGGGAGAGGTGATTTAGCATGTGGAGTGGCAGGAATGAATTCCAGCTACAAACCACAACTCTCTCTCACTTCTCCTTACTTTCTCCTTCTCTCTTCTCTCTTCTCTCTCCTAAGGTTTAGGAAATTCGTATGGAATGAGAGAGGGGTGGGTTTAGGGTCTTATATAGGCCCAAAAGTGAAGTCAATGGCCCTAGGGCCATGGTATACTTAGGTTATAGACAAAAAGCCGCTGTTTCAGGTCAATGAGACTCATCTGGAGGCCCATTACCTGCTTACAGTCTGGAGAAAGTGCCCCGACAATGGATCTATGTCAGGTTAAGATTTCGGTTCGATTGAATTTGTGGATCGACCGTGGAGGACCAGTTTCACGTTTCTCACACACTTTACAAGTGAATGACCTAAATGACTTACATCTGAGTTCATTTTCTAAATATATTTACATTTCTCACACACTTCGCTTCAGGCTCAAGTTGTGCGTTTCTGGATACTATTTGGACTTGATTCCCGCGATGCTTGTCAAGCCCAGTAAGGCGGTCAATGTCCGATAAGGAGTTTCAGTGTGCTCCTGAGAGCGACTGAGTTTTGAGATTTATCCTAGGTTTTTAGGTAATGTAGAGTTAGCGATTCTACTGATTTTAGGTCTTGCAGTTCGTATAGAAAGCGGTTCAAGCTAATCTACTAATTAATTCAGTTTAGTACTTCATTAATTTTCGTCTTATTTCTAAAGGATTCGGTCCTTAGTGCTTTCTGCCTAAGGTGATACTCGAGTCTTTGTACGGATTTTTTCGAGACGTTACACATCATGTCACGAATAAAGTGATATTAAACATCGGTGTGTTTGGTCCATGTTGAGATGTGGAGCCACATTTGGACGGTCACTTGACCGGTCGAGTCGAGTAGCCCACTCGACCAGTCGTGGACTGGCTTGACTCAAAGTCCAGCGAGCATCGATTTTTTGGTTCCGCGGTACTTGACTAGTCGAGGCCCATGCTCGACCAGTCGAGGGTCCACTCTACCAGCTGAGCACCCTACTCGACTAGTCGAGGTTACGTAGATTCGTTTCTGAATTTGATGCGGATTGCGGATTTTTGAGTCGATTTTCGCAAGGGTGCGAAGGGGAAGTTGCCTAAACTATAAATAGGGGTCCCTAGGATTTTTCTATGTATTATGAGAGTTATTCTAAGGTGTGGGCAAAGGGTTTTCTCTGTACTTCCAAGGGAAGAGGTTAATATATTGCATTGTAATCTTTATTTTTTTCATAGTAGAAGTTTGTATCCGTGGTTTTTTTACCCTTGCTGGGGTTTTGTAACACCCCGTACTTTGCAGTACTCGGGTGTTACTAGGAAGACCAAATAATTCATTTATGTAATTAGATATATATATATATATATATATATATATTATAATACAATGTAATTTTATAATTATTTGTAATGATACATATGTTACTCAAGTTATTTAAATTATGTATATTATTTAAACTATAAATAAAATAAATTTTATGCTAACACATTATCATGTAATTGATGTACATTACTAATATTTACATTTTTAAATTTAACTATATATTATTGTATTATATTATATATATAATATATATTTTTCCATACTAACATGTGCATATATAATCACAAAAATACATTATAAATACTAATGATTTTAAATAAATACTTATTTATAATTATTGATGTATTATGCTAAACCAACATGTAAATATATTTTTATTATATAATCAAAAATATTAATTACTAATATTTATTATAATGAATATATAAAAATATTGTGTTAAGTAATTATAATACACTTTGAATATTATTGATAATATTTATATATACATATAAGGAAAAAAATACATATATATACATAATATTACAAATTAAATACCTTATTAATTGATAAATAATTATTAATATAAAATATGAAATAATACAATAAATGTATTATAAGTTGTGTATATACTATATCATATATTAATATAATTAGCATTACATGATATATTATTTTTATGCTAATGTTGAAACTAATGGACGGACCAGATTTCACTTAAGGTCACCATGGGCCTCGCAAACTATTAATCAAGCATGAACTTGGCGTAAATGGCCCACCTGAGTTTAGGATCTGCCTCATTCCTTGGGCCGGGCTCTAATATGAGTTGACAAAGCAGATGAACGGAGTGGATTAGATTCACATACCACTGTGGGCCCCACACGAGGGTGGATGTGCAACACTTGCAAGTACACTCGCAGTGTACCAGTCCATTGTTGCAGTCAGACGGGTGCTGACCCATGCCCACCCAAAAGAGGAAAGAAATTCCCTCTCTCTTTCTTTTCAAAATTTTTCGTCAGGACGTCGGACGGAGCTGTTGTCGGCGAATTTCGGCCCACCATCATAGTTCGGTCCCACAATTTAAACTGTTCATCTCGTAGAGGACAGGGGGAAGACCAAACCCTGCCTAGTTTCAACATCTGTCTCGCACACGTGTGAGCACGATCACAGACGCAATAGGGCTGGTTGTGTTTCTTCTCTTTCCAAAATGAAAAGCTTTATTTTCTTACAGCTTAGCGATCCGCGTGAGCAAGCAAGAGCTCATCAGGCCATCCATCCTGGTGAGATCCCAGCCGTCCTAGCTAGGTTTTTAGGGATGAAAGGGGCTGAGAGAGAGAATCAGTTGTTTCCTTCTCCATCCAAAAACACCGCCCAAAACCCTTCCAACCTTCGATTTCTCTCCTCCACGAGTTCATTAAAACTAGTCTAGACTGTCCATGGAGGACAGATTAAAGAAAAACACTGCCGTTTGAAAACCGCCATTAACGACGAAGCTTCTTCCTCGTTTGGAGCTGAGCCGCACCACACCGAGTTGCACCAACCCATGATGAGTTTCGGTCGGGTTGGAGCTGCTTCTTGCTAGAAAAGAAGAAGAGAAAAGGAAACAGGAAGGAAAGAAAGAGAGGCGGAGTGGGGTCATGTGCACTAGGTTGCTGCTCGAGTCCGGTCTGGCACGTCCGCTCGATTCGCTGCCTCACTAGCTCGGCTCGGTCGGGTTGTAGGGTGGAGCAGCTGGTCCTTGCAGCAGAAGGAAGGAAAATAGAAAGGAAGAGTAGAAGAAAGAAGGTAGAGAGAAAGGGAGAGAGAGAAAGGAAGGAAGAGGAAGGAGAGAGATTTGGGATTTTGGGTTGCACCTGCTGAGTCGACTCGGTGGAGTTGGGCTAAGTTTGGGTTGGCCCACTCGAGCCTTGTAGCTGCTGAGTGACATAAATTCAAGATTTGACTCAATCAGACTTCAGACGTGCTATCTAGCGGGCCACATAACTAGGTTGTTTGACCAAGGTGAGGATTTCCACCTCTTTTCATCAATCAGATTTGTCATTTACTTTTGTTATTAATATGGTTGTTAGAAATATAAATAAATACTACACTGTCTTAATTAGTGTTGTTGTTATCATCAATTAAAATTCTATTGTTAATCAGGATAATTACTATTAACATGTTACGCTAATATTAGTTATCATGGATGAATCTACCATTAATGATATTAGCATGGCATCCATCACTTGGTAATATTATCTTTAATAATAGGTTATACCATTTATTACGATTATAATATCAATTATTACCAAGGCCACAATTATTAGTTATATCATTGCCGTTGAAGTATAACTAACCATATTATTATTATACTATATTTAAACTGCTCATACGTCCTAGTTCTACTCCTAGAACTAAACTTTATGGTGAAAACCCTAAGCCCTACACAAAACCCTAGACCTGAGTAATCTAACCGCTAGGTTAAGACCCTAAACCTAAATAGTGTGTAAGCTTGGGTCTAATGGTATAACTTTGCAATTAATGGAAGGAATTGATTCCAAGGAAGCACGCATTTCTTAGCGATGGTGTAGGCGGTTCAAACATAAGGTGAGGACTCACCCTTTGAGTTTTCCACTTGATTTCATCAATCTAGATATAGATGATGGCATAATTTCCTTAACTGAGTTACTTACTTTACATTGGAATATGCTAACTTATTGTATAAATAATTCATGTGTTGGACGATAAATGTTTCTTTTAAATTATAACATGCGTGAATGGTTCAATGATAATATGTTATCCTTCATTGTACACGTATTAATTTATTTATATGCTACCACTGATGCTTGAATGATGAATTGAATGAAACTTACCTTTGACTTATGATCCTGCGGTCTACATTTGCTTTACATGGCTTGAATCACATATTTGCCTATGTGGCTTGGACCACACGTCGCCCATGGGGCTTGGATCGCATATTTCCCTCATGGCTTTAATGGTTTAATAGCACCATTTTATAACTGGTTGGGCATGTTCGCACACCCTGTTGTTTCCTAGCCATCTTGCGGAGTTCAGTCGTACCATGATTTCCGGGTGGAGCCGAAGTTCGCTTATCGATTTTCTAGCCATCTTGCGAAGTTCACGTACGACATGATTTCCGGGTGGTCTAGGGTTTGTATGTTGTTTGTCTCTTCATCTACGGTGTTCATTCGTACCATGATTTTCGGGTGAAGCTGAAGTTCGCTTATCAATTTTCTAGCCATTTTGCGGAGTTTCACGTACGACATGATTCC
Source organism: Magnolia changhungtana (assembly GCA_030180095.1). Classification (NCBI taxonomy): domain Eukaryota; kingdom Viridiplantae; phylum Streptophyta; class Magnoliopsida; order Magnoliales; family Magnoliaceae; genus Magnolia; species Magnolia changhungtana. The sequence goes on from JASAUF010000096.1 coordinate 3,617,039, forward strand.
TGGGTGAAGTAGGGGTTTAAAAGGGTGATTTTCTATTTGCCTTATGAATTTTACTTGTACCATGATTTTCAGGTGGAGCCGAAGTTTGCTTATCAATTTTTTAGCCATCTTGCGGAGTTCACGTACAACGTGATTTTGGACGCAATAGAAAATTGTATGTTTGATTGTTTGGTTATCTGAACATGTTTCCTTGCATTGTAACTGCTATTATATCTTGCTTATAATGAGATTGTGTTGGTTGACTTAATTTTTATAGGCATGCTTAAGATTATAAATTGCTCTGTTTAATATATCTAAATTTATGATTGGCGTTCTATATTGATTATGAATGATGAGTGTGCAATCTTGGATTTGACCATCCTTTAAGGTTAACACTCGGGTTTTTAGGAAACGGGTCGTGTACTCGAGTCTTGAAGATTCGGGGTGTTACAGGTTTTTTCCACGTATATCTTGTCTTATGGTTTATTTGGAATGCTTTGATTCTTCTCCTAGTTTATATTTCTCTCTATTTATCGTTTGTGGGTGAGACCTGAGATTGGATTTCGGTTCATTGCGTTGTTGGCGTGCTGCGCAACAGTCCAAGCATGAAATGCCGGATTTTAACCCAAATGTATTACTCTCTGATTGTCATAATGAATCACTACTAATTTTTTCTTGAATTTTAATTCTTTTAGCATCCTCTTCAACCAAATAGTTTCATTGCATTCTTGTGTAACTGACTATACTTTGCTTCTGTAATAGACAAAGCTACCACTGACTATAGTCTTGACATCCAATTAATCACACCATCCATCGAAGAGAAAATATAACATGTGATAGATCTTATTTTATCATGACCTCCAAATAATCTGCATCTACAAACTCAACCAACTCTAAATTTTGACCGCTATGACAAATAGCTGCCTTAGAAGTACCTTTCAAGTAACGAAGGATCCACTTCACAACAGTCCAATTATCTTTCCCTGACTTCCCCATGTATTTACTGACTGCTCCCATTGCTTGCGCAATTTCTAGTCAGGCCTATACCATGGCAAAATAAGGCTCCCTACTATCGATAAATATGATACTTGAGATATATTTGTCTTCTCTACTTTTGTGCTAGGAAACCGATCTAAAGACAGCTTGCAACTAACAGGGTATGGTGCACTAATTAGGTTAGAATTTTGCATGTTGAAGCGGTACAAAACTCTTTCAAAGTAACCCTTCGAGGTTATTTATACCTTCTTGTTCTTCCCGTTTCTAAGTACGATCATCTCGATAATTTAATTAACGACACTCAGATCCTCCATATCAAATTCCAAAGCCAAACGAACTTTTAATGTTGCAATAGTATATGTACCAGTACCTACAACTAGCATGTCATCCAAAACAATAATAAGATAATAAAACCATAATTACCATAATTATGAAGATATGCATAATGATTTGCCCTCACATCTATGAAATTCCTAATGAAGGAATTAAATTACTTATATCAATACCTTATCACTTGCTTTAAACTATAAAGTAATATATTCACCCAACAAACCAGATTCTTCTTATTTTTTTTTTCAGTAAAACTTTTAGGTTGAGTCATATAAATTTTTTATTATCAAAATTTATGTGCAAAGGAAATAATTTTTACATACAACTGCTCAAGCTTCAAGTCCTCTCATGACTTTAAGTACGACAATTTTATATCTTTCTGTAATAAATCATCATTAAAAACCACATCTCGAATAATTACTAACTTGTGGGCAATAAAGTCTCATAATCTGTATCCCTTTATTCTATCTACATAACTAAGAAAAATAAACTATCTGGACTTCACATCAAGTTCAATCACACACTTTTTGGAAATCCATACGTAAGTATCAAAGCCAAAACTATGAAGGAACGAATAATTAACAGTTATTTAGGACCATACCTATTTAGAGATCCTGCAATCTAGTGTAGTAGTAGGAAAATGATTTATCAAGTAACAAGCCGCATTAACGGCTTCCGTCCAAAAACACTGCTTGAGCTTAGCCGAACACAATAAGCTCCTAGCATGATCCATAAGTGTATGGTTCATACGTTCTGCAAGTTCATTTTGTTGTGGAGTACCAGAGACCTTGTAGTGATTCTCAATGCCATGCTCACAGTAAAAAAATCTTTTGAGATGTACTCTTCTTCATTATCAGTTTTTAGCACTTAATTTATTTTTTTCAACTAATGCTTTAAACTTGGTAAAACAAGTAAAAGCGTCACTTTTTCTTCTTAACATGTAAACTCATACATTTCTGGAGAAATCGTCAATAATGAAAATAAAATACTTTGAATCTCTTAGGGCGTGTTTGGCTGGCCGAATTCAATGGGATTAGGAGGGATGAGACCATTTTTAAGGTAATGATGATGATGTCAGTGGATGGTTTTAAGTTCCATGGTATTGCTATATCCCGAGACAAGTTTTGATGGTCTATTTGGTTAGGTTGAAATATCTCGGGATTACAATTGTGAGTTGTTTGGATGCGGCATGAGATTGAAGAACCACCGCTCGTGTAGTGGGACACACCAATGACAGCCAACCTTAAGACAATGTCGTCTGAGGCGTTTTAACATGCCAAACAGTCGTAGATGATCAGGCCTTTCTCTCTCCATCTCTCCCTCTCACTTCCCAAATAGAGATTCGTAGGTAAAGATGACTTTTACCTACGATAAATTTTGTTGGTAAAAGTAAACTTTTACCGACTAAAATTAAAAGTCATCTTTACCTACGAAAAAATTTCGTCAGTAAAAACCATGTTTCTTGTAGTGACTTTTTTGTTCTTCCCATTTCTAAGTACGATAATCTCAATAATTTAATTAACGGCACCCAAATTCTCTATATCAAATTTTAAAGCTAAACGAGCTTTTAATGTTGCAATAGTATATGTACTAGTACCTACAACTAGCATGTCATCAACATACAATAATAAGATAATAAAACCATAATTACCATAACTATGAAGATAAGCATAATGATCTACCTTACATCTATGAAATTTCAAGCTCATAATGAAGGAATTAAATTACTTATACCAATACCTTATCATCTGCTTTAAACTATAAAGTAATATATTCACCCAATAAACCAAATTCTTCTTATTTTCTTCGGTAAAACTTTTAGGTTGGGTCATAAAATTTTTTTCATCTAAATTTATATGCAAAAAAAATAATTTTTACATACAACTACTCAAGCTTCAAGTCCTCTCATGACTTTGAGTACAACAATTTTATGTCTTTCTGTAATAAATCATCATTAAAAACCACATCTCGAATAATTACTAACTTGTTGGCAATAAAGTCCCATAATCTGTATCCCTTTATTCCATCTGCATAGCTAAGAAAAATAAACTATCTGGACTTCACATCAAGCTCAATCACGCACTCTTTGAAAATCCATACGTAAGTATCAAAGTTAAAACTATGAAGGAACGAATAATTAACAGTTATTTAGGACTATACCTATTTAGAGATCCTGCAATCTAGTGTAGTAGTAGGAAAATGATTTATCAAGTAACAAGCCGCATTAACGGTTTCCGTCCAAAAACACTGCTTGAGATTAGCCTAACACAATAAACTCCTAGCATGATCCATAAGTGTATGGTTCATACGTTCTGCAAGTTCATTTTGTTGTGGAGTACTAGAGACCCTGTAGTGATTCTCAATGCCATGCTCACAGTAAAAAAATCTTTTGAGACGTACTCTCCTTCATTATCAGTTTTTAGCACTTAATTTTTTTTTTAAACTAATGGTTTAAACTTGGTAAAACAAGTAAAAACGTCACTTTTTCTTCTTAACATGTAAACTCATACATTTCTGGAGAAATCGTCAATAATGAAAATAAAATACTTTGAATATCTTAGGGCGTGTTTGGCTGGCCGAATTCAATGGGATTAGGAGGGATGAGACCATTTCTAAGGTAATGATGATGATGTCAGTGGATGGGTTTAAGTTCCATGGTATTGCTATATCCCGAGACAAGTTCTGATGGTCTATTTGGTTAGGTTGAAATATCTCGGGATTACAATTGTGAAGGTGTTTGGATGCAGCATGGGATTGAAGAACCACCGCTCGTGTAGTGGGACACACCAATGACAGCCAACCTTAAGACAATGTCCTCTGAGGCATTTTAACATGCCAAACAGTCGTAGATGATCAGGCCTTCCTCTCTCCATCTCTCCCTCTCACTTCCCAAATAGAGATTCGTAGGTAAAGATGACTTTTACCTACGATACATTTCGTTGTTAAAAGTAAACTTTTACCGACAAAAATTAAAAGTCATCTTTACCTACGAAAAAAATTTCATCGGTAAAAACCATATTTCTTGTAGTGACTTTTTTGTTCTTCCCATTTCTAAGTACGATAATCTCAATAATTTAATTAACGGCACCCAAATTCTCTATATCAAATTTTAAAGCCAAACGAGCTTTTAATGTTACAATAGTATATGTACCAGTACCTACAACTAGCATGTCATCAACATACAATAATAAGATAATAAAACCATAATTACTATAACTATGAAGATAAGCATAATGATCTACCTTACATCTATGAAATTCCAAGCTCATAATGAAGGAATTAAATTACTTATACCAATACCTTATCACCTGCTTTAAACTATAAAGTAATATATTCACCCAACAAACCAAATTCTTCTTATTTTCTTCGGTAAAACTTTTAGCTTGGGTCATAAAAATTTTTTCATCTAAATTTATGTGCAAAAAAAATAATTTTTACATACAACTACTCAAGCTTCAAGTCCTCTCATGACTTTGAGTACGACAATTTTATGTCTTTCTGTAATAAATCATCATTAAAAACCACATCTCGAATAATTACTAACTTGTGGGCAATAAAGTCCCATAATCTGTATCCCTTTATTCCATCTGCAAAGCTAAGAAAAATAAACTATTTGGACTTCACATCAAGCTCAGTCACGTACTCTTTAGAAATCCATACGTAATTATTAAAGCCAAAACTATAAAGGAACGAATAATTAACAGTTATTTAGGACCATACATATTTAGGTATCCTGCAATCTAGTGTAGTAGCAAGAAAATGATTTATCAAGTAACAAAACACATTAACGGCTTCCGCCCAAAAATACTGCTTGAGCTTAGTTGAACTCAATAAGCTCTTAGCACGATCCATAAGTGTATGGCTCATACGTTCTGCAAGTTCATTTTGTTGTGGAGTACTGGATACCGTGTAGTTACTCTCAATGCCATGCTCATAGTAAAAAAAATCTTTTGAGACGTACTCTCCTCCATTATCAGTTTTTAGACACTTAAATTATTATTTTTTTTCAACTAATGCTTTTAACTTGGTAAAATAAGTAAAAACGTCACTTTTTTTTTTCTTAACATGTAAACTCATACATTTCTGAAGAAATCGTCAATAATGGAAATAAAATACTTTGAACCTCTTAGGGTGTGTTTGGCTGGCCGAATTCAACGGGATTAGGAGGGATGAGACCATTTTTAAGGTAATGATGATGATGTCAGTGGATGGGTTTAAGTTCCATGGTATTGCTATATCCCGAGACAAGTTCTGATGGTCTATTTAGTTAGGTTGGAATATCTCGGGATTACGATTGGGAAGGTGTTTGGATGTGGCATGGGATTGAAGAACCATCGTTCGTGTAGTGAGACACACCAATGACAGCCAGCCTTGAGACAATGTCGTCTGAGACATTTTAACATGCCAAACAGTCGTAGATGATCAGGCCTTCCTCTCTCCATCTCTCCATCTCACTTCCCAAATAGAGATTCCCGAGACATGTTTTTGGAGGTTCTAAAATCTCATAGTCATACCCTTATTGCTTAGGATTTAAATGGCATGAGGCATGAATATGAGAAACTCAAATTATATATACTTCGGTGGCCATTTTAGGACCCAGTAAAACTTTCAGAAAATGGGAAAACCCCCAATTTTGTGGAAAAAAACCATAAACCCAGGGACATGCCGAAGTAACGTTATCGGACCCGAGGAAGGAGACTTACCTCTCCTGTGTATATCCCGCGACTGCCGATGATGAAAACTTCTCCACCCAATCAGGTCCGAGGCTACCCACCCGACCTAAATAACCTCTCTTTTGGCACCAATGAATTCATTCCCTGCCATCTCACCCAGCCGTAGTTGTCTGAAACGTTCCATCCCGCAGTCCGTACGATGGATTGAGGAGGACAACGGGATGGGCTCGATGATGGCGAATGACCCGGCAACGAATCCAAGGAGGGATTTCGCAATCCCTTCATATCCCTCTAAAATCACCAACCCTCTGATGCAGTCTGCTATCTACCGCCGTCCAAAAAGCCTATAAATAGGGTTAGGAGGGATTTTACAATACTATCCCTTCTAATCCTCCCAAATTCCGCGGGCCAAACACGCCCTTAAGGATTCGACTGGAGCTTCCCAAGTATTAGAAAATGAGTTCTATGGAGCTTTCTAAATAGGCAACCATCACAAAAATCTAAATTAAAATACTTTAAATTAGTAAGTAAATTTCGATCAAGAAGTACCTTTAGTCTTTGTTTGTGCATGTTGTGCAATTGCCCATGTCAGATTGTGGTAAAGTCTGTCATGGCATTATCAACAATAGCATCGTCAATTATGGTTTCTCCTATCAAACGATAAACTGCCACTTAAATTTCTTTTCGCCATCACCATCGCCCATTTTACAATTTTCAATCTACTCTTTTTATCATAAAATTTATAGTCATCTTCATCAAATTTTCTCAATGACAAAAAGCTCTTCCATAGATTCGGTACGTGCCGCACACCAGAAACTATATGTGTGATACCATTGAATATGGTAATTTTGACATCTCTAATCCTCAAAATTTTACATGTGTTATTATCACCCATTTAAACTACGCCATCATCACATGACCGATATTTGTATAAACAATATCTATGTGGAGTTATACGGAATGAAGCCCCTAAATCTATAATCCATTGATGGCTCATATTCTCTTGTGAAATCAATGCAGACAACATTTCTCCATCCTCATATGAATTGTCTTTCTCGACTAGATTTCCTTGGGAACTCTTTGAATCGGATGCCTAATCATGCGAATTAGGTTCATAATTTTTTTGATTTCCCTTTTTAAGTTTATAACTTTTGTATAAGTGACCATTCTTTTCATAATACCAATACTTACATGTTTTGTGCCCTTTTGACTTGGATCTTGTCTTATTAATTTCTCCCACTGCTATTCTTCTTACGAGACCTTCCTTTGACTATCATAACATCACCATCTGATTCTCTATGCATTTTCTGTGAGACTATTCTGTAAGCAATATTGATATAACTGACTCCATAGTGAGATATGGACAATTGCTGAGATTCATAATCAAATCATCATGCAAATCTGGTATCGAACAGAGCAAAAGTGCGACATTTTCTTCAGCGTCAATCTTCACATCGACCGTTGATAATATATTAATTAGGATATTAAACTCGTTAATGTGTTCTTGTAAAGAAGACCCTTCATTCATCTTCAATTTGTACAGTCATCGTCTGAGAAATATCTTGTTTGACATCGATTTTTTTTCATGTAAGTTTCACAATTTGTCCCACAAAACTTTTGCAGTGGTTTGATCGGACAAGTTGAACAAAATCAAATCATTTAATATAAGAAGAAGGTTCGCCATGGTTAATTGATTTTTCTTATCAAATATCTCGTTTTGCATCTTTATAGGCTTCTTTTCTTTTCCTTAAATTACAATTGCATATCATTCCTTCACCAATACCACATTCATCTTCAGTTTTCATAACACGTAAATGGATCCATTGAACTTCAGAACCCCGAATATGGTAAAACTCAATCCAGCCATCTGAAATACAAACAAACGCTGATATTGAACTAAAAGGTTTCTCAACCTTTGGCTCTGATACCAATTATTGCAAAAAAACACCTACATGTGATCAATATAAGCGAGGCCAAAAAACACAAGAAATAGATCAAACAAAAACCAAAAGTGTCAAACCAAAACAAGAGACAAGAGGCATGAGAATTTACGTGGTTTAATAATATGCGTAATCCATGAGTCAGCAACGCAGATCTTTCTTTTTTACTAAAACAAAAAAAACATAAATACAATGCTTACATCTCTCCCACCCGTATAAAGACTTCTACACCATAAAAGATCTTAGAAGATGAATTAATGGAATTGAACACCTCTTTCTAACTATGCACCTTCTTACATAGACCACCCCAGCAGGGAGAGAGCATGTACAAAGCTAATAAGAATATGCTTCACCTTGCATGACTGTGTATACGGCCCTATATCAAGAGGGTTGTCTGCATAGAGACGGTAGTGAGAGAGAAGGAGAGATACATAGGTGAGGAATTTAGGGGTAAAAATCTATTGAAGTAAACATTACATTAAGAAAAAATATTTTCTACTCTTATGCTGCTACTTATCCAATTAGGATTTGTTCATTGACAATACGCTATCCTTACAAATCTTCTAACTGGGATGGATTTGGCAATCAATCTCAAGGTTTTTTTTTTTTTTTTTTCCTGATTTTCCAATTGATTGTGGGCCCTCAATCTTGAAATGCCTTACATGTACTACCCACCTTAAATCTGGACAGTTGGTTATGCTATCTTACCTGTACATGTATCTGTACACGTGTGACCCACCAATATGGTATAGTTTCCTTTGGTACATCCAAAATGAGGCTCTCTAGAAATGGATTGGATTTCTCACACGTATTTCATTTCCAGGACCATGCTCTAAAATAAGCTGGCAAAATTGATGGACGGTGTAGATATACAACACATACATCAATGTCGGGTTAACACTGAATTTGGTCACGCCTTAGCCGTTGGGCCCACCTGGATGTATGGGTTGTATATCCACACCATCCATCCCCTTTTCAAGCTCATTTTACAGCATAGCCCCGAAAATGAAGTAGATTCAAATCTCAGATGGACCATACCATAGGCTGTAGTGATTGACCGTTAAAAACTTCTTGCAGCCCACAAACGTTCTTACCAGCTATACCATAGGAAACAGTGGTGATCGACGGTCAAAAACTTTTTACAAGCCACAAAAGTTTTGAACCAAGATGATATTTGTTTTTTTCCTTCATCCATGCTGTGTATCATTATCAATGGGTTGGATGGTAAATAAATATTACGGTGGGCCCTACAAAGTTTTAACAGTGGGCGTTCAATCACCACCGTTTTCTTGGTGGGGTCCACCTAAGATTTGGATCTGCTTCAGTTTTGGACTTATGCCTTAAAATATCTGAAAAAAATGAACGAATTATGCAGCTATACAACACATACATCAAGGTGGGCCCACGGTGACGGCTCGACAGAACGGACGTGGATTGCGTCCTACGCCGCCTGTCTCCAGCTGGGAAAGGGTAGGAGCTTTGAGTGGCCACCGTGATTTATGGGTCTTATCCACACCCTCCATCCATTTTTTTTTTTTTTTGTATCATTTTAAGTTGTAATTCAAAAATCGTGGCATATAAAAGTCTCAAGTGGACCACACCACAGGAAGCAGCGGTGATAATGATTCTTACCGTTGAAACTTTTCTAGGGCTCACGATCATATTTATTTTCCATCCAACCTATTCATAAAGTTACATAGACCTGGGTGAAGAGAAAACACAAATATCAGCTCCATCCAAAACTTCTGTGGCCCCCAAGAAGTTTTCAACGGTAAGAGCTTAATCCCCATTGTGTAGACCACTTGAGCCTTTTATCTGCCTCATTTTTTAGCATATACCATGAAATAATATGAAAAACAATGAATGGACGGTGTGGATAGGACCCATACATCACGGTGGCCACTCAAAGCTCCTCCCCGTTCCCAGCTGGAGACCGTCGGGGTAAGACGCAATCCGCGTCCGGACAGAACCGGGTGTTACCCCCGACCTGACCCAAGCCGCTCCCGCGTCGGGAGTCCGTGGCGGTGGGGCCCACCTCGAGTTCGATAAGGTCGGTTTAAAACCGTCAAGCTTGTCGTAGGTGGATTGCATGGATGAATTCATACTACTACGTGTCTCCAAATCACAGACCTGCTGCCTATTGCTTTTTTTGCTCTTGCGTACTGGGTAAACTCTATGGGGCCCACCATGAATATATGTGACTTATCCACGCCGTCCATCCGTTTTTTCAGATCATTTTAGGGGTTGATCCCAGAATATAATCATATCCAAAGCTCAAGTAGCCCCCACCACAGGAAACAGTGGGGACAATGATTTCCACCGTTGAAACCTTTATAAACCCCAAAATGATGTTTTTTTGTCATCTAAACTGTTCATAAGGTTACAAATATATGGATGAATGGAAAACATAAATATCATCTTGATCCAAAACCTTCGTGGCCCCCTTTATTATTTCAATGGTAGGTGTTTAATTCACACTGGCGGGGTCCACTTGAGATTTTAATTTACTTAAATTTTTTTATCAACCCATAACATGAGATGAAAAAACGGATGGACGGCGTGGATAAGACACGTACGTTCATGGTGGGCCCCACAGATTGTACCTAGTAGCTTAACCAGTACGCAATCCGGTTTCAGAGTATTTACAATGGTTATAAGAGGTATATACATGGGGTTCTGGCGTGTGAAATGGTGAAGGGACCTCACATCATTTTTACATACGTTGCAGACATATAATAGATCCTGACCATCCTTCAAGTGGGTAATTATCCATAGAACCATCTAGTTAACTTTCAGAACAAATGGTAGTTAACAGGAAGGGTTTGGTTGTTACAAACGAACGGTCCATGTTCACTGAATAGATGCCAGCTGTTGTTCATAATTATACCTACTTGATTTTAGTTGGAAATAATAATATCCGTACAATTTATCATATGAATGGTGTGGATCTTTCACACGTTTTTTACTTTTACATCTTTCAAGAGAGGTCTCTTGTCTATTTAAGCTGCGGGAGAACCGTCCACATCCCAAGTTTAAAGAGGAACAAGGAAAGTTAGATGCTAATTCCCTGCGCAACATCTTCAAGCGCTAAATAAGAACGCATCATATATGCGAAAGTAGCAAGCGTTCGATAGAATTTACTAAGTTAGTCCTCAATAAAACTGTCTATTAGTGATGAATTTCATCATGTGGACCACATATATACCAAAAAGTGGACCATCATAAAAAAAAAAGTTAACCAACGGTCTATATCTAACATTCGTGCCTTTCTTTTCTGTTGACTGGAATGACCCGAAATTTGGCATACAACACACGAAATGAGTGGACCATCTGATGAGCTTCCCTGATCGCACACTTGTTTACCAAATTTACACGTGCGGTGAGCGTGTGCTTAGCGCTTGGAGATAGCGCGTCTTTACTTGTGTTCCGCATCGGAGAAAAGCTGCATCGAACTATTCATAGCCACATATTTCTACGAGCAAGCCACAACCACAAAATGTGTGGTGGGCCCCACAATCAAGCAGACAGAAGATATGATCAAAGCACAAAGAAATGAGATGTGAGAATGTAGACTCTCTCTTATCACCTATCTCTCCTCCTCTCAGCCAATCACTTCACTCTTTCTAGATTTTCTTCCCTCACTTCCATTTTTTCTTTCCGCAGATTTCTTCATTTCTCCTCTTTTTATTTTCATTTCTCTCTCTTTCTTTTATACACCTCATATTTTTTCCCTGAATATTAGAATCTCTCTCTCTCTCTCTCTCTCTCTCTCTCTCTCTCTTTCTCATATTCTACATATTACTCGAAAATTTTGATTTTTTAAGCTGAAAATCATTGAATTTTGCTAAATTTACGACATGGGTACCTCTAAAAATCACTAAAAAAGCTAAAAATATTTTTAAAAAATTAGCCCAGGATAATTAAGATGAAGATCCAATGCGACGTATGCGAAAAAGCGCCAGCGACGGTGATTTGCTGCGCCGATGAAGCCGCTCTATGCGCGAATTGCGATATCGAAGTCCATGAAGCCAACAAGCTTGCAAGCAAACACCAAAGGCTTCTTCTTGAATGCCTTTCTAATAAGCTTCCACGCTGCGATATTTGCCAGGTTTCTATCATTTCTAACTTCTTTAATTTCTTATATCCATTGAATTCATTCCAAATATTGTTTTTTCTTGAATTTTTCTTATTATATAGTGATCGAATCTATGGATAGGTTGATTGGTTGGTATGATTTAGGTTCTTCTATTTGTTTTTGTAATTTTGATTTGTTAGCGATTAAAGAGTTTATTCTTGATTTCTCTAGTGAATAAAATGTTTCTAGGAAATGATTTTATGTCAGTGGTCTTACTGAATTGGTGATTGGTGCTGATTTTAGCATGATCTGGACCGTTCATCAGGAGCTTTACGTTGTGGATTGGCTGTTGCTCAAAAATTGAACTGAGAGAGCCATCCTTGCCATCTGATTGGAGGATTTTCTCTAGATTAAGGTGGACCATCTCACATCGTTGATCAACTTATGTGATTTGGGAGTTTTGAAGTGGGGTCCACTGGATGAACGGTCCTGATCCTGTGATGTCGTGGTCTTATTGCAAGGGATCTAACAACAAGTACTACTAGACGAAAAGGAGCCCATGTAAAACACTTACAGCTATGGTTGGTATCATGTGACAGGCATGTGTGTGATCTGGGCCGTTCATATATCTGGCCCTACCATGGATGGATCACACAGCAAAAATCACACCGAAGGAATGTACCAGCTGAAAGTTGGAAGATTTCCCCCCATTAAATCTAGAGAGCCATCAGATCAACCTGATTTTCGAGAAAGGCAATCCTCACGGTGGGGCCCATCATTTCGACGGTAGTGATGGCATGCTGGTAGGAAAGACAGCAGGGTACCATAACTTGTGGTGCAATTGCATGTCTGTGATCAGTTCTCGAGTTTCACACTGTCAAACTGAGTCATGGTGTTCCCATCATAGTTCAGAAACCCGAAACTCGAGTTGACTCGATGGTTAACTGGGCCTGGTCAACTCGCATGACTCGACTCGATATTTAGTAATTACAATTGAAAAATACTATGTTAAAACTATTATAAGTCATTTAAAACAGTAATATTGTTATGAAATTGTTAGTCAGAAAGGTTTTGTGTTCGAATTCACATGTGATCAACAATTTCTTATTAATAATACTACTGTGACTCACTGAGTAACTCAGCTCGAGTCACTACGAGTGATCTAACTCAGACCCAGAACCAGGTTTCCAAGATACTCGACTCGAAATCTCGCATATCAGGTTGACTCAGCTGAGTTTCGAGTCAAATCATTTTTTTGCACCAATTTTGTATTTTTATGTATGATTAACTAGAGCTAGGGAGGAGACAAATTGACTCATCCGACTGGTTTAGATCCGACTCAATCTGAACTGAGTGGGTGAGTCGATCCAAATCGAGTTGACTTCGTCCAATTCGAACTCAAGTTGAGTTTGAGTCACCTAGTAACTCGACTCGACCCAAAATCCAACTCGGTACAGCTTGACTCAATCCAAAACTCAACTCGTGTATATATATATATATATATATATATATATATATATATATATATATATATATATCTGAGATGCCATGTAGCCAATGAAGAGGCTACAATTTTGGCAAGTGAATATAGGTTTTGAGTTGTGATTTTTTCAGCCTGTGATATCCGTTGCAACCGACCCGACTTAACTCGACTCGGTACTTGTGACCGGGTTGGACTCGGTCCGGATTAGTCCAGGACAAATCCAGACTCGGATTAGGTCAGGCATGCTGGACTCAGTACCAAGTTGGGTCGAGTTCGGGTCATGCCTATTTGAAAACTGGATCGAGTTGGATCAGCCTCAACTTGGTTCGACGCGACTCGATGCCCACCTCTATGATTAACCATTTACTATTGTTATTGTAGGAGAAGGCAGCCTTCATCTTCTGTGTTGAAGATCGGGCCCTTTTCTGTCGGGACTGTGATGAGCCGATCCACTCGCCGGGCAGTCTTTCCGGCAACCATCAACGCTTGCTCGCGACCGGAATACGTGTGGCTTTGAGCGCCACGTGTGCCAAAGAAGCTGAGTCGGGCCGTTCCGAGCCACCAAATCATAACTCGACGCCAATCGTGATGAAAATGCCCCCACCGCAGCCCCCCACGTACACATCTCCGCCATGGGCCGTCGATGAGCTGTTGCAATTTTCCGATTTCGAATCCGGAGATAAGGTCAGCTAGGTTAATTTGAACCATTTTTATTTCATTGATTTGTGTTTATATATACATATTTAGGTAATTATACACTTATCATGTGCATCTATTTATGTACTAGTACAGGCTTGCATGTGTACGTATGTAATATGTATATGTGTATATGCTGTATGCATGTATCTACGTATATGTATGTAATGAGAACATGCACTTAGGTCTTATTTTACAACTTGGGCTTCATCTACTTCTCCATCTGATAGTCCACAGTCCAAAGATTTTAAGGAACAGATGATCGTTTGGCACACCTAGAAAGTAAATATTGGCCCATTTTAGTTTTGACAAATCGTTCACTGGTAACGGTGGGTCCCACCCAGAACCTCCAATCAGTAAGATTTTCAAGCCATGGACCATCCATGGTGGAGTATGATTGATTAATGGTTCTGATCAGGTACTGTGGGCCCCATGCGTGGTTGATGGCCTAAAGACTAATGATCTTGCAGATTATCCACATTTGATTCTCTGGCAGAGTGTAATGGATGATACAAAGGCACTCAGAAATGCATATGCGTTGTGCAACGATTCAAATTAATCTGGTCCGTCTAAATGTATCATGAACAGTACAAAACATGCTTATTTGATCATTGGCTGCTGGATTGGTGGACATATATTGGACGGCTAATAATGAAAAACATCCAATGGTCCTATTTTAATAAACAAGTCTCTACCAATCGGAGGGTAGGACTGTTCAACCAAATCTCATTTGAGGATTATTACTAAAAACAGTGAATTCCACAATTTAACCGGTTTAATTTGAGTTAATGCGTAGCATGCGTACAATTTTAAGTGCCTGTATATCAAGTATCATATATTGCCAGAGTATCAAATATCTCCCTCGTATGTATATTTATTCTCAAGCAGCCTTCACGCTCTTATTTTTCCAACTTTAGCCGCAGCTTATATAAGTAAATCTATGAAAGAAAATGTATTTAAAAGAAAGGTTACCTAACAGTAACAGTTGGGACCATTGTGCATTATAGAGCCATAGTGGCCGTTGGTGGGCCAACACCATTTATTTATTTATTTATTTATAATATTGACCATAACATTCCGATGTTGCAACCACCAGTACCGTTATTGAATACCTTGATGGAGGGTCGTCATTGACTCGCCTTAGAATCTGTTCAACTTTCAACCTATTTCTCTGCCTCTAAATCAAAATTTTCTTACCTACATATATAGAAAGATATTCACATGTATTCTTTCATTAAAAGATTTCATAAAATAGTGTCATTTACAGCTTCTCAGTACTCTTAGGAACTAATGGCCCAAAATTCAATGATGCTGGTTGTAGCATAGGGCTGAAAGTCGGGCGGGTTGGGTCCGGTTGGTGCTCAACCCTAACCCAATCCAAGGTTCTTGTACCTTAACCCTAACCCAACCCAACCTCGGGTTGAGAATTCTCAACCCAAGTCTAACCCAAGAAGGCTCAATCGGGTGAATACATGCTAATATTTTTGTTATTATATTAATCAATCATATTTCAATACACATCTTTTTTAAAAAATAAAAAATAAAAATAAAATTTTACCTATGATATTATTAATTATATGTAGTTTTTTTATCATAAAGAACTTTAAGTTTTTCTAATCAAACAAGCTTAAATATAGGATAACTACTTTAGAAGACGTGCTTTGTAGAATGCAATCTATTTGGGAGAGAAATGTGACGTATCCTGTTAGCTTGAGTCATCGGAAATGACATGGACCAATGAGACCCGCGGCACTGGAATTTCTTATGCCTTCAATACGGACAATTCACACTCAATTATAATTTATAAGTAACTTGTATATCGATCGAGTTCGGGTTGAGTCGGGCAACCCGGGACCTCAATCTAAGCTTGACCCAAGGTTTATCGGATTAGTGTTTATATAGCCCAACCCTGAGTTCGAACCCGATACATCTTGCTCAAGCCCAACCCATTGTCGGGTCGGTCAGGTTGAACCCACCGGACTTTCAGCCATATTGTAGCATATGGTTAACCTGGTTGGCTGGTTGAATGCTGACCGCATGATCACTTTATCATTGTAATGGGCCTTATGTATTCCAACCACATATATATATATATATATATATATATATATATATATATATATATATATATATATATATATATATATATATTTGCATACGCATGCTGAACATGTGCATATCTCTCATTTTTTCTATATATGAATGGGCCACTACCTCCTGTCCGTTGAATTTGCAGAGAGAATCAATTGGGTTTGGAGAACTTGAATGGATAGGAGACATTGGTCTGTTTGATGAGCAAGTGCCTCAATCTCAAGAGGCAATGACAGCTGCTGAAGTCCCTCAACTCCCCATTTCAACAGCAAGCAATGCAACCTTATACAGGCCCACCAAATCCATCATGGCCCACAAGAAACCCAGGATCGAGATCTCAGAGGATGAGGAGTACTTCACCGTTCCTGATCTTGGGTGACCTGATTTGTATATATATCTCGAGGAATTATGTGATGCATCGTTTGGTGATCCACACCATTGATATGATGAACCCCATCATGGATGAACCAAAAACTGTCATGAATTGGAAGATCCTAGCCGTCAATCTTTAGCATCGCTCCCATTGAATGTAAGCCATTGTTATATATTCTCTCCTAGCTGTGGCAACATCGGCCATGATCGAGACTTTTTAGTACAATCACATCCATGATGGAGCCCATCAGATCAACATCTGGACCATCCAACAATAGACCACACTTGTAAGACATCCTTGAGCTGTGGATCATATAATTCTTCGAAATCTTATACAACAAAAACAGTAAATTCTTATATTTTATATGCATGGTATATCTATCCCATGTATAGAGGTTAGCGTTTTGTATCATTTTATTTTTCCTTCAATATTGGTTTGTTTGTGTATATCTACTTATAGATTATTAACTGCGTGAGGTGCATATTGAAGTATATGTGAGTGTACCAGATGCGTCGCACAATCTGAAGTGCACGTGCAACCATGGTAATTAGGTTTTGGAGGAGGATGCATGTTTGGATGGCACACATATATTTTTAAGTAATTAAATATATATTTTTCCCCCCTTTTTTTTTAATTTTTTAATTGATGCAATGTTTTAGCAAATAATGCCTTGGATATTTAAATTTTTACCTGGTGGTGATTTTTTATTAGAGGAACTGCCAAAATCCCTTATTTTATTATCTTTAAAAAGTGGTGAATTCTAGAATTATGGGGCCCATATGGGGCATTCAGCCTTCTCAATTCATATGCACCCCACCATGATGATCAAAAGAAAAGAAAAGAAAAGAAAAGAAAAGAAAATCTCTCCGATGAAATCATCTAACAGGTAATGTTTTTAATATCTATTTCGTTACATGTATTATTGACTGAGGATACATAAACATGTGTCAATATCGTTGATAATAATATTGACAATAATAGGAATGTATCACTAAATGAGGGAAGCATTGAAGAAAAGGTAGAATTTTTTAGTGAAATTTTATCATATACTAAAATACACAAATTTAAATCATTCATCCAACCATTAATGCATGCGTATGTCCATCCAAGTATACATACATACACACATACATGATCCATCCAGCCTTCCAGTCATGCATACATACACCAATACATCTATCCATCCATGCTAATATTCATAGATGTCTATCATCTATCCGTTCATGCATACAAAAATGCATCCATGATTTATCGATCCATCAATGCATACATCCACGCATACATATATATCATACATCCATCTATACATGAATATATAATTATGGAATAAAATAGTATTTTTTTAAAGAAAACTTTTTTTATTTTTTACATAATTTTCAAAATTCTGGAAATTAATTTTTATTAAAAATGTAACACATCACTCATCAACATCCATTTATAGATAGGGAAAAAAAAATACAATTTTCATCAAGCAATATCATTATTTTGTAAAATGAAACTTTTCATTTGCATTTTCAAATTTTTAAATAATTAAGAATTTTCTAAAATTTGAAGAGTGGTTGAAATCACTCCAACAAGATCCTTAAAAAAATAATAATAAGAATAATACTACTACTTTTTTCTTTTTGGTGTATTTATGCATGCTTTTCCCATTTTGTAATTTTCCTCCCAAAATGAGGGATTTGATTCATGATAATTGAAGAGGAGTGGTTGAAATCCACTTCCTAATTAAATCCAAAAAATAAATTTTATATTTTTAATTTTTTTTTTCTAATTTTTATATATTTATGCACGCTTTTCTCCTTTTTCAAAATTTCCAACAACAACCCCCCCCCCCCAAATAAATAAAAATCCAAACAAAAAATACAAATTTTCTCCTCTTTTTTTTTTTTTTTTTTTTTTTTTTTTTTTTCTCTCTCTCTCTCCCTCTCTAATTTTCGCATATTTATGCACATTTTCTCCTATTCCTAATTTTTTTTCCTAAAAAAAATGAAGGATATAATTCATGAAATCTAAAGATGAGCAGTCAGAACCCACTTCCCAACAAACTCTAGGAAAAAAAAATCTCAAAAAAATAATTTTCTAAGTTTTTAAAAGTTTTTTTTTTCTTTTTCCAGATATTTTGAACATTTATACACAGAGGAGGGTAATCGATTTTTGGGCAACGACATCGTGAATCGATATAATGGCGATATATCAATTAAATATCGATGATAACTGATTATGGAGATTTCGTTATCGCTTAGCTGGTATAATACTGTCAATGTTGACCATAATCGAATTTGTCAGTCTCCTTCACAAGACATTTAGGGCCCGTTTGGATACCAACAAATAAGTTACTTTTTCTACTTACAACAGTAGATTAGTGACTTATTTCAGATAAGTTAGTTTGATTCACGATTAGTTATAAGTAACTTTTTTACTTATAAGTACTTAATCACTTCAATTAATTTTTTTAAAATTTCTTTTTTTCATAAGTTATTGAAGAGAGGCATCAATAGAGATGAAAGAGAGGAGAAGCCGATAAGTATGTTGTTTGCCAAATATACTTATATTCTTAATAAGTAGAAACTAGCTTATCTTAAGCAACATACGATATCCAAACACTCCCTAAATATTTGCCCATTTGGATACCTGACGCAGGGGAGGACGTGAGGTCGAGCACCGTCTTCCTCAAGAGGATAACTATTCCGAATCTACGGAACTTCTCTGGACTCCTCACAGAGACTTTCTCGAATCCACGAGAAAAGAGAGCAGAAAATAGAAATAAATTCTAATAAATTCGGAATAGATTAATGAATGCATAAAAACGAGTTTACAACCCTTTAAATAAGGGTACTAAGCAATGGGAAAGAAATCATAATCAAACTACAACTAAAACTCCTAGAATTCGCGACTTACTATAAATAGTAAACTTATTATTTATAGACGGTCGTGATGTCTACTAATCTGTAGGTTTCGGCCAAAAATAGTAAGTGTCCTATTTGGCTTCACCAAACCGTTCTCCTAATTATTCTAAGCTCTTTTCACGTTGGCGCAACTCCTAAAGCCCGACGGATGAAGAAGTTATAGTCAAACTAAAACTTACTATTTATAGTAAAACGAAATTGAAACAGGAACGACTGTCGAATCGGGGTTTCTCGCAATTCCAGCGTCGCAACCCTACATAGCTGGATTGGTTGGCTAAAGTAGCTCGTTTCTACCCCAAAATCATATATTTTACGTCACTAACTCATCCCGGATTGCGAGATACGCCTGATTGAAGGTCTGATGGTCCAGATCACTTCTGTCGCCGACCGGGCCTTTTCTGATCCATCTTTGCCATGTAATTGTCCGCGACCCGCTCTACATCAATACCATAAAAAAAAGTTACTTTTATTAAAATATGTCCCATATGAAAGGGCAATATGGACATTATTTAGACTTATGAGATAAGATGGTTATTGACTTTAGAAAGATATGCACGGTTACTTAATGGGTGAGAGAAAATAGAGGAGGTTATTTCTCCTATCTGCCTACTTTTATGGGGAGTAAGATAACTGTTTCATTTGCACGTAGGAATTGTCCTCTCTCTACCTATATATTTTCTTTTATCAGATTTTCCCATACGTTCTGGTAAATTAAAGAAAAAGGGTTAAGTGAGAGAAATAATTGCTACAAGTCTTCTTCAAAAAGAGATTTTATTATGGCAGATTCCGGTATGTTTTTTATGAAACATTTATTTCCGCATAAAGCATGACTATGTAATTTTCATGATAGTTGAAGATTCTTATTTTATTAAAATATGATGTAAATGTCGTATCAGAGCATTGGTTGAAACTATCATGATTTTCCTTATAATTTGTGTGCAATATTCTGTGTTCTATGATATTCGGAATACAAATTTATATTTCACTGTTAATTGCTAAAGTCGAATGTTCACTGTATTGTTATTTCACCGAATTTATTGGAATTTCACTATTTGTTTTGATTTATGATGGGATTTCACGTTATCAACTTGATTTCGTGTGGTTTGATTTCGGATTTGTTGCATGTATTATATGAAACCCACTAGACAATTCAAAATCTGATTTTGTGGCCAAATAAAATTCTCTTTGTTGTTTTATTGGACTTAATATCTATTTTGAACATGGATAGATTTTTTGCTTAGTTATTTATCAATCAATATTTATGTTATGGTTAGCGTGTTGTCACCAAAGTGGTCTTGCTGAGAAAAGTTATAAATATTGAATTGAATTATGACTTTGCAAAATTATTATGGAATGATTATTTTGATTATTATGGTTTGACCCAAAGGTGCACCAACTTTCAAGTAGTCATTAAATTAATTAAGTTAATTGATAGAATGAAAGCGAGATTGAAATGGATGCCCAAAGGTGACAAACCAATCAAACTTTAAGAGGTTATTAATTATGCCTAGGTAAATGAAAATTACTATTGAATTTAAATATTAGTATATTACATTAGTTAATTCAAAGATTGAACACAATATTACTAATGAAAATGATTTTCTCAAAGCCTTAATGTTATGTTGATTTTATTGCAGTGTCAGTTCCTGTTTCCGCTTCATTCGTTAGCTTCTTTTGTTCCAATCTTTAGTGGAACTAATTTCTCTGACTGGAAGGAACAGGTTTAGTTTCACCTTGGTGTTATAGATCTTGACTTAGCATTGCGAATTGACAAACCGACTGTTATTACTAAAACAAGCAGTTTGGAGCAGCAAGCTTTATTTAAATCATGGGAAAGATCGAACAGATTAAGCATCATGTTTATGCGAATGTGCATTGTGCATTGCGAATAATATGAAATCAACGCTTTCTCAAATTGAAAATGCAAAGGAATATTTCAAGGCTGTGGAAGATCGGTTTCGTTCAGCAGATAAGTCCCTTGGAGGGAGATTAATGGCTGAACTTACCACCATGAAATTTGATGGTAGCCGTGGAATGAATGAGCATGTCCTTGAAATGACCAATCTAGCTGTCAGACTCAAATATCTGGGTATGAATGTTGATGAAACTTTCCTTGTTTAATTCATTCTGAATTCTTTGCCTACTCAATATGGGTCATTTTAGATTCACTATAACACTATTAAAGAAAAGTGAAATATAAATGAATTAGTGAGTATGTTAATTCAAGAAAAGGTAAGACTTAGGCAACAAGGACAACATTCAGTTAATGTTATGAGTCATGGAGTTGGAAACAAAAGAAAGAAACTAAAAAAGAATATTGTTGGATCTTCTCATGTCAATTGGACCCACAAGAAGGAACATAATGGACCGAAATGCTATTTCTGCCATTGCTATGGGCATATACAGGAAAATTGCCTGAAACGTAAAGCTTGGTTCGAGAAGAAGGGTAAGTTTTTGGCTTATGTGTGTTTCGAATCAAATATGACACAAGTTCATTCTAATACATGGTGGATTGACTCTAGTTCTATTGTTCATGTTTCAAATTCGATGCAGGGATACTTTTCGATCTAGAACATAAAGGAAAATGAGCATTTTATAGTCTTGGGAAATGGAACTCAAGTACCAGTTGTTGGCATTGGAACTTTATGTTTGTTTTTAGAGTCAAGCCATTGTTTGGACCTATTTGATACTTTTTATGTTCCTACTATTTCTAGAAATTTAATTTCCATGTCAAGACTTAATTATGATTGTCACCCCCCAAACTCGAAAAACGGCTTCACAAAATTTTCGATCGCTGAATCTGGTGCCGACAGCCTCCGTAGTACCCCATTCTCGGCTCTCAGCGCTCATATGCTAGATTCCAATCCTGGGATCCTACAAGGAGGATTTTCAGTATGATTTTTTTTTTTTTTTTTTGTAATGGAGCATAACCACAAGTTTACCCAAATCACAAAGGCAACATCATCATCACATATCTACTAATATAAACAGTTGAATACAATGCTGAAAAGGAAATACATATGTATCAAAATCAAAGCTCCAGAAGACAGCTGCATGCTCCAAGCTCAACGCTGCTGCAACCTAACGCCACCTGTGTTGAGGGTCAAATATTGCATATCAGACCTCGATTATTGCCAGATTTTACATACACAATAATGCTTAATGGAGTATTTTAATTGTGTTTTGTTGCAGGATGCAATCAGGAGCGTTGACTGAAAACTGATAGTAAAAGCATAGATTTGACACTCCGATGTCATCAAGGCAAGAGACGAGCCCCAGAGAACCAAGATCAACGCCCGAGATCCAAGGAAACCAAGAAACTGACGCTCAAGTGGCCCGAAGGACGTCCAAAATGCAAGATCACGGGGTTCTTGCCATCAGATTGACACGAAACTTCATATATGGCCTGGGGACCACAAATAAACCGTACATATAAAATTCCAAGCATTGGATATCTCTGGAAGTGGGTTAAAGGATGGACCAGCCCAGTAATTCATTGAGTGGGGTCCACCTAATCTCTGGATATGCTTCAAAATTGGGTTCGACCCCTTAAATTAGCTGGAAGAACGAACAGATGGATTGGATTTCTCATAAACATCACGGTGGACCCCACCTTGAATAGTGTGTGCACTGTGTACAAGTGCACCGGAGGTGCATTGCAACTAAAGTCAGGTCAAAACCAACTTTGACCCGCAATCTTTCCTAAAAAAAAAAAAAGAAAAAAACTCGGTTTTCGTCTCTGCTGCGGAATAGTTGCGGACGGAAGCTTGTGGGCCCACCATGATTAGTCAAGCATCAGATCCACACCGTCCATCATCTTCAGGATTAAATTTCGGCCAGCCACCACCATTTTCGCATAAATATGGGATCCGAAGATAACCCAGGGATCCAGTGAAGCAGGAGCCCCTGCGTTTTGACGCAACGAACATCTTCTGATTTCAGAGGACGATGTGGCCCACCTTCAGGAATGCTCTGACTGATCTGAACCGTCCACGGTGCTCGCGAGATGAAGCTGATCACAGCTGTATGTGTACAAATCCTAAAGAGATATTGAAAGCAGATCTAATTCGGTTTCAAAATCCCTCCGCAATCAGAAAAATTCCAAACACCGTCTGACTGTTGCTGATAATGTGATCCACGTTCGGAAATTTCCTTCAATCCAGACCTTCCAAATCAAGACAGAGGGAGATTCGGTCGCCACCATGTCGTCCAAAACGAGGAAACCTCCTCACCGACGTTTGCTCCGCGAAGATCGTTTCGCATACACACGGAATTCCTGTTGCGCAGAGGATTGCTTGCGGGATTACACCAGTCGCAGATCCGTGGGCCAGGACCGTCAGATGATGATAAAAAACCGTCGAGAGTTCAGCTAATGGATGAGGTGAGTCAGACTCAAGTTTTTTTGCAAGATTAACGCAGATCCATCTCTCACATCCGTTCGGTCTGGTGGAACAAAACAGGGTCTGCGAAATTCCTGTTAAGTACGACCTCAGTTGCTATTTTCTAAAAATCACACGCCAACACTCCCTTCCACCGACCTTCTTACCACTATAAAAGAGCTTGGGCTGGACGTGAAAAAAAGGAGAAGGCTACGGAGAGAGAGGAGGGAAGTTACGGAGTGAGAGAAAGAGCCTTTTAGAAATCCTTTATTGTTAATTTATTTTTATTTTTCCTTTTATTATTTTAGAGATCCAGCCCAATCATGTGTGGCTGAACCCCTTAGCTAGGGCTAAGAGGTGAAGCTTGTAGCGTGATGGGAGGCCTCTTTGCTTGTGCCTTTTGTTTAGACTGATTTGATATTGATTTGGGTTTAATTAAGGGAATGTTTTCAGTCTTTAATGGTCTGTTGTGACTGAAATTACAATGGGTCTGCAATGGCTTTGAGCATGTTCTTTTCCTCTTTATGTTTATGACGTCAGGAAGCCCTGTTGTTCACCATCGTCTCCTGGGCATGGTTGGATGTCGGTATCCTTCCTAACCTTCATACTTTGATTGGTTGGTAATTAGTTTAATTCTGTTGTTTGCTTTGTCTCCTGGGCATGGTTTGGTGATGGAATCCATTCTAATTCATATACCTTTCATCTCTTGAAATCTATATCAATGGCGATTCATTAATTTTCCGATTTGTAATACGAGTGCATAAGATCTCCCCGATCTCTACAAGTGGATCCTCTGAATCCCTAGTTTCCCTTCTCTGATTTTTCCTAAGTTTTAGATTAAATATTTCACCATTATTCCTCGAATTACAAATTAATTTAGATTTCATCTCATTCTAGTTCTACATCTAGTTAATTGTCAGATTACGTACAAGTTCCAGTCCCTTGGGATTCGACCTCGGTCTTACCGAGTTATTACTACATCACAACCCTATACTTGGGGATTGAACAAGTTTTTGGCGCCGTTGCCGGGGACTGACGGCTACGATTTTCTGAAATTAATTGGATTTAGAGTTAGTTTAAGATTAGGATTTTACTAATTTTAATTTTTAATTTTGTTTTCTATTTTGATTCATAGAACTAACTTATTTTCTATTCTGTAGGTTGTTAAGATAGAACTTCTAATTTGGTAAACTCTTTCTGATTTTCTAGATTTTCTAACTCTTTAGATTTGTTTTGCTTTAGAAATTTCTTCTATTTAGAAACTAACTTATTTTGTTTTGTTTTGCAGGTCTTTAGCTTAGGGACTTCAAGTTGGTAATCTCCTTCCAACTTTCTCTTTCTTTCTAGATTTTCATTTTCTTTCTTAGGATTAGGTTTAGAATTTGATTGAGGGCTGCGAGTGTTTCATGCCCAAGTGGGCCCGTGACGACACTCGACGTCTCTTGACTGAAGGAGGGTTAGTTGAGGGGTTGACTGTCCATCGCAGGATTAGACACCGTTCGAATTCCCCTGAGTTAATTGAGGTTATGGCAGAAAATCAACCTCAAGCACCACCTCAACAGATGGATGAGGAAGTACATGATGAGAATGAGGTGCTTCAAGCACCCCCGCCTCGTACCTTACGAGATTATTTACAACCGGCGGGGGTGAGCACGCCCTCATGCATGATTTTTCCTGAAAACACAGGACATATGGACATCAAGCCAGGAGTTATCCAACTCCTTCCTAAATTCCATGGGCTTGAATCAGAAAGTCCATACTTACATTTGAAAGAGTTCGATGAGATTATAGCCACCTTATACTTTCCCAATGTATCCGAGGATCCAATCAAGTTGAAACTCTTTCCTTTTTCCTTGAAAGATAAGGCTAAGACGTGGTTACATTCACTGCGTCCTAGATCCATTGGCACATGGAATGATTTGCAGAGGGAATTCATAAAGAAATTTTTCCCACACCATAAAACAATTACCCTCAGAAAGGCAATCATGAACTTCGCCCAAAAGGAAGATGAAACATTCTACCAATGTTGGGAAAGGTTCAAGGATCTTGTCAGTTCATGCCCACAACACGGTTTTGAAAGTGGCGCATTACAAATTTTTTCTATGATGGACTGACATCTTCCATGCGCCAACTGGTTGAGACAATGTGTAATGGAGAATTCATGAATAAAGAAGTTGTTCACTCCCCAAGTATAGGGTTGTGATGTAGTAATAACTCGGTAAGACCGAGGTCGAATCCCAAGGGACTGTAATTTGTACGTTATCTGAAACTAAGTAGAAATAGAACTAGAATGAGATGAAATCTAAATCGATTGTAATTTGAAAAATAATGATGAAATATTTAATCTAAAACTTAGGAAAAATCAGAGAAGGGAAACTAGGGATTCAGAGGATCCACTTGTAGAGATCAGGGAGATCTTATGCCTGTATTACAAATCAGGAAAATTAACTGAACTGCCATTGATATGGATTTCAAGAGATGAAAGGTGTATGAATTAGAATGGATTCCATCACCAAACCATGCCTAGGAGATAAAGCAAACAATAGAATTAAACTAATTACCAACCAATCAAAGTATGAAGGTTAGGAAGGGTACTAGACATCCAACCATGCCTAGGAGACGATGATGAACAACAGGGCTTCCTGACGTCATAAACATAAAGGTAAAGAACATGCTCAAAGCCATTGCAGATCCATTGTAATTTCAGTCACAACAGACCATTAAAGACTGAAAACATTCCCTTAATTAAACCCAAATCAATATCAGATCAGTCTAAACAAAAGGGCACAAGCAAAGAGGCCTCCCATCACGCTACAAGCTTCACCTCTTAGCCCTAGCTAAGAGGTTTAGCTCAACATGATGGAGCTAAACATCAAAATAAATAAATAAATAAAACACTAACAGTACTTTCTCTCTCTCTGCTTCACGTCAAAACCCAGACTTCAATCCAAATCCAGATGCTCCCTTCCTCTCTTCTCTCTCTCCCTTTTATAACAACAGCAAGGGAATGTCCAAGGAGGAGTCCGCGCTGGAGTCGGAGTGCAGTCCGTTCGCAGAAAGCGAAATCGGCCGCGTAACGGAGCTTATGCGAAGAGTGCTGGCTGTCGGTGGGACCCACTCCTGAGATCAGTTGAGAAATCCACGCCGTTCACTAGCTTCCTTATGAAAAATCGGTCGGAAATAACCGTTTTTCATCGGTTTGAACGTGGCCCATTGTACCAAATCCTTCCACCGTTCATTTAACAATTTGCCGCTGATTCCATTCGTTCTCGTGCATGGGTCTGGAAGAACACTATGTGTACGGTCGGTTTGACGTCCTGGGGAGAATGGAAGGTTCAGATCTCCCCTTTGAAGAGTGGTGGTGGCCCAAAAAAAATGGACGCAAGTCCCTGTTTCGCAGTCCATGCGAAACAGAGTTGCGTTCTGATGATGGTGGAGCTCGTGATCCAAGCTGGCCGTGAAATCCAATCCGACCATTGAATTTCTGTGGGAAAACCGGTCGGAAAGAGTGTGATTCTCTTGATTTTTGGTGTGGTCCACAAGATATTCTACTCCGCCGTCCATCCTGCGTCTAACGGCTGGAATTCCATCCCCTTTACTTCTGGAGATTCTTCCACCTAGGAAGTGTTAAGAAGTCCCATAAGGACATGATGGACGGTCTGGATCAATGATCTGGATGATAGGTGGAGCACACAA
Source organism: Magnolia changhungtana (assembly GCA_030180095.1). Taxonomy (NCBI): domain Eukaryota; kingdom Viridiplantae; phylum Streptophyta; class Magnoliopsida; order Magnoliales; family Magnoliaceae; genus Magnolia; species Magnolia changhungtana. Next base: position 3,644,659 of record JASAUF010000096.1, read on the forward strand.
TCGAAACCCAATCAAGATAGGAAGACGCTGTTTGCGTTCTTTCTTGTTTTGAGAAGAAGCGTCGGTCAGCAACGCTGACCGACTTCCGAATTTTTTAGTGCACGCCCGGTGCACTTTCGCTCCTTGCACATGCACTGCATGTAGGGGTCCCACGAAGATGTATATATGAAATCTGCTCCGTCCATCCATTCTGTCACATTATTTAGACCGTGGAGACCGGAGATGAAGCATATCCAAACAGCAGGTGGGCCCAGAATCATGATTCCGAGGGATGATCTATCCATTAGGCCACTTCCACCAGGATACAACGGTCAAAATTCTACATGTACGGTTAATTTATGTTCTTCAGGCCGTGTATGAAATTTCGGGGCAAACGGATGGTGGGAAACCTGTGATCTTGCATTCTGGCTGACTTTCGGGCCACTTGAGCTTTAGTTTCTCGATTTTTTCGGATCTCGGCTGTGTAAAATCTTCGATCTTGGTCCCATGGAGTCCGTACCTTGCTCTGGTGAATTCTGAGTGTCAAATCCATACTTTTAGTGTCAGTTTCCAGTCAACGCTCCTGATTGCATCCTGCAACAGAACACAATTAAAATACTCTGTTAAACATTATTGTGTATGTAAAATCTGGCAGTAACTAGGGTCTGATATGCAATATTTGACCCTCAACACAACCCCCAACCAGCATTTTGCTAGTCCCGAGCAAAATATGCGAACATTAAGTTGAAAATTCCGAAACAATTCTTGTGAAGCCGAGTGATGTTTTGAAAAACAATCCAGATATGAGAAATCTTAGGATTCATGAATGTTGATTATCAATTTCTCCTGGCCTCCCATACACGGTGAATTTCATAATCAAGTTCAAATATTAATCCATAAACTAGAATAATTTTAAACATTGAGTTCCATGGGTGTATAGTGAGATCTCGGCTTACCATCATTAAGAGATCAAATTGTCAATTTCATGATTTCATTAGTAATCAATCAGAAAATACCTAACAACCATCACCTAAACCAGTACTTTGCCTCACAGATCATTCTTTCATTTTCTAGTTTTTTTTTTTTTTTTTTTTATATATTTTTTTTTTCATAGCAAGATGGGAATCAAATTTTCACTTATAGGGAGCAGACCTATAGTGAAACTAGTCGCCCAACTCTTTCTAACTGTTAATCATAGAGAATCAAATCCTCACCTATAGGGAGCAAACCCATGGTGTAATTCTCTTTTTATACCCTGATGGCCAAATCTTTTAGGCTGGTTTCTTTCATGTTCAATGATTACCAGGTTAATCATTCAATTTCAAACTGAAATCTCAATGTGTAAGTGAGATGTGGTATGTGAAATCATGACTCAATCAATGTTTACAACTTCTAATCATAGATTAATAATTCAAACTTAACTGTGAAATCTAACGAGCAACTGAATCCAAGAGTAATAAATTTCCAATATTACGAATCTTGAAATTCTAAATCCAGGATATCCATCAAAATCACTTTGAATTTACTAGAAAGTCTAGAAAAATTTCAAAAATTTTCACAATTTTTGCTCAAGACCAAGAAAACACTGATTAGGTAACCTAATCTCCCACCCCCAACCTAAAATCTACATTGTCCTCAATGTAAAAGATAGGAGCATGGAATGTACATAGGACAACGAAAGTAAAAGATAAAGTGATAGGAAGATAGTACCTGGATGATGGATCGTGAGAGACTTTCCAAGAGATCTCAACATGAGAGCGGGTGAGCACAAAAGAAAAAGCAACATAAAAATAACAAGAAATAAAATCCTACCTATACCACTTTCGCAGGTGCTCTCGATTGCATTTAGCGTATGCAACAAGCCTTTAAACCCCTAGGTTACCCTTAGTGGACGAGTTGTAGTCTCGTGAGGGTTTGCAGTAATGTTACCCACAAACATTGAACTAACTAAGAAAATGAAATCAATGTAAAAGCTGGGTTGCCTCCCAGGAGCGCTAAGTTTAACGTCTTCAGCCAAACAAATAAAGCAACTACCCTAGTCCTAAGAAAGCGATAAACCTACCTATACCTCCATCAGACTAGGAGATCAGTCCTGATAAACAGGATCAGTCAGAGGCATGGACATGTCCTCTGAATCAAATTTCTCGACAAATGGCTTTAAGCGATGTCCATTTACTTTAAATTCCTTACCATTGTCAGGATCTCTTATCTCGACGGCCCCATGAGGATATGCAGTAACAACAATGTAAGGGCTGGTCCAACGAGATCGAAGCTTGCCCGGAAAGAGATGTAATCGGGAATTATACAAAAGGACTTTCTGACCTGGCATGAATGATTTCCGTAGAATATGTTGGTCATGAAACGCTTTCATCTTGTCCTTGTAAATTCTCGAGTTCTCGTATGCGTCGTTCCGGATTTCTTCAAGTTCATTTAATTGAAGTTTGCGTAAAGCGGCGTTGTTCAGATTGAAATTTAGATTTTTGATCGCCCAGTAGGCTCTATGTTCCAATTCCACAGGCAAGTGGCAAGCTTTCCCATAGACGAGTCTAAAGGGGGACATTCCAATAGGGGATTTAAAAGCAGTACGGTATGCCCATAAGGCATCGGTCAATCGAATTGACCAATCCTTACGGTCAGGATTAACCGTTTTCTCCAAAATGTGTTTGATTTCCCTATTAGAAATCTCAGCTTGCCCACTTGTCTGTGGGTGGTATGGGGTGCTCACCTTATGAGAGATACCGTATTTCTTCATTAGACTCTCGAATGGCCTATTACAAAAGTGTGAGCCCCCATCACTAATGATGGCTCGAGGCGTTCCAAATCGGGAAATGATGTTTTCTTTTAGGAATTTAATGACCGTGCGATGGTCATTATTCCGACACGGAATCGCTTCGACCCATTTAGTGACATAGTCTACAGCAAGCAAAATATATAAATTCCCAAAAGATTGGGGGAATGGTCTCATGAAATCGATGCCCCAGCAATCAAATGCCTCTATGATAAGAATGGGATTCAAGGGCATCATATTTCGACGGGACAATGCTCCCAATTTCTGACAACGCTCACAAGCTTTGCAAAACTCATGAGTGTCCCTGAACATAGTGGGCCAATAGAAGCCACACTGTAGAATCTTGGCCGTGGTCTTTTTTGCAGAAAAGTGACCACCACAGGCCTGTGAGTGACAAAAGGAGATGACACTCTGATGCTCATCGTCTGGCACACATCTCCTCAAGATTTGGTCTGGGCAATATTTAAACAAGTATGGGTCATCCCAGAAGAATTTGCGTACCTCGGTGAAAAATTTCTTCTTATCTTGCGCAGTCCAATGTGTCGGTATGGAACCTGTAGCAAGATAATTAGCAATATCAGCGAACCAAGGTGAATGGGAGACTCTGAACAGTTGTTCATCAGGGAACATGTCATTGATATGGGTCGCCTCAAGGGAATCAGAGGTATTAAGGCGAGAAAGGTGATCGGCCACTACGTTCTCTACTCCCTTTTTATCTTTAATTTCTAAATCAAATTCTTGGAGTAGAAGGATCCATCGTATCAGGCGGGGCTTAGAATCATTCTTAGAAAGAAGATACTTCAGCGCCGCATGATCTGTATAGATAATGATCTTGGATCCGATCAGGTAGGACCTAAATTTGTCCAAGGCGAACACTACGGCTAAAAGTTCTTTTTCCGTAGTCGAGTAGTTCACTTGGGCAGGATTTAAAGTCCTACTCGCGTAATGGATGACGTAGGGCCTCTTATCTTTTCTCTGGCCTAGAACCGCTCCAAGAGCATAATCAGAGGCGTCGCACATAAGCTCAAAAGGAAGGCTCCGGTCGGGTGCTTCGCATGATAGGTGCGATGGTTAACATGCCTTTAAGCTTGGTGAAAGCTTCCGGCATTGCTCGGACCACTCGTATGGAACATCCTTTTGAAGAAGATTACATAAAGGACGAGAGAGGAGACTAAAGTCCTTTATGAATCGCCTGTAAAATCCTGCGTGTCCTAAGAAGGATCGCACGTCCCTGATGTTCTTAGGTGGAGGTAGATTAGAGATAAGATCGATTTTTGCCTTATCTACCTCAATTCCCTTGGACGAGATGATATGTCCAAGGACAATCCCCTTATGAACCATGAAATGACACTTCTCCCAATTAAGTACCAAGTTCTTTTCTTCACATCTTCTCAGCACACATTTAAGACTTTCTAAGCACTTGTTGAAAGATGAGCCATAGACAGAGAAATCGTCCATGAAGACCTCTAGATATTGCCCCACCATATCAGAAAAGATACTCAACATACATCGCTGAAAGGTGGCAGGGGCATTACATAGTCCAAATGGCATCCTTCGGTAAGCAAAGGTGCCGTAGGGACATGTAAATGTGGTCTTTTCCTGGTCCTCAGGGGCGATTTCAATCTGATTGTAGCCCGAATACCCGTCAAGGAAACAGTAATAGGAATGACCAGCTAGCCTTTCCAAGATTTGATCGATGAAGGGTAGAGGAAAGTGATCCTTCCTTGTGACGGTATTCAACTTTCTGTAGTCAATGCACATTCTCCAACCAGTAGTGACTCTGGTTGGCACGAGTTCATTATTAGCATTGGCTACGATGGTGATTCCGGACTTCTTAGGAACCACCTGAGTTGGACTCACCCATTGACTATCAGATATAGGGTATATGATACCTACATCCAATAGTTTAAGAACCTCGGCCTTAACCACTTCCTTCATGTTTGGATTTAGTCTACGTTGTGGTTGTCGAGCGGTCTTTGCATTTTCCTCAAGATATATGTGGTGAGTACAAATCGAGGGATCGATTCCTTTGAGGTCCGCTATCGTCCATCCAAGGGCTCTTTTATGTTCAATGAGAGTAGATATGAGCATACTCTCCTGTTCTTTCTCCAGTGTGGGAGAGATCACCACCGGGTATGTCTCATCTTGACCTAAATAGGCATATTTCAAATCAGAGGGCAAAGGTTTTAGGTCAAGCTTCGGTGCCTTGAGGTTAGACGGTAGAGGCACTACATCAGTTTGTGGCAATTCTTCAAATTGTGGCCTCCACCGATTAACTTCAAGTACCGGTGCAGTATCAAGCAAGGCACACATCTCCCTAATCATATCATCATCAAACTCATGGGAGTGGGCCAAGCACGTCTCTAGAGGATCAGAGGATAAGGTAAGGGGTGTCCTATCTTCCACGAAAGTATCGATCATGTTAATGTCGTGGACATCGTCATCATCCTCTGCGTTGCTGCCGTTATTGAAAAAGATGTTCGACTCCAATGTCAAATTTTCAAAAGACATAGTCATGACACCATCCTGCAATTAATGATTGCATTTGACGTGGCAAGGAATGGGCGACCAAGAATGACGGGAATCTGAGTGCTCATGTTGTTGATGGGTTCGGTGTCCAGGATGATAAAATCTACAGGGTAGTAAAATCTATCGACTTGGACTAACACATCCTCAATAATCCCTCTTGGTACACGAACAGTTCGATCTGCAAGTTGTAGTGTGGTTAGGGTGGGTTTTAACTCACCCAATCCTAACTGTTTGTATACCGAGTAGGGGATCAGATTGACGCTCGCTCCCAAGTCAAGAAGTGCGTGATCAATTCGATGGTTCCCGATTACACATGATATGGTTGGGCTACCGGGATCCTTGAATTTCTGCGGCACGTCTTGCTTAAGGATGGCACTCACTTTCTCAGTCAAGAAGATCTTTTTTTGAATGCTTTGCCGTCTTTTGGTCGTACATAGGTCTTTCAGAAATTTTGCATATGAAGGAATCTGTTTTACGACATCAAGTAGAGGAATATTGACCTTCACTTGTTTCAACACCTCCAAAATATCCTGAGAGTTAGAAAGACGTTTTGGTGCAACCAACCGTTGGGGGAACGGAGCAACTGGCTTCTCTAGAAGTTCCGGTTCTAAATTTTGTGGGACATCACTAGATCCATCATGATTGTCCTCTTCTAGTTCTTGAGGCTTTTCGGGCCTAACCGGAAGGGTTTTATCAATGATCTTCCCACTCCTAAGAGTGGTGATGGATTTAGCGTGTCCCATTTGATTTGAAGAGCTGGGATTATTTATCTCGTATTGCGGTTTAGGATTGGGGAGCGGTTGTGCAGGAAGCATCCCCTTTTCTATAACCGTCATACGTGAATCTATTTTCTGCATAAAGTCTGTAAGTCCACGCACTGCCTGAGTCAGCTCTTGTATGGGATTTTGAACCGGTTCTTCTTGAGGTTTCCCCTGATTTGGATTTTGATTAAAGAAATTTTGAGGGGTAGCAGTTTGTCCATTCCTCCAACTAAGATTTGGATGATTTCTCCAACCAGGATTGTATGTATTGGAGGTAGATCCATTGAAAGGTCTTTGATAGTTATTTACGGCATTGGCTTGCTCCTTCAACACTCCTCGAAAGGCAGATATGGTAGGACAATTTTCAGTTGTGTGAATGTTGCAATCACAGATGCCGCAAACAATTTCATTAACCTTCTCCTTCTTTCCTTCCATGGCCTCGACTCTTCGAGTGAGATTAGTCACTTTAAAATTTACATCGTCCTCTTCTTTCAGGAGATATACTCCACCTTTCTCCTTAGATTGAGTTGGCCTAGGCGTGGTGTTTGATTTTGGGTAATGGTCCCATGATTGTGCATTCTCGGCAAGTCTATCGAGGTAATCCCATACCTCGTCGACCTCTTTATTCATGAATTCACCATTACACGTTGTCTCGACCAGTTGGCGCATGGAAGATGTCACCATCATAGAAAAAATTTGTAATGCGCCACATTTCAAAACCGTGTTGTGGGCATGAACCGACAAGATCCTTGAACCTTTCCCAACATTGGTAGAATGTTTCATCTTCCTTTTGGGCAAAGTTCATGATTGCCTTTTCGAGGGTAATTGTTTTATGCATGGTGTGGGAAAAATTTCTTTATGAATTCCCTCTCGCAAATCATTCCATGTGCCAATGGATCTAGGACGCAGTGAATGTAACCACGTCTTAGCCTTCTCTTTCAAGGAAAAAGGAAAGAGTTTCACTACGATTGTATCCTCGGATACATTGGGAAAGTATAAGGTGGCTATAATCTCATCGAACTCTTTCAAATGTAAGTATGGACTTTCGATTCAAGCCCATGGAATTTAGGAAGGAGTTGGATAACTCCCCGGCTTGATGTCCATATGTCCTGTGTTTTCGGGAAAAATCATGCATGAGGGCGTGCTCACCCCGCCGGTTGTAAATAATCTCGTAAGGTACGAGGCGGGGGTGCTTGAAGCATCTCATTCTCATCATGTACTTCCTCATCCATCTGTTGAGGTAGTGCTTGAGGTTGATTTTCAGCCATAACCTCAATTAACTCAGGGGAATTCGAGCGGTGTCTAATCCTGCGATGGACAGTCAACCCCTCAACTAACCCTCCTTCAGTCAAGAGACGTCGAGTGTCGTCACGGGCCCACTTGGGCATGAAACACTCGCAGCCCTCAGTCAAATTCTAAACCTAATCCTAAGAAAGAAGATGAAAATCTAGAAAGAAAGAGAAAGTTGGAAGGAGATTACCAACTTGAAGTCCCTAAGCTAAAGACCTGAAAAACAAAACAAAATAAGTTAGTTTCTAAATAGAAGAAATTTCTAAAGCAAACCAAATCTAAAGAGTTAGAAAATTTAGAAAATCAGAAAGAGTTTACCAACTTAGAAGTTCTATCTTAACAACCTACAGAATAGGAAATAGGTTAGTTCTATGAAAAATAGAAAACAAATTCTAAAATTAAAATTAGTAAAATCCTAATCTTAAACTAACTCTAAATCCAATTAATTTCAGAAAATCGTAGCCGTCAGTCCCCGACAACGGCGCCAAAAACTTGTTCACTCCCCAAGTATAGGGTTGTGATGTAGTAATAACTCGGTAAGACTGAGGTCGAATCCCAAGGGACTGTAATTTGTACGTTATCTGAAACTAAGTAGAAATAGAACTAGAATGAGATGAAATCTAAATTGATTGTAATTTGAAAAATAATGATGAAATATTTAATCTAAAACTTAGGAAAAATCAGAGAAGGGAAACTAGGGATTCAGAGGATCCACTTGTAGAGATCAGGGAGATCTTATGCCTGTATTACAAATCAGAAAAATTAACTGAACTGCCATTGATATGGATTTCAAGAGATGAAAGGTGTATGAATTAGAATGGATTCCATCACCAAACCATGCCCAGGAGACAAAGCAAACAACAGAATTAAACTAATTACCAACCAATCAAAGTATGAAGGTTAGGAAGGGTACAGACATCCAACCATGCCCAGGAGACGATGATGAACAACAGGGCTTCCTGACGTCATAAACATAAAGGTAAAGAACATGCTCAAAGCCATTGCAGATCCATTGTAATTTCAGTCACAACAGACCATTAAAGACTGAAAACATTCCCTTAATTAAACCCAAATCAATATCAGATCAGTCTAAACAAAAGGGCACAAGCAAAGAGGCCTCCCATCACGCTACAAGCTTCACCTCTTAGCCCTAGCTAAGAGGTTTAGCTCAACATGATGGAGCTAAACATCAAAATAAATAAATAAATAAAACACTAACAGTACTTTCTCTCTCTCTGCTTCACGTCAAAACCCAGACTTCAATCCAAATCCAGATGCTCCCTTCCTCTCTTCTCTCTCTCCCTTTTATAACAACAGCAAGGGAATGTCCAAGGAGGAGTCCGCTACTGAGTCGAGAGTGCAGTCCGTTCGCAACAACAGAAATCGGCCGCGTAACAGAGCTTATGCGAAGAGTGCTGGCTGTCGGTGGGACCCACTCCTGAGATCAGTTGAGAAATCCACGCCGTTCACTAGCTTCCTTATGAAAAACCGGTCGGAAATAACCGTTTTTCATCGGTTTGAACGTGGCCCATTGTACCAAATCCTTCCACCGTTCATTTAACAATTTGCCGCTGATTCCATTCGTTCTCGTGCATGGGTCTGGAAGAACACTATGTGTACGGTCGGTTTGACGTCCTGGGGAGAATGGACGGTTCAGATCTCCCCTTTGAAGAGTGGTGGTGGCCCAAAAAAAACGGACGCAAGTCCCTGTTTCGCAGTCCCTGCGAAACAGAGTTGCGTTCTGATGATGGTGGAGCTCGTGATCAAAGCTGGCCGTGAAATCCAATCCGACCATTGAATTTCTGTGGGAAAACCGGTCGGAAAGAGTGTGATTCTCTTGATTTTTGGTGTGGTCCACAAGATATTCTACTCCGTCGTCCATCCTGCGTCTAACGGCTGGAATTCCATCCCCTTTACTTCTGGAGATTCTTCCACCTAGGAAGTGTTAAGAAGTCCCATAAGGACATGATGGACGGTCTGGATCGATGATCTGGATGATAGGTGGAGCACACAATCGAAACCCAATCAAGACAGGAAGACGCTGTTTGCGTTCTTCTTGTTTTGAGAAGAAGCGTCGGTCAGCAACGCTGACCGACTTCCGAATTTTTTAGTGCACGCCCGGTGCACTTTCGCTCCTTGCACATGCACTGCATGTAGGGGTCCCACGAAGATGTATATATGAAATCTGCTCCGTCCATCCATTCTGTCACATTATTTAGACCGTGGAGACCGGAGATGAAGCATATCCAAACAGCAGGTGGGCCCAGAATCATGATTCCGAGGGATGATCTATCCATTAGGCCACTTCCACCAGGATACAACGGCCAAAATTCTACATGTACGGTTAATTTATGTTCTTCAGGCCGTGTATGAAATTTCGGGGCAAACGGATGGTGGGAAACCTGTGATCTTGCATTCTGGCTGACTTTCGGGCCACTTGAGCTTTAGTTTCTCGATTTTTTCGGATCTCGGCTGTGTAAAATCGTCGATCTTGGTCCCATGGAGTCCGTACCTTGCTCTGGTGAATTCTGAGTGTCAAATCCATACTTTTAGTGTCAGTTTCCAGTCAACGCTCCTGATTGCATCCTGCAACAAAACACAATTAAAATACTCTGTTAAACATTATTGTGTATGTAAAATCTGGCAGTAACTAGGGTCTGATATGCAATATTTGACCCTCAACAGAAGTCGATGAGGTATGGGATTACCTCGATAGACTTGCCGAGAATGCACAATCATGGGACCATTACCCAAAATCAAACACCACGCCTAGGCCAACTCAATCTAAGGAGAAAGGTGGAGTATATCTCCTGAAAGAAGAGGACGATGTAAATTTTAAAGTGACTAATCTCACTCGAAGAGTCGAGGCCATGGAAGGAAAGAAGGATAAGGTTAATGAAATTGTTTGCGGCATCTGTGATTGCAACATTCACACAACTGAAAATTGTCCTACCATATCTGCCTTTCGAGGAGTGTTGAATGAGCAAGCTAATGCCATAAATAACTATCAAAGACCTTTTAATGGATCTACCTCCAATACATACAATCCTAGTTGGAGAAATCATTCAAATTTTAGTTGGAGGAATGGACAAACTGCTACCCCTCAAAGTTTCTTCAATCAAAATCCAAATCAGGGGAAACCTCAAGAAGAACCGGTTCAAAATCCCATACAAGAGCTGACTCATGCAGTGCGTGGACTTACAGACTTTATGCAAAAAATAGATTCACGTATGACGGTTATAGAAAAGGGATGCTTCCCGCACAACCGCTCCCCAATCCTAAACCGCAATACGAGATAAATGATCCCAGCTCTTCCAATCAAATGGGGCACGCTAAATCCATCACCACTCTTAGGAGTGGGAAGATCATTGATAAAACCCTTCCAGTTAGGCCTGAAAAGCCTCAAGAACTAGAAGAGGACAATAATGATGGATCTAGTGATGTCCCACAAAATTTAGAACCGAACTTCTAGAGAAGCCGCTGTCTCGTTCCCCCAACGGTTGGTTGCACCAAAACGTCTTTCTAACTCTCAGGATATTCTGGAGGTGTTGAAACAAGTGAAAGTCAACATTCCTCTACTTGATGTCGTAAAACAGGTTCCTCTATATGCAAAATTTCTGAAAGACCTATGTACGACCAAAAGACGGCAAAACATTCAAAAGAAGATCTTCTTGACTGAGAAAGTGAGTGTCATCCTGAAGCAAGACGTGCCGCAGAAATTCAAGGATCCCGGTAGCCCAACCATATCATGTGTAATCGGGAACCATCGAATTGATCACGCACTTCTTGATTTGGGAGCAAGTGTCAATTTGATCCCTTACTCGGTATACAAACAGTTAGGATTGGGTGAGTTAAAACCTACCCTAACCACACTACAACTTGCCGATCGAACTGTTCGTGTACCAAGAGGGATTATTGAGGATGTGTTAGTCCAAGTTGATAGATTTTACTACCCTGTAGATTTTATCATCCTGGACACTGAACCCATCAACAACATGAGCACTCAGATTCCCGTCATTCTTGGTCGCCCATTCCTTGCCACGTCAAATGCAATCATCAATTGCAGGAATGGTGTCATGACTATGTCTTTTGGAAATTTGACATGGAGTCAAACATCTTTTTCAATAACGGCAAAGAACGCAGAGGATGATGACGATGTCCACGACATTAACATGATTGATACTTTCGTGGAAGATAGGACACCCCTTACCTTATCCTCTGATCCTCTAGAGACGTGCTTGGCCCACTCCCATGAGTTTGATGATGATATGATTAGGGAGACGTGTGCCTTGCTTGACACTGCACCGGTACTTGAAGTTAACCGGTGGAGGCCACAATTTGAAGAATTGCCACAAACTGATGTAGTGCCTCTACCGTCTAACCTCAAGGCACCGAAGCTTGACCTAAAACCTTTGCCCTCTGATTTGAAATATGCCTATTTAGGTCAAGATGAGACATACCCGGTGGTGATCTCTGCCCACCTGGAGAAAGAACAGGAGAGTATGCTCATATCTACTCTCATTGAGCATAAAGGAGCCCTAGGATGGACGATAGCGGACCTCAAGGGAATCGACCCCTCGATTTGTACTCACTACATATATCTTGAGGAAAATGCGAAAACCGCTCGGCAACCACAACGTAGACTAAATCCAAACATGAAGGAAGTGGTCAAGGCCGAGGTTCTCAAACTATTGGATGTGGGTATCATATACCCTATATCTGATAGTCAATGGGTGAGTCCAACTCAGGTGGTTCCTAAGAAGTCCGAAATCACCATCGTAGCCAATGCTAATAATGAACTCGTGCCGACTAGAGTCACTACTGGTTGGAGGATGTGCATTGACTACAGAAAATTGAATACCGTCACAAGGAAGGATCACTTTCCTCTGCCCTTCATCGATCAAATCTTGGAAAGGCTAGCTGGTTATTCCTATTACTGTTTCCTTGACGGGTATTCAGGCTACAATCAGATTAAAATCACCCCTGAGGACCAGGAAAAGACCACATTTATATGTCCCTATGGCACCTTTGCTTAGCGAAGGATGCCATTTGGATTATGTAATGCCCCTGCCACCTTTCAGCGATGCATGTTGAGTATCTTTTCTGATATGGTGGGGCAATATCTAGAGGTCTTCATGGACGATTTCTCTGTCTATGGCTCATCTTTCAGCAAGTGCTTGGAAAGTCTTAAATGTGTGCTGAAAAGATGTGAAGAAAAGAATTTGGTACTTAATTGGGAAAAGTGCCATTTTATGGTTCATAAGGGGATTGTCCTTGGACATATCATCTCGTCCAAGGGAATTGAGGTAGATAAGGCAAAAATCGATCCTATCTCTAACCTGCCTCCACCCAAGAACATCAGGGACGTGCGATCCTTCTTAGGTCACGCAGAATTTTACAGGCGATTCATAAAGGACTTTAGTCTCCTCTCTCGTCCTTTATGTAATCTTCTTCAAAAGGATGTTCCATACGAGTGGACTGAGCAATGCCAGGAAGCTTTCACCAAGCTTAAAGGCATGTTAACCACTGCACCCATCATACAGCCACCCGACTGGAGCCTTCCTTTTGAGCTTATGTGCGACGCTTCTGATTATGCTCTTGGAGCGGTTCTAGGCCAGAGAAAAGATAAGAGGCCATACGTCATCCATTATGCGAGTAGGACTTTAAATCCTGCCCAAGTGAACTACTCGACTACGGAAAAGGAACTTTTAGCCGTAGTGTTCGCCTTGGACAAATTTAGGTCTTACCTGATCGGATCCAAGATCATTATCTATACAGATCATGCGGCACTGAAGTATCTTCTTTCCAAGAATGATTCTAAGCCCCGCCTGATACGATGGATCCTTCTACTCCAAGAATTTGATTTGAAAATAAAAGATAAAAAGGGAGTAGAGAACGTAGTGGCCGATCACCTTTCTCGCCTTAATACCTCTGATTCCCTTGAGGCGACCCATATCAATGACATGTTCCCTGATGAACAACTGTTCAGAGTCTCCCATTCACCTTGGTTCGCTGATATTGCTAATTATCTTGCTACAGGTTTCATACCGTCACATTGGACTGCGCAAGATAAGAAGAAATTTTTGACCGAGGTACGCAAATTCTTCTGGGATGATCCATATCTGTTTAAATATTGCCCAGATCAAATCTTGAGGAGATGTGTGCCAGACGATGAGCATCAGAGTGTTATCTCCTTCTGTCACTCACAGGCTTGTGGTGGTCACTTTTCTGCAAAAAAGACCACGGCCAAGATTCTGCAGTGTGGCTTCTATTGGCCCACTATGTTCAGGGATACTCATGAGTTTTGCAAAGCTTGTGAGCGTTGTCAGAAATTGGGAGCATTGTCCCGTCGAAATATGATGCCCTTGAATCCCATTCTTATCATAGAGGCATTTGATTGCTGGGGCATCGATTTCATGGGGCCATTCCCCCAATCCTTTGGGAATTTATATATTTTGCTTGCCGTAGACTATGTCACTAAATGGATCGAAGCGATTCCGTGTCGGGATAATGACCATCGCACGGTCATTAAATTTCTAAAAGAGAACATCCTTTCCCGATTTGGAACGCCTCGAGCCATTATTAGTGATGGGGGTTCACGCTTTTGTAATAGGCCATTCGAGAGTGTAATGAAGAAATACGGTATCTCTCATAAGGTGAGCACCCCATACCACCCACAGACAAGTGGGCAAACTGAGATTTCCAATAGGGAGATCAAACACATTTTGGAGAAAACGGTTAACCCTGACCGTAAGGATTGGTCAATTCGATTGACCGATGCTTTGTGGGCTTACCGTACTGCTTTTAAAACCCCTATTGGAATGTCTCCCTTTAGACTCGTCTATGGGAAGGCTTGTCACTTGCCTGTGGAGTTGGAACATAGTGCCTACTGGGCGATCAAAAATCTAAATTTCAATCTGAACAATGCTGGCTCGCTACGCAAACTTCAATTAAATGAACTTGAAGAAATTCGGAACGACGCATACGAGAACTCGAGAATTTACAAGGATAGGATGAAGGCGTTTCATGACCAACATATTCTACGAAAATCATTCACGCCTGGTCAGAAAGTCCTTTTGTATAATTCTCGATTACATCTTTTTCCGGGTAAGCTTCGATCTCGTTGAACCGACCCTTACATTGTTGTCACTGCATATCCTCATGGGGCCGTTGAGATAAGAGACCCCGACAATGGCAAGGAGTTTAAAGTAAATGGACATTGCTTAAAGCCATTTGTCGAGAAATTTGATTCAGAGGACATGTCCATGCCTCTGACTGATCCTGTCTACCAGGACTGATCTCCTAGTCTGATGGAGGTATAGGTAGGTTTATCGCTCTCTTAGGACTAGGGTAAGTTGCTTTATGTTATTTCAGGATAGACAGTAAACTTAGCGCTCCTGGGAGGCAACCCAGTTTTTTTCATTTAATTCATTTTTCCTAGTTAGTTCAATGTTTGTGGGTAACATTACTGCAAACCCTCACGAGACTATAACTCGTCCACTAGGGGCAACCTAGGGGTTTAAAGGCTTATTGCATATGCTAAATGCAATCGAGAGCACCTGCGAAAGTGGTATAGGTAGGATTTTATTATTCTTGTTTTGTTTTCTCTCTCGTGCTGACCGGATTCCATGCTGCGATCTCTTGGAAAGTCTCTCACGATTCATCATTTAGGTACTATCTTTCCATCACTTCATATTTACTTTTCGTTGTCCCATGTGCATTGCATATTCATATCTTTTACATTGAGGACAATGTAGATTTTAGGTTAGGGGTGGGAGATTAGGTAACCTAATCAGTGTTTTTCTTGGTCTTGAGCAAAAATTATGACAATTTTTAAATTTTTTCTGGAAATTCTTGTGAATTTGAAGTGATTTTGACGACCATCTTGGATTTATAATGTTAAGATACGTGTTGTTGGTAATCTACTCCTCTTGGATTCAGTTATCTGTTAGATTTCACAGTTAAGTTTAAATTATTAATTCATGAATAGAGGTTTTAAACATTGATTGAGTAATGATTTCATAGGACACATCTCGTTTACACATTAAGGTTTCAGTTCGAAACTGAAGGGTTAATTTGGTGATCAGTAAGCATAGAAGGAACCAACTTGAACAAATGCCCGTCATGATCAATTGAAAGGAAAAGATACCATTAAAAAAGGTTAGGCGAAGAATCTTCACCATAGGTTTGCTCCCTATAAGTGTGGATTTCATTCCCCATGGATAATATGAGAAAAAGGTTTAGGTGTACGGTCTTCACCATAGGTTTGCTCCCTATAGGTGAGGATTGGACTCCCCTTCTCGGCACTACTTTTTATTGAAAAATCAAAAGCTGGAAGAATGAAAAAAATGATCTATGAGGCAAGTTTTGCTTTAAGTTTTGGTTATCATATCCTCTTGTTGGTTACTAATGATACCCTGAAATAGAGAAGTGAATTTTAATGATCCATAAGCTGAGATTACACTACTATACACCCATGGAACTCAATGTTTGGAATTATTCTAGTTAATGGATTAATATTTGAACTTGATTATGAAATTACCGTGAACTTGATTTCAGGAGAAAGTAATACTCAACATTCATGAATCTTAGAAGTCTGATATCTGAATTGTTTTTCGAAATATCACTCGAATTTATAGAAATTGTCCTGTAAGTCTCTATTTATTTTTCGCATATTTTGCTCGGGACTAGCAAAATGCTAGTTGGGGGTTGTGTTGAGGGTCAAATATTGTATATCAGACCTCGATTATTGCCAGATTTTACATACACAATAATGCTTAATGGAGTATTTTAATTGTGTTTTGTTGCAGGATGCAATCAGGAGCGTTGACTGAAAACTGATAGTAAAAGCATAGATTTGACACTCCGATGTCATCAAGGCAAGGGACGAGCCCCAGAGAACCAAGATCAACGCCCGAGATCCAAGGAAACCAAGAAACTGACGCTCAAGTGGCCCGAAGGACGTCCAAAATGCAAGATCACGGGGTTCTCGCCATCAGATTGACACGAAACTTCATATATGGCCTGGGGACCACAAATAAACCGTACATATAAAATTCCAAGCATTGGATATCTCTGGAAGTGGGTTAAAGGATGGACCAGCCCAGTAATTCATTGAGTGGGGTCCACCTAATCTCTGGATATGCTTCAAAATTGGGTTCGACCCCTTAAATTAGCTGGAAGAACGAACAGATGGATTGAATTTCTCATAAACATCACGGTGGACCCCACCTTGAATAGTGTGTGCACTGTGTACAAGTGCACCGGAGGTGCATTGCAACTAAAGTTGGGTCAAAACCAACTTTGACCCGCAATCTTTCCTAAAAAAAAAAAACTCAGTTTTCGTCTCTGCTGCGGAACAGATGCGGACGGAAGTTTGTGGGCCCACCATGATTAGTCAAGCATCAGATCCACACCGTCCATCATCTTCAGGATTAAATTTCGGCCAGCCACCACCATTTTCGCATAAATATGGGATCCGAAGATAACCCAGGGATCCAGTGAAGCAGGAGCCCCTGCGTTTTGATGCAACGAACATCTTCTGAGTTCAGAGGACGATGTGGCCCACCTTCAGGAATGCTCTGACTGATCTGAACCGTCCACGGTGCTCGCGAGATGAAATTAATTTAGATTAAATATTTCACCATTATTCCTCGAATTACAAATTAATTTAGATTTCATCTCATTCTAGTTCTACATCTAGTTAATTGTCAGATTATGTACAAGTTCCAGTCCCTTGGGATTCGACCTCGGTCTTACCGAGTTATTACTACATCACAACCCTATACTTGGGGAGTGAACAACCTGCACGCATCTATCGTGCATAAACTTATAGAAAGCTTAGAGGGTGGTGAAGGTGTGTGTAAGGTAAGTGCTAAGTATACAATAAAGCACATAAATCATACATCATCGGGATAAGCGGAAATACTAACAAGATCATAAATCATACGACATCATAGTAAGCGGAAGTATACTGGTAAGTCCATGTTATCAGCCGTACCAAGGCTATGCGATGTAAAACATAATAAGACAATAACAGATGCTGAGAATGCAATGCAATATGCAAATCTTGACGAGCCACGAATACTATCATCCTCATCTAGGCCATATAAGTGTAAAAACATAGTAACCCAAAATGATAAGTACTGCGGATGCAATATGATATGCTGTGCGAATGAAATGACTATGCTGGAATGTGAAGTCGGGATGATAGTACGAAGTATCACAGGTTATAGGGTCCATCACAAGAGACTTCTATTTAAACCAGTCTCATACCTAAATTTGGATAGTCAGACACAATGTGGTAAACTCCTGATCTCAGGTTAGTCGCGCGCCCAACCGAAATTCTGACCATGCGATAGTATACGTAACAAATAGTTACGCACCACTAGCCCGAGTGGATGGTGAATGAATGAATGAATGGATAGGCAATTCCTGCTCAATAAGTCCACATATCAGTATGGTTGCTCTCTGGGAAAAATCACCGGGGTCCATTACACTCGACATCGACTGCCTCCTCCCTAGCTGCACAGCCCAGCGAGCGGAATAGACCTCACTATCTACCTGACCAGTAGTCTGCCAATACCTACCTAGCTCGTCGATAGTGGACCCATTTACGAGCTGGTCATACTCAGCCTATCTTATAGCCCCCTCACTTGGGCGGATAAGGCCACACTCCCTCCCAACCGACCACGACACAGTAGGAGACGCGACCTACTGGTATTCGGCACTCGGGCGCTCATGTTTCACTCGGTCTAGACGTTGGGGCTACTCCTGGCCTCAGAGGTTCTGGAATTTTCACCCAAGGACATCCTAAGTGCCCATAGTGCTAGAACCAAATATTTCCAGTGTCCCATCTAGCCATCCACGATGTGCCTGTGGAGGCCATGACCCTGATGTCGCTATGGCGTACAATGATCAAGTCACATATATGCGAGATGCATGAGTTACACTATCCAGTCATGCAGCAATCCTGTGCGTACAACGCGATAATGTGGACACTCCATCTCATAAGGAGTCCCGTAAATAGTCTGCCCAATGGCATATGCTATGATTAAACATTTCTCATATCAGGCATACATATGATGCGTGTGGGCATGAATCATGGAGTTATACTAAGCATTTTATAAAGTAACGAACTATCCTTACAACGCAGATGGGCCTTGATGGCCTACACACAACAAGTATGGGTGTAATGCCCTGAATTTTCAGGATCCGAGTATACGACCCGTTTCCCAAAAACCCGAGTGTTAACCTTAAAGGATGGTCAAATATATATTTTTCTTTTCTTCTTTTATCAGAGTAAGCAGATGAGCGTAGAATGGACAAGTAAGCATAAAGGAAAGTCTTCATTTACATTTAAGATATACAAGAAGATGTCCATAATGACTTATACAAACCAATGTCCCCATTCTTACAATTACAAAATGAAATAATATTACATGTGAAATAAAGTAAATTACAGTAAATTTGGGATATGAAATCCTGTAGCAACTCTTAGCAATCACAATCATGCATCCCTATCAAATGTAGCTTGCTCCTTGATAATATAAACATGAATTTCACCTGGGCCACCTGTGCTACCTGTACGGTTATATATTTGATGGATGAGTGGCCAACTCAGTGTGAACTCCCCTCAAGATTACACACCACCACATTAGGTAAGAAATAGTATAAAACATTCAGACAACCAAAACAGAGTAAATGCAGTCTTTTTATATGCATGGATGTATGAATGCAATTGTCGGCCCGGGTAAAACATCCAGACGGCCTATGTCCCGGGTAAAACATCCAGACGAACATTGGGGTCGTCACTCATGCAGTCATCGACCCGGGTAAAACATCCAGACGGTCCGTGCCTCGGGTAAAACATCCTGACAGGCAAATATGTACGATAACAACAGATGATGGTTGGTGCCTCGGGTAAAACATCCAGACAAGCAAATCTGTATGTTACGTATGACAACAATAGATGCTGATCTGTGCTATGCATGCATGATTAGCCAACCCATTATTAGTTCAATTGCAACCAGCTATTTTAAATAAGCTCACGATCTCTACGGGAAGCACATGACCCAGCGTAGGCCGACGGCACGGGCATAGTATCCCATGACCACCATCCCCGGCCCATGAGACTACCACCTTAGGATGTTTAATGGAAACCCATCGACTAGTGGCCAATCATATTACAGTATGTGGGGCTTACCATCACATGGTTGCACAGTATAAAACATCAAACCCATGTAGGGAAGATATCAAATAAAACCACGTAGGACGAGTATCAAAATATGCCACATAGGGCGAATATTAAAACCATACGATAAAGACCATCCTTAAAAACCATTGGGCATAACAACCCTGGATGGTAGGCCCACATCAATGATCCATCTATACCACCACTCAAAAACCACCGAGTCGAAGGTCCATTACGATCACAAAGAGTCAAGTTACATCCCAAATATGGGTGTACATTCATATGTGAGAATTTTTCACTAATGTACCAGTTTAAGTTCCGTAAGCAATCCATAAATAATCCACAAGCATGAACTTATATATGATAATCATAAAGCATGTAAGATAGCAATTTAATTTCCACCAGCTAACACAGGTGATTATAAAGGAAGATATCAATTATGAATTTAAATAAAAACTATAACTTAAGTTAATGAGAAGATGGAAAGCTCAAGGGGAAGAATCATCACCTGTAGGGTAGTAATTTGCGTTCTTGGTCCAAGTTTTCTTATGGCCCAAAGTCACCCCAGGGAATCACCTAAAATTACAGTTCAGATTTGTCAAGTATTCCTACGGTTCTGTCCAACTAATATGAGGGTTCGAAGAGATAATAACAAGGCCCTTCTTGGCCTTCGCCAGAGGGAGCGGGCCCATCATATTTTTATCCAATCGAGGTAGCTCCATGAATGGTCCCTAGTGAAGGCTTGGGTCACGTCAAAAATCATTTTAATAGTTGTAAGTATAACTTGTGTATTACTGTCATTTTATGGGGTACGGGGCTCACTAAGGATGATTAGCATTGTCCCAGAATATCCTGTGTAAATCAGCACTGTCCCACCATAGTTTATATAAAATTGCATAGTCTAAACGTTGTTTACATAAACCGGCACCGTATAACTATAATTCGTGCAATTCCGCGATGCCCAAGTATGGTTCATATCGACCAGCACTGCCCCAAACATCGCCCAGCACCATCCAGTATAATCTGGACGGTGTGGATGAAATAGTTATATCATGGGTGGGTCCGTGTCTTTAAATGGGCGGATGACTTGGATGTAACACAACGTTATGATGGGGCTGCAGAACTTGCTGTTCACAGCTCAACAGTTAACTGGTGGGGCCAGGAAATGGACGATTGGGATGCAATCCTCATATCAGGCCCATAGAGGCTACTGACGGACAGTCTGACTGCAATCCACATACATGACGTTGCTTCGATGGATTGCATATATCGGAGGTGAAGAGCATATAGTAGAGGTGGGTCCACACGTGTGGGACCCACCGGTTTAATGCATATGCAGATGTATATAATATCATATTTATTTTTATTTTTATTTTTATTTTATATATATATATATATATATATATATATATATATATAAAAGAAAAACAAGACGTCTGAGGAAATGGATGGATGGTTGAAGTGAATGATCATCATGGTAGGCCTGCAGCTGGCAGATCTCAGCCGCTGGATCTGCCCAAACTTGGGCCAACGATCCCAACAGAGGTAAGGCGTGGATGCACTATACATGCAACAAAGGTGCGGTCCACCCTTAGGAATGTGGTGCGGCCCACCTGCTGTTCAGCTGAGTGCGGCCCACTTAGAATTTATCTGGGTTATCGTTCAGGGTCTGCTGCCCGTTTTAGACAGCCCACCAACGTGCAGTCCGCCAGAATTTTTACTGAGGCCCACCTGCAGGTTGGTGAGGCCCATGTCAGTGCAGCCCACCAGCAACTGTCAACGTGACTGGCCTCCCTGTTGCAGGCCGTTTGTCAGCCAGTTGGTAAGCTGCTTCAAGGCTGGTTCTCGGCTCTTTGCTGAGGCCATTCACAGGCCATTTTTGGCCCCTCAACAAAGCTTGTTTTCAGGCCATGTTTTGGCCTAAAGTGTGGCTTACAGCAGGGCTGCTATCCGCATGCAATGAAGAAGAAAATAGAGGAGAAGAAAAGAACAGAAGTTGGGCTAGTTGGGCTGATTACCTGGACGAATCTGGACTCCACCCTCTCTCTCCTTTCTCTCTTTCTTTCCTTTTCTCTCTTTCATTCTGGTGTGGAAATAGAGGGCTGTGGTGTCCCATTTATAGACAGGGAGAGGCAAGACCGACTGTTGGCAAAAGCTCCCCACACTAAATGGTTGAGATTTAAGAAAGAGCTTGCATGGGGCCCATCCACGTTTGGAAATGTAGTGGTGGAATCCAGGGCTACCCAGAAGTACAACTTCTAGGCCAGGTGGGGCCCACATTGAGTTGGTGGTTGGGTGGGTGTTTGAGGTAGATGACCCACCCAACAATGGTGGATTCGTACTTAGGGGATCTCAGGTAAATCCAGACCGTTTGATTGGTCTGGATAGGTCCCATTAGCGATGTGGGGCCCACATTTTAGACCCCAGGCGATGGTTGGCTCCATCTCATGAGAATCTTCCGATTTCTCCTCTTTATCTCATGAGATGAGAGAGTGGCTTATCTCTTTTCGTACCTCCCACCTCGAAGGGCTAGGATGGTGCCACGTGGCTCATTGGACGGTCACAGGTGTGACAGCAACCACCATCCAAAAGAAGGAAACCTTCTTTTTCTTCTTTCTTAATTGCTTAGCCATTTTTGGGCTGTGAGAGGACTCCTCTCAGCTGGCAAAGAGGAAGGATGAAAACCTCTAGTCCATGTGATGTTGCCTTGCCCAATCAGCTACCTGATGGTCCATCCCATTGAATCTCAACCCTACATGAAGGAAATGGACGGTTGGGGCTGATCTTTGTTGTTTTAATGCATGAGTCAAAGAATCTATACATTTTTGTTAAGTAGACCCATGTGAGTAAAATGGACGGTTTGGATCGTCCAGAAAGTGGCCAGGGTGGTCCACTTTGGGGTGTCAAAATCTCTCAGTTTTAAAAATTCCAATGGCAGGAGAGTTTCATTTGCTTTATGCATTTTTGCTCGGTCAAGGCTGTTTGACCAAATGGGTTTGGTCTGGTGCACCTCATGCACGATGATATGTGTTGCACGTGCGCCATGTGTGGGGTCTACTGTGATGTTTGTGATAAATCTATACCGTTCATATGTTTAGGGTCCCTATATAGGGGCCCTGGCCCAATTTGGGGCACATGTGAGGCACAAGTGGGCCCCACAACTTGATTCGGGTCTCTTTTATGGATTTCCTACTGATTTGTTGGTCGGATTGGTCCGAAATTGAACATCAACGGTTAAAACGATCTAAGGGACTATTTAAACTAAGACCCAATGGTCAGGTCACAGATTTATGGCCTGTTCTGATTTTATGACACTAAATATTATGTTATACTATATTTAATAATTTTATTTACTGTTATAATTATTATTTTATTATTACCATTATTATTATTATTTTCACTATCATTTTATTATTATTATTATTAGAATTATTTTCCTTATGTATTTTGTCACAAATTATTAATATATGTAAATTATATGAATGTCAGTAAGCGAGCAGAGATTAATGTACACATATATGTTATTTGTATATTATTTGTATGGTCATATATGTGCTAGGTTTTTTAAAAGTTAAATCATTAAATTGTTTGAAATATGTTATTCATTATAAGTTTTCCTAGTACATTTTATTTTTATGTATTACAAATTCTATAACTTGTAATTTATATTAATGATGTTGTAAGTACATGCATATAATATGAATTTTAGTTACATATCATTTTAATGTGAAACTTTGAATATTTGTAACATTTCATAGTATATATATTTAGGTTGTATTATTATTATTATTATTATTTTGTATTATTATTAAATGGTAACACTCGAGTACTGGAAAGTACGGGGTGTTACAATGGGCCTACCAATGGGCCCTAGGGAGAGTTATAATGCGGACATTTAACCAACATTATTCTTACAATGTGGACGTCAAACCAACATTGCTCCCAAGGCATGACTCGCCATAAATGCCATTACATAACCCATGGTGGAATCACACAATGCAATAGACCTTGTATGCATCCCATTGGGCCTCAAATACATCAAATGGGCCTCAACCCATGGGCCATAATACATCACAATGAGTCTTAACCCATGGGCTCCAAGTACATCACCATGGGTCTTAACCCATGGGCCCTAATACATCACAATGGGCCTCAACCCATGGGCCCTAATACATCACAATGGGTCTTAACCCATGGGCCTCATATATATCAAAGTGGGCCTCGACAACAGGCCACAAATACATCGAATGGGCCTAATCACATGGGCTGAAAATATATCACCATGGGTCACAACATATGAGCCAGAAACACATCACAATGGGCCTTGCCAAATGGGTCGGGAATACATCTCAATGGGCCTCAACCCATGGGCCCCAAATACATCAAAATGAGCCTCATAACATGGGCCTCATATATATCAAGGTGGGCCTCAACAACGGGCCACAAATACATCAAGGTAGGCCTCCTCAAATGGGCCTTATAAATATCAAGGTGGGCCTCAACGGATGGGCCATAACTATATCAAGATGGGCCTCCTCATACGGCAAATGGCCACATCATATGGGCTATATGCACATCAAATGGGCCACACCAATTGGGCCCCATGCATATCAAATGGGCCATACCCAAGGTAAGTGGTGATAATGATTTCCACCATTTAAATTCTCAAGGCCCACAATGATATTTATTTTCTATCCCAATCTGATCATGATGTGATCCACTTGATACTGGATCTGCCTTATTTTTAGTCTCAAGCCTTAAGACGAGCTTTCAAATGGTTGAACGGCTTGGATGCAACACATGCATCATGGTGGGTCCCATAGATGGATGGATCACACTCATTCTTTAGCTCATGCCCAAAAATGAGCTTTCAAAATGGGTGGACGGTTTGGATGCAGCTCATGCATCATAGTGGGGGTCCACATGAAGGCCCACCATCCTGTATATAATATATAATTTATATATAGTATATACAATATTATACATAATATAATATTATATACATATATATATATATACACACACGCGTGCGCGCGCGCACACACACCGGACGGTGGGAATAGAACACATAAATCACCGTGGGCTCCACCGTCCGCTGGACGGTGGAAATAAAACACATATATCATTGTGGGTCTCACGTGGGGCCCACCTTAGTGTTTATAAGCCATCCAATCCATTCATAAGGTCACGCAGACCTTGATGGACCTTGATGAAGGGTAAAAACAAATTTCATATGACCCAAAACTTCTGTGAACAAAAAAAAAAAGAGTTCAATGG
Organism: Magnolia changhungtana; assembly: GCA_030180095.1. Classification (NCBI taxonomy): domain Eukaryota; kingdom Viridiplantae; phylum Streptophyta; class Magnoliopsida; order Magnoliales; family Magnoliaceae; genus Magnolia; species Magnolia changhungtana. The sequence goes on from JASAUF010000096.1 coordinate 3,669,476, forward strand.
CAACCATACGATCACCATTGTTTCCTATGATGTGGGCCACCTGAGCCTTAGATGGGGCTGATATTTGGAGGGAGGCCCATTGCCTTAAGGGCCTACGGCATGGACGGTGTGGATTCCCAAACCACATCACGGTGGGGCCCACTTTTGGGGACCCACGGTCGGCCAGGGACCGTCCCGGCGCAGCATCGCCTGCTGCTCTGTCAGCGACAGCAGGTGCTGCCTACCCTTTTTTTTTTTTTTTTTTTTTTTTTGAAAATTTTGGTATTTTCCTGGTTTTTCACATGTGGGGCCCGCATCAAGTGAATCTACCCTAGCCAGTGGATTCTACAGTCCACAACCTATCCATCAAGCCCAATATTGGGCATCTTTCAGCGTGTAGAAAAATTAAGGTGAATTTAAACGGTGAAAATCATTGGTTTCAAAGGTATGGCCCACCAGAAAGTTGGATCAGTTTCATTTTTTGGCTCAACGCCTAAAATGAGTTAAGAAAAGGGATGGACGGCCTGAATTAAAAACATACATAAGGGTGGAGCCTACATGGGCAGCCCTTCCCAAAACCACTTTCTTTATCATTTGCTATTGACGTTAGTACACCCACTGTCAGCTCACACTTCACTCGTTGGCAATGTCCAGCGTCCGGGGACGCTGGACGGTTGCATATAACACATATATTTAAGGTGGGCCCCACCCACATTCATATTACCAGGGTGGGCCACCAAATGGTTGAATGGTGTGCATGAGACCCACATCAAGGTTTGAAAATCTCACAACTCATTAAGTGGGCCATACAATTATATCTTCACGCACAAAACAAATGAAAGAGAGAGAGAGAGAGAGAGAGAGAGAGACACGTGCGATGGAGGGACCCCAACACTATGGGCCCTCCCTTGCATGATTTAAACATACATCAAGTGGGTCCCATTTCATATGGGCCCACCGATCAAAATTAATGGTGGAGATCCTTTCTCCACCGAAATGGAGGGTCTAGATGACCCTATCCATGTAAGGAAAATAAACATCATGATGGAGTCCATGGAGAATGACCCCATCATGGAATGATCATAAGGATCAAGGTGGGCATCGGCCACATCTTAGGGTCCAAAGTGAGATCCATACCATCGATCGGTAGGCCTCACTTGGCCCATCGTAAAAACATGAAACTAGCCTATAGAAGCACCCACCGTTCGATCTTCTTGGTCCGTTGGAAAGCCAATCTCCTTGTGTCTCACTTTGATGGTGGAAGATGAGGTTTGAATGGCTAGGATGATGGTTCTTGTGATGGGAATGGGCCACTCTCAACACTCTTTTCTCTCACTTAGGAATGCATGGACATCCACATTTTTGGTGCTTGGAATTGTGTGTTGAGAGAGAGGGAGAGAGAGGGTTGTAAGGAGAGAGAGACAGAGAGAGAGAGAGATGAGTGATGTGAGGTGAGTGATGGATGTGAGGTGAGAGGTTGGTTGACTTGGTGGTTGCTTGACTTGTGGAGAAAGGAAGCATGGGTGGGTGTACTTGACATGAGGTGATTGATTGATTGATTTGAGTGATTGATTAATGGGACATGTCGTAGAGATTCACTTGGGATTGCAAACGCGTGGTATTTTTCTCGAAATAAATGCGGGCCCATATCTTTTGACCTGGGTATAGGGTCGGTGCGCGAGTCACGGCATCGGAACCGCGGTGATGGTGCGGTCGCAATGGTACGAGTCTCAGATTAAGTCGACTCAAATCTACAAGATACGACTTAGGATCATGAGCAAACGTTGATTATACGTTGTAAGTTGCCAGAATTCAACGGGAAGGATCGCGAGAGTCGACAGAACAGTATAGGCTAGGATACGGGTCTTATAATAATAGTTATGCTTTATATTTTGAACATAAAGGTTTTCGTTTGTTAAGAAATGACTCATTTGTTGGTTCTAGTGTTTTATCTGAGGGGTTATATAGATTTAATCTTAACAAAATTTTTGCTAAAACACTCCTCACCTTACATCATGATGTTGGAACTAAACGTAACAGAGTTAATGAAAATTCTTCTTTATTGTGGCATAAAAGACTGGGTCATATATCCAGAGAAAGAATAGAGAAATTGGTAAAAGTTGAAATTCTTTCAAATCTTGATTTTACTGATTTCGATGTGTGTGTGGATTGCATTAAAGGAAAGCAAACCAAACATACAAAGAAAGACGCCACAAGAAGTGGAAAACTTCTAAAGATTGTCCATACCGATATTTGTGGACCTTTCGACTCACCGTCTTTTGGTGGAGAAAAGTACTTTATCACTTTTATCGATGATTTTTCAAGTTATGATTATGTATATTTGTTACATGAAAAGTCTCAAGCAATAAATGCTTTAAAAGCATATATTGTTGAAGTTGAGCAACAATTAGATAGAAAGGTGAAAATCATTCGATCTGATAGAGATGGTGAGTATTACGGAAGGTATGATGGAATAAGACAATGTCCAGGACTGTTTGCTAAATTCCTAGAAGAGCATGGTATTTGTGCACAATACATAATGCCTACTACGCCTCAGCAAAATGGTGAACTTGAAAGACGCAATCGTACTCTTATGGAAATGGTTAGGAGTATGTTAAGTAATTCCTCAGTACCCATTTCATTGTGGATGAAGGCCCTTAAGACCACCGTTTATTTGCTTAACCGGGTTCCTAGTAAGGCAATTCAAAAGACTCCTTTTGAATTATGGACAAAAAGGAAACCGAGTTTGAGACATTTTCATATTTAGAGTTGTCCAGTAGAGGCTAGGATCTATAATCCACATGAAAAGTAGTTAGATTCTAGAACTGTAAGCGGGTACTTTATTGCTTACCCAGAGAAGTCCAAAGGGTATAGGTTTTATTGCCCTAACCATTGTACGAGAATTGTTGAAACCAGAAATGCCAGATTTCTTGAGAATGGTGAAATTAGTGGGAGTGATGTATCATGTAATGTAATCATTGAAGAAGTTCGGGTGCCTGTCCCGATACCCGTAACTTCAAAGGAAATTGTTGTTTCTCCAGTTGTCGAACAATATGATAATATTGAACAACAATCTAGTGACCAGTCACTTCATAATGAGAATGTCACAAATGAACCAGTTGCAGAACAATCACAAGGAATGACATTAAGGAGATCTCAAAGAGAAAGGAAATCAGCTATTTCAGATGATTATTTGGTATATCTACAAGAATCTGATTATGATTTAGGGACAAGTAAAGCTCTGGTTTCATTTTCACAAGCCAATGAAAGTAGTGGTTTTAAAAAATGGATCAATGGAACAAAATGAAGTTTGGGACGTCGTTGATTTGCCTGAAGGTTTTAAGACAGTCGGGTGTAAGTAGGTCTTTAAGACCAAACAAGACTGCAATGGCAAGATTGAACGACATAAAGCTAGACTTATTGCAAAAGGTTTCACTCAAAAGGGAGGTGTTGATTACAAAGAGATGTTCTCTCTTGTATCGAAGAATGACTCTCTTAGGATCATAATGGCTTTGATGGCTCATTTCGATTTGGAGTTACACCAAATGGATGTAAAAACTGTTTTTCTAAATGTGAATTTAGATAAAGAGGTTTATATGGATCAACCTAAAGGTTTCTTGATTAAAAGAAATGAGCATATGGTATGCAAATTAAAGAAGTCAATTTATGGACTTAAACAAGCTTCCAGACAATGGTATCTCAAGTTTAATGACACCAACACGTGCTTTGGGTTTAAAGAAAATACCGTTGATCGGTGTATATATCTAAAGGTCAGTGGGAGCAAGTTTATTTTCTTAATTCTATATGTTGACGACATATTGCTTGCCAGTAATGATCTTGGTTTGTTGAATGAAACCAAGAAATTTCTTTCTATGAACTTTTAAATAAAAGATGTGGGTGAGGCAACTTACGTGATAGGAATTGAAATATTTCACGATAGATCACGTGCATTGTTAGGATTGTCTTAAAAGGGATATATCGATAAAGTTCTTGAAAGATTTCATATGGATAAGTGTGCAGCCACTCCTGCTCCTATTTGCAAAGGGGACAAATTCAATGAAAAGGATTGTCCACAGAATGCATTAGAAAAGAAAATGATGGAAAATATTCCTTATGCATCTGTTGTTGGAAGCTTGATGTATGCTCAAACTTGTACAAGACCGGATATTAGTTTTGTAGTTGGAATGCTTGGGAGATACCAAAGTAATCCCGGAATGGAGCATTGGAAAGTTGCAAAGAAGGTTTTAAAATATCTGAAAGGAACAAGACACTATATGCTCACATATCGAAGATCTGATCAATTAGAGGTGGTTGGCTATTCCAACTCAGATTTTGCTGGTTGTGTTAATAGTCGAAAGTCAACTTTTGGTTACTTATTTCTATTAGCTGGAGGAGCAATATCATGGAAAAGCGCCAAACAAACTATCATAGCAGCATCTACTATGGAAGATGAATTTGTGGCATGTTTTGAGGCTACAGTTCATGCTTTATGGTTGCGAAATTTTATCTTGGGACTTGAAATTGTCGACAGCATTGCTAGGCCGCTGAGAATGTATTGTGATAATTCCGCAGCAGTCTTTTTCTCCATGAACGACAAATATTCTAATGGCGCTAAGCACATGGAGCTCAAATATTTGGCCGTTAAGTAGGAAGTTCAGAAACGAACAGTGTTTATAAAACATATTAGGACTGAGCTCAGGATTGCAGATCCTTTGACTAAAGGGTTAACACCAAAGACATTTAAGGAACATGTTGATCGCATGGGTCTTTGTTGTAATCCCTGAGGTATGTTTATGGATCTTTATTTTTTGTTCTAACATCTATAGAGATATCACTAATTGTGTTTCTGACATTGCCCATCCACAGTGGTGCTTATCATACCATAATCTAGATACAAAACCATGTGAAAATTTGTAGGAATTTGGAAGAATCATAATTCCTCCCATAAAGAATGCATTATTTGCTTTCACAGTTAAATCAAATGCTTGGATATGTTTTGAATACTTACAGATTTATGAGCAAGTTCTCTTGAAGCCATAATTTTCTCAGTTCTTGGAAGACCGTAAAACAACAAGTTGCGAAATGGTGCCTGATGGGATTTTGTATCTGCAGTATCACCAACAAGCTGTTCTATTCACAAATAATGCCAATGTTATAAAGCATTATATACTTGCAGAGAATAAGAAGCAAGCAAAAAAATGTTTCCAAACATTTGTTTGCATAACCCAAAAGGTACCTGATGCAGGACAATTAACCACTTGCTCTAAAAGCTTGAACTGATAGAGCATGGCGAATTAATCTATTTATCTCATAGCTCAGGCCCCACATCCATGGGTTATAGATCCTCTGCCGAACCCTCCTTGTGGGCCCGAATCACATGGGTTTCACCTCACATGGGCCCAAATCACATGGGTTCTATGACCGTCCACCCCGAGTGTGCCCCCGCATCTCATAGGCCACCCCACTCGAGTCCGGTGTGACAATGCCCCTGCGTTAGTACCTTGTTGTGTAAATCCCTGTTGTAAGAGTTGTTACTCCCCCGACAGCTACAACAAGCTTATTCCGATCTGATAGTATGGCCTGCAAACCACCTACAAGATGTAGAATAAACCCTTTTAGTCAAGCACTGACCTTGTTTCCCAAGCACATAAAAGACGTCTGCATCACATTTAAATCTCTCCAGCAAGCAGGCCCCTGGGAGGAAATTAATCAAGAGTTTTTGAAGGATGAGGAAATTAATCAAGATGGATAACTATCTTTTTGTTGTCTAAAGGTTAATTATCTGTTACCTTTTTCAAGAGTGCAATCACCCAAAATTTTCGCAACATTCATTTTGATGAATGAAAATTTATTAGTAAAGAAATAAAGAAAAAGTACGATTTTAGAAACACATTACATATGAATTTCAAAAACTGACCTTTCCAAGGCTGCATCAAAGTCTGGCTCCTCTTTGTAATTGAAAGCTTCATCAAAGCCTAGCACGTTCTTCTTCAGATCAACCTGAAACATATCATTGAAATTTTATCTGCATCATAAAGGGTATATGCCTCAATGTAAATAAAGCTGTAATTCCAACAAAAGACCTGCCTTCTGTTTCGTGCCAGCACTTCCAACAACATAACCATATATCTTGGCAAGCTGGACAACAAGCTGACCAACTGCTCCAGATGCCGTAGAGACAATGAGTAGATTGCCCCAACTTTCATTTTGGGTGATATCAAGGTGTAGCCGAACTTTTGGATAAAATCTTCTACACACGATACATTTTCCTGGAAAAAAAAAATGTTGTATCATAGCTTCTCAGACAGCTCTATCTCATTGTTTCTCTCTACATATTTGCTAACAAAGTATGATTTTACACTTGAAAAGTAAAAGGTAATTTTTACACAAAAGTTTCAAACATCACAAACTGAAATATATGTTGTATATTTTTACTCCAACAAAAATCACACAGATGGAGAAATCATAAACCAGTCAATAATAGGTGGCCAAAAGTTCTCATTCAACCAATAAAAGGGTAAATATTCCATTAGTAGGATTTCCAATGGGGGGACATTTTTGGTGCATGGGCCATCCCTATTTGAGTCCCATCTTATCAACATTTTGGATGATGAAACCATAAGCATGCTGGTAAAAAGAGAGTGCCTGGACATACTATACAATCACTCGGACAAACATTACATACTACCTCGTGATCAAGGTATTCAAAATCGGTTACGTAACGGCCATAACGGTCATAACCGTTACACGTTATGGGATCAAAACGGTCGTAACAGCTGTTACAGAAAAAACAGCCCGTAATGGTCCCATAACGGTCCTATAACAGTTTTTTCAAAAAATAAAAAATGGCTGTAACAGCCACCACCGTTACCGTTATGATACAAGCCGTAAAGGCCGTTACGGCCACCGTTACCATTTTGGAACACCTTGCTCCGGATTCTTTTTTTGACAAGTGTATAATACCTCATGATTTACTCTTACCAAATGAAACATAAGAAATATTTGGTATTTTGACCGATCCAAGAAGGACAAGAAGCTTTTATTACATAACACAACTGGCGTTTTTTTTTTTCCTACAAAATATCATGTGTACTAACATCTCGCACTCACCATTGCTGGTTGATGGGGATCATATGCACATTTGAATATTTGATTTCCTCCAACTCATTAACATTTGTTAGGAAAGAAACATGCTCAGGAATTCCTGCCCACACTCAATGGACAGCAAAAGATGTAGCAGGAGCACATCTTTTCCTGAAGCATGTCAGAGTGTGTGTGTGTGTGTGTGTGTGTGTGTTTTGCCTCTGTTGCTTGTGTCGCAACCCACTGTAATCCACATGCTGAGATGATCTTATGGTTTGAACTGTGAATATTCTAGCTACTGCCATAAACAAGCTATTGTCCATAATCATGCTTCATTAACAATCCTATACTTTGATCACTAGAGTTCAACTGCGAGCCATTGGAAATTTTCTTTCCAATAGTTCTAAAAAAATTCGTGGATAGTGATGGTCATCCTCATCTCTTCAACATAATTTTCTTACAGTGACTTGTATTAACAACATGGATGTTTCAAATAACCAAAATATTCAGCATGTGGGTCCAGTCAACAGCGGCACATGCTAGAATTCGAACATGTGGGCCCAGTGCTCGGCAAGACATGCTAGAATCTGGACCACTACAGAAGCAAAACAAACTCATTATCATAAATTAGTTTCCATAGGCCCTGTTTATTTGCCACTTGAAAATAATTTCATCACATTTTAGTTAACAGTATGTATTAGAAATCGTAGTTTATCTGTTCTGTTATTTTGCACCACAGGTATCAATTCTTTAAACAGAATAGTGCATCTGTTCTGTAATTTTGCACAAAACACTGAAATAGAATTTTCTTACTCTTCTTTCGAGTTCGACTGTAGTATTAATTCACATAGAAGTTGGTTTTAAATGCCGTATCTTCAGAACCAATAGCGGGAAAACCAGCAACAGATTGTGTAGGATTTGGCTAAGGCGGAGATAGAAACTAGCATAGCTGGGAACCAACTAGCTAGCTATGCTTCTCACCCTCAAGAAATCAACTCTACTACATCTCCTTAATCATCACAGTTTCTCTTTCTTGGGAAAAAAATGTAAGCAAATCACACAACTCCAATGCAATGAATTTTCAAGCTTGTCAAGGAATGCTGGAATGGGACTGCTTGCCTTCCCAGCATCAATACAGGCTCTTGCTCCCTTCTTGTGATGGCCACAATCCAACCACTGATATCTGGGACTTCTGCACCCACAGCTTGAAACTACCAAAATTAGCTTACCACCTACCTCTAATCAAAGGTTATAGCCTGAAGTGGTAGACTGAGTGAAAGATACCTCGTTTCAACACTGAGGTCTTGGTATCGATCCCTTGTGGGGGTGGCTAACAGTGAAGTGTGAACTAACAGTGGGGTGTACTAACAAGCTAACAAATAAAAAAAAAGGTTATAGCCTGAAGAAAGCCATTTCCATTTCAATGTCGAGATTTACAACTTTGAATCCACTCCACAACTACAGGAATATCATTTTCGGTCAGTGTTGTAAAACAGCACCGAAACCATCAAGGTTCAATACAGTGGCAAGATGACCTGGGGAGTTACATTGATCTTCACTTCCTTCAGCAGTTTGTTCCACAGCTCGAGCTCCCCTTTCTCGCTATAAGAGCAGATTCGCTATGGAATTAGGCAGCATGCCTTTGAAACTATTGTTATGAAATCCAAAATTTATCTCTTCTTGGCATACATCAGGACTCCAATGATAATTTTGGCTTGTATCACATTCCTTTCCAGCCTGCATGTCCAACAAGTTGAGATTCAACCGCCAAATCCACAATCAGCCAATGATTCTTACTTTGTCATCTTCTCTGCCAACAATTGACTGACGATCAAGTAGAGACCCTGTCTCTCACTCTTTGATCTCGCCCCGCCTCAGTTCACTATCCACTCTCTCCCTCTCTCCACTATCTACTCTAAGACCCAATAGGTTCTTCTCTTTTTCAATATCATCTAATCTACCCCTCGCCTCTTTTTATCCTACTCCCAATTTTATGGTGTAACATGACATGATTGAAGCAGTTAACGGGCGAGAGGAAGCCTTTGAATATTGAAATAACATGCAATTTTCAGAGCCAAGAGCAGAAATAACATGCCATTGGAAGCATAAAAACCTCAAAAGCAGGCAAAAAGTTTTTTTTTTTTTTTTTTCTTCTGGTAACTAACATACCAAAAGAAATTGAAACAATCCCTGTTGGGGCTTCAGATAGACACCCCCTATTATGTACGAGGGCTGGCATTCAAAATCACAGTGTAAGTAACTGAAGGTCATGTTAATGTTACATTACAACCTAACATATAAAAAAATCATCCCAAAATTACCACCTGTCGAAGGAAGGTAAAGTGCTGAATGCCGACAACACATAAATCTGTAGGAACCTGCAGATGAAAAGGTACCACATAAAGATTTCACCAAAAGAATTTTTTTTAAAAAAGTGCATGTCCATGCACATGGGCGTGGGTGCACGTGGGCCAGTGTGTATGTACGTGAGTGGATGTGATCATGTATGCATTTGTGTAGGTGTGTTCATGCAGGTGTGTGGTGCTTGTGTGTTCTTGCACAATCTGAGCGGCAGATTTTGTAATTGTTTCCTGTTTCGGCTTCAAAATAATTCTTCTATTTTTATTTCTATCTTGATCTCCGCTTCAAGTGCAAGAGAAACCACTTGGCATTTCGCGACAATCAAACATCTGAAACCATATATATGAAAAAAAAAAAAAACTCAGTCAAGCTCAATCAAAATGCTTGGAAATAGAAGAAATTCAAGACTCTGGAATTGGACTTTTCAGGCTGATTTTGAATGGCATTGCAGATAGATAATCGAGAATAGAAATCAAACCAAGGTTCTGAAGTTTTCCAGAATGTATTTCTGAAGAGAAATAGGTTGGAAGTGTTGCCTTCAGCTTCATCTTCAATTCACCATATATATATGGGGGGGGGGGGGGGAGCCTGGATAAAAAGTCAAGATTTCAAGGAATCTCTGTTTAGATGATAAAACATATTATCTTTTCCTAAGAATAATATCAAGAAATCCAACATAGAAGATACAGGAAAGCAGAATGATCCAATGATTTCAGCAATGGACAAAAGTTCTTGATTTTGATTAGTTTTATATAAAGATTCAAAGCAATCAAAATCAAGCCTGGAATCTATGAAAGAAATGATGGTTGGATGTAGTGTTACTGTTAGAGGAAACTAATGCTTGTAAACTTAAATGGATTTTTTGTTGCTTCCTAAGCTCAGGTAATGGGTTTACACTATGAATTGTGAACTGGGTTTTGCATCCTACCCTTAACACTGATGGATGGAAAAATCCATCTATGAGGTATGAGCTTTTTCATGTTGTCCCATTTAAAGTTTTACATGGGACGAACTAACTGGATGACCTTTGCTCATTGGATGTATTATTTTCAACCATCCATTTGCAACCAGCCAGTAATTGGATGGATGGCTGTGAATGATCTTCTAATAGACATAAATATCATTCTTTATATATATATATATATATATATATATATATATATAAAGATGTTTCAAATCATTTCAGACAGAACTAGCATTAAGTTCAATGGGAAAAAATCATCCACTTTCTAAAATCTTGGATACTTTCAGACATCCAACACGTTGCATTTGTTTTCCTTTTTTTCTCAAAGTTTCTAGTATGTTTAGTAGCAGAAATTGTCACAACCAGCGAGCGACTGTCTTCATTTAAATAATGAAAAATAGGATGGAAATGGAACTTACAGTTGCCTAAAGGTACCCTGACCAAAAACATTTGATGTGCTGCTAAAGCTACTCGAAGCTGATGAAATTACACCAAGAAATGGTGAAGACAAGGGAATAGCTTGCATGATTAGAATTGAAAAGAACGAAAGAGTTAAATATAATTTTGAGTAGCCAAAACTAAAAGAAGGTATACTTGAAGCACCAAAAGCACTAGCAGAAGAATCAAATGCAGTACTTGAAGCACCAAATGCAGGGGTGCTCAAAGATCCAAAAAGAGGGGTGCTCGAAGCACCGAATGCTGGTATTCAAAGAACATAAATTAAAATAAAAAAGATTGCTATTAAGAGAACATAACTATTATGATATAATTAACAACCTTCTTGGTTTAAAATAAAAGTTTAATAGAATTGTCCGAAAAGGTGAATTGTCCAACTCCAACAAACAGCACAGTAGACTCTAATCGGTGAACTTAACAAAGTAACGATACCATGCAACAAATGACCCAATTCCAACTTCGCCTAAGGTCAAATGATATCTGTCTGGCACAGGCAATTCGGCATCTCCTTTCACTATGATATCAATGGCAACCTTGTATAAATCTTCCCGAAGAGGTTTTCCATGAATCATTTGGGGCCCATCGACCAAAACAACTCTCCCTTGAGCAACGAGCTCGTTACGCCAATTGTACAACTGGCATGGCCGCATTCTCTCTACGCATTGATGATTCCCAACTGAAGGTCCACCAGTCCATTGTGGATTCTTCGATTGGACCGATGTGTTTGCTTTGAAGCCTGAAGCCATGCGTTGCTGCTGTAATAAAGTTCCACACCATGTGTTATATACTATGATAATTGAAGAAAAATTATTGCCATCAATTTTTTTTTTAAGGATTACAATGAAAATTGACCTGTATCATCTCTTTGATACCCCCAATTTCGCGCGTAAGAAAATCTATTTTGGACGATAGCTCTTGAATTGTGAATGATTGCTCATCTATTATCCCTTTATATGAAGACATATTTTCAAGAGTTGCAGCGGACCCCCTGATTTGTGTTCGGGAAACGGTGGTCCCAACACCTCGAACATGACCCCTTGTATCAGGACCAAATACTTGAGTCAATGGATCGTTGAGGATGTCGTGAGAATTACTTTCTTGGCTAGAAAGTAATTCTTTGACTTCGTCCTGCAATATTATACAATTACATAAGTAATATATTGGCATTGATATTGAATTATATAAACTTAAGCATAAGATAAAGAGGTTACCACATGTGAAGACACGTTATTCTGAATAGAACCATCATTTCTTGTATGGGCTTTGATCCACACTTCAGTCCTAATCGGGGTGCCGCCATCTTTCTTTTGGCGTTTCTATATTTAGATGAATTTCACATTATTAGTTATTAAGAAAACAAAGCAGCTAAAAAATTTAAGTTATATATAACTATCAATACTTACCATTTCTTTCTCGATTCTCGCGTAGCCATGCCTGCCACTCGTATGATAAATTTTCGGATTCTTCCTATTCTGAGCATTTTTGTTCCTTTGTTTTACAGTTTTGGGATCTGAATTATGTTGAATGAACGATTCCCAATCTTCAGGCCTAACTTTTGGTGGACGGTTGTTTAATTTATCATCATGATTTGTATGGGGATCGAGGTACTCCGTCCTCAATTTGATCTTGTACTTCCTAAACATATCAGACATGCTTTTAAAGCATTTATCCTTGTAAGACTGAGGAATAACAAACTCGTCCTACAAGAAAATTTGAGATTGAATTTACTTGAAGCAAAAAAAGCATAATGGTTAATTTATATCGTAGGAAATGTTGTTATATCCTACCTGTAAGAGCTTCCAAAGTTCTTCTTTTTTACTCTTTGGCACTGCACGCCAATCCTTTATGGCAATAGAGACATGGGTGCGAACCAGATCTCCACTTCTTATAGCCAACCTATGCAAGTGTTCACCCGCAGGTCGACCAAATGCATTTAAGTTGATCACAAGTTTATTTTTTGATGACGAAGAAGTTCCTAACCCATACAAAACTTATATTGCATCAAAATAATATTATTTAAAGTAATGCATTAAATTATCATGGTAATGAAGGAATTGTATTTACCTACATTTTTTGATACGTATGCTTGTGAAGTTGACATGTTTTCCTCTACTATTGACATGTCTAAGCTTGTCTGTGGACATAAAATTATATCAGAAGAAATCATCATGCAAATAGAAATTCACTTATCATGATATTTTTTACATCATATAAAATGGCAAATGAATTAACACAGAGTATGATAACAACAATTGTCTACAACTCATAGTCAATTTCCTTTAGAATATATTCTAAATTTGCATTCTCGCCCCCAGAAGAGGAAAACATAACCGGATCTTCTAGTGTGTCCACATCTTTCGTCAATCTTTTTAGTGTCATTAAAATAACATACCATCCAGGCCTTGTTTGATCCTTGGAGTAGATGACTTGACTTACTTGGGATGCAAGTATGAATCGTTCATCTCCTTTCTTCTCATGTCCTTTCAATTTCTCCATGTTTACCATTACCAAATTTGACTCGGGATCAACAATGCAACCATTGGTCTTGTCCTCCACTCTGACCTAATCACAATAAAATACTGTTTGACGGAAGACAGTGTAATCCGACTCGATTATCTGTTTTACTACATAATAGGTGGTTTCATCATCTTTGTAATTCTTATCTCTAGCACTTGCCATGCATTTAGTGATATGGCTTTCGTGGATACGCCGCTATTCTTGGTAGTCTCATATTCACTTGGAGAGAATAAAAAACCATTAATGCAGTACTTGTTATAGCATTTTGCCTTAAACGTAGGGTCATCTGTTAATCGTTTTAATGTCAATTTGTCCTCAACGAATTCCAACTGCAAATAAGGAAAAAAACAATAACTATATATGAACAAATATATCACTCAATGTTTTAAAATTAAATGGATAATTAAAAATAATACCTCCTTTCACAACCAATTGATGAAATCATGGTCATTGTTCTTCGACATACCACCCTTTCTTCTTTTGTCCCTTTGATGTGGTCGTTCTTAAATATATTTCATATTTCCTATATGAAATATAGGTAAGTATTTATCTAAATACTACACTTGATTCGATATTTTAGACAAGTTATCTACTTAACTTTGTCATTCATAAATTCCATCGGAGTAGTATAAAACCCATTTACGTACTTGTTGATGTTGTATGTTAGTTAGTATATATTGTTGTTGTTATCCAAAGGCTCTTCATCGCACACACCATCCTTGTCCAGGAACGTTTAATGCATATGCTTGTGACTTCCTCTCTCACCATTTGGCATCTACTCCATACAATACAAAATACATTTTTCTACAATGTAACGCTCTATAATACACATTTCAAGATGTGTTGTATTCTTTACGTGTCCTTTATAAATTTTCATTAACTTGATTGTTGGCATCCAATTAATAATATATTATCGATATATGATGACGATGAAGTCTAAATGAACATCAAGGTTAGATATTTACTTTTCAAAAAGATATATCCACCGAAATCTAACTGGACCGCAAACTAATGCTTCGTCAGCTAGATGCACCATAAGGTGAATGCTAATAACAAAGAATGAATGAGGAAAAAACTTCTTCGGAACACACATTGCCATAACAAGACGTTGTTTGACGGTAATTATATTATATGCACTTATCGTCTTCGAGCACAGGACATTAAAGAAGTAACAGATGTGTTGAATATCAATTCGCAACGTCTTATGCTCTGAGAAAGAATGTTGTGGCAACACATGTAGTAATTGACACATAATGACGTGATAATCATGTGACTTTAGTCCCTTTATCTCAAGAATTTGTAAGTTCACAAGAACTTTAAATCTAAAATTATACCTTGTTGGAACCTTCAAGTCGTGCAATGTTTGACAAACAATTCTTTCTCCTTGCAACTTAGAGAGTATATGGTGCATTTGGTTTAATAGTTCTACCATCTGCTGAGTAAATGGTGCCTTTGGTTCTTTCATTATGTTCATTCTTTTCAAATCTTCGTGTGCACTTAAACCATCCTTAGTTTTATCTTTGACTTCTAAAATCGTCAACAGAAGATGGTCACCAACATTCTTTACAATATGCATTACATCCAGTTTATGACGAACTGATAACTCCTATCAAAACACATTTACGATGGACTGTTAAGTTTTTATTCACTGACATATATGTATATAAAAGTTAGTAACAAGTTAAGGAAATTACCTTCCAATATGGCAGGTCGAATAGAATCAATCTTTTGTACCAGGTGGTTATATTCCCAATCAAATCATTACCATAACTTTTTCGTTTCTCCCCTTTGATTTACCGATATTCATCTGAATACCGATTACCTTCACTTCGACCTCTGAACCACTTAACCAAGGAGGTCTTATTTCTTCTACTTCATTATTAAATGCCGCTTTTTGGGTCCTAAAAACATGATTAATAGGAAGACATTTTCGATGTCCCTGATAGTACTTTTTGCTACTCTTTAGCCATTCAGCAACTATTCCCTCAGCACAAACAGGGCAAGCATATCGTGCATGTGTAGCACATACTGATAAAGTCCCATATGTAGAAAAATCATGAATTCCCCACATTAACATAGCTTTCAAATTAAAAATCGTCTTTGAATGAGAATCATAAGTTGACATCCATTAAGCCGATCCTTCAACTCGTCAATTAACGATTCTAGGTAGAAGTCAATGTCCTTACTCGGTCCTTTCGGACCTGGTATCAATATTGTTAACATTGAAATTTCTCTTTTCATACACATCAAATGTGAGAGATTATAGGGCACTATAACGATAGGCCAACAACTGTAGACACTACTGAGATGTCCAAATGGGTTAAATCCATTAGTTGCAAGTGTTAAACGCACATTATGACATTCATTTGTAAAATTTGGCCACTTGGTTTTTATTATCATCCAACTTGATGAATTAAATGGATGCCGCGTAACCCCACTATATTTTTTTGGTTGATAATGCCAAGTCAATTTGCTTGGCTATCCATGACACACTACAAAACAAAGTTTAAAAAATTGATTGCTTATTAATTTTCTTAACAAAATGTATATGGGATAATATTAAAATTATATTTAACCTTGAATGTTAACCTGTATAGCCTTTGTAGCCTTGGTGCCAGAGGAAAATATCTCAAAACCTTCAATGGAACTCTAACACCTTTTTTTTTGCCAAGTAATCTGGCATTCATCTCAATGTATGACATATCGGACAAATTTATATATCTTTATACTCTTTCTAATAAAGAATACAATCATTCAGACATGCATGTATAGTCGCATAAGGCATTCTAATGAGTTGATCATTTTTTTAACTTGATATGTGCTCCTTGGCAACATTTTCCCTACTGGTAACAACTTCTTAAGCAATTGAAGAAGTTCATTAAAGTTGTTATTCGACCGACCATTACATGCCTTTAAACCATACAACTCAACAGTAACCGATAATTTTGTGAGTTCTCTAGGGCAAAAAAGGTACAAAGATTGTCTTGCATCATCGAATAAAGCCTTATATCTTCATGCATGAAGGTCTTTATGACAATCTTTATTCCTTCTAAGATCATCCATAAGAGTATCAGCATGTTCTACATTTTCTTCTAAATGCATCATTAACAAGTTCTTCCATTTTAGGATACGCATAATCGGATTGATCATCAAACGTCGATAATGATGGTTTCTCGTTACTTTTCACAAGACTTTTACCATGAAAAATTCAATGTATGTATGACTTATCAATACCATTAATGAGCAAATGCTAATGAATCTCTCCAATAATGAACATCTCACTCTCATTTCTACATTTCACACATGGACACGAATAATGATCAAATCCACCACCGTTGTTCTTTATAAACTCAATAAAATGCACAAGTCCATCCAAATATTCTGGGCTTAACCCATGTTTGTCTATCCATGCTTTGTTCCTTAATGACGACATTCTGCAATAAAAGAGATAATCAAGTCAATTTTTTATTAAAAAAATATATTTAAGTGTTTCCACAAGTAGAATCAAAGTATATGTGTTTAAAGTGACTACATATTAAGATGATGGTTGGACCTTACTAACTAAATGTGTTTAAAGTGAATAAACAAATTCTAGAATTTCCACGAGTAGAATCAAAGTAATCAACCTAGTATTATCTACTACATGCTAATAACATACAACTAATATTGGGGCACCATACCATAAGCTACAAGTATCCTCCATTGATAACACACACACATACATACACACACATATATTACAAGTTTTTTATTTCCATTCTCAATCACAAGTCCATTCATCATCCAACTAACTATTAACAACATTTATAAAAATAAAAGATATCCAATCAACTTTGTACAACAATTTGCAACTTAAACTACTGGGAACTGTCATGCACTATAATGTCTTACGGTAGAGTGGGTTCTAAGGAGTTACAAGTTGGACTTCTACAAAAGAATACAAATGAAGCGGTAAAAATATAAATTAAGTAAGACTGTAGCTAGGCAAACAATTATACCTGATTCAGCAGGTTCTTATTTGTAGCAGGAGTGAACTTCTAACAGACAGGATTATATTCCTGAAATAAAACAAGCACCATCTTTCAATTCAAGTTATATCAAAACAAAATAGGAATATGGTTCGTTTGATTAAAGAGGCATTTAGCATTCTATAGAAGCATTTGATGCACCACATAATCCATTACATTGTCAAAATCCATGTTGTATATTTGAAATAGCTTGACTGCTTTGCTAAAAAGAAAAGAAAAGAAAATTAAGGATGAGTTGAAGGAACCACAATCATGAAAAAATACCAGTCAAAAGGGCCTTAAGTAAAATAATACATATTTCTGATATCTTCTCAAGTTAGTCAAGATTTGCCTGATGATTGAGATGGAGCATTTTGTTTCTTTCTTTTTTATAACAACAAGACTAACCATACCTATCAGTTCATGAAATACTCATATGAGTTCTAAAAAGCCCATCTATTATCACCTACGTGAGGTTGTTCCTGGCTCACAGAGTTTCTATATTTGGTGACTAAATCACCATCATCAAAGCCTTATCCTAAGTAATCGGGGTCAACTACACAAATCAGTACACGTTTTTCAATCCTTATTCCATTTACCACAAGGCTTTGTATCCTATTACATCTTCTTGAAATATTGGTTTTCAACAGAGTCGAACCACAAGGGCCTCGGGACACCCATTTGATACTAAGCACTTTCTAAGGGCACGCGCATGACTGGAGACTTCAAGTGCAATTTTTTTATTTGAATATATTTTATATTGCACGTGTAATACACATTGATCTTTCAAGCATACTAGCTCTCCGACTAATTTTAAGATAATGTAATAGAACTTATTTAACAAAAACAAAATAGAAAAATAAAAATAAAAAATTTATTGTGTAAATTAGACACAGACAACTAGACATAGCTCCCTAAAACACACATCCACTCAAGCATTCCAATGAATCATCATTCCAATTAAACCATTCAAATTCTAACCACCTCCTTGACCAAACCCAATCTTCCATACCCATCCCGCCACACTCAATTTCTTTATGAGGCAGCAGAGAAATAACCCAAGAGTAGATAGATGAGAGCTGCTCAAAACAACAAAGATATCATCCTTCAAAAGACCTAAACATTTTGAGATCTAACTATTTATATCCTGTTCTAGCAATCAACATTGGAAAACCCCTTATTCATTTGTTCAGATGAAATGCTTGAAAAAATAAATCGAAAGAGACAGAAAAGCAGAGTATTCTTTAAGATACCTTTCAAACGTGCAAAAATTTTTGCCTAACCAAACACTCCTCTTTTCTTGTCACTTTTTTCCTGCAACCCTTTCCTTTTCCCTTTCTAATCAATTGCTACCTTCCAAAAAGGTTCTTCTTTTCCTCCTACAGAAAATAAAACCTCTTTTGAAAACTCTCAAAGGATCGATTTTAGGGCTTGGAAACAAGCAATTAAGGCCAAACCAATCTCTTTAATCGAGTAGCTTTGAAAGCTCTAAAGCAAAAGTATTAGAACAGTGTTTTAGGGAATGTATAAGTGATCGTTGAGGGAAAACGACACAGCTAAAGAAAATCTCACTATCTTCCATAGTAAGAACCTTCAAAGCTTTCAAATCAATGAGTCAAAACCCTATGATAAAATATACGGCTTCAATCCCAGTAAATGAACAGATTTCGGATCATAACAGAACAGAATCACTTTATTTCTACACGAAAGAGCTCACAACCTTAAAAGCAAAGAATCGAAATGGTAAATCGAGCAAAAAGGCAGTTCGAATGAACAAGATCAATACATTGTAGTCCAATTCAAGAATCTTCAATCGACTTACTTCAAAAACTTCAAACGTTGAGCAAAAACCTTTAAATCAAGCACCGAAATCCTCCAAATCCACTTACTTCAACTGCATTTCCAACGTATCGCTGATGAAACTCGATTTTTTGCAAGGGAAAGCACCGAAATGCATCAAATCCAGCAGATTACTGGCATTCTTTCCATACCTAGACAAAAGGATAACTCATCATTTCTAAGAAATCACCGAAATTGTCGAAAAGTGCAGCTACCAATGGAGAAACGAGATCAGATCCAGAAGAGATGAGAATAAATGAGAAGAAATGGGAAGAGAAGAAGAGAGAGAGAGAGAGAGAGAGAGAGAGAGAGAGAGAGAGAGATGAGGGTTAACGTTTGCCCTAATTAAGTTTTAAAAACGTTCCATATTTCTACACTTCACATTAGGAACGACTTAAAACCATTCCTAAACCAAAAATATAGCCATTCCTAATCAAGGATTTTGATGTAGTGCACTTACATCATGGTGGGCCCCTCAATGCCCAAAACTATAGGTACGGATAGGTGGTATTGGGGTCACCACCCAATCCCCTTCTGTTTGGAAGTTGTTAGGTCAAGTACCCATCTATGCCATCTAACAGTGGAACCAGCTCAATCAAATCCGTCCATGTCCGAACACCACCAAGTTGGGTTACCACTCAATCAGAGTCCTCTTAAATGGAAATTGGGTGGTGACCCCAACACTACCAAGCTCCATGGTGTTGGCCACTATAGGGCCCGCCGTGATATATGTGTTTTATATCCACTCCATCCATCCATTTTTTCAGATTATTTTAGGGCATGAACTCAAAAATGAAGTAGATTTAAAGCTCAAATGGACAACACCGTAGGAAGCGGTGGAGATAATGACACCAACTACTAAAACCTTTCCTCCTCCTTGTTGATAAGGTCACACGGACCTTGATGAAGAGAAAACACAAATATAAGCTTGCTCGAAACTTTCTAACCCACAACAAGTTTTTAATGGTGGGCATTCAATCACCACTATTTCCTATAAGGTAGTTCACTTATGTTTTTGATCTGCTTCATTTTTTTGGTTCATTCTCTGAAAGGAGTTGGCAAAACAAATGGAAGGCGTGGATAGAGCGCACACATCACAGTGCACTACACAACACCTAACACCACCACCTAAAATGAACCCACATGGGCCCCACCATGGTGTACGTCTTTTATCCATGCCGTCCATCCATTTTGCAGCGCTCATTTTACGTCATAAACCCAAAAATGAGTCAAATCTAGATCTCAAGTGGATTGCACACAAAACAGTGGTAATTGAATGCCCACCATTAAAAACTACGTAGGGCCCACTGTAATGTTTATTTGCCATCCAACCTGTTGATTAGGTCACATGGACCTGGCATATCATCTTGATCCAAGACTTTTTTTAGCCTTCAAAAGTTTTTTATAGTGGGCATTCAATCGCCATTGTTTCCTATGGTGTGGTCCACCTGAACTTTGGATATGCCTCATTTTTTGGATTCATAACCTAAAATGAACTCACAAAAAGGATGGATGATGAGGATAAAAACAAACATATCATGGTGGGCCCACAGAGCTTTTCCGGTAGCAAAAAGCATTGAATTCTCCAGCTACACATGACCATTGATGTGAAGGCGATGTGGATTCAGTACGAGTAGGTGCCAGAAAAGCTCTGTGGCCTACCATGATGTATGTGTTTTATCCATGTCGTTCATCTATTTTCCCGACTCATTTTAGGGCATAAGCCCAAAAATGAGACAGATTCAAATCTCGGGCGGACCACACAACAAGAAACTGTGGTGATTGAATGCCCACTATTAAAAACTTCTTGGAGGACACAAAAGTTTTGGATCAAGCTGATATTTGTGTTTTCCCTTCATCTAGGTTTGGGTGACCCAATCAACAAGTTGGATGGCAAATAAAAATTACAATGGGCCTTAGGAAATTTTTAATGATGAGCGTTCAATCACCACTGTTTCCATGGCGTGGTCCACCTGAAACTTAGATCTGGCTCATTTTTACGATCGTGCCCTAAAATGAGCTCGTAAAATGGATGGACAGAGTGGATAAAACACATACATCACAGTGGCCCCACAGCACCGGCCAGTACCGATATCTTGGCACTGGAGGGGGTCACTATCCAGTCCTGAGTCCCTCAGAAATTATATACATGACATGCAATGACTCAAATTAAACGGCCTAAATTGTGCAAATCACTACCGCTAAGTCCAAATCCCAAAATCAGTTTTAGGAATGATCTTAACCTCTCATTCATGGACACTTATTTGTTGAAATTGGAGGGTTGGATATTTTTCATTTTTAACCGTCTAAAAATATTCACCTATCAGATAGTAAGATCAGCAAGTAAAATTGGTTTGGACCACACTTAAACTACGGCCCATAGTTTGAACGGTGTAATTGAAATTATGTGCATTTCAAGTATGCAATATCTAAGGGGTTGTTTGGATGCCTGTAAAATCATTAAATGATCCGATTATAGGCAATCCGATTACATTGAGCGTTTGGGTGGGCGTATTTGCCTGCCAATTGCTGGCTGCAATCCGATTACAGCTTTTAGCTATAATCTGAAATTACAGGTAAAGGGATTTCAAGCAACGGCCCTAATTTTTGAAAAAATTTAATACGAGGAAGTTGCAGATCTTCCAACGGCTATGCAAGGACGTTGGACGTTAAACGAAACAAGATGAAGGTGGAGAAGAACGACGTACCTTTTCTCCGGCAAGTGTCCGGACCTGTCACTCTCTCTCTCTCTCTCTCTCTCTCTCTCTGCTAGGGTAGGAAACCTAGAATGAAGAAACCCTCGAGCAATGGGCGGGGATTGGGTACTACCCCAGGGGGACCTAGTTCAAGACGGACGGTCCTATCAGAGACTCTGTGAGGCCCATCGTGATGTATGTGTTTTGTCCATGTCGTCCATCCGTTTTGGAAGATCATTTTAGGGCATCAGCCCAAAAAGGAGGCAGATAGAAGGCTCAAGTGGACCACACCACAGGAAAAGTGGGTTTGAATGCCTACCGTTGGAAACCTCTCGTGGTCACATAAGTTTTGGATCAACCTGATATTTATCTTTGCCCTTCATCTGGGTCTATGTGAGCTTATGAACAGGTTGGATGGGAAATAAAAATCACGGTTGATCTCTAAAATGTTTCAATTGTGGGGTTCGGTGTCACCATTGTTTCATGTGGTGTGGTCCAGTCTAGCTTTCTATATGCATCGTTTTTGGGCTTATGCCTTAAAATGATCCTTCAAAATGGATGGATGGCTTGGTTAAAACACATATATCAAGGTAGGCCCCACGGGGCTCCTCTTGATGACCATTAATTGAAAGGTTTGGATCTAATGATTTTAAAGGTTGTTTGGATGCCATGGCCAATCAATAGATGAACATGGTAGAATGATTATAATTGGGCTATGTCTATCTAACTAATATGGTTTTAATCATACTTTTTCTTTTGAATCATACCTTTTGATGGCCATCAATTAAAAGGTTTGGATTCGATGGTCTTAACCGTCCATTAAATAGCCCGTGGCCAATCAATAAATGAATATTGTATATTGATATATATGTAGTCTCTGTCTATTTCGCTTACTGAAAACAAGTTTAAATTCGTTAGTTGCTATTAATGTGATTATGTTTGTGTTTAATAATTTCTCATCATGAAAAGAATTTTATATTAGTGGGTTCATTTGCGTGGTCTATCAAATGATTAGTTTAGTATAAAAATCAATCACAAGCTTTATTGAGTTGGATTTATTCCAATAATTTATTTTAAATTAAGACTTTGTATGTCATTCAATATTTTTTTTAAGAATTTGATACTCGAAGCTTTGTCGTGCCTGAATACTTTATTTAAAAGTATTATGATTTATCCAAATACATATAACTATTTACATGTAATCAAATTACAACTTACACTTGTAATCGGATTATAGCTTGATTTTACAAGCATGCAAATGACCCCCAAGTGATTTTTAAGTGCCTGCGTATCATCACACTCTGCCAGAGTATCGAAGATTTTATCAACTATCTACTCCAAAAGCAGCTGCTGCTCCAAATTCAAGTGATGGGTTCTCCCACGTTAACCGTTGGGAGCTCCCCTTTCCCGCCAATTTCAAATTCCAATTCAAGAACCAAGCACTCCCACCCTCAGAACCAGACCATCTCTATCTTGCAGAGTTGCAAAAGCATCAACCAATTCCCCCAAATCCATGCAAAAGTCATCAAAGATGGCCATCAACAAGACACCCATTTGGTCTACAACATCCTCAGATTCTTCTCCAACCACAAATCCATGGATTACGCATCCAAGATTTTCGAAAAGATCGAAAACCCAAATGTCTATCTTTATACGGCTCTCATTGATGGCCAAATCGCTTCCCGTTCTTACCTTGATGCCATCCGGATCTACTCCCAAATGGTGGGTGAATCAGTTGAACCAGACTCTTACGTGATTTCCGCTGTTCTGAGGGCATGTGGTTTCCGGTCGGATTTAAATGCGGGCCGTGAAATTCATGGTCGGGTTTTGAAGCTACAGCTCAGATCCAACAGATCCGTTAGGATGAAACTCATCGAATTTTATGGTAAATGTGGGGAATTTGCAGACGCCCGCCAGGTCTTCGGTGAATTTCCTGAAAGAGATGTCGTTGCTTCAACAGTCTTGATTTCTTGCTATGCAGATCATGGTTTGACCGAAGACGCCCGTGTTGTTTTTGAAGAGGTGCCAGAGAAGGACACTGTGTGTTGGACGGCCATGATCGATGGGTATGCTCGGAATGGTCGGATGAATGAGGCATTGGAGCTTTTCAGGAAGATGCAGGGGGAGAATGTGAGGCCCAATGAAGTTACCATTGTATGTGTTTTATCAGCTTGTTCGCAAATGGGGGCATTGGAGCTTGGAAGATGGATTGATTCCTATGTGGGCAAGTACAACATCAGGCTGAATGTTTTCGTGGGGTCCGCTCTCATCGACATGTACTCAAAGTGTGGGAGTCTAGATGATGCACAGAGAGTGTTTAATGAGATGCCAAAGAGAGATGTCGTCGCTTACAATTCAATGATTGCCGGGCTCGCCCTACATGGAAAGAGTGGTGAAGCAGTGGAGATGTTCAGACAGATGGTGCAGCAGGGACTGAGACCAACCCAGGTTACATTTGTGGCCATTTTGAATGCTTGTAGCCATGGAGGTTTGGTAGATTTGGGATTTGAGATCTTTCATTCCATGACCAACAAGTATGGAATCGAACCACGGATTGAACACTATGGATGTATGGTGGATCTTCTTGGCCGGGTGGGCTATCTAGAAGAGGCTTATGATCTCATTGGGAAAATGAGAATCGAACCAGATCATGTTATATGGGGGGCTCTGCTTGCTGCCTGTAAAATCCATGGGAATCTCACATTAGCAGAACAGGTAGCAGAAATTCTCGTAAATGAAAGAGCTGCTGATTCGGGAACTTACGTTCTTCTTGCTAACACTTACGCTTCATTGGGGAAATGGAACGCCGCAGCTCATGTGAGGTCAAAGATGAAGGGGAAGGGGATTCAAAAGGAACCTGGTTGTAGTTCGATCGAAGTGAACAATGAGATCCATGAGTTTATGTTGGGGGATCTCAGGCACCCGCAAAGAGAAGGAATCTATAAAAAGCTTGAGGAATTGAATGGGATTTTGAAATCAGAAGGGTATTCGCCAGCGACAGACGTTGTTTTACAGGACATAGATGAGGGTGAGAAGGAATGGGCCTTAGCAATCCACAGCGAGAGATTGGCAATATGTTATGGGCTGATCTCTACAAAACAGCAGACGACAATAAGAGTTGTGAAGAACCTCAGGGTGTGTGGCGATTGCCATACGATGATTAAGCTCATCACAAAGATTACAAGGCGAAAAATCATAGTGAGAGATCGAAATCGTTTCCATCATTTTGAAGATGGGCATTGTTCTTGTGGTGATTATTGGTGAAAACAGCACCAATTGTTCAAAGACAGCACTAATCGTTCAAAGAGAATCAACCATCTCTACCACAAAGAATGTTAAACGTAGATTTCCATGTGTATGAGAGACCAGTACTGCAATTTGAGTTGACCATTTAACATTTCATGAAAAACAACACTCCGGCCCAAACAGCCAAACTAGTATTGGATTCCACAGTTTCCCATTTCCTGGGGATTCCATGTCTACTAAAAAAAAATCCAGAAATGCCAAGTGTACTTGCCCATGGGAGATGGACAGGAGGCTTCACAGAACCATTGTTCTAAAAGTCACTGACTCAACTTGAAACTCAGCCGAGTCATTTTAGTCAGATTTCAAGCTGAGTTGCTAGCAAACTCAGAACTGTAACTGACTCGCCAAGTCATTAGGAATGTTGGTGCTGTAACTAACTCGCTGAGTTGCTGGGAACTCAGAACTGTATCTGACTCGACATCGACTGAGGAGCCTCAATGACAGTGATTTCGCTGCTGCTAGGCGTGACTCAATTCGAGTCATTCATGTTGTGCATATGTTATTTTAAAAGGATATAAAAGTGGGAGGGGGGGGGGGGGGGGCGGGGCAGGGGAAGATTCAGAACCCAGAACTCAAGCAATGAAAGTTGGGACTCCCACCCAGCATCATATTTGGTTTTTTTTTATTTTGCTTCTGTTTTTTAAAACTTATCTAAGATACCTATTTGAAATATTTATGATCCATCTTAACAATTTTTTTATTTATATAGTAATTAAATATTGAGTCGAGTATTTGAGTAAACCCTATCCACCTGAATATCGACTCGAGAGGAGTCAAGCTTTCTGGTTTTTGAACTATGCACAGAACATGCACCAACATGGCACACTTGTGCAAGGTCCTGGTCAGTCTATGGCCCATACCAAAAACCAGGTTGAACCACTCAATAGGTAGGCCAGAGGTAGTTTGCATGTGGATAGCTGGTCGCCATGTTATACTGATCTGGACCACCTGAGGAGCCCACCAGTCTAATTTTGGGGCCATGGAATGTTCACAGCACACCAACAAGATAAATGGCCCAGATCTCACAAAAATGCAGCTCATCTGCTTATCTTCCACAGCCCCCTGTCCACCTCATGAGTTCACTTAGCATTACTCCGAATCTTACTGATTATTTCAAGCCTCATGTAATAACTGCGTCTGCTCATCTGAAATCTAGCAACAAAATGCAGATCATTCTCTTTAAAACAAAGGATGAACAGAGAAGATAAAATGGGAGGAACCAAAAAAAAAAAAAAAAAATACTTTCCTTGTAGATTGCTCCATTATTGTATAACAAAATTAGTATTGCCAAATCTGGAATCTGATAAACTGCAAATTCCCAGCATCAGAGGTCTGGATTTTTTTTATTTTCCACCACTTAAGAGGAATGTAAGGCTGACGACCGCAACCTTGCTGGAAGTCTGGAGCTTTCTTCGCCATCTGAATAGGTTTGAGTTTCTGGATAGGCCATTTCACCTGAATAAGCAAACTTCAGTCCCAAAGGAATCCTCACCATGAGTATCAACTACCATTTCATGCTCCATTGGTTCAGATTCTCCTGGGCCACTCGAACCTTGGTCATTGGAAGTCGAATCAAAATTCTGCTAATTTGGGTCACCATCTTTTATGGCGGAAAGCCCCAATGATACAACTCTAATTCTTGGGAAACCGCAAGAATTGCATACTGAAGTTTCTGGGTACCTAGAAACAGGAAAAGCTAAACAATGAGAATCAGAATAGATGCATTCAGTCATGAGGAATTATTATAGGACACTTACCCAAGGATATGTACACAGTAAACTCGGGTCTCAGTTTTCAAAAGTGAGGAGCTTGGTTGAGTCATCAAGACCTTCAGTACCATGGCCCACCCACTGCTGAATAATCATGCTCCAAAAATCTCCTTGATAGGGCAATCATGTCCTTTTAATTTGTGACCACTGGAACAGTTCATATTCCACTGAAGAAGTGCCCAAGATTTGCAGATAGGATCCTCCATCTGAGAGATGGGGCATGGTCCATCAACGGTGGGGTCACATTAAACCAACAGTTTTTATGATTGAACCACAGTCCCACTTGTATGAACTTAAAACCCAATAATTTTTTGCATACCATTGGGCTGAGGAAGCTGTAATTCTTTTACAAGTAATGGTTTATGAGTATTTTGATCAACCAGGAATAGTCAAGAGGAAGTACCTTAAAAAATAATTATTTTCTCTTTTTCTTCAACAACGAGCCCGCACGTAAGAACATCCTGTCAACCTCATCCAGGTCCGACAATTCAACATCTTTCCCTGATGAACCGGCCTTCTTGGCATTGATAGAAATCTGACGCAGATGCTCCTCGAAATCCTCCGGCTCCTGTCCACGGTCCATCGGAAACCTTTCAAACTCATCCAAATAAAGAGGGCATTCCGCTTTCTCTCCCTCATCCCCACCTGAGTCCGTCTCAAAAATATCCGATAGAGCTTCTGAATCCGACAATGTACCCGACTCCGTCATGGAATCATCCTCCGAAAAATTGTCATTTCCACTCACTGTCTTGCCAAAGCCATCTGAATAGTCCAATTGATCAGAAACTTCTCCATAACTATCAAGGTCAACATTGCCTTGGCATTTTTCACTTGTGGCATCAGTTTTATTTCCCCTCTCCTGTTTTTCTTGCGCTTGAAATACTTCGAGATCCCGCTCAAGCCTAGGAATGAAGTTTCTGAGAGCTCGGAGACCATCTCGGTACTTGGATTTGTCTAAAGCCTGCAATAAAAAAACAGCTGAACTTAATAAAAGAAAAAAAGAGATGGCTACATTAAGATGGTTTCAGCATTTTCATTGAATAATCCAGAGTCAGGATAGAAGACTCACTAGGGTGTATTTGGATGTACAATTGAATTGAATTGCAATTATAGTCAAAGAAAATGGAAGTATTCAAGATGTAATTTCCGTCCTTGGCAGTCGATAGTCACATTGAAGACTAGGAACCAAATTGCAGTTTCACTACTTTCACATTGGATACAACAGGAACATAGCAGCAATTTGAGCAATGATTCCTCATTAATCTTTTTCATTTCGTCTTGATTAAACTGAATGCTTGCAATCCAAATTGACTTTTATGCATAAGCTGGTTGATCAAAGATCGGGGCCATCTAAGGGTCATGAACTCATGATCAAAGAGGATGCAAACCTTCCAACTGTCTAAATTGAAGATTTGAGTAACTTTGAGGGTCTAGATTGATATGATGAAAGATCAATGGTCCTAATGTGTGCTATGGACTACATTGGTGTTCGCCTACTTAGTTGTTAAGAGTTATGAATTTGGTTGAGCCAGTTTTCCCTTATTATTTCCGTTACATATTTGGTGAGCCACTTTTCAGGTATCAGACAACGCCCAAATGGCATGAAATCGGTCCGATCGAAAGCCTATTGAGTTGGCTTTTGAACAAGCATAAAGTCAATTCTGATACCATTTCATTCTTCCAGGGGGGGGGGGGGGGGAGAAACTGATACCATTTGAGTGAGTTACAGTTAGTTTACATGGAGCCTATTGGGTTGTGATAGGATTCAAGGGTGTTTTTATCATTCTTAATATTTTAGTGAAATAGATGGTTATGATTATGTTAGGGTTTCTCTTGCTTTAAGAAGGAATACATATATACACGCACATGCGCGCGCACACACGCACACACACACACACACACATGTAAAGAATCATTTCAAAGGAGTTGCGATGGAATAAATTAATAATATTATTATTATTTATTTATTTACTTTTGGGTTGGGGGGTTGCTTTGGCATGCGAAGAACAGGAGCTTATTGCAATTACTAGTATAGCAGCTAGTAGGTTCTGTATCCGACCCTTAATTTTATCTTTTCGTTGCATCCATGGAGAAAATTAATGGTTTGATCTTCAAGAAAAAGGTAGGTATCCAAATCAACATCTCCTTATTCAATATGGTAGTGTCAGTTGCCTAAAATTGGATTCTGTGTAATATAAAAGGACATTCCATTTTCTTTTTCTTTTTTTGGAAGGTTAAAAACGGAAAGCATGGCCATTTTTCAATACTTTTTTTTTGTGTTGGTCAGACAAGTTAGTTACCCGTCAGTGCGGCTATTAAACCAATATTATGGAAAATGATAAGTGCATGTGCCTTCTTAACAACAGAAAGTGGGACCCACCACATGAAATCAGCTGTTTTAGCAGACCTGGGTGACTTCACCGTGTGGCATTGTCATGCCCACTAAGGTTTGCCTTTTCCTTATATTTTTTCTGTTTTGGATATTTTTCATGTGATAGTTATAGAGCTTCATGCAAGCTACGCATTCATAAAGAAGTATATGATCGTTGCCCCAAGGATATGTATACTTCAGCCAGGGCCTTGAGGTCATGATTGTTGATCCGGATTGCTGATCTGATTAGCCCCACATGGATAAGACTGTGCCCTGAAATATCCCTGACAAGGGGATCCTACCGAGTTGATTGATAACCTGCAAATATGATGTAGGGACATGTGATGGCCTAACCCTATATCCATGTATAATCAAGTTGACAAGATTCAAATAATAAAATTAATCAATTGTTTTCAATAAAGGGGATTAAGCAAATCTCAACACAGAGATGAAATCATTCCGTTAGGATCATGCCCCTTAGCATAAAATCACGTAAACAGTAAAAAAGGGAGGACCTCGTGATATGAGGATATCTCGGATCTAGCATAAGTCAGTCCACAATCAAGTTTCGATCTGATTCTCCTTACTAGCCATCTCTCTTTTCAGTTCAAACCAAACGGGAATATCCAAAGAGGAACGAAAAAGATGAAGAAGAGATGAGTTCGAGATGAAAGAGAGTATGAATTTTAGGGCATCAAAGAAAAGAAGACAGTTGATTCCTACCTTTTCCTGCACCTCGAAGATCTAAAAAGAATAAAAATCTGAAACCGAGGTGGAATTCTCAACACCCAAGGGTCAATCCTGAAACCCTAATCTCTTTGGTAAAAAAAGAAGAAAGCATACGAATTCTCATTCATTCAATAATAAAATAGGGTTTCTCACAGTGTATATATAAGCCACGGAAAAAACGAAAAAGTGCACTAAAGCACCTGAAAACAAAGAAAAAAACAAAAAGACGTTTAAAACTAAAACGTCCATGCGACAGGGTGTGAAATCCGCCCCATGGGCCTACGGTCAGGGTGCGGTCATGCTACTCCTGCACTCATAGCGCGTCAGAAAATGGGTCCGATGGACCTGACGTCCATCCACGTTAACTCCTCCGCTCCGGTACTCTGTCGGCAACACCTCCTCTAGTACACTCTAAAGGGTGCACCACTAATGTCTGCATTAAAATAGGTGGGTAGAAAAATGGGACAACAATAGGGAGACAATTGGATCTTTAGGATTTCTGTTATGGGAAACTTTTAGGGCATGGTCCATCCACAGTGGGGCACGTCAAATTAACAGGGTCACCAAACCATGGGCCCCGCCTATACACACTCAACGCTCAAATAGAAGTGGCTATGGGTTCAGTTCAGGTTCAATCAAGGACCCAGGGTTAGCCCAAGTCCAACCCGTCTAGTAAACTCGGCCCTAGCTTGAGACATGACCCATAAATGACCAAGCCTGGCCTAAGAAGAGATTACAAATCCCAAGCAACCTGACCTGGTCTCTACATAAAAAATAATTATTATTTAAAAAAAAAAAAAAAAAGAAGAAGAAGAAGAAGAAAAGAGAGAGAGAGAGAGAGAGAGAGAGAGAGAGAGAGAGAGCAAGACAGGCTCGAATTCCAAACCTCTCATACACAAAGGCACACCTTTTACCATTAAAGCATGCAGATGTTTGTTGAGATCTCTTACTTAAACATAACATTAAAAAAAATGGGCAGAGCAGGCAAGGCCAAGGCCAAACGAGCACAACTCATTTACATAATCAAGCCATGTCTTTTGGCCTGAACCTGAAGCAAAACACATTAGGATGAGCTTGAACCCGGCATTTAAGCAGGAAGGGTTGGTCAGCTGCAGGTCAACAAAACCTATTGCCAACCTACTCAAGGTTAGTCCTGGATAGAGAATCATATGATTTCACCTTTTCCTATACATTAGTACTTTAAAAAAATAATAATAAATATCATTGTATAAATGTCAGTACTATCATGTCTGTACTGATGTCCAGGCTTCAGGGGGGTGCTATTTTAGAGACTGATTCTGAATGGAAAATACTATATTTGGGTGTGGGAGCATCCCTTTCAAGAAGCAAGCTAGCGTAAGAGGTAGGAAGCGGCACCTAGTTAGAAGGATTGAGCAACTACTCGGTTCAGGCAAGACCAAAACCAGCACATTATCAGGACTCAATTCCGAGTCTCCCCTCTAGTAGGAGGGCACACTAACCAGCTCACCTAGCTAGCTGGATGCTGCACTGGCATATATCCATTGACAGAAATGGAAAGGATACACCTGTCCTTGGATAAAAACTACATGACCTCCTGATTAAGGAAGAAACAAAAGAAGCAGTGGCAATTTTGCTGTCTCATGAAAAACAGTTAGTACTCCAAAGTATTCACCACTCCAACAACTTGTAAAAATAATAATAAAGCAAAAAAAAAAAAAAAAAAGTAAGCTTTTTAAATCCAGAATCTCAGCTTAGTACTTTTGAGTCAGTTTCAAATAAAACATGGGGTCTGACCCTCTTAGAGCAGGAGTTGCATTTTGAGTTCAAAACACATTGATTCAAAATTCTAGCCCCATCTGCCCAGTTTCATGATTGAAGAAACAGGAAAACTTCTATGCATTCCACAAAATGCAAATTCCATATGCTAGTTTCCTGGTCAAGAAGGGAAAAGAATGAGTACCTTCCTCTTGGAGAGAGTAATTTTAGGTGACATTATCTCTGTAGGTGGCTGAGAATAGTTCTTTCCTCTATACATGATGATCGTGTTCTCTTCATGTATGTCGAGCACGATTCCTCCGCTTAATCTAGCCAACTCAGCCGCAAGCTCTCGGACCTCCTCTGCTGTGAATGTCTTCACCACAACCTTCAGAGTTTGATGTTTCTTCCAGTGCAAATGCATGTTGAGAATGACCCCCTGAAAAATCCCACGCCTTCCAATGGGAACATAGTTCTTGGACTTGTGACCCATCTTGAGGTAGTAAAAGTGCTCTTCCGGCGTCAATATTTCTGGGTCGTGGGTCGTTTCAGATGAATCAGGAGGTTCAATCTTCTTTAAAGCCTGCACAAATCGGTCCTCCTTTTTTCGAGCCTGCAACATCGCTATGAAAGCAATCAATTTGCTACTCAAATGAATAAGTGAATACATGATTTTGATGTTAATGAAACTACAAAAGTAATTATCACATACACTCTGGTGGACATAAATTATTATTATTATTATTTTATTTTATTTTATTTTTTTTGAAAGGTGGTGCTTTATTGAAAAGGAAGAGCCGAAGCAAAACAGAAAAGCAGATAAAAACCAAACCTAAAAAGAAGAAAAAACCTAAGACTAAAAAGGATCTAAGAGCACTGAAAAAGAAAGAAGCCTAAGAATACTAAAATACAACAATAAAACCAGTGCCACCACTGGGGAAACCCCTCTAACATCACGGGAGCCCAATCTCGCTGGAATTGGGTAATCTTCAAAAAAAAACCCAGCCTCAGAACTTCTTCTGTTGTGGAAACAACGGTCGTTCGTTTCAGCCCAAATTGTCCACAGCACCGCTAGCAGAGCCATACACCATCTCCTCCTCCCAAGACCTCCTCCTTACTCAAGAGTGCCAAGTGATAAAGAGATCCCCGATAACCCCTGGCATGACCCAGCTAACCGACGCAAGAGAGAGAATCTGATTCCAAATTCATGACGAGAAAGGACAATGGAGAAGGAGGTGATCAACTGTCTCTGGTTGATTGAAACACAAAAGGCAGATATTCGGGAGGATCATGCCACGTCTTTAGAGATTGTCTATAGTGAGGGTTCTGCTCCTCCCTGCTAGCCAACCGAAAGCTGCTACTTTGGGGGGAGCACCATATTTCCATATCTCCGACGTGGGAGCAATGAGAGTGTGGTCTCCTGCCTTCACGAGATCAGCATATAGAGAGTGGACTGAGAAAACTCCTGAGGCTGCCTTCTTCCAACACAGTGTCTTCCAATTCCTTATCAATCTTGATTTCCTGCAAGAGAGAGGAGAGATTAGGGACTCTTATCTCAGATTCCCTCAAATCCCTCAAAGGAGGAAACCAGGTTTTCTCTTCTCCTTGCCAGGATAGGCAATCTGCCACCAGGATATCCATATCCATAGACAGGACAGCAATGTCCGAGTAAACAGATTTAAGAGGTTGGTCCAGAATCCAAGGATCTGTCCAAAAACAGACTCTATTGCCATTACCAACCACAAAACTCGATCTCTTGAAAAGATCAAGACCAATAGCTTGTTGATATTTTTGCAAGTGTAGGACATACGGTAAGCATAAGACTGCTCACACCACCAACCAGTGGGTGAGGTCCCATATTTAGCCACCAAAATAAATTTCCACAAGCTGCTATTTTCCTGGAAGAATCTCCACACCCATTTAGCCATAAGAGATTTATTAACCGGCTCAAGTCTCTTAATTCCTACTCCTCCTTGAGAAGTCGGCGAACACACTTCCTTCCAATTCAAAAGATGAAATTTCCTATCTTCTAATCCTCCTTGCCAAAGAAAATCTCTCCTCATCTTATCTATTTTATGCAAAACTGATGAAGGGAACAAAGACATAAAATAGACAAGCATGTTAGATAAACCATGCTTTGAGAAGAGTTAGCCTCCCTCCAAGGGACATGGTCTTACCTCTCCAAATGTTTAATCTACCTTGGATTATCTCTAAAATCTTGTGCCAAATATGTAAGGGAGGTTTCCCCACACAAAGGAAGACCAAGGCATGAAGTTGGAAGAGAGCCTAACTTGCAACCAAAGGATGTTGCCAATTGAGAAGCTAGATCAGGGAGAACATGAATCCCGTTCAGCTCGCATTTCGCTTTATTAACCTTTAGACTAGATATTACCTCGAACCAACATATGGACATACTAAGAAAATCAATCATATAGTCCTTCGCCTCATAGAAAAGAAAGGTATCGTCTGCGAATTGGAGATGATTGATGGGTTCGAGAAGTTTTTTACCTGGAATCCTTGAAATAGATCAACTTCCTGACCTCGAGACAACATCTTACTTGGAGCTTCAAATACTATTATGAAGAAGAATGGGGAGAGGGGATCACCCTAACAAAGACCATTTGATACCTTGAAAAAGCCAAAAGGCTAACCATTAATTAAAATCGAGAACCTAGCTGAAGAAATGCAAGACGACATCCACCGTCTCCATCCCTGACTAAACCCCATGTGAGATAACATGTAGTGTAAAAAGGACCAATCAACATTTTCATAAGCTTTTTTTTTCTAAATCCAATTTACATAAAACCCCTGGTCTTTTAGCCCTATAGCAAGATTCCAGGCATTCGTTAGCAATTAAGACCGAATCCAATATTTGCCTGCCTGCTACGAAGGCACTTTGGAAGTTATAGATTACCTTTCGCAATCTCTAACTTAATATTTTTGCTAAGATCTTGTAACGGCTACCTATAAGGCTTATGGGGCGGAAGTCCTTCATCTTTACAACTCCTTCAATTTTGGGAATTAGCACTATGAAGGTGCTACCTAGTTCCTTGGGGAGGAATCCCGTCCTAAAAAAATCATCAACGAACATAAATAAATCTTCACCAACTGTTGACCGGAAAGATTGAAAGAAAAAAATCGGGAAACTGTTTGGGCCGGGAGACTTCTCCTTTTCCAAGGATAAAATTGCCTCTTTAATTTCCTCCTTGGTTATGTCCAACTCCAAGAAGGTTGCATTGCCACTCGAGAGGACCAACAAGTCCAGATTATCCGGCCAAGGATGGTTAAGGACCTCCTTAAATAGCAAAGAAGAGAAATAATGAACAAGTTCCTTAGTAATTCCATCTTTGTCCATTATAATCTTGTCGTCGACAACAATAAAGGAGATAGAGTTGACGCGAGCTTGAGTGCTTGCAACTCCATGGAAAAACTTAGTATTTTAATCGCCTTCTTTCAACCAAGCCGCTCTAGAGCTTTGTCGCGACTTTATCTCCTCCTCCTTAATCCTAGCATTATAATTCACTAAGTACTTCTCTCAGCAACTAGTCTTCCTCGGATAACTGTTGCAATTCTTCCTTGATGTCCAGGCTCTACAGAGCATAAAGAATATCACCCATCTCCATTTCCTTGGGGCCGAAAAAGTCATGATGCCAAGATTTGAGTTTGGACTTGAGCATTTGTAATTTCTTAAACAATACAAAGCCAGTTTGGACTTGAGCATTTGTAATTTCTTAAACAATACAAAGCCATGTCTTCCACTAACTCCAAAGGAAGCCCACCATTCTTGGACCATTGAATGGAAGTTCTCAATTTGTACCCAAGCCCTTTTAAATCGGAATGGTTTGGGGCCCCAGTTGATTTCATCTACCTCCAATAAAATTGGGCAATAGTCTAAGACTGGTTTTGGAAGGCCTTGTTGTCGAGCAAAAGGAAAGGATTTAATCCATTCAAGAGAAACCAAAAACTTGTCCAAGAGAGATAGAGTTGGAGGGGTCCCTACCATTTGATCAAGAATATTTGATTCCACCCATAGGCAGGTAAATGAACTCATTCTTAGAAACGTATTCTGCAAAATTTCGCATACTAGTAATCACCCTATCTCCTGAGGATTTCTCAAAAGAAAACTTGATAACATTGAAGTCTCCCCCTATGCACCAAGGGAGGGTAGACCTTTCACGAGATCCTTTCGAAAATCACTTCTGGAAAAAGTGCAACTCGGGTAAACACCTGAAAATAGCCATCTGAAACCTGAAGAGATGTCCTTCAAAATAACATTGACAAAATATTCACCAATCCAACCATCTTCTTTCTTCCATATGCCCGAGTCCCACATCACAATAACTCCCCCAGTTGAACCCTGGGAATGTTTGGCTATCCAATTCACCCTCTGATTAACCCAAATCGACCTAATAATAAAACTATTCACCTGTTGAAGTTTAGTTTCCTCCAATGTAATAATCGTAGCCTTAGATTTCATATAACTCTTTCTAATGGCAACCCTCTGCTGAGGGCAGCCAAGCCACCTCACATTCTAAGAGATGATCTTCATTTGGGAACCATTGAAAATCCTTATCCCCTTCTCCCTGCCCTAGGAATAGATTCCTCTATTCAGGCTCCACTCCCAAACTAAGGAGCTCCCTGTTCCTTTTCGGCATTCTAGAGATAGTCCTCAGATCAAATCCATGGTTAATACAAAGCCTTTTTCTACCACTAACCAAAACATATCGTAATAATCATTGTCTCTATTTCCAAAAACTACTCCCAGAAGCCTACCGACATGACATATAACGTCCTTAACCCATTTTTTATTTTTAACTGTCTACCAAAATATCCAATTACTCTTGGGATAAAGAGATCGAGAAACAAAATTGACTATTGGGAATGAAGTTTGCACCTCCATGGGTAACCCTAAGGGGAGAAACCAACATCGCCTCAGCCCATAAGTCTCCATTCGTGCTATAAGAGTCGAGGCCCTTTCCTTACCATGCCCATCTTGCAGGAAATTGGGAAAAACTCGGCCGTATGATAAGGAATCAAAGGAAGATGCTTCTTATAAGAGAGAGAGGAAAGGACGTAAGGATTTGATGAAGAAGAAACGGTTTGGGAAGCAACCTGAGAAACTAAAATGGACTCATCAGAAGAGGAGGTGGAGGAAGAAGCTTCAAGCTGATAAAGAGGAGGAGTTAGCTTGTCTTCTCCACTCATCTCCGGGCTAATCACCCCACACTAACTGTTCATCGTTGGGAATATGACTTCGTGATTGTTGTTCAGATCATCTTCAACCAATCGGCTTAGATGAGTATTCTCGAACGTACTCCTTTTTTCTATCCTTTCCAATTGAGATAGGCAATCAGAGAGTCCTTCTAAATTTTCCACATCGAGACCCGTAGGAGTTTCCTTGACGATAACCTCCACTTGACGCAGGCTAGAGTCCTGGGCAGCTTTCATGTTATAGGTCCTCAACTCCAAAGAGGGGGATGATTGGGAAGAAATATCTACGTTGATGGCTAAGATAGCACCACGATGTATCTGGGCAAAGACCTCTCCGCTCATCATCTCGAAATCCTCCTAACATGTGTAGTCCTCATCTATTTGTAAGGAAGAGAAGAAGCCACATCGTTCTACATATGAGTCCACTCTGTCATTAAACTGGACTAAAGCGCAGTCGTCATGACGCGTGTAAGTATTGTCAAACAATGGTCACAACTCTGAATTAATAGCTTCCCCCTTTTCAAAATTCTCAAGATGTAGCAACAGAGATCTCGAGCTAACTGAAATATCACGCGAGAAGTTCGAAGAGTTAGCTTCCACTAAGTGGACACAAGGATCGAAGATATCATCTCTAATAATTCGTTGATAGTTCGCATTCCCAGGTGAAATACCCTCGAAATTTTGGGGAAAAACGCTTCCCTCTTTTGGCAGCAAAAAAGGCGCAATCATGACCTTCCACCTGTCTACTTTGGAAATCTCCCCATTCCATTTCAATCATTTGATTACGATGCATCAAATATTCTTCCTGGCATGCTCGGATAAGGTTGAAAGGTTGGGTGTCGCACAAGTGAACTATTTCAGAGATATTTCTAAAACCCTTGGTTTTTGTTCTTCGGACATCTGGGTTGAGTATCGCATAATAGTCCACCGCCTCTATGAAAGATTGCATACGTGGCAGCATATCGACCTAGTAGGGATCCACACAGTCCTGAGGAATAAGCCTCTAGTCACACGTTTGTAGCCCAAGTGTGGGTGGGCTGCTAGAGTACCGAAATGGTGTTCCTTCACCTTCGGCTCCAACCAGATTCTTAGTGGGCACTCCAATAACTTCAATCTGGAGATTGGCCTGTACTGCTCCTTCCCGCTGAGAGGATGGTGAGGGCAAAACATGGGCTTCTGTCATGGCCTCTTTTTGCACTAGATTTGTATAATGTCTTCCCAAATCTGAAAAGATATTTTCTCAAGGATTATCTTCGACCTCCCTGCCCGGAAGCAGAGACTCGCCCAGCGTAGCTCCTCCCACCTCTCCGTTGCCCGGTCCACCATTACCAGCTCCCCAATGCAGGAACCTAAAGAATGAAAGAAATCAGTGAACCACATTTCAAGGAGAACTCCATCAAATCGAAACCAGAAATTAGTCTCTCTGAATGAAGACCAATCTTTCCACCTACATATCGAGATCATCGGTCCCTCCCGGTGAAGCTGACTGGAGAAAATGATTTTATCTAGATTGACTGTAGGGTAGAGGGATCCCCACACCGACGCTTCATTTAGAATCCATAGAACAATGTTATCCGGTTCGATATTACAATAAAATTGAAACCAAAGCTGAAGGTCGTAGATGGAAAATCCAGGATGAATGGTAACCACGATACAATGCTAGATGAATTATATACTTTCGAGATGGCTTCTCTGGGCATCGAAATAATGGGGATAAGACTCCTAGCATTTTGGACCCGGATAGGGGGCTGGCCCAATAGGATAGGGCGAGGTAGAATCCGATAATAGTTTTGGAGATGGAGGTTTATCTCCCAGAAGGGCCTCCTTGAAAGATGGCAGGTGAGTGGGAGATTGTTCCCGAGACTCTGTTCCTTTTGGAATGGGG
Source organism: Magnolia changhungtana (assembly GCA_030180095.1). Taxonomy (NCBI): domain Eukaryota; kingdom Viridiplantae; phylum Streptophyta; class Magnoliopsida; order Magnoliales; family Magnoliaceae; genus Magnolia; species Magnolia changhungtana. Next base: position 3,708,386 of record JASAUF010000096.1, read on the forward strand.
GATAGAGGATTAACGGACAGGGAGTTTGGGAGTAGGATTGGGACTGCGAGAGGGGCAGGGAATTTCTGGAGTTCTTTGTCGGCGAAAAGATTTCCAGATAGCTCCCGGTTAACCTCTCTGGGCCCGTAATGGGCGATTCGAACTCTCATGGTTTTCCCATAGAAGGTCTTTCCATTCAAACCCTCAATGGCCCTAAATAGTTGTTCTTCCTCCTCCATCCTCACAAATGCAAAACCTCTGATAATCAAGGTCTGCTTGTTTCTCGGAATCACGACTTCCCTAACCCTGTCGTATTTCTCGAGAACACTAAAGAAATGGAGTTTCATCCACTCTTCCAGGAAATGATTAACAAAAAGAGTTGGGAGTTCTTTCAGATAGATATGCCAGATACCTTTCTTACCTTGCTCTCTATTCCTTACCTTGCTCACTAAAATACATCCTTCTTTCTCACCTTCCGAATTGGGGGTTTCGATAATACCATTGCCTTTTGAAGATTGGCTTCTCAGTCCTTGAGGTGAGGAGGAATTTCTCGATATAGATAGTCCCTGGGATACTCACAATGAAGGCTTTCTCGGGCTGATGTTGTCTCTTTATCTGGAGTATTCAAAGATGAAGTCGCCATCGAGATCCCTGGATAAATCTGAAGATCTGTTGTTGTTTGATATGCTTCTCAATCTAGATGTACTTCCTTTGCATCGACGAGAAGTCGAAGAGAAGGATCGATGAGAGGACCTCAATCTTCCTTGATTTCTCTCTAAGATTTCTCGAATTTCTCGTCAAGAAGGGCTTACTCGAGATCTAGATGCATTTCCTCGAGATTGAATCCCGCTAGCCATCCGCTCTAGAGAGAGAGAGATTGACTCGCTTGACGCTTCCGCTCTCTCACTCATTCTAGAAGCGTTTCCCCGAGAATGACGCACGCTAGGCGTCCTCTCTCTCTCTCTCTCTCTCTCTCTCTCTCTCTCTCTCTCTCTCTCTCTCTCTCTCTCTCTCTCTCTCTCTCTCGATTGATGCCCGCTAGACGTTTCCACTCTCTCACTCATTCCACACTCATTTTGGTGGACATAAATTACCATTCATCCTAGCACACATGCCTACGTGTCACATGAACCATATCTGTGCGGGCCAAAAGTTAGCTCCACCATGAAGATCACTTGGCACAAGAATCAAACTAATCAACTTATCACTTTGGTGGACATAAATTACCATCCATCCTAGCATGCGTGCCAATGTGTCACATGCACCACATCCGTGCGGGGCAAAAGGTAGCTCCACCATGAAGATCATCTGGCACAAGAATCAGACCGATCCACTTATCAAGTGGACTCTTCAAATCACATGTGCCACGGAATCCAATTCAAGGTATACATGTGGCACCTAATGACCGGACCAACCTCATTTCTGCACTAGATGATCTTCATGGTGGGCCAACCTTTTGAACAGCTCAAATGCCATATACACGTGACACATCGGCATGTGCTCCAAGGTGGCTGGTAACTTGCCATCCAACCGGGAAAATGTGATTGCCCATCTATACTAGAATGTAAATAAGAGGTTAATCATCCAAGTAGAATGGACTCTCCAATTTCCTCGTGATGTTAACGGAACGGTTTTGTGGCTTCAATAGATATCGAATTTCTAATAAAAGAATTTTTGTTTGAGTACACTGCTATTTCTAACCCAGAAACAAGAAATTCTGGGTCAAGACCTTGTCAAATGAAGTTCGTTGGTCCATATTCATCCTATGGGAAAGGCATGGACATGCCATACTCTGCAGAACTTCTACACCCACCCAATGATAATGTCATGACATGCATGCTGACACAGTTTTTTCTTAAACCTCATAGCCATTGCCATTGATTTGAGAAAAGAAAGTGTATGCCATATATATATATATATATATATATATATATATATATATATATATATGAATGTAAATAAGAGGTTAATCATCCAAGTCTATCCATTTTCCTCATGATGTTGAAGGAACGGTTTTGTGGCTTCAATAGATATTGAAGTCCTAATAAAAGAATTTTTGTTTAAGGGGTACACCGCTATTTCTAACCCAGGAACAAGAAATTTTGGATCAAGCCCTTGTCAAATGAAGTTCATTGGTCCATATTCATCTGACAGGAAAAGCATGGATATGCATACTTCGCAGAACTTCTGCACCCACCCAATGATAATGTTGTGACATGCATGATGACGCGGTTTTATCTTAAACCTCATAGCCATTGCCATTGATTTGAGAAGAGAAAGCATATGCCATATGTGTGTGTGTGTGTGTGTGTGTGTGTGTAAGGTGAGTAGTAGTGTACACCATATCATATCTAAGTTAAAAAGTTGAAAAGTAAAAAGTATTGAAAACAAACCTTCTTCAATTTGTACAATATCTTTTCTTCTGCAGTCATTCTTTCATACTCCTTTTTCTTCTTGTATCTGAAAAACTTGAGCCATCTTACCACTGCCCTTTTACCTTTCAACTTTTTTCTCTTTATTTTTACATTAGAATTATCATCAACAGCTAACACATTTTCAGTCTTCTTTCCCAGCTCTGCTGCTTCCTGCGCCAAGTTACTCGGCTGATACGTGTGAATCCAAAGGCAGCCCATGAGATTAATACTTCCCACGTCTTTATGAAGCCTAAAGGCTGGTTTATGATTGGAGACCTTGCACAAAACATCTGACAGGCCACTGCACAATGAGGACTCCTTGCATGTAAAACTCTCATGATTTTTTAGTGTGATGAACTTTTCCCACAAAACTCAAATTAATGTAATTGAATAGCACAAGATGAGAAAGAAACAGAACACGAAAGACGCAAGAAATTAGGGGGGGAAAGTAAAAGAAACAAAAGGGACCAATTATTGGAAACAACATAGAATAACCAGAATTTGCTAGAATGGACGGATCTCGAATCTACCAAAGGACCTACTCAAAGAAATATCTTCTTCTTCTTCTTCTTCTTTTTGAAGCATGATGGAATTTTATTAAAAAACCCGCAAGCAACAGCTAAATGGGGAAAGAATACAAAAACCAAAAGGGCAAGGAACTGCTAACTACACAAAAAACCGAAATGACATCACTCAGGGACACATTTGACAGCAGCCACCCATTCCGAAACCGGCAATGATATGGAGACAACTATAACTTCAAAAGGGGAGGAACAATTGCAAAACCGTCTTCGATTCCTCTCGCCCCATAAAGCCCACCATGTGGCCGGTAACGTGATTAACCACTTTGCCTTGTCTCCCTTACTCCCACAGCCCCCATGCCACACCCAAAGAAGTTCCCTAACCAAACCCGGCATGACCCATTGAACCCCAAAGCCTGCTAAGAAATAATCCCAGACTTTAATCATAAAGGGACAAAAAAATGAAGAGGTGATCTATAGTTTCCGCTAAGAAATATCTTCTTTTGATACACCATCATTATAATAGCCTTGCCCCAGCTATTTGGAATTGGCCTCTTCGTTTAAGTTTTAACATCTAAAGAGAACAAAATTACAAAGAACAAAGTTGATACAAAGAAAGAAAATTAATAATAATAACATATATATATAGAGAGAGAGAGAGAGAGATGCTGACACACAACTAGGTGTACGTCCAACTAGTTGGCATATGGGGGCCACCATGGTGTTTGTATGACATCTCGTCCATCCAACAAGATTATCCCACCATAAAAATAGGATGCCCCAATATCAGGACAATCCAACCATGAAAATGGGATGCTCCACGTAAATGTGGAGTTTTTAGTTGTTGTTTCATGGTTTTCTATGGTGTACCCCACCTAATAGTTGGATCAACCTGATTTTGGGGGCATCTTATTTTCATGATGGGATAATCTTAATGGACGGGCAAAATGTCGTACAAACACCATGGTGGGCCCCACACACCAACTAGTTGGACATACGACTAGTTGTGTGTGTGCGAGGAGAAGGAGGAGGAGAGGGGAAACAATCCCTTGGCTAATTAAGCAGGAAAGACACAAAAGCTTCTTCTTGGTCCCTTTAGTGGAAAAAATGAACAGGCCAATCATAACTAGCTAGAAGTTGAGGATCTTTCTAATCTATAAGAGGCTTACTTCCTGAAAAAACCCCAATTCATTCACTAGACCATGTCTTATGATTAAACGAAAAGATTTCATCAAAGTCGGTATATTTTAGATCCAGGAAAAAAAAAAAAAAAAAAAAGCTTTTATAAAAAAACAAGGCAAAAGAAATTACTCTGCAAACACAATTTACCTAGGGCATTTGTCAAACTAAAAATTCACAATCAAATCTACAATTTAGGGTCTTAGACATGGATTTAAATAGCAGTTTTAGAGCGTGACGCATGAGGTAATGTTTTAAATAGCTTACGTTGCGTAGCATGTAGCTTACGCTATTTAGCGTGGCATAGCTTTTCACACTACGCGGCTCATGAAAATAGCTTAAGTCACGTGTAATAATGTAGGGGCATTTTCACATCGGGCTCGAGTGGGGTGGCCTATGAGATGCAAGGGCACACTCAGGGTGGGCAGCCTGTGTGAGGCGGGCCCACCCGTGTGAGGCGATGTGATGTAGGGCACACGAAGAGGGTTCGACGATGACCTAACCCATGAGATGTGGGGCCTGGGGTATGAGATAAAGGGATTGATTCACCATGCTCTATTATTTCGAGCTTTTAAAGCAAGTGGTTAGTCGTCCTACATCAAAGTGGTATTAGAGTGGGAGGTCTCATGTTCGAGACTCCTCATCAGGGGTGATTAATGCTGGGGCATTTTCACACCGAGCTCGAGTGGGGTGGCTTGTGGGATGCAGAGGTCCTTGGCTGAACCCCCCTCGTGGGCCCCGCATCATGTAACCTACACGACACACCAATTAGCATATCCTGCACGCTATGTAGCTTACACTACAAGTTATTCTTCACTAAACATTAAACTTAATTAATGTTTTCAATTATTTGTTATATTTTTCTACTTCCAATCATCGAAAACATTAACTAATTTTTATTGGAAGTAATGCTAGCCTCCATATCTTTCCCACCCAACCCCCATGCTAGGAGAGAAGAAAACTTTTAATTGACTTCGGCATCAGCCAAGCCACACTAAACATACACAAAAAATCTATCCTACAACTCCTTAGTAAAAGGCAATGAATGAAGAGGTGGTCGACCAACTCCTCACTCCACATACAAAGCAGGCATACATTGGCAATCGGCATACTCTTCCTAAGAATATCAATCATTATTGCCTTATCCCAGTCCACCAACAGTGCTAGCGCTGCAACTCATTCCAGCCTAACAACAAAGCAGGGAATCAATGCTCCTTTCATTCTTAAAATATGTAACTCATAGTTAGTGTTTACAGTTTTAGGCCTATCTATGGTGCTTGTTGTCTTCCAGACAACAACAGAACCACGAGTATTTAAAAGAGGTAAAAAAATGGAAATAGGTTTTTTAATATAATAATAATAAGTCAGTGGTTTCTCAAATCCAAAGTCAACATCTGGGTTAGTGATTGGGTTATAGGGATTTAGGAATGTTGGCATTACTGGAAAACCTGAATTCTCAACAAAAGTTTGATTCTAGTTGTCAAGTTTTTGAACTATGTGCAAAATGCCATTGAATTAGTATTAGAAGTGTCCATCCCTATTTCTGATAATTCATACAAAAGCCAATCAAGGAAGGTTGTGTGTAACCATCAGGGAGTTGCGTGGTGTATTTGAAGATCTTCAGAGGTATGTGAAGAGGATTTTGCAGCAATATAGCTAGTGTTTATCGAGCAGTGCCATGCCAGCCGTTAAGAGAAAGTGGTCGAGTGAAGAGCGGTCGTGCATAAGCAGTTATTGGGACAAATGGCAGGTTTAGAAGCAAGTAGTGATGAAACGGTTATAGCAACCATCAAACCGTGGGAAGCATCCAGATCAAGGTGTTCTGTATCGGTAACAGTGGCCGTAACAGTCATCACTGTTACCGATATGGAGAATCGGTACAACAGCCTACATGGGGGGTGTAACGGCTGATACACTTCTGTATCGGTTGAATTTTTATTTTTACTGTGCTAAAAAAATTGGAAAAATATGCAAAAAAATCCGAAATAATGTAAATGTTCCAAATATACATTCGTTTTTAGTTTTGAATATGTTTATAGTAGTGTAACAGTCCACTCTCTGCTGAGAATGTTGTATCAGGCTGTCTGATGAATTTATGAACCAAACAACCTGGGATTGACTATGAACATTCTATATTTAATTTTCAAAGTATATAATATCAATGATAAATTTATTAGAATAAATGTAATACCAAAACATCTCACATTTGCACGTTTTATGTTACATACCTCGTGAGTCGCGACTCATGTACATTTCATTTCAACATATAGATTCCAAAGACTTTTGTGTCCTATTATGTAATTTCTCTATCTAACAATTTGATATCATTTCTTCCTCAAATTGGAATGTATAGCGCCATCGATTTGGGGCTGATTTGCTGGACCACTCAATGCACAAAATTGGCCTCAAATTCATCCAATTTATTGGCATTTATCCCACCAACGGATCGGTGGACATTTATTGGACGGTGAAGAATGAAAATATCAAATGGTCTTATTTCAAAAAATAAGTATCAACAAACTAATAGCTAAAATTGTTCAAACAATTTGATTTTGGGATTGTGACTTAGCAACAATAGTCCCATATTTTAATTGGTTAATTTTAAAATACATGCCTCATATATAATTTTTTTGGGCCCAAATTAGCTAAGACTCTGATTGATAGCATAGCACACCACACACCACCAACCTCAATGGTGTGTTAACATGACGAATTTTTGTGGGCTCCAACCTGATGTATTTGTTATATCCACTCCATCCATCCATTTCGCCACATAATTTTAGGGCACGAGCCAAAAAATGAGGTAGACCCAAAGCTCAAGGGGACCACACCACAATAAGCAATGGGGATAATGGCGCCCACTGTTGAAACCTTCTTAGGGCCCACTATGATGTTTATTTTCCACCCAACCAATTCATAAGGTCACACAAACCTAGATGAAGGGAAAACACAAATATCAGCTTGTTCCAAAACTTTCGTGGCCCCCAAGAAGTTTTTAATGGTAGGCATTCAATCACACTGTTTTCTTTGGTGTGGTTCACTTGAGCTTTGGATTTGGCTTATATCTGGGCTCATACCCTAAAATAATATAGAAAAATGGATGTACGGTGTAGATATAACACATACATCATGGTGGGGCCATAGAACTTCGCCACGTCAACATGCCACTAAGGTCGGTCGTGTGTGCTGCACTACTTAATCCGATTGGGTAAGGCCCTAAACATAGGGCCCGTGTCGATGTATGTGTTTTGCCATCCATTTGTTTTGCCAATTCATTTTAGGGCATGGTCCCAAAAATGAGGCAAATCCCATTCTCATGTGGACCACACAATAGTTGAATTCCCACCATTAAAAACTTCTTGGGACTAAATGTTTTGGATCAAGCTGCTATTAGTATTTTCCCTTCATCTAGGTTTGTGTGACCTTATCAACAGGTTGGATGGCAAATAAAAATTACAATGGCCCTAGGAACCCATTAATGGTGGGCATATAATCTGTACTGTGTGGTCCACTTGAGAGTTGAGATTTGGATTTGCTTCATTTTAGGGATCGTGCCCTAAATGAGCTAGAAAAACTAATGGACGGCATGGATATACAACATACATCAAGGTGGGCCCACGAAATAGTGTGCGTGCATGGACAACTCCATACACCATTGGACTATTAAAAAAAACCCTTAAACGTGGATGTGGATTAGCCAAGTTTCACTTTCGATTAAAGAGGTGGGGGGAGAGAGAGAGAGAGAGAGAGAGAGAGAGAGAGAGAGAGAGAGAGAGAGGGAAAATGAAAAGAGAAGAGGGAGAGAAAGCAAGAAAGGACAGAGAGGGAGCAGCAGCAGCAGCTGCAGACGCAACCGCAATAGGCTCCTAGTAGTAGAAGAAGAAGATGATCAGAGATTGAGAGAGAGTTGCAACCACCGTAGCAGCCACTGCAGCCTCATAGAAGAAGAAAAGGAAGAAAAAGAAGAAGAGAGACTGAGAGAGCTACGGCGTAGAAGAAGAAGAAGAAGAAAATGAAGAAGGTAAGTGATTTTTTTTCGATTTTTTTTTCTTTTGGAAATTGCTATTTCGGAGGCCGTAAAGGCCGTTACACTTCAAATTTTCACCCATGCCCCATTTCAACCCCGTATCGCGTAACGGTCACGGCTGATACGCCCGTATCATAACCGATTCCATACACATTGATCCAGATGGTCGGGTTAATGCTACAAATAGCAAAGGAATTCAACAGGAAAAATCGTTTCATACAAAACCAAACCAAACCTATCTTTCAATTATCTGTCAATTACATTCCTTAGCATAAATTTTCAATTATTTGTCATTCCTTAGCATAATCCTTTACTTTTACCTGCCATTTACATTCCTTAGTGTAATCCATAACAGTTATCAAAGTAGTCATTAACTTTAGCTGTAATTCGAGTCTACACTCATACGCTGGATTCAGTTTAAATATCAAGCGAAGTTCTCTATCCAGAGAGGTGTTCTGCAGTTGTTCTCTGCGGCCGACTGTAAGAATTTTCCTTCTGTTTTATTTGTATTAAAAAGAGAAAGTCCTTTCGTACGGAAGGTGGAGGTGTGACCCATTTTCAGATGACGAACCCCTCCCTCTGACTATCACATGATCATCCAAAGCAACATTATGCAAGTGGCTGAATAGGCGACCGATCTTATTAGAAATCGGTCATATATGGTCGATTTTAACGTATCTACCTATCTTGGCGCTTGGGGTCGTAGTTGTTCGGTTTGAATTGAGGCACACATTCAATTTTGGCACGCCCGCACTTATCACGTGACCGAGATTGAAACAACAACAACAACAAGTAGAAGAAAGGAAGGCAAGGAAAAGAGTAGAGTAGAAAAGAGAAGAAATACAAAGAGAAGTAAAAGCAGCTAGAGTTTTAACCAAAGTTACATGACACATTTTCTCAACCACGAAGTACAAATTTTCACCACCACAATTAGGGTGTAGGACCTGCTTGGATCCTTTGGTCAATTTTGGATTGGCCAATCTATGCATTTGGGCTCAATCCCCAGTTCAAGGGTTCCAATAATTAGAATTGATAAGTCCACCTACCACCAGATCCTAAAAGTAGAGATTGACAACTCCTCCCCCCATAAAAAATAATAATAATATAAATAAATAAATAACTCTAACCGATGGTCCTTTTTCTCCGGAAGTTGTCCCGCCATCATTCCACCACCAACCTTACACATCCTTTTTTTCATTTTTTACTTGTTTACTCTGTTGCAACCATAGGTGCACTATATTCGCATTCTTATTAATCAATCAACCAAACACATGCCAAGACCAAACAAAAGATTTGCCAATTCCAGAATAAGCAATCCATGATTGACCGCTCCAAAGATTCATTACTATCCTATCCAACCATCGAATCAAGCCATTACGGTATATATATACAGAACCGAGCTAAACAATATGGGTATATAAATAAAGAGAGAAGCTATGTTTTCCTCAAACTAAAACAATATGGGTAGTATCCTCGAGCATTGAATCTGCATACGCAGGTCCCGCGCGACATGATGGGCCCGACTGCGGATGGACTGTGCCCCAGAAACCTTCCCGATGGAACAATCCAGACCACTGGCCTCCAAATATACATTCAACAGAGAAACAAAAATGCCCAATTCTAGAGCCGTGGCCTTCAAATCAAGGAGATTTTTTGGGTCGTAGTTATCCATCCAAAGTGGGGTCCATCGGATAAACGGTCCGGATCACTGAACCATCGGCACCACTTATTCAAACCAATGATAACTGAACACGTCCTTGAGCTGAGGATCTTAAAAAAGAAAAAAGAATCCACAACAAAAAAAATGGATATGGAATTTAAATTCCGCAAAGAAAACAAGAAAAGGCATGGAATTTGCAGAAAGCCAAGTTAGGGAAAGAGAAATTACCAGATGTGACGGAAAAGGGATGTCTGGGAACATTGCACGGCGATTCTCAGATGAGAATACAGGAGAGATTTTAGCGCTTGAGATTTTCTGAGAGCCATCGAAGCAAAAAAAACCCCTCTCTCTCTCTCAAAGTAAGCTACGAAGGAAAGAGAAGCAGAATAAAGAAACAAAAAAAGAGCGGGGGAGCTATTTGATACTCCGGCTGTCTATGATTCTTGATACGCTGGCCTACTTTTTTTTTTTTTTTTTTTTTAACGCAAATACCGTCACACCCACACACATAGACCATATTTGTGGGAATAATGCCACTGGATGTTTTCGTTCTTTACCGTCCAATAAAATGTCCACAAATCTGATACTAAGATAATCAATTAAACCTAATCTGTGGTTTATCGTATAGGGCTGTCAATGGGCGGGCCTGGCTTGGCTTTGGCTCAGATTTTGAGATGTTCTGAGACTCAAAAACCATTCAAATTTTCAATTTTGCTTGGCCAAAGGTTGGCACATTGACAGCCTCCTAATCATACATTTAAACTTGTACGCATGACCGGACGTTTTGATTTGAATTATGTTTATTCCCGATTTCAAATTAGTTTATAAGTTTCCGCATGTCATTCATTGCACTCTATCACAATTGTATCAGCCATTGCACTATCGCAGTTGTGTTACATCTGATCTATCATGTTGGATTTAGTGACTGAAATGATGTCACGTGACAACAAAATCTCAGCATAAGATGGAAGTAAATTTTTTCAACTGCTCTAACTACCAAACAATATCAGAATATAAAAAGTCATGAGTAGCTGAAAAAGAGTAAACTTATGTAGCTACGGGGCACGAACACATCATGTATCTCGTTCATGTTGCAAAGCCAACTAACCACCACGGTTGCCTCCTGACTTAAGTTGGATATCAACCGAAACATAGTCACGCCAAATGACGATTTCAACCGATGCGCTATAGCTCCAAGCATGGTTTCTACAGTCGAAAATATTTGAAGAGCAGAGAAATGTGTATGATAAGTTGGCCTAACTTCATGATGCATTATTTATGTTAGTGTGGAGAGTAAGATGAATATTACCAAGATGTGGCAACTTGAGAGGAATTCTTGTTCACGTAATAATGGTAGAACGTGTGCGTAACCAATGGCTAGTTTATAACAAACAACCAACATATGTGGTGTTGTCTGATGGGCCATGATTGTTTTTTAGTCTAGACAATTATCTCCACATCGACATACAGGAGAAGTGATATGAAAATCTCTTCATGCAACCGTCGTATAGATTTTATAAATACGAGGAAAATTGAAGAGCTCCATGCTCTTGCCAACTGAACATGTATCAAATCAAATCTATAGTGCAGTCTCCTAAAAAAAAATAAAAAATAAAAAAAATCTTAGCTCATTTTAATATTGGATAACCCATGTGTATTGTTGCTTTGGACTGACTTTAGTATAAGAGTAATGTAATCATGTTTGTCCATGTTATTACGTTGGATTGGCTTAGATTAAGATTAGTTTAACTCACTTTCATCTACACTGAGTGTTAGATCGCAAGAAATACCATTTTTCTTTTCTTTTGAGTAGTATAATTTTATTTGCCTACAACCGAGTGGATCAATGAAGACTTGGAACATAAACGTTAAATCACCTTAGGATATTATTATAAAATTTTATTTCCATTTCGATTCAACATAATTGATTTCATTCTATTCTAACATCACACAAATTAGATTAGCTATGCTATAATGATACGAAAAAGTCATTCCAACTAAAATACAAAAAAAGGCGCATTTGATGGATGAACCCTCTCTTTTATAAATTACATGATTTTGTTTGCAGTGGTTGAATAGATGACTAAATTGCTTTAGTTCTCATTTTTAGATAACAGTCCATGGTCTTTCTATCTATCTTGGTGCTCAGGTCATTAGTGTTCAATTCGAATCAAACTCTGGAAGGCTTTGGCATACTTGGCACAACACACGCACACCAACAACTGAAATTCAAGCAAACGCAAAGAACAATGTTAAAGTTTATTTTAATAATTTAAAATTTTAAAATTTTAAAAAAATATAATTAAAATAAAAATAAAAATAAAAACCTACCTTGACTGGAGGCAACAGATGAGTGGCTCCATGTCATTCTTGCACACGTGGAACAAACAAAATAGATCGAAACCATTCATTTGACGGGTCGAGTGGTGAAGAATCAATCTGTTTTAATTAGATGATCCCAACCTGGTAAATGGCAAAAGTCAACAATGGCTCTCATCCAAGGAAAGGCTCATTTGTTAGATAGTCAGGAAAGAGAATTAATATTAGTGGCATATAAGTAGAGCCCACAGGATGCCTGGGTTGGACAATCATACAGGCACCATATGTGTGAGGGAGCCACTAATCAGGTGGGATTTCATGTAGACCCGGGCTAAAAGGTCAAATATTGATAGTAGGGGGTATAAGTGGGCCGTTCTGGGCTCCGGCTTATTAAAGCCCATTCCTCTTGTGCTAAATTAGTGGGCCAGACGGGCTGGACCGCGCCACGATCTACAGTCACTTCCATGTCCAAGCCCGCCTCGCCGTTTCTTTTTCAGATACATGTGGCCCACTTGATGAGCAGTTTCACTCCTGAGTCAAGAAACAACTCGGTCAAGTCGAAGAGTGACTTGGCCAAGTCCGGCCGAGTATTTTTATTTTTTTTTACACACGCCCACTTACGCCGTAGTGGGATTTCATCACCTGTGCATACTCAAACCTTTGACCGGGTGTTAAAACTCCTGAGAGTCTACCACGGGAGCAAGAGTAAGGATCCATTTACCATCCTCAACCTAACCTACAGTGCTGAACTAGATAGGACCGAACCGAGTCTGACTTGACCCGAACTAGTCGAGTCAGACCCGGGCAAGCCATCAATCCATGGTTCCCAAACTTTAGAATGTCACTAAAATGTTTGATGGAGCTGATACAACAAATTCTATGTGCCGGTTCGGCAATCTTGTGATCTAAATTTCATATAGAGATTCCCCCATTTGTACCCTGTCAAAGTATCCTCACCAACCAATTGGACACCATTAAATCCCAACCTTTGGTTGTAATCTCCCGTTTTCATCTAGTGGCTGGGAACATCTGAGTTGAGAAGCGCTTGTCCTACATATGTGCAATGTACCATATATGTCATCATCCATCTTAAAGTACCTTTCATATGCTACATGTTTCATATGTGTTACGTTGTATACGTGATGTACACTTTGCATGGGCTACCATTCATCTTCAAACACTCCACAAATATGAGCATGTCTTCGAACACTCCACATGTGCAACATACATTAAACATTTTCCAGAGTCATGTATAGATTGTATATTTTCAAGAGTCATATGTAGATGGTACATTTTCAAGCATCATACATATGCTATATGTGCTAAGTTTTCAACCTATACTCATGCCACAGTTGTCTAATAATCCTTATTTCAATGAATGCTATAAAATGGTTTGTCAAACACATTATGAACTAGATTATTGGACTAAGATTAGTCAGGGTTAACCAGGCTATCTTGGACTAAACTTTTGATACCATTGGGCCTGTAATGTATAAATCATAGCTTAACTGTTGGATTAGAAAGGATTGAACCATGAAAAAACAAAAACCATGGTCTATTAATCAACAAAGTTAGGGTTTAGGGTTTAGAGAGTCGTGACTAAATTATATGTTTTTAGTTTTAATTAAATCTAAGATCCAGTTATAGACACCCCACCCCAGGCTGATAAGCAGATAGAGTTTGAACGGATGGATGGACAACCGAACCATCCTAAACCCTAAGTTCTTAATCCTAAAAGCCTAAACCCTAAACTCCCCTCATTCAAACGAGTCAACCGAATCAACCTGGTCAGCCTATTGTTAAACCTTAGGAACCCAAAACCATATAGCATTGAGTCAACTCACCCAGTTAACCTATCCAATCTAACAACTCAATCAACTCACCTAGTTAAGCCCAAAACCAAGCCCAGTCAAAGAAATGGTTGAAACCATAAAGCAGCAGAGCCTTCACATGCTTGGAGGATGCTGCCTGCCAAAGCAAGGAGCCTCACATGTTGCCGCCGGCCACGTGGCGTTCTCCCTCTTCGGAGCAGTGTCCCTCAAGCATATGGAACTCTCATTTTTCGAACTTTAAGTGTGTGATTGAGGTGCATTTACTCTGATGTCCATCTTCTTTGTTGGGAGTCATTACACAGAAACCTTAGGATTTAATCTCCCAAAAACACCATAATTATGGGATAATAAAGCAATGAAATAAATCAAAGCACAAACCACACGACGCAAGAGATTTTATGTGGAAAACCCTCAAAGAGGTAAAAACCATGGGACCTCGTCTAGAGCAACAATCCACTATGAAGTAGAACGTTACAACCGATCACAAGCACACACCACTTGAATCAAACCTTCATCACTCACGCTGGAGTGGATGAACAATAAGAGAATAAAGAAAACGGAGAGATCTTACCCATCATGAGGACCTAGAAGCACTGAGACGTCGACTGCGAAGTAGATCACCTCTCCCTTCTATAAGCTTCCTCTCTCTCTCTCTCTCTCTCTCTCTCTCTCTCTCTCTCTTTTTCTCTCTCTCTCTCTCACCTTTGATAGCCCTAAACCCTTTAGCAAACCCATGTAAAGCTTTAGGAAACTCTCTTGCATTCCCTATATAGCCCTAGGGACACATATTTATAGTTTAGGAAACTTCTTTCCGCACCTCTGTGAAAACCACCTCAAATTTACGCAGTCCACACAAAATCCGGACATGAATCTGTGTAACCTCGACTGGTCAAGCGGCCCACTCGATCGGTCGAGCACCACGAAATTTCTAAACCAAAACTCATTGTACTTTGAGTTGAGTCGAGTACCACTCGACCAGTCGAGCAGCTCTATCTGCTCTTCTATCCTAGGGAGGAAAAAATCCATCAAATCTCCCCCTTTCCGACTCAGGAGAAATTCACCTTCTTCAAGCCAGCTTGGTTTATACAAACCTCAAACCTGCCATTGAGCAATGCTTTGGTCATCATATCTGATCTATTATCGTTCGTGTGGACCTTCTCAAGCTGTAACACCTTTTGTTCCAAAGTATCCTTGATCTGGTGATACCGAATCTCTATGTGCTTCGACTTGAAGTGCTGACTTGGATTCTTGCTCAAGTGTATAACACTTTGACTATCGCAATAGACCACGTGTTGCTCCTGCTTCAGTCTAAGTTCATGTAGGAACCTCTTCATTTAAAGTATCTCTTTACATGCCTCTTTGACCGCAATGTACTCGGCATCTGTCGTCGACAATGCTACGACCTTCTGTAGCTTGCTCTGCCAAGAGACTGCTCCCCCTGCAAATGTGAACATGAACCCCGATGTACACTTCCCGGAGTCTATGTCACTTGCCATATCTGTATTTGTATAGCCCTCTAACACATGTTTTCTATCACCATAGCATAGGCTCAACCTGGATAAGCCTCTTAGATACCGCAGTATCCATTTCACCGCTGCCCAATGTTCTTTGCTAGAATTGGCAAGATACCGGCTGACAACAGCAACCGCATATGCTATGTTTGGGCGCATACACACCATAGCATATATCAAACTTCATACCGCTGACGCGTAGGGTATCTTCTGCATCTTATCCACCTCTGCCTTCGTCTTGGGACACTGTCTGTCGCTCAATCTGAAGTAACCATCCATTAGAGTCTTGCCAGAAGCCATTTGCATTCATATTGAACCGCTCTAGGACTTTCTCAATATACCGCTCTTGTGACAACCAAAGCTTTCTGCTACTTCTGTCACGAGTTATCTCTATTCCTAGGATCTGTTTAGCTGGGCCCAAGTCTTTCATAGCAAACGACTTGTCC
Organism: Magnolia changhungtana; assembly: GCA_030180095.1. Classification (NCBI taxonomy): domain Eukaryota; kingdom Viridiplantae; phylum Streptophyta; class Magnoliopsida; order Magnoliales; family Magnoliaceae; genus Magnolia; species Magnolia changhungtana. The sequence continues at coordinate 3,724,274 of JASAUF010000096.1, forward strand.
AACTCCTGTTTAAGCCTGTCAATCTTCTTGATGTTTTTACCCATGATGAGCATGTCATCAACGTATAATAGTAGAACTAAGAAATCACTATCTGAGAACTTGCGCGTGAACACACAGTTGTCCGACTCCGTTCTGTCATATCTATGCTTTAATATGAACGAGTCAAACTTCTTTTACCATTGCCTTAGAGCTTGTTTCAACCCATAAGAGCTCTTCCTTAGCCTACTGTAACATCCCGAAAATCGGGGGTCGAGTAGTAATACAACTCCCGAGTTCCAAAACATCACTTATGCAACAAAATGAATGATGATTGAATGTTGATTGTATTCGTGCATTGAACATGAGTGAGATTAAACCAAAACAGCTATCATACTCCAGAGACAGTTAAATTACAAGCGGAAGACTGTGATAGACATATAAAATATAAAAACTGTGGTGAGTCTACAGAGTGTGATAATGTTACCAGGTTAAATAATTACAAGCACAATTCTAAAATTTACCAAATGTGAGGAAGTGTAATGTCTTCTATTCCGAGTACCATAGCCCCGTCAATACATTATCAGGTCTTCATAGACTTGTCAGAGAGTTATATGTAGGAGAACTCCTCCTCAACATCATAGTAGTAGTCCGGCTCTGCTTCATAAGCATCGCCATCATCTAAAACTCAACAAACTTGGTTAGTGTTGCAAACACCGTCCCGTAACGTGGGAGTGAGTGATCAACTCAGTGGAACAGTAAAGCATAGGTTAACATGTTATCAATTCAGTCAAGCAGTAATGATAAAGAAGTAAAATCAAACACTCCTAACTACTCTTATTAATGCAAGTATGAATGCAGTCATGATGTATGCCCTCACCACACCCTCCCTCGTGCGACACCATCTGACGTTCGTGGCATGCTTTCATCCCTCAGTGCTCCACATCTTCCAGGCACATGCAATGCATGATGAGCATGATTACCGAGTATTTATTAGTCCATTTCAAACAGCAGGATTGGGAAACTAAGGTACCTCCCTTGTATCATTCCCAAACATGATCCATTCTAGGGTCGCCAGTCCTAGTTAATCTCAGACGATGGTGTGTTTTCTAGGTCACTGCAAAGGCTGTCAGGGCTGTTATGCACAAAGGTTACACCACTCCCCCATCACCTCTTTAACGATTCATCACTATACAGAAACAGGCCTAGTTCATACTTTCTACACCGCGGCAAAACTCATCGCCTCACCGCAAATTCAGAGTATGCTCGAGGTCACTCCACTAACGTCCTACCAACTGGCAGTTTATTTTCGAAGCCCAACCAGTCCACTTATTGACAATGGGACCCAGATGCAACCCAACTGGGGACCACAGCCAGGCTACGCCAGTGTAGGCCGACAGCTCGAATATAGTGTCTCATATCACCATAATCGGCTCATGAGTCTGGTTACTCACTGGTCACTACGGGGAGGCACGTGGCCCCGGCGTAGGCCGACAACTCGACCACGGTGTCCCATACCACTATGCCTGGCTCATGAGTCTTAGCGGATCGAGGTACCATGGTTAACGGGATTCCACTGGTAAGTTTGGTACCCTAGGTTCAAGCAGTAGCAATCAAACATGGTGAACATACATTAGACAAATCGGGTTGCTTGACGAGCCTGACTAGCTCGAGCGCACAATCAACTGAACGATATGAAGTGCATAAGCACTTCGCGTGGCCTAACCACTGTCGCCAACTGAAGTACGACTCGAGTTCGTCAAACACATCTTACATGATGACATGAATCTCAGCCACGATCTCAACTCTGGTACCGATTGTCTGGACTATAAACATAGTCCCAATCGCAATTAATCCATATTCAAAATATGTGGAGTAAAGCATAATAAATAAAGTAATTCAAGCATGCTAACAAATATGTCATAAGCATGTATAAAGCATGTTATAAAGCATATCATAAAGCACCATATATACAAGAATACAAACACATATATTTCACAAGTAAGCGGTTTAAGTAAACATCCTCATGGAGAAAATCATACATGTCTCTAAGGTAGTTGAGAATCCCATCTCAACACCCTCCTAAGGCATCAACATCCAAACACTTACTCACACAAGCATTTTCACAAACACTTAGCATACACTATTTCAACATACTTAGTGTATGTTAGCAAACATGTATTAGGGCGAGTCCTTTTGCCAAGCAAGTATTTTACGCATATGTAATATATTTATATAGCAAATAATCATGGCAAACACATCTTTAAAATATATACATATACGGTACTTTCTACAATACAACATTTCTACATACATAGTGTATATTAGCAAAACAAGTATTAGGGCAAATCCTTTCGCCAAATAAGTATTTTATCCATATATCGTATATTCATACAACCAATAATCATGTCAAACACATTTCTAAAATTTATACGTATACGGTATTTTCTACGAATACCTAGAATATGTAAAATTCCATATTCTTCATCTTTAATCGAAACGAAAAACAGACAACATTTTGTACATGTGCAATTGCATGCAGATCATGAATCTATCATTATCTGACATTGAAAGCGTTAAAAACCATAACCTATACACCTAAAGTCCACACCTTTTATCGTAGAATCGTAACGAAGCCGATAGGTTTGTTAAGCTTCCGTATATGGCAGTTTGGTAACCTAGAGAATGAAATAGGTTAGCTATTTCATAACCTACAACCTATACAACCCCAAAACAGATTAGGGTTAGGGTTTCTTACCTAGAAACGGAGCTGGAATCGCCGGGAAAGCGATAAGAACGGAGTGGTTTAAGCTTGGATACGGCAGGGAAGAACGGCAGGAAGAAGCTTCCACTTCTCTCTCACTTTCTCTCACTTTTCCCTCTTCTCAAACTCAAATTCGGATGGTTGAAATGAGAGAGGGTTTAAGGTCCTTATATAGCTTAAAACTTCACCGAAATAGACTTGGGAATAAGGTATACTTGAGTTTTGTCCAAAGGGCTTCTGTTTCAACTCGACGGAGGACTTCTGGCAGCCCTCTTGAGCCAAAGGTCGGACTTAAGCTCACTGACATTGGATCTACCTGGAGTTAAGTTTTCATTCCAGTAAGGTTCTCAGATCACGCGTGGCGGGCCAGTTTCAGTTCAATGGTCAGCGGATCTCGATCAGAGATTCTGAGTACATGGATATGTGTATGAAATTTCTCCTGATCCAAGGCTGTAATTTAGTCTGATTCTGACGGTCTGGTTGCTTAAAACTGATCCGCAAGCAAGAGGTGCCAGATTACTATTTGAAATATTTTATTTTGAATTAATTTCACATTTCTTACACTCTTCACTCCGAGCTCAAGCGAATAGCGCTGGGACACTGTCTGGATTTGATTTCCGAGATGGTTGTCAAGCCCAACGAAGCGATCCTAATTCCTTAACTTTGTATTATTCGGTCTCCCGATGTGCGGTCTAGATCTGATACGGAGTTTCAATGTGCTCCCGAGAGCAGTCGGGTAATGAGTTTGATCCTAGATTTTAAGGTAACCTAGCGTCAATGATTCTACAAGTTTTGGGTCTTGCAGATAGTATTTAAAGCAATTCAAATGGATTTCATGGCTAATCTAGTTTAGCACTTAGTTAACTTTGTCAAATTTCTAAAGGATTTAATCCTAAGTGATTTCTGTCTGAGGTGGTACTTAGTCCTTTGTAGTTTGTATATAGAGTGATCGAAGTTGTACTACTTAGCTAGTTTAAGATAGTGTCTAGGGTGAAAGGACTTAGGAAAATTAAAAGATCAAGGTGGTAAAGGGTGGGATTTGTGAAGGAAATGGGTTCAAAAGCGGTTTTAGACTTTGTGATTGAGTTTTGATAGGTTAATAAGGTGTCAAGAGTGACCCATTGCCTAAGGACGTCTAATTCCAGGTTGGAAAAAATTCGGGCTGTTACACCTACACACCATATGCTCTTTGTCTTTGACTTCGAACCCCTCTGGTTGGTGCATGTAGATCTCTTCGTCCAGGTCACCATGGAGAAAGACAGTTTTAACATATAACCGCTCTATCTCTAGATCTATGCTAGCCGCCAACCCAAGCAACACCCGTATGGATGTCATCTTCACGACTGGTGAGCTCGAAGTCTATACCTTTCCTCTGACCGAGCCCTTTCACTACAAGTTTGGCCTTGAACTTTGTTTGCAAATTCTTCTGCTCGATCTTCTTTTTGAACACCCACTTGTTGCTCAGAGCTTTCTTGCCCTTAGGCAATTTCACCATATCATAGGTGTGGTTCTTATGCAAAGATTTTATCTCTTCTTGCATAGCTTTCAATCACTCTCCCTTATGCTCGTCGGCTAAGGCCTCAAAATAATCTTCTGGCTCTCCCCGAGCAGTGAGCATAATGTACTCATGCGGCGAGTACCTCTTGGACGGCTGTTTGTCCCTACATAACCTCCTCATTTGTGGCTTAACAGGTAGATTAGGTGGGGGCTGCTCCCCTGGTCCATCTTCTGTAGGAACTCCCTCGTCCTCTGGACCTCATTGTACTCCCTCGTCATCAGGCACCACGGGAGGAATAACTGGATCCATATCATCTAGCTCTCCTGAACTACGTTGTGTCTTTTCTGGCTTATAGATGTCTCCAATGCATTGGTCTTCAAAGAAAACCACATCTCTGCTCCTGACGAGCTTCTTCTCAATCGGATCCCACAATCTGTAGCCAAACTTTTCATCACCGTACCGAAAGAACACACATTGCCTGATCTTCATATCAAGATTGGACCTCTCGTCCTTTGGTACGTGAACGGATGCCCGACATCCAAACACCCTGAGATGACTGTATGATGGATCTTGTCCAATCCACACCCTCTCAAGTACTTCTCCATTCAACGGGGCTGATGGAGACCTGTTTATCAAATACACTGCCGTGTGCATTGCTTCTCCCCAGAACGTCTTGGGCAACTTCACATGGGATAACATGCATCTGATTCTCTCTACAATTGTACAATTCATTCGCTCAGCCACACCATTATGCTAGGGGGTCTTGGGAACCGTCTATTCATGCCGTATACCCAGGGACTTGCAATACTCATGAAAGTCACCGATGTATTCACTACCATTGTCAGTGTGGATGCACTTTAATGATATACATGTCTCTCTCTCGACCATAGCATGAAACAATTTAAACACACCAAAAACCTCGTCCTTGGATTTCAAAGCATAAACCCAAACCCCTTAGATGCGTCATCTATAAAAGTGATAAAATACAATACCCCACCCAAGGTTTTTGTCCTCATAGGACCACAAACATCAAAATAAGCCAAATTTAATGCATACACTTTATTAACATGAAAAGCAGATTTAACAAATGAAACTCTATGATGTTTCCATGATAAACAATCAATACAAGTTTTGAGAGGTATACCTATCACGTCTGGAAGAAGCTGCTTCCTCACCAGTAGCTGAAGCCTTTTTTCACTCATGTGGCCTAAACGCCTGTGTCATATGTCAATAACTGAATCTTCCGCTGCGTTCAACCCACCCTTGCACACATTAACACTTTCCTTGTAAAGGGTGCAACACTTCTTTCCTCTAGCTGCGATTAACGAACCCTTGATGAGCTTCCAACGACCACCAGCAAAATGGCTTTAATAGTCATCATCATCCAACCTTCCCGTCAACATTAAGTTGAGGCGAAGGTCTGGAATGTGTCTTACATCCCTGAGAACCAATGTGCAACCCACATCGGTCTTCACACAAATATCACCGACCCCTACAATCTTCGATACGTCAGAATTTTCCATCTTCACGGTCCCAAAGTCACCTGACCTGCAGCTTGTGAAGAAATCTCTGCGTGCAATCGTATGAAATGAGGCTCCCGAGTCTATTAACCAGTCGGTGTCCTGACTCGTAGTCGAAAGATAAACATCATGATCTGCTGAAAGAATAACTACAACGTCGCCATCTAAAGCGACCGCAGTGGAATCTGATTCATCTTCCTTCTCCTTTCATTTTCTTTTCTTGTTATTCTTCTTCTTATGACATTCATGCTTGTAGTGGCCCTTCTTGCCACAATTCCAGCATTCAATATCCTTCCTAGTACTTGACTTGCCTCTTAATTTATCTCGGGCCTTCCCGCCTTTTCTGTTCTTTCCTCTTCCATGTTCTTGTGTCACAAGGGCCTCTTGCTGAGTAGACCCCTGAGACTTCTTCCTTGTCTCCTCATTGAAGAGACAACTAGCTACCTGTTCCATGAACACCTTCCGTCTAGCGTGGAGTTACTTAGAGACACCACCAATGTCTCTCAACTATCAGGCAATGAGCTAAGCAATAACAAAGCCTGTAATTCATCGTCCAAGACCATCTTTATAGCGGAGAGCTTGTTCAATATATTGCTGACTTCATTCATGTGCTCAGCTACAGAACCACCATTTTTTAACTTGAGATTCACAAGTTGTCTTATCAGAAAAATTTTATTGTCAGTTGTCTTCCTCTCATATAACCCTTGCAATTTCAGCCATAGGCCAACGGTTGAGGTCTCCATAGACACATGGTGGAATATGAAATCGTCCAACCATTGTCTAATAAACCCCACCGTCTTCCGGTCCAACTTATTCCAATCATCATCTCGCTTATCATTTGACTTTGCTAATATGCCTTGAATTGGAGAATATAAGTCCTTGCAATAAAGCAAGTCCTCCATCTTAGCCTTCCATATAGTCTAGTTAGAACCATTGAGACTGATCATCCTTGATGAGCCACATTCCATAATTCAGAACCAATCTCACTCCGTTCAACCAACCTAAACTCTTTGATGCCACTTTGTTGGAAGCTGTTACACAGGAACCTTAGGATCTAGCCTCCCCAAAACACCAGAATTATGGGATAATAAAGCAATGAAATAAATCAAAGCCCAAACCACACGATACAAGAGATTTTTATGTGGAAAACCCTCAAAGAGGTAAAAACCACGGGACCTCGTCCAGAGCAACAATCCACTATGAAGTAGAACGTTACAACCAATCACAAGCACACACCGCTTGGATCAAACCTTCTTCACTCACGCAGGAATGGATGAACAATAAGAGAATAAAGAAAACAGACAGATTTCACTGATCACGAGGACGTAGAAGCATTGAGACGTCGACCGCGAAGTAAATCACTTCTACGAGCAGAATCTCCCTTCTACAAGCTTCCTCTCTCTTTTTCTTTTTTCTTTTTCTCTCACCTTTGATAGCCTTAAATCCTTTAGCAAACCCTTGTAAAGCTTTAGGAAACTCTCTTGCATTCCCTAAAACAGCTCTAGAGACCCATATTTATAATTTAGGAAACTCCTTTCCGTACCTCTGTGAAAACCGCCTTAAATTTACGCAGTCTGCATAAAATCCGGACATGAATTTGCGTAACCTTGACCGGTCGAGCAGGGTCTTCGACCGGTCAAGCCTCTCCCTCGACTGGTCGAGCATCACGGAATTTCTAAACCAAAACTCGCTGTACTTTAAGTCGAGTACCACTCGACCGGTCAGCAGCTCTGTCTGCTCTTCTATCCTAGGGAGAAAAACCCCATCATTTTTACCCAAAATTACCCTTTTACTACCTCATCCAACCTATGAGATGATGCCATATGACAATCTCCAATTCCAGCCCTTCAACCACTTTTTACCCCATAGGATACCAGGAAGTATCAGAAAACTAGTTGGGAGACTATAAATAGCCCCCCTCTCCTTCTCATTTGACACACCCAAGTATCAAGAAAACCCAGAGACATTAATTCATTCTCATTTGGATCCATTCTTACCTAAAACTCCCATAGCCTTAGCCATCTAACCATCCCTCCACTAAGGAGAGTGAGAGCGAGAGAGAGAGCCCAGCCCTAGTCTAGCATAGCCTGACCAGAGTCTAAACCTCTCGAGTCACCTAAGTTCAAATTTGAGTCACTCAATCTAGTCTTGCGACACTACCCTTCATATAAATATTAAAGCATCTATATGTTTCATTGGATCAACGCATTATCATTGTGCAATATTTATTCTCTTATCAACCCCCCTACTCCTCATATACATCAGCAGCATGGTGCATTTTCATCTTTTCCATGCATCTGATTGGCGGGCGTATGCTCTGAGTCCTACCGATATAATTAGATCTTGCCCATCGGAAAACCTAGCCAATTAACCGTTGTTTTAACATACACATTGTATTCCATCGTTTTCTTGTATCTGACTAATGGACATATACTTTGAGACCTGCCAATATAATCGTATCAGGTCCACCAGAAACCTTAGTCAATTGGTCGTCGTTTTATTATAAGCATACATACAACATCATAAGCATCTCGTGCATATACCGTGCATTTGGTAATTTCGAACGCATGCGATTTAGCTTGCTAATATAGTTGGACCCCGCCCATCAGAGATTCAAATCGGTCAATCATCACTATCATTGCATCGCATTACATTTTCTGCATACGAGAACTATTTTTATTCTTAAAAAACTAGTCAAATCTTGTGAAGTAAAGACCGTATATCCGTATGGGCAGAATAAGTTCCTAACACCTTCCATCTCTGTAACCGCGGTCCCTTGGAATCTCTAGAATGTAAACCTACGAGTCATCTTAAGGTTAAGGATCTTTGGGTCCTCAATCTTAAGCGTTTTTGTGGGGTCTAACCGACTATAGAATCGTAACAATTGGTTACTGGCGACCTTGGTCAAATATAACACCTTTATCCCCGTCACAAAAGCCATTGAGCGAGACAACCAGTTAAAAAAAATAGATTAGATCTCCCGTACCATACCCTCGAGGAATCCACCCTCCAGCGTCCACACCAGTCTAGTTTTATCAAGTTAAAAAACATATTTATGGATGGCCCGGGTGTGATTTGGTTAGTGACCCTAACCCCAGCAAGCTAGTTGGTGTCAAAGCTCTATGAGCCCTGCCATGATATATGTGAGTTATCTATGTCGTCCATCCACTTCGGTAGCTCATTTTAGGGCATGAGCCCAAAAACTAGACAGATCCAAATCTTGGGTAGATTGCATCACAGGAAAACAATGTTGATTGAAGTTCACCATTAAAAACTTCCTTGAGCCCATTGCAATATTCATTTGCAATCCAAGTTCTTCATAAAAGGTCACACATACGTGGATGAAGGGAAAACACAAATATTAGCTTGATCCAAAACTTTTATAGCCCCTAAAATGTTTTCAACGGTAAGCATTCAAATCCACTATCTCCTGTGGTGTGGTCCACCTAAGATTTGGATCTGCCTCATTTTTGGGATAATGCCATAAAATGAGCTGACAAAATGAACGGTTGACATGGATAAAACACATACATCATGATGGGCCCAGAAGCATTGACTCCAGCTAGCTGGCCTGTGTAGGGGTCACTAGCCAAACCACGTCCGGATGGCCCATCCTACCAAAATTGCCAAAGAAGATCAATAAATATTAATTAGTTGAATGTGAACCATTCCTACCACCTATTGCAAAGGTTGTGGTGCTGTGCCAATCCATGTGGGCCATATAATATCAAACCCAAACACTATATAATATCTTCAATTCATTTGAGCCAGTCTGATATTGGATCGGCCTCTAACAGGCCCTGACTAAGCTCAAACTTGGCTTGTTGACACCATGGCGTATAAATTCTAGCCCAGTTCACACGGTATGACTCGCCAGAGTTTCGGATCAGATTCATTGTATTTTCCTTCATCTTGGTGAATTGGTTTGATGAAATATATACACCACGGTGGCCCCACACACAAACCTATGGTTGGCATCATGTTGTGGTCCACCTAAGTTGTCCCCATCGAGTTCCTCTTTGGACCAAGACGGTCCTGGTGGGACCCAATTGGGTACTACCCATGTCCTGTGATCAGCACTGGCAAGGCCCATGAGGGCCCACCATGATTTATGGGTTTTATCTACGCCATCCATCCATTTTTCCATGTCATTTTAGGTATAAGTAAAAAAATGAGGTATGTTGATGATGTCATTAGGACATCTTTACTAGATTGATGAGCACTTGCAAAAAGGAAACAACAATGGAGACCTTGGCTATGGCAGGGGACCCTACGATGCCAAAGTTAAAGCCGGCAACCTAAGTCTAGTAAAACTTAGGGTTTTCTTGTGCGTACCTTTCACCGTCTGTGGGATTCTTATTTATAGTTGCTTGATATTAGTTGCGTAGATGGTAAGTTCCCTACTTGGTAGGTACGTATTGCAGAGGGGATCATCCCCGAAATCCAAGGCATTATCCTCGGCGAAGATCTCGGGGGGATGATCTTTCCCATATAAGAAGGAGATCTTCTGATGGTCGGCTTCTGAGGATACTGTGGAAGACGGACAAGACCGACCTCAAAATTTGATGATCGAGGTCCTACAATCTAAGCTGAACTTTCGATCGAGGTTGGTATCTGAGGTCGGTTATCCGAAGTCTAAGCCGATTATCTTGTCTAAGTCGGAACCCGTGGTTGAGATAACAAGACATTGACTAGAGCTGAGTTTGATATTGGCGGTTGATCCTCGAGTTGTTTGTGGAGATCCTGTTCTGCTGTCAAGGCCAAGCTTTTATCCGACCTCCATTCCTTGCGCTTTGTATGCTTTGTATTCTCTCTCGGTATGGTTATCTTATTTAGTCCATTTTCACCCATAACAAAGGTAGATCCAAGGCTCAAGTGGACCGCACATTGTGGATTCAACGCGTACCATTGAAAACTTAACGGGGGCCACAAAATTTTGTATCAAGCTTATACTTATATTTTCCCTTCATCCAGGTTTGGGTGACATTACGAACAGGTTCGGATGACAAATAAACATCACTGTGCGCCCTAGGAAGGTTTCAACTGGAGACGCCATTATTCTCATTGTTTCCAGTGATGTGGTCTGCTTGGGCTGTGGATATGCTTCGATTTTGAGCTCATAACATAAAATGCTCCAGAAAAACAGATGAATGGGGTAGATAAAACACATGGACCCCACAGAGTCCTGCAATCCACCTCCCATACAAAATTCCATTTTCTAAGACTAATCAAAATGCACCAAAACCACCTCAAATCATCACCCTTAAAAATTCGAAAACATTCTGAGATTTTTGATAGACCGTGGGATCCAACATCCTACCATAGAGGGAGGCCTTGTTCCCACCGTTGGATGACACGCACCTTAGAGATCCTGAAATATAAACTCATCAAGTGAGAATTTGGACCATTGGACATTTTCTTCTACAAGCCTGATCTATGCTACTTTGATGAATGGTCCATATCTCTAACACGAGTGCCATCCAATCGTAGAAAAAGATCCACCATAATAGCCAGTGGGACCCACATCTAGCAAAACCCCATATATAATCTCATAAAGAAATACATTCACCCCCTCCCAACAAAACTATTTACAACCTACAACCCCTCCCCTCAGCTACCACTACTACTCAATGCAGCAAAACCTCCTCCTCTCATCATCTGCTTAAACTCCTTGAAATTCACCATCCCATCTCCATCCACATCCACCTTCCTTATCATCATCTTGCAATCCTCCACCGTCCGTCCTTGCTTAAGGCCTAGCGATGAAAGAACCGATTTCAGCTCCTCTACAGTGATGAAACCGTCTCCGTTCTGATCAAACACGTTAAATGCTGCCCTCATATCCTCCTCCTCATCTTTCTCATCCATGATCGTCTGATACAACTCCCCAAACTCATCGATATCCACACATCCATCGCCGTTCACGTCGATCTTATCGATCATCGCCCCTAATTCATTGTCGGGAATGAAAATTCCCAGAGTCTCTAACTTGTCACCGAGCTCGCGTTTGGTGATCCGACCATCGCCATTTCGATCGAACATTTGGAAAACACGTTTCAGCTCCACCGGATCCATCCGTCCAATCGATAATTAGAAGAACGGAAAAATGAAATTGTAGATTTCCTTTGTGGGTCCCAAGAGTTCAAGGGGGGAATTATCTTGGGATGGAACTATTAAGAGGACAAAAATGGAAATTTCTCAAGAAAACGGTTGGAATTGGAGGGTATTTTGTGGTGGTGGTTTAGTTAGTTATGTTGAGAAAATGGTAGCCATGTAAGGAGCGTTTGGTTGTCCTAAAAAGCCGTTTGGATCATTAAAAATTTGGAAAAGAGAGGAACTTTGATACTCTGGTTGAGTGTGATGGATGATATGCAAGCACTTAGAAATTGGATATATGGATTATAAGTAATTTAAATTAAACTGTCCAAATTATGGGTCCTAATTTAGATGTATCATGGATTAAAAATAAGGATCATTTGATGATCTAACTATTGGATTGGTGGACATTTTATGAACGGTTAGAATTGAAAAAAAAAAAAGAAAAAAAAAAAAAACAATCCAATGATGCTATTTCACAAACAGGTGTCAGCTAGGATTGTTCAAGTAAAATGCTATTAGGACTGTGATGGACCGTAAATTCCACAATTTAATATATTTAATTTTTCTGAGCGTCTGCGTATCAAGTGTCATGCTCTGCCAGAGTATCAAATAACACCCCAAAAAAGGACGCGGATTACCAGTTACAGGAAGTTCCCTAGTCGGAAGCTTTATGGGGCCCACAGAGAATCCCATGACAAATCGATTCCGTTCATCAGTTTTGTAAGACCATATTAGTGCAAGAATCCAAAAATCAGTTAGATCCAAAACTCCTGTGGGCCACACCACACGAAATATCAGGGATTGAACTTTCACCATTGGAAACTTTGTGGGGGCCGCAGGTTTTGTATAGGATGATAGTTGTGCCTACAGCTTATTTGAGTGTTAATAACCTTATAACCAGGTTTGGATAGCATATAAACATCATGGTCGGCTTAAGAAAGGTTTCAATGGTGGACGTTTCCTTTCTAACGGTTTCGTGTGGTGTGGCCCACGTAAGATTGGGATATTCTTGAATTTTATATTCCTATCATATTATGGTCTTGGCTGTACACGAGCTAAGTAAGATTGGGATATTCTTGAATTTTATATTCCTATCATATTATGGTCTTGGCTGTACACGAGCCGAGTTAGCTTCTACTCGAAAAAGCTCGGTTCAACCTGGTTTGAAACAGAGTTCAGTCCAGTCTAGCTGATTTTTTCAGCTCGGAAAAATTTGAAATCGAGTTGAGCTTACCCAAGCTTGACTCAACTCAGATCGAACCCCAACTTGAATCGAACCAGTTTGGTTCTTCAGTTACTTTGACATTGATGTTGCTCACCAAGTGTCTGATAAAATGACTCAATGAAGTGTGTGTGGTGGCAAAGAAGATATGTATATGAAACAAATACTATTTTTTCTTGATTTTGATGTTGACTACAAAGTGTTTAATGAAATACTCGTAAACAGTTGCTGTTGTTTTACATACAGTAAAAAATTGAAAGTGCACTCCATGTGTTTGTGAAAATGCCGCACATGCTTGATCTTGGCTCGAACTCGCCCGAGTTGCTAACCGAACCGAGCCGAACTGGCCAGTCAAACTTAAGGACCGAGCTGAGCTGAGTTTGAACTAGGATCAACTAGTGACCGAGCCGAGTCGAGCTGTGCCAAGTTTGACTTGGTTCGACTCGTGAACACCTCTAATCATGCATAACTGAAGGACGGAGTGGATTTTTCGCAGGCATCTCTATGGGCCCCACACAGCTTCTGACTACATGAACTTCCTATGTCCAGCACACAAGCAATCCATGTCCAGGGAAAAAAAGGCCTGGGTTACATTTAGCACACACAATGTTGCTGGAAAAGATCCGTGGGCCCCAGCGTGATGTATGTGTTTAATCCACGTTGTACATCATTTTTCCATATACCATTTTAAGACTTAGCCCAAAAATGTCATATCCAAATATCAGGTGAACCATATCATAGAAAATAGGAAATAGTAATGATTGAATGCCTACCATTAAAAACTTATCGAGGCTATATATGTTTTGGATCAAGTTGATATTTGTGTTTTTCCTTCATTCGGGTCTATGTCTATATGGCATAATCAACATGGTAGATGGAAAATAAACATTACAGTGGACTGTAGGAAAATTTTAATGGTGGGTCTTCAATCAACAATGTTTCCAGTGGCGTGGTCCACCTGAGATTTTGATCTGCATCATTTTTAGGCTCTTGTAGTAACAAGAGCTACAGAATAAATAAACGGCAGAGATAAAACACACATTTGATATCCGGGCCAACAGAACTTTTTCACGTGTGTGTGTGTGGGCATGGGCTAAATAAAAATAAAATAAAATAAAAAAGTTGTGTGCCGGACCGTTGATCCACGAAGGTGGGTGGGACCCTGACTTTGGGGCTCACAGTGATATATGTGCCTTAAATCTACACTGTCCAACCGCTTTGAAAGCTCATTTTAAGGTGTGATCTCATTTTAAGGTGTGATCTCAAAAATGAAGTAGAAATAGTAGTGATTGAATCCCCACCATTAAAAACTTCATGCAGGCCATTGGAACATTTATTTGCCATATAACCTACTGATAATGTCACAAAGATTTGGATGAAAAGACCACACAAATATCAGCTTGATCCAAAACTTTTGTGGCCCATGAGAAGTTTTTAATGGTCAATTACTACTGTTTCGTATATTATGGTCCACTTGAGATTTGGATATGCTTATTTTTGGATCATGACCTAAAACAAGCTTTCAATACATATGGACGACATGGATGTAGACAAATGCATCACAATGGGGCCCACAGTCAGGGGGTCTTACCCACCTCTATGGATCTAGGGTATCACCTAATCTACTCCCATGGGCTACGCTACCAAATCCGGCTCAGGAAAAAAACGAGCGCTTGGCTGCTACCCAAACCAACGATGTGGGTGGAAGCCTCACCTTTGTGCCCACCTTGATGTATGCATTGTATATCTATACCGTCTGTATGTTTTTCCTGCTTATTGTAGAGCATTGTCTCAATAATAAAGCAGATATATATATTTCATGTGGACCACGGTGTTGTGTCAATTCCATCAAACACAAGGCCACACATGAGATCTAGGGTCTATATTCAAATTTTGTGTGTGTATGATGCACATGTGTACCAGAATTTACTCAACACAATGTTTGATTGAACCATTGGTGTCCCCCACATTGAGTCAGGCTGATTAGAGACTGGACACAATGATTTACCCATCTTCTAAACCACCGGTTATGATTAGCGATCATGCAATTTGTGAAAGTGTAGGGGTTAGCCCTTTCGAATGGATTCTTTTTGTCTTGTATCAGTGGACTTAAGGACTTATTATTTCACAAGTACTTTAGCTTAATATTTCTCAAAGGAATAGAGATAAACAAATAAAACAAAAGTAAGGCTCCACAATATTGATTTTATTAATATTCGAATATATGGCTCATTACAATCGATAAAGTATCAAACAACCAAAGAAATAAAATAAATAAGAGATAATTACTTAGTTATCAAAACAAATGATTTGAGTGAATGGTCAACAAGATGTGACCAAATTAATATGATCACCTAAATCAGAACTTAGTTAATCATGATCCAACAACTTAGGGTTGCAGATATTTAATCTACTCCTATGATACTATAGCGGGAGCTAGTAAGCAGTAGCGATCTAAGCTAAATCTAGGCTAAGCTATGTTATACTAGGATAAAAGACAGTAAATAAAAGATAAAATTGAAAAGTAGATATATGTGTTTGGCATATGGCCTCGAGTTATTCATCGTGTTCTTCTTTTATAGCTTGTCGAGGTGGCGAAACCTTGCTGGTTTCCTTACCCATGCTGAATCCTTCCTGTTTATAATGTGCTTTCTAGATTATTTATTTATTTATTATTATTATTAAATCCTAGATAGATCTGGAACTATTGGCTTTTAGGATTCTCTTCTCGTAGTTGATCCCTTTACGGAAATGTTCGTGGTCCACTAGTTGGATTCGAGATGATCAAGAGATCGCTTGATCGACCATGGACATTCATCAGTGGCCTACCTCCTACACTTCCAATCAAGGTGTTGGATGATTGTTCACTCCCCAAGTATAGGGTTGTATGTAGTAATAAACTCGGCGAGACCAAGGTCGAATCCACAGGGATTGAAACCTGTACGTAACATAAAATTAAGTAAAACTAGAATTAGACTAAGATGAAATCTAAATCAAATGAAATTGAGGGAATAATGGTGAAATATTTATCTAAAACTTAAAGAAATTAGAGGTAGGAAATTAGGGATTCAGAGGATCCACTTGTAAAGATCAGAGAGATCTTATGCCTGCTTCAAGAACTCAACTAGACTTAGAGTCCTATCTTCATCCAGTTGAAGGGTGTAACCATGAAAAATTGAACTGAACTTTCTTTGATATAGTTTTCAAGAGATGAAAGGTATATGAATTAGAATGGATTCCATCACCAAACTATGCCCAGGAGACAAAACAAACAACAAAATTAAACTAATTAACAACCAATCATAAGATGTATGAAGGTTAGGAAGGGTACCGTCATCCGACCATGCCCAGGAGACGATGGTGAATAACAGGGCTTCCTTACGTCATAATCAAAATAAGGGAAGGAACATACTCAAAGCTATCGCAGACTCATTGTAATTTTAGTCACAACAGACCATTCAAAAATGAAAACATTCCCTTAATTATACTAACATCAACATCAGTTCAATCTAAACAAAAGGCACAAGTAAAGAGTCTCTCATCACGTTACAAGCTTCACCTCTTAGCCCTAGCATGACGATAAGGCTAAACATCTTAAATAAAATAAAACTAAAAATCAAAAGAAAATACTCTCTTTCTCTGCCTGCTCCACGTCAAGCCGTTCGAAGTCCTCCACGCTCCAGATTGGATACCACCTCTCTCTCTCTCTCTCACGTCTTTCTTTTATAAGAGCCAGCAAGGTCAGTGGAGAGTTTTCGCACTCCATACAGTCGGTGCAGAAGTTTTACGTAGCAGGGAGGTCGACTGGGGCTTGCGTATTAACCTTTATGCAATCAGTTCGCAGCATGTGCAGAGGACCCGTGCTCAACCCGCGTTCGTCACAATAGTTGATCCGTTTCGGCCATCTGATCCATTTGAACTTCTTGGTGGTGGTCGGTTGCCCCAGGGGAGGATTTTGAACTGCCAGGATCGATCTGATTACTCTGTTTTGGGCTCCCGTTTTTCCTGCCGTTAATCCCATGTGGATCTTCATCCAAACAACACTGCTATGCGAATCTTCCTTCCTTGACTGAAAATCTTGTGTTTTCTGGTCATGGATGTGTGTTGCGTTTAATGGACGGTCTAAGATCATCATCCAATGCTCCTGGCCCACCTTTCTGTGATTAAATCATGTCGTTTCTTGCTAACGTAATTCCCAGCACGTTCGAAATCATAGGAGGAGAAAAGAATACCGTGATTGCTGACCTTTTGCGTGGGATTCAGAGAGTTTGGGTGGCGTCGGAATCTCCATTCCAATGATTTGGATAGTCCGGATTGAGATCAGGCAACCCTCTGTTTTGATTTCTTGATGTCATCTGCGAATGGAGGCCCTGCGCATAGTCGAATTGTAGCGAGATTTGTGTCTTCTAGTGGACTTGGTTTTGTGTGGAATAAACTAGGGTTCGGTGAAACTTGGGGCCCGCTCTTGATAGACGGTTTGGATTATACATCTGGGTTCATTTTGATGCCCACCAATCATCCTGTGGACAGCCATGCTGTAACGCCCTGAAAATCGGGGGTCGAGTATGAACTCAACTCCCGAGTTCCAACGCATTACTTATGCAACATACACAATGATGGTTAAATGTTGTCTGAGTTAGCGCAATAAACATGAATGAGATTATACCAAAACAGTAAATCATACTCCAGTTCAATTGTATAAAGGCAAGCGGAAGACTGAAATTTTATATTCAAAATATGTAAAGTATTAAAATTTTATGAACTCCAGAGTATGAGTACTAACTGAGTACCAATATACATGTATTGTTTCTAAGTCCAAAAATCAAAATACAATCCTCAAGAGAGGCCCTGAAAATCCCGCGATGCAGTCGGCCTAAGCATAGCCGTCAGAGTACTCGCATAAAGGAGAACTCCTCCTGATCCTCCTCGAAGTCGAGCTCCGGCTCCTGAACAGAGGCGCCATCTACACCTGCGACAGAGTCTGGTGGGTGTTATAAACACCGTCCCGTAACGTGGGAGTGAGTAGCTAACTCAGTGGAACAATAAAGCATAGGTTAACATGTTATCAAATCAATCAAGCAGAAATGATAACACAATACAATTCAAACATTTCTAACTACTCTTGTTAAATGCAAAAATGATATGACATGATGTTGTATGCCCTTGCTAAACCACCCTCAAGCGACATCATCTTACGTTCGTGAATGCTTACTCCCTCAGTGCGCCACATCTACAAAGCACATGCGGTGCGATGATGCTCATGATTACCAAGTTTTTATTAATCCATTTCAACCAGCAGTATTGGAAAACTAAGGTACCTCCCTTGTATCATTCCCAAACATGATCCATTCTAGGGTCGTCAATCCTAGCTAATCTCATACGATATTATGGTTTGAGAAGCGTAGTGAAGGCATCGCAAAGGGCTCGTCACCCGTCGGCGCGGATGAGATCTCACCGTATGCGGCTCAATTCTGGCCGTCGGCTCAAGTACATATCTCACCGTACTTGGCTCAATCATTAGCCGTCACTCAAGTATGGTCTCACCGTACTCGGCTCAACTCATACTCTGGGCCAGTTCTTGTGAAAGACTCGTCGCCAATCACGTACACTTGGAGTATACTCGAAGATACTACGGAGGACTCGTCGCCCGTCAAGACGAGCACAGGTCTCACCGTACTCGGCTCTCGCCGTAAGTATCGACAGCTCGAATATAGTGTCTCATACCACCATAATCGGCTCACGAGTTTGGTTGCGCAATGGTCACTACGGGGAGGCACATGACCCCAGCGTAGGTTGACAGCTCGACCACGGTGTCCCATACCACCATGCCCGGCTCATGCGTCTTAGCGGATCGAGGTACCATGGTTAACGGGATCGCCATTGGTAAGTTTGGTACCCTAGGTTCAAGCAGTAGCGACCAAACATGGTGAACATACATATACACTCCGGTTTACTTGACGGGCCTGACTAGCTCGAGCGCACCACAGGTTGAGCGATATGGAGCGCAAAAGCACTCCGTGTGGCCAACCACTATCGCCAACCGAAGTACGACTCGGGTTCGCCAGACACATCCTTTGTGGCGACATGCATCTCAGCCACAACCTCAAGTCTGGTACCGAATGTTTGGACTATAGGCATAGTCCCAAACTCAAACAGTTCTCATCAATAGCATGTGGAGTAAAGCATGATAAACAAGCAATACAGCATATTAGCAGGCATGTTATAAAGCATGAAGTAAAGCATGTTGTAAAGCATGTTGTAAAGCACTATACACATAGGGATACGATTACATACACATCACGAGTGAGTGGTTATAGCGAACCACCGCGTGGAGGGGGGTCCTACATGTCTCTAAGGGAGTCGGAATTCCATATCAGCACCTCTCTAAGGCACTAACACACAAACATTTACACACACAAGCATCTATGCGAACACTTAGAATACACTATTTCAACATACACGACGTATGTTAACAAATGCGTATTAGGGCTATTCTTTCGCCAAGCGGTTATTTTATCCGCGCATACCATATTCATACGACAAATAATCATGACAATTATATTTCCAAAATTTGTACATAAGCGGTATTTCTAGAATACGTAATTTCAACATACATAGTGTTTTCAAGCGAACATAGATTTCGGCGATTCCTTTCGCCAAACTGGTATTTTATTCATGTATTGTATAATCATATATTAAATAAATATGTCAAACATTATTCCAAAAGAAATACATATACGGTATTTCTAAAATACACAATTTCAACATATGTCGCATTTACAAGTGAACATGTATTTTGGCGATTCCTTTCGCCGAACTAGTATTTTATTCATATATTATATAATCATACATTAAATAAACATGTCAAACATTTATCCAAAAAAAATACGTATACGGTATTTCTACGTATACCTAGAGTATGTGAAATTCCATATTTTGCAACGTTAATCGAAACAGGAAACGGAAAGCACTTTGTACATGTGCAATTGCAAGCAGATCATGAATCTACCATTATCTGACATTGAAAGCATTGAAAACCGTAACTTATACACTTAAAGTCCTCACCTTTGCCTTTTGAAACGCAACGAATCAGCAAGGGTAGAAGAACTTCCGTATACGGGAGATTTCTAACCTAAAGAGCGGAATCGGTTAGTCGTTACACATCCCACATCGATTCTACCTTAAATCAGACCTAGGGTTAGGGTTTCTTACCTTCAAATGGGATGGATACCGCCGGGAAAGCGCCTAGAACAGGGCGCTGTAGGCCGTGTAACAATCCAAAGCAGTAGGAGGAAGATCTCCCACAAATCCCAACTATTCTCCCTCTTTTCTCTCTCTCTCTCTAGGGTTAAAATCCCAAATTCGTATGGCTGTGAGAGGGGCTGTTCTAAGCCCCTTTTATAACAAAAAACATTCCAAAATTAGACTCAGGTTCAAGGGGTACTGCTAATATAGGATATTCGTCACTTTTCCAGCTCAAAAGGGAGGTTCTGGTGGCCCTCCTTGAACCAAACGTCAGACTTAAGCTCACCATCTATGGATCTACGTGGGATTACGTTTTTGACTCGATCGGATACCCAGATCGCACGTGGCGGACCACTTTCGATTCGGACGGTCGGTGGGCCACGATCGAAATTCCAAGTACATGTAAATATTCTGAAATTTTTCTTAATCCGAGGGTGTAATTTGGTCTGATTCTGACGGTCAGGTTGCTTAATACTGACGCGTCAACGAATGATGCCAGATCACTATTCCTGATATTTATTTTGGAATAGGAATAGTGTTTTTCACACACCCTCGCTCGGATCGAAGCGAATGGCCATGGAACATCGGATGGAGCTGATTTTTGAGATGATTGTTAAGCCCGGTGGGGCGAGTCCTAGTTCCTTAGCCGGGTTAATCGGACTTAGATGTGCGATCTAGACCTAATACGAAGTTTCGTTTCATTCCCGAGAGCAGACGGGAAATGAGTTTGGTTCTAAACTTTAGGGTAACCTAGCGTCAATGATTCTGCAACTTTTGGGTATTGCAGATCGTATTTAAAGCGATCCTAACGGATTTCATGGCTAATCGAGTTTAGTACTTAGTTAACTTTGTTAAATTTCTAAAGAATTTAATCCTACGTGATTTCTGGTCGAGGTGGTACTCGACCCAATGTACGAAAATTTACGGGTCGTTACACATGCGCTAGAGAAAACAAAGTCTCCTGCTCTGTTTTG
Organism: Magnolia changhungtana; assembly: GCA_030180095.1. Taxonomy (NCBI): domain Eukaryota; kingdom Viridiplantae; phylum Streptophyta; class Magnoliopsida; order Magnoliales; family Magnoliaceae; genus Magnolia; species Magnolia changhungtana. The sequence goes on from JASAUF010000096.1 coordinate 3,745,572, forward strand.
GAATTGTGTGTTCCGCTGTACTTGGTTTAGTGCACTGTGAGTGCACAGCTTCCTTTGCACTCCACTCACGTAAAGTGGGTCTCACCTTGATGTGTGTGAGAAGTCTGATCCGTCTGTTGGTTTTACCACCTCATTTAATGGGTTACGACCAAAATTGAAGCACATTCAGATATCAGGTGGGCCTCAGATGGACGATTCGTGGGCTGATTTGTCCATTGGACCACTTCCACAAGGATCTGGGGGCTGAAATTTGACGTGTACAGTTAATTTATGGCCCTCAGGCCATATCTGAAGTTTCGAGCTGAACAGATGGTGGAAACCCTGTGATCTTGCATCCTGGACACTTTTCAGGCCTCTTTAGTGTGACACACGTGATTTTCTTGAATCTTAACCGTATAAAATCATCGATCTCGGTCTCCTGGAGTCTGTCCCTTACCCTGGTGACTTATGAGCATTGAATCTATGCTTTTAGGACCCTTTTCCAGTCCAGGCTCCTAAATTTACCTTGCAACACAAACACGATTAAAATAGGGCGTTAAATTTTTTCGTGTTCATAATTTTAGGTAATAAATGGGGTCTAATATGCAATATTTGACCCTCAACAATGATCCAGATCAAACCATCTTCTGCATTTAACCATCCAATTAATGATAGTTTAGAGTGCTGGAGAGGATAGATGGATAGGATTCTCCTGATACTGATCTTTTATCAGAGATGGGCCAATCCAGATTATCCATCTAGTTCTCACATTCTCTTGATCCCAATCAAACCATGACCATAGGATTGGGTCTTTAGGCTCTTTTTTTTTCGATCATTATACGACTTAGGACCTGATGTAGCCACCGTCCATTTCCTCTTAATTTTGGGTTTGAACCATAGCCGAATTTGCTTGGAAATCGGTCTACTCCCCCCCATATTCGGAACATTCTCGAATGTTATAGACTCTTCGAATGTCTCTTGGAAGATCTCCCATTTTGGAAGGATTGTGAGAGATGGCCTCGCCGAATGTATCATATCCAGATATGTGATAAGATTTTTTCTCTCAACGAGTCTTTTATAGACATGCTAGATATGTTGCCTCATTAATTTACATATTTAATAGTGACCACCTGATATCCGTTGATTTGTTCATTTAAAGTATGAGTAAGGGTTTGTGCCTTTGTATTAACAACAGAATGTATAACACCAAAGGAATATCAAGTAAAGATACTCCCAGGCGTGAGTAAGATTTTTGTTAATATTAACCCCTTAATGTTAACACGTGATGGCTCCCAATTGGTGCACGTCACGCCGTTGAAAGCAAGTGCAAACACACATCACTGGAAACAATGGTTATTGAACACCCACCATTAAAAACTTCCTAGGGTCCATTGTAATGTTTGTTAACCATCCAGCCTATTAATAAGGTCACACAGACCTGAAAGAAAGGAAAAAACAAATATTAACTTGATTAAACACTTCTGTGGCTTAAAATAGTTTTTAATGGTCAATAACCATGATACAAATATTTTTTTAAGGATTTATGTCCAATAGAAATATGTACACTTTATAAAACTTTAGACGATTAATGGTGCATATGTAGCCATTGGAATTAGAATTTAATAGTGTAAAACATTTCTTAGTGTACAAGGGTTAAGGTGAAAGGTTTATAATTGTATATGATCAAATGTAAACAACTTAGATGGATTCATTATCTATTTTATGGTGATGTTATAGTTTAAATTAAAATTGAATAGCTTGATAACTTAATCTACCCATAGGAAGTATTCTCAATGGCTGGATTGATGATTGATCAAGCGTGTTACGATATAAGCTTGAGATGTGTAGAAGTGTATATATGTATAAACACTCATGAGTGAGGTCATTAATCGTGATTTCAATGATAGGTGAAGAATATATTATTGCGCAGGATGCCAACAACGCAGTGAACCGAGATCCAATCTCCGGTGTCACCCACAAACGATAAACAAGAAATATAAACTAGAAAAAGAATCAAAGCATTCCACAGAAACCATAAGACAAGATATACGTGGAAAAACCCCAACAATGGTAAAAAACTATGGATGCAAACTTCCACTATGAAGAAAAACGAAGATTACAAGACAATATACTAACCTCTCCCTTGGAAATACAGAGAAAATTCTTTGCCCACACCTTGGAATAACTCTCATCATACCTAGAAAAGCCCTAGGGACCCCTATTTATAGTTTATGCAAATCCCCTTTCGCACCTCTGTGAAAACCAACTCAAAAATCCGTAGTACGCATCAAATCCGGAAACGAATCTATGTAACCTCGACTGGTTGAGCATGGGCCTCGACCGGTCAAGTACCGCGGAACCAAAAAATCGATGCTTGCTGGACTTTGAGTCGAGCCAGTCCATGATTAGTTGAGTGGGTCATTCAACCGGTCGAGTAGGGCACTCGACTGGTGGAGCGGCCGTCCAGATGTGGTTCCACATCTCAACAATCTCTCACTTGGAGACACATCGCATAAACCTTCGTTTTCTTCGTCCGGAGTGCACTACTTCCCTGTCTTCAACCCTGAAGACCAATCAAAGCTGAGCAGAACTTCAGCTTCTCTCGTGTGACCGCCTTGGTCAACATATCCGTATGATTCTCACTTGTATGAATCTTCTCCAGAACAATCGATCCATCTTCTAGTAATGAACGTATGAAGTAATATCTGATGTCTATGTGCTTGGTCCTTGAATGAAAGGCTAAATTTTTAGCCAAGTGTATTGCACTCTGACTGTAACTGTACAACTTGCAATCTGCTTGCTTCTTACCCAACTCTTCCATGAAACCTTGCATCCACACCATCTCCTTGCACGCTTCTGTAGCCGCAACATATTCTACTTCCGTCGTACTAATAGATACTATCTTCTGTAACTGAGAGACCCAACTGACTGCAGCACTACCCAGAGTAAAGACATAACCTGTAGTACTTCTTCTGCTGTTAATATCTTTTGTCAAATCTGAATCTACGTAGCCTTGTAGCTTGATTTCCGATTCACCATATCACAACCCTATATCCATAGTACCTATCAGGTATCTGAGGATCCACTTCATAGCTTTCCGATGTTCATTCCCGGGGTTGTTCATGAACCTGCTAACAACTCCCACTGCTTGAGCAATGTCTGGCCTCGTGCTCACCATAACATACATGAGACTCCTAATAGCTGACGCATATGGAACTTTAGCCATGTAGTCCCGTTCCTCCTACGTCTTTACACCTTACTTCTTAGATAGCTTGAAGTGGTTGGCTAATGGAGTGTTAACCAGCTTAGCACCTCTCATATTGAATCGATCAAGTACCTTGGTTGTGTACTCTGCCTGTAACAAAACTAATTTCTTGTTTTCCCTGTCACGCTTTATCTTCATGCCTAGGATTTACTTTGCAGCTCCTAAATCCTTCATGGCAAATTCTCTAGACAGTTGTCTTTTGAAATCTGAGATGTCCTTCATGCTTGATCCGGCCACAAGCATATCATCAACGTATAGAAGAAGGATGATGTACGATATATCAAACTTCTTCAAATAACAACAGTGGTCTGCATAACATCTCCTGTAACCGTTTTCTAACATGAAACTGTTGAACTTCTGGTACCACTGCCTTGGGGCCTGCTTCAGGCCATATAGATTTTTCTTCAGTCTACACACCTTGTTCTCCTTTCCTGTGTCACGTATCCTGTTGGCTGATGCATATATATCTCTTCTTCAAGGTCCCCATGAAGAAAGGCTGTCTTAACATCTAGCTGCTCTAGATGTAAGTCCTCTGTAGCCACTATACTCAAGACCATGCGAATCATAGACATTTTCACTATAGGTGAAAATATTTCAGTAAAATCGATACCTGCCTTTTGTTGAAACCCTTTCACAACCAATCTAATCTTGTACCATTTCGAACCATCGTGCTCCTTCTTCAATCTATAAACCCACTTGTTATGAAGAGTTCCCATGTATGATTAGACTCAAGAGAGTCAATCTCATCATCCATGGCCTGCTCCCACTTAACCCATGTATCTGATTGTAATGTCTCTTTAAAACATTCTAGTTCACTATTATATGTCAGCAATAGATAATGTAAGGAGGGTGAATATCGGACAGTGGGTCTCCTCTCCCAAGTAGACCTCTTTACAACTGGTGTCTATGGCTCTGCCTCATAATGCTCCTATGCATGATCATCTTGTGGCGCTGTAACACCCGTGTCCGGTAACTCTTCCAACTCTACGAATTCTTTCTCCTCGGCTTTATTTTGCTGCACATGCATCATCTTTTCATTGAAAACTGTCACGCCCAAACTTGAAAACCGAACTCGTAAAATTTCCAATCGCCAAATCCAGTGTCGACAGCTTTCGTAGTACCCCATTCTCGACTCCCAGCGTCCATACGACAGATTTCGATCCTAGGATCCTACAAGGAGGATTTTCCATCGTACTTTTATCTCGTAATAAGCATAACCACAAGTTTACCCAAATCACAAAGGCAACATCATCATCACATATACACTAATATAAACATTTAAATACAATGCTGAAAGGGAAATACATATATCGAAATCAAAACTCTAGAAGACCACTGAACGCGCCAAGCTCAATGCTGCTGCAACTTAACATCACCTGCACGTATCTATCATGCATAAGCTTATTGAAAGCTTAGTGGGAGGTGTAAGTGTGTGCATAAGGTAAGTGTCAAGTATTCAATACAATGCTATAATCATACAATATCATAATACTGGCAAGATCATGAATCATACAATATCAAAGAAAGCAGAAATACTGACAAGTCCATGAGTTATACAATATTAAAGTACGTAATACATATCAACTATACAAATGAGGAGTCATAAAGAGCCAAATATCAGATGTCGAGGATGTAATACAATATGCGGTGCAAATGGAATGACCATGATGGAGTGTGAAGTCGGGATGATGGTACGTAGTATCGCAAGCTATGGGGCCCACCACAAGGGACTTCTATCCAAACTAGTCTCATATCTAAATTTGGATAGTCAGACTTAATGTGGTAAACTCTTGATCTTAGGTTAGTCGTGCGCCCCAACCGAAATCCTGACCATTACGAAGGTACACGTAACAAATAGTTGCGCACCACCAGCCCGAGTGGATAGTGAATGAATGAATGAATGAGTATGCAACTCTTGCTCCATAAATCATTACTGTACATCTCTGGGATCATCACTGGGGTCTAGTATACTCTACGTCAGTTGCTGCCCCATCAAGCGTACAACTGGGTAAGTGAAAGAGACCTCACTATCCGCCTGCAAATATCGGGCCCTACTCGTCGATAGCGGACCCATTCCTCGAGCTGGTTAGACTCAGCCTAGCTATGCCTACTCCCTCAGGAGTGTAAGGCCACACCCTCTTCTAACTGATCATGACACAATGGGAGACGCAGCCTCTATGGCAGCCCGATGCTAGTAATAGATTTTCAGTGTCCCATCTGGCCATCCACGACATGACTGTGGAGGCTACAACCCTGATGTTGCTAGGGCGTACAGTAATCACAATACACAATGTAAGATGCATGAGTCATACAATCCAGTCATGCATCAATCCTGCACATACCGTACGCTCATGTGAGACGATCTTCGCCTATCAGAGAGTTTCATAACAATCTGCCCAATGACATATGCAATGGTCAACCACATCTCATAAAAAAACATGCAGATGATGCGTATGGGCATGTATCATGATGTTATGCTGTCACATACTCATAATCATTATTAATAACCAGCATTGACAATCGGCCTCGATAATCGACATCGACAATCGGCCTCGACAATGTGGACGTTTAACCAACATTGCTCCCAAGGAGTGGCCTTCGTAGGGCCAAACATGTAGTGAGCTCATGGCCTCACACAAGGGCCTAATATACAACACCATGGGCCTCACTCAAGAGCTTAATACACATCACGATGGGTCTCTCACATGGGCTTAATATACATCATAATGGGCCTCATCACATAGACCTCATATTCATCACATTAGGCCTTAAACACGGGCTGAATACACATCACAATGGGCCTTAAATACGGGCAGCATATACATCACATTGGGCCTCAACAATCGAAATCGACCTTGACAATTGGCATCGACCTCAACAATCGGCCTAGACAATCGGAATCGGCCTCGACAATCGGAATCAACCTCGACAATCGGCCTTGACAATCAGAATCGGCCTCGACAATTGGAATCAACCTCGACAATCAGAATTAGCCTTGATAATCGGCCTCGACAATCAGAATCGGCCTCGACAATGGGCCTCGACAATCAGAATCGGCATCGATAATCGGAATCAGCCTTGACAATCGTAATCGGCTTTGACAATCAGAATCGACCTCGACAATCGAAATTGGCCTCAACAATCAGCCTTGACAATCAAAATCAACCTCGATAATTGGAATCAGCCTCGACAACTGAAATAGGTAAGAATGGGCCTAACAAGGCCAAAGGGAAGGTCACAATGTGGACATTCAACCATCATTGCCCATTAATGTAGACATTTAACTAACATTGCTCCCAAGGAGTGGCCCACATAGAGCCAAATGTATCGTGGGCCCATTGCCTCATCATTCGAGTCAAAGATACATCACAATGATCCTCAATGCATGGCCCGAAAATTATATCACAATGGGCCACTCATACGGGCCTAATATACATCACAATGGGCCACGACCCATGGGCCCCAAATACATTACAATGGGCTACGACCCATGGGCTTCAATATACATCATGATGGGCTGTAACCCATGGGCCTCATTATACATCAAGTGGGCCACGTATCTGGGCCTCGAATACATCAAATGGGCCACGCGACATGGGCCTAATACATATCACAATGGGCCACACGATATGGGCTAAATCATATGGGTCGAATCAAATGGGCTGTATTAAATGGGCCAAATCAAATGGGCCAAGTCAAATGGGCCGAATCATATGGGCCAAGTCAAATGGCCCTATCAAATGGGCTAAGTCAAATGGGCTGAAACCAACCACACCATTCATTTATAGCTAGAGATCATTTTAGAGCATTATCACAAAATGAATCATATCCCAAGGATCATCTGGACCATACCACAAATGGCAGTGGTGATAATGATTTCCACTATTGAATTCCAATGAACCCCACCTAAGTATTTATTTTCCATCCAGTCCGTTCATAAGGTCACAAGGACCTGAACAGGGAAGGAAAAATAAATATTATATTGATTCAAAACTCCTATAATCCCGAAAGGGGTTTCAATGGTAGACGTTCAACTCCGCTGTTCGCTGTAGTGTGGTCCACCTGATAACAGGATCTGTCTTATTTTATCTCAAACCCGAGACGGGTCGCCAAAAGGATGAACGGTGTGGATGAAATACATCCATAAGGTGGGTCCCACCCGTCTAGCATGCTGGACGACATGGCAAAACCCATACATCACGGTGGCCCCACATAAATAGATGGACGGTAGTAATACAACACATGCATCATGGGGGGTCCATGACCGTGTCCATTGGATGGACGGTCAGGATAACATATCTGTTGCATCGTCCAGCAACTGGACAGTGCGGATATGATCATACATCATGGTGCAGTTCATGTAGTGGCCCACCAATATAGTACTATAATATATATTATATAATATATATACCTACACAATGGCAGGAAGCTGTCCATACTTACCGTCCAGATCCATCTGGACGGTGTAAATAACATATTAAAGGTGGGTCCCACGTTGGAGTGGCCCACCATAACATTTATTTATAATATAATATATTATATTATGTAATATAATATATATCTTATATTATGTGTGTGTGTGTGGGGGGGGGGGGGGATGAAGGAGCGTCCAGACTCTCTAGACGCTGGATGAATGGTGGATGTGGGCCCATCTCCACACATAGTACGTGTCGAGTGGTCCCCACTCGCTGCTGATGTCAATATAAAGACATACATCATGGTGGCGTCCACACGTGTGGCCCACATCATTTTCAGATCAAACTGATACTTGTGTTTTCCTTCATTCGGGCCCATCCAAACAGACTGCCATGTGGGCCACTCGGTGGACGGCAAGGATAAAGTATATACTTCATGGTGGGCCACACACACACACTGCCATCTATAAGAGAGAGAGAGAGAGAGAGAGAGAGAGAGAGATGATCGTGAGAGGGGAGGGACATCGCCACTATGAGCCCTCCCTATACATGCATACATCAAGATGGGTCCCACATATGTGGGCCCTCAAATCATAAAATCAAATAATAAGATTACCCACCTCAAGATCCCTTCTTCCTTCTTCCATCAACGCGTTCTATAGCTCCAAAGAATGTGATCTAACAGTTGAGATGAGGCTTGGAGGGTGGAGATGTGAGGTAGGAAGGTGGGCCACATTGGGCTCTCATGGAGGTTGGACGATTGCTTACTTGGGAGAAATGAGAGAGATAAGAGAGATGAGAGAGATGAGAGAAGTGAGTGATGGGTGAGTGAGTGATGAGGGTACTTGTGTAAGAGAGAGTTGACTTTGGGGATGGGTAGTTATACTTGAGGATGGGTGTGAGTGATGGGAGTGATATGTACTTGATTGATATGATTGATGGGATTGATATGATAGATTCTCTTGGGATTACAAATGCACAACGTTTTCTCGAACTGAACGTGGGCCCACATCTCCTAGCACGGGTATCGCCTCAGCGATCGAGACACGACATTGGAATCGCGGTGACGGTGTGGTTGCTAGGGTATAAGTCTCGGGTTAAGCCGACTTTGGAATACGAGATACAACTCTAGATTGTGCGTAAATGCTGATAACAGATCGCGGGTCGCTGAAATTCGACCGGGAGGACCGCGAAAGCCTACGGAATAGTACAAGCTAGGAGACGGGTCTCACAAAGACTACGTCCTTGCTTTTGATGATTTTTCTATTTTCTGCATCTCAAAACCTATAGCCAAAATCATGCTGCCTGTAGCCTATAATGTGCACCTCCTGGACTTCGCATCCAACTTGTTTCTGTGCTCAGCATCAATATGAACATATGAAGTGCAACCGAACACTAAGATGTACAAGGTTCACTTTTTTTCCAGTCCACATTTCTTCTAATAGCCCACCATCCAATGGTGCTGAGGGACTTCTATTGATGAGATATGCAGTAGTATTCACAGTATCTGCCCAAAAAGTCTTGTGCAACCTTGCATATAACCTCATGCTCCTGGCGCGCTCGAGGATGGTCTTGTTAATGCGCTCAACCACACTGTTCTTCTATGGTGTCCCTGGAATTATTTTATGATGTTTGATTCTATTTGTTGCACAATACTCCTCAAATCTCTTATCACAGTACTCTTCCCCATTATCAGATCTGAGACATTTTATTGTTTTACCTATCTCATTTTCTACCATTACTTTCCACTTCTTAAATACATTAAATATATCAGATTTATGTTTTAAGAAATATACCCACAGTTTTCTACTAGCATCATCAATAAATGAAACAAAATAACGTGAGCCACTAAGAGATGATACTTGTGCCGGTCCCCACACAACAGTGTGTACAAGCTCTAACAGATGCATCTTTGGAGCGAGTCCTGTCTTCTTGAAACTTGCCCTCTTCTGCTTTCCATACACGCAGTCCTCGTAGAATTTCAAGTCAATAGACTTCAGCCCTTGTAGCTTTCCTTTTAACAATAGCACTTTCATTCCCTTCTCACTCATATGTCCCAACCTCTGATGCCATATACGCCTATTTAATCTAGTTGATGCAACTGCGAGTGAACTATACGATCCGAAAGTCACGTACAAAGTACCTTCCTTTTTGCCTCGAGATATCACCAAGGCACCTTTTGTGATCTTACAGAAATCACTGGTGAATGTCGTCATATAATCGGTATCGGCTAACTACCCCACTGAGATCAAGTTTCGTTTCAAACTCGGCACATGTCTGACATCCTTCAATTTTAAAGTCGTTCTGTCTTTCTGATTGACATGAACGTCTCCATTTCTAACAATACTGCACGGCTCATCATCACTCAGGTAGACTCTCCCGAAGTCACCTGATACATAATTACGCAGAACTTCCTTACACGAAGTGGTATGAAACGAAGCACCCGAGTCTATGACCCAAGATTCATTCATCGCATCAAGAGACAAGATCAACGCCTCTGTGTTACTCTCCTCAGATAGATTCCCTGAATCATTCCCACCTTGAGAGCTTCCTTCTAGTTTCTTGAACGCCCTGCAATCACATTTCATGTGCCCCTTCTTGCCGCAATGCTAACACTCGTCTTTGTCTTTCGGTCCCTTGGACTTCTTCCTCGACTTACAACGTCCGTATTTATTGCCTCCTTTGTTTAGCGATCTTCCTCTTCTTTCAACGTTTAGAGCATTCCCTGAATCCCCTGAAATTCTTAATGCCTTTCTTCTAGATTCTTCACTGAGAATTAGACTGGTCATATCATCAAATTTTAGTTTTGTTGACCCCAAAGAATTGCTCACAGCAATCACCAAACCATCCTAACTTTCTGGCAAACTGGACAAGATCAATAACGCCCTGACCTCATCCTCAAAAACAATGCCAACGGATTCCAACTGGCTCGTGACTGTATTGAACTCGTTTAGATGTTCAGCCACGCTCCCACCATCTAACATCTTCACGTTGAATAGCTATTTCATAAGATGAACCTTGTTGGACGCTGAGGGTTTTTCATATATGGTGGCTAGGGCTTCCATTAATTCTTTTGTGGTTTTTACCTTAGATATATTGAAGGCCACACTCTTAGACAAAGAGAGTCAGATCGTTCCTAAAGTCTTCCAATCCAATAAAAAATATTAATCTTCTGTTATCTTTTCTGATTTATTCTCTTTTTCTCCTAGAAGAATATAGAGGTCCTTCTGATACATATAATCATCCATTTGCATCTTCCAGAAGGTAAAGTTTGAACCATCAAACTTCTCAATTCTAGTCCTACCTTCTTCCGTCATTGCTCCCAATAGAACTAAACCAATAGCTTTGATACTAGTTGTTGTGCAGCACGCCAACAACTCAGTGAACCGAGATCGAATCTCCGGTCTCACCCATAAACGATAAATAAGAAGAAATATAAACTAGAAAAAGAATCAAAGCATTCCACACAAACCATGAGACAAGATATACGTAGAAAAACCCCAACAAGGGTAAAAAACTACAGATGCAAACTTCCCCTATGAAGAAAAACGAAGGTTATAAGACAATATACTAACCTCTCCCTTGGAAGTACAGAGAAAACCATTTGCCCACACCTTGGAATAACTCTCATCATACCTAGAAAAGCCTTAGGGACCCCTATTTATAGTTTAGGCACTCCCCTTTCGCACATCTGCGAAAACCGACTCAAAAATCCGTAATCCGCATCAAATCTAGAAACGAATCTGAGTAACCTCGACTGGTCGAGCGGACCCTCGATTGGTCGAGCATGGGCCTCAACCGGTCAAGTACCGCGGAACTAAAAAAACCGATGCTCGCTGGACTTTGAGTCGAGCCAGTCCACGACTGGTCGAGCAGGGCACTCAACTGGTCGAGCGACCGTCCAAATGTGGCTCCATATCTCAACATATATATAGGTGACTGATGAGATGAACGGATCAGAATTTTAGATGGATGTGTGTATGAGCAAATATAATGATCATGAAGTTGGTTTTCTATGATCAAGTGATCTAAAAGCAAAGTGGAGGATCTAGTAGCTAAGTTTAGTGATGAATAATTATTTCAATAGTTGATTTGATAAATAATTGAGTAAATGAAGATATATGAGGCTCGAAGATCATTATGAGGTGTATATGTGTGTATATCTAGGTAACATTATCTTTAAATTAAGTATTCACACAAAAAATTACATGTGGATGAGCATGTGTACCTACTCATACACGGAAATTTTTAGGTTATTACAATTGCATACTCGTGCCTCCCCTAGTAAATTATGCACTCATCGTCTCTATTTTTCTAAGAGGAGAGAGAAGAAAGATATGGGACATGTAACATGGGGCTTATACGCTCACAATTGATGAAGATATATCATAGGCATATCACTTTTGTCGTATAATCAGAGATGTGAATTAGGTCGTCTTTCCATATGTGGTTGATTTGAGCGGGCCAATGAGTTTTATGTTTCAGCTCCCTGACTTGATCATCATGTTGCTTATTCCATAATAATAAAATAATTAAAAAATAGTATAATACCACATTGTTTGCATGCACCCCTCACAAATAACATGATATACTAGAGAGAATATTAGAGAGAGGTGAGGATAGAGTGATCACTACAAAATGTGGAAGAGTCATTTTATTTGTGCTTAAATCTACTTGGGGGCACAAATAAGAACCTCAAAATAAAAAAGATATATCAATTAAATGCATTTAACAAATGAAAATTTCGGTGGAGAAAAGAAATAGGTACATTTTATCGAATCTAGTGAATTTAAATATTAGTCTCCATTCTAAATGCAATAATGGATTCTAACATTAATTAAAAAAATCACTCCAACATTTTAAAAAAGAAGAAGAAGAAGAAGAAGAAGAAGAAGAAGAGAAAGTGGCAAATCTACAATAATATTGAGATTTATATTGCATGATATTTTTGTTCACATGAGCGTATGTGTGAGCATGTTAGAGAGAGAAAGTTCTGTTGAATATAACTCATAAAACTATCTTCTATTTAAATAAAAAAAAGCTACCATCAACAAAGAAAATAATAATAAACAAATAAATATATGCATGCATGTTCTTTATCTCTTTATTCTTATTCTATTATTCTTGTTCTTCTTCTTCTATTGCTCTTCTTCCTTACAAAATATGAACAAATGTATAAACTTTAGTGATCTTAATAAAAATTCATTGTTGCTTTCTTCTCTTATTGCTTCTGTTAAAAGTATTTTAGAAACATAAGAAAAATTAGAAATAATGGACCTTAATTTGTCTTATTTTCAAGTACTCTTTTTAGTACCACATTGGATAGAGAAGGAAAAAAAATGTATTATTATACATTGGCCCCTATGAGGATTCAAGACGACCCGATGGAAAAAATAACCTGAAAACCAGTTATTCAGGCGTGTGTATAGGAATACTCATGCGTAGGGAGGGGATTTAGCACCGATTGGCTTGATCAAGACCATTATATTGATATTGATGGACTTAGTTTTGCACCGATGTGCATGAACAATCTCAAAGATAGTGACACTGTACGTGCCTAACCCCAGTAGTGATTATACGACATCAATTACATTGTTCCTGAAATTTATGATTTGCATCATACACGTGAAGTTCCTTTATCGCACAGATTTATTGCTTTCATTTGTATTTCCCCATAGCAATTATATAAGATTCAACACATTCCACTTCTTTTTTTCTTATGTCAAATTGGTTTGTTTCTACTTAATAAAATCCACAAAATTATCTTTTAGTTAGACATAGAGGTTTTATCAACCAATAAAATAAGATAGAAAAAATATATAAAATGTAGGCACCTCTTATTCCTTCTCCTGATTAAAGAGAATCAGCAAAAGGAAGAAGACGTGCATAGATTTTTATTAATTTTTTCTTTCTTACTTTATTGGTTGATAAGACCTCTGTTTCTAACCAAAAGATAATTTTGTGAGTTAGTTTATTTCTATTAAATAGAAACAGACCAATTTGATGTAAGAGAAGAAGTGGAAGGTGTTGAATCTTATAAAAAATTTGCTATGAAAAATATGAATGAAATTGAATAAATATGTACAGTAAAGAAACTTCAAACCTCTGTTGGAAGTTGAGAATTTTAAGAGTAATAGAATCAACATCAAATAATCACTACTAGATTGAGTTACGTTACGATGTCGTTGTCTTTGAGATAGTTCATGCCCCCCTCTTTTTTTTACACATGCACCCGACACACACTCACGCACACCATAGTGGGTTTCACCACCTATGGGATTTTGTACCCCTTGGTGTGAAGAATTGGTGATATGACAACCCAATGGATAGATTCTCATAGTATTCACAAACCGAAAATATCCTAACACGAAGTCTCTGAAGTAAACACCACAAACGCGATTAAGAAATGTCCTATTGAAAAATGTTACATCACGCCGACCTTAGTAAAATAAAAAGGCATTGTAATAAAACTAAGCACATTAAGATCCCTATAATGGGTCTCAATAACGCCAACAATTGTCGGATCCCCTCCCTGTGTGCGAGTATTTGCGCGCACATGCCCAGTTGACTAGCTTTCGGTCAAATTTCCCATCAGGCCGACCTTGAGCCTTCGTAAGGGTTAGTGTATAGTAATGCATCAATTCATTCCCTTTTTTATCCAATGTGGGACTAAAGAAGAGTACTTGAAATAAGACAATAAAATCCCATATTTTTATTTTTCATGTAATTTTAATTATTTTTAATAGAAAGAATAAGAGAATAAAACAACAATGGTTTTTAAGCAAGTCTGTTGAAGTTTTTACATTCATCATATTTATAGAGGAGAATGAGTGATAGTAGAAGAAGACAAGAATAAGAACAAGAAGATAGAGAACAAGTATGTATATTTTATTTATTTATTATATTTTTCTTTGTTGATGGTAACCTTTTTCTTTAAACAGAAGATGGTTTGTGAGTTATATTCAAAAGAATTCTCTCTCTCTCTCTCTCTGTCTCTCTCTCTCTCTCTCTCTCTCTCACGCTCGCACCCTCATGTGCAAAAAAAGAAGAATGTGAAGCTCAATGTTGTTATAGATTTGTTATTTTCTTTATTATTATTATTTTTTTTATAGATGTCGGACAATTTTTTTTAAAAAAATTTATGTTAGAATAGTTATTGCATTTAGAATTGAGTCTGATATTTAAGTTCACGATATTGATAAAATGCACATATTTATTTTCTATTCTAAGATTTTTATCTGTTGGGAGCATTTAATCAATCTAAGGCTTTTGATTATAGTGGAGATCTATATCGCTTTGTACCATGGTTTTTTCACGTAAAATTGATGTGCTATGTGTTTACTTGCTTGATTATTTTGGTTATTTTAGTTATTATATATGATTGTTCTATCTTTGTTGAGCGTGCTTCTACAAAGCGCACTGATTAACAGTGATATTAGATATGAATTTCTAATACCTAAGGTTGATCTAGGTTTGTTGGGTTATGGGATTACAATAAAGTTGTATTAAAGCTGAGCCCGATTTATCAAAATAGAGTGGTATTATAATGTCAAGTTTAAGGACATTCG
This sequence comes from Magnolia changhungtana, assembly GCA_030180095.1. Lineage (NCBI taxonomy): Eukaryota > Viridiplantae > Streptophyta > Magnoliopsida > Magnoliales > Magnoliaceae > Magnolia > Magnolia changhungtana. The sequence continues at coordinate 3,760,799 of JASAUF010000096.1, forward strand.
AGAATTCAATGAAGATGTCAGGGTCAAAGTTTGATATACAAAAATTTGATGGGAAGAACAATTTCAGTTTGTTGCAATAAAATGTTAAGGATATTCTAGTATCAATAATATCACAAGGGTTGAGCAAGGCGTTGTTGGAGACTAAACCAGAGAAGATGTTCAAAAATGACTGGAGTAAACTCGAGGAGAAGGCTATGAGCACCATCGATCTGTATCTATCAAATGAAGTCATGTACAATGTTCTAGATGAAGAATCTCCCTTGAAGATGTGGAAGAAAATATAAGATCTATACATGGAGAAGTCCCTCACTAATAAGTTGTTTGTGAAGAAACAACTTTTTGAGTTATAGATGAAGGAAGGAACCGATCTCCTAAAACACATGAACTCGTTTATGAAGATATGTGGCGAGTTATTAAGACTCAGAGTGACAATTGAGGATGAAGATAAACCAGTGCTACTTTTAACATTGCTTCCTACATCATATGACCATCTCGTCACTATTCTGCTATATGGCAATAATATAGTGAAGCTAAAAGAAACCATGACTCTCATTTCGAGGAGATGAGGAAGAAATCAAGTGATGGGGACTCTCATACGAAATGGTTAGTTATGAAAGGGGGTTAGGGACGTAGGAAATTCGTGAAGTAATCTTGGTCTAACAAGAAGAAAACGTTTAGATCAAAATAAAGGCTAATGACAGATGCTTCTAATGTGGCATGAATGGGCACTTCAAGAGAGATTATCTGAAAAGGAAGGATGACCTAGAAAGTAAGGGTAAAAGGAATGTGGGCAAATCAGCTAGCGTATGGGAAGAGAACTCAAGAGGAGACCTCTTCTCAGTCTCGTCAAGTTCAAGTCATCTTATAAATATGTGGATACTTGATTTAAGATGTTCGTATCTTATGTGACCAGAAAGGACTTAGTTTGATTCCTACAAGTCCTATGATAGTGGAAGTGTTCTTATGGGGAATGATGTAACATGGAAGGCCATTGGATTAGGGATCATCAATGTAAGGATGTTTGATAGAGTCATATGGACTCTAGGTAATGTCAGGCATGTCCCGGATTTGAAGAAAAATTTAATATGTTTGGGGGTTTACATACGAACAGGTGCACGTTCACCACATCTGGCGGTGTAATTAAGGTCACCATAGGTGCAACTGTGTTAATGAAGGGACATAAGATGGAAAATCTATACAATGTGGTTGGGAGCATGCTTATAGTGAGGCCACTCATATGTAAAATCCAGTACAAATGACACTAATCTATGACATATGCAGCTAGGGTATATGAGCGAGAGGGGCATGATAAAACTTAATAAGCAGAAACTGTTAAATGGAGTTAAGGTGTGTAAGGTAGATTTTTATGAGCATTACATTTATGGGAAGCAGTACATGGTAAGGTTCAAGTCTGCTACACATATTAGTAGCAGGGTATTCGATTATATACATTTTGATGTTTAGGGGCTAGTGACAGTACCGTCTAAGGGAGGAGCATGATACTTCGTGAGCTTCAGAGACGATTACTTGAGCAAGGTTTGAGTTTATTTCTTAAAGCATAAGTCTGAGGTATTGTTAAGTTTAATGAATGGAAGGTGGAAGTGGAGAAGTAAATCGGGAGACAAGTTAAGTGTCTTCGGTCAGATAATGGTACGGAGTATAAAGAGGTGGAATTCATAGAATTCTGCAAGGAACAAGGCATCACAAGGCACTTCTCAACTCTAGGGATCTCACAATAGAGCGAAGTGGTAGAGAAGATGGACAAAGCTTTATCGGAGAGGGAGAAAAGTATGCAGTTTCATGTGGGACTGTTTAAAAGCTTATGGGTAGAAGCGGTTAACATGGCATGATATATTATAAATAGGTCATCATCTACAACACTAGACTTCAAGGTTACAAAGAAAGTCCGGACAAGCAAGGACGTCAATTATTCAATAATGAGGATTTTTGGGTGTCCAGCATACGTCCACATGTAGAGTGGACAAATAACAAAGTTAGATCCAAAAATTAGGAAGTGCATCTTTATCAGGTATGAGAATGGTGTTAAGGTTACAAGCTTTGTGATACAATTTTATAGTAGGTTGTCATTAACAGAGATGTCATCTTCAATGGGGCATTAATGTTGAAGACTAACAAGGATGCTGTAAGGAAGTAAGAAACTCATGGTAATGTAGAGAAATTGTCAGTGAAGGTGGAGCAAGTTGAGCTGGTTACTAAAGGTGAAATTCAACAAGAGAAAGATACTGACCAAAATAATTAGCAGGATATCCAGGAGAATATAGTCAAGAACAGGGAGAGACGAACCATTAGAGCTCCGGTTTAATACAGGTTTGAAGATATGGTTTCGCTCGCATTGTTCATAGAGAGTGGAGATCCCACCACCTTTCAAGAGGATAAGTCTAGAAAAGATGGCGACAAGTAGATATTAGCCATGATAGGGGAGATGGAATCTCTACAAAGGAATCAGACATGTGACTTGGTGAAACTTTCAAAAGGTCAAAGGGTTGTAAGGTGCAAGTGAGCGTTTAAAAAGAATGAATCATTAACAAAAAAAGAGTGTGAAAAGTACTAGGCACGACTTGTGGCAAAGGGGTATTGGCGGAGGGAATGAGTAGATTATAATAAAATTTTCTCTCCGGTTGTGAAACACACATCAATCAGGTTGCTATTGGCTATAGTAGCAGAATCCAATTTGGAATAGGAGTAGCTCGATGTGAAGACAACATTCCTTCATGGGAACTTGGAGGATGTCATTTATATGAGGTAGCCTTAAGGATTCAAGGAGCTTAGTAAGGAAGACCACATTTGTAGGCTGAAGAAGTCATTGTATGGACTAAAGCAGTGTCCGAGGCAATGGTATAAGCGGTTCGATTCTTGCATGGTGGAGATTATGTATATCGGATATGAGTACGATTATTAATATATTACAGGATGCTTGAGGACGGGTCCTACATTCCACTAATGTTATGTAACATCCTGTAAAAATTTTTATTAAGTCCAAGTATGTCCACAGGCGGTACTATCAGAAGATCGTACAGTCTCGACAGAATGCCCTGATTACACTAAGACTATTGAAAGTACGAAGATTAAGAACTACTACTCATTTTCGCTAATCATGAATAGGTGTTGTCGTGAATCTAGCTACTACAAACACTGATCTTTACCCACGAGAAGTTTCATGGTTTAACTCATCCTAGAAATGCTCCTAAGACCCGAACTAGTTTTAGACCACTCGTTCGTGTTCTATTGAACTCGAAACTATAGAAATAGATTCATTTCACCGGGCTTTGTGTCTATTGCATACATTGAGCCAGGATTGATTCTATGACCACTTAACTTGAAGCCACACCCACAAGTTGAGTTCTTGGAGCGCGCAGTGCTCGTAGGTGAACTTAAGTTAAAACCCCCTTTTCACTCTCAAGCCAAGTTATGGATTTCAGACCGTTAAATCATAATCAAACTTAAGAGACCAACATAGGATGTTATCCTGTAGTATCCGTATAGCCGCAGACCCAATCGACTGTTGGTGACCGTCAAACTGAAGTTAGAACTGTATCCATTGATCAATGCATTCGAAGGTCAGAGCAATTGCATCTTTGCACATATTCTATGTAAAGTCACTTACTCCATAGTGTAGATCAACCCCTACATCCTCCGATGGATCCCAATAATTTAAATTAACCTCCCATAATGCTAATATCCCTAACCCTTGGCCATTATGGCCATTTACACCTTTTCTAGTGCTATAAAGGGGGCCTTAAGGGCAGCCCTTTGCTCCCATATGAATTTCATGCCCTAAGGAGAGAAAGAAGAAGAGAAGAGAAGAGAGAGAGAGAGAGAGAGAGAGAGAGAGAGAGAGAGTGAGTGAAGGTGGGTGGATTTAGAGGATTTATGCACCCTCTTACCTTCTCCCCTTCAATTAAGGCCCTAACAAACTTCTGGATCTTCTATTGAAGTCTTTTCACTGACGATATGAGATAAGAATCAATCCATTATTCTTAATTGAAGTCTTCTTAGGTTAAAGAATATGAATCTAACAATAGCCATGTCATTTGATTAGGAACTCGGTGGTTGTCCATAAACCCTAACATTAGAAGTGTCGTAAACTGGGGGAAAGTCCTCCTAAGGTGCGTACTATTCTCCTATATTTCCTTTTATCAACCCTTAAAGGTGATAGACCATAATTCCTCTTTGATTTAATAAAAAACCCTAAGCTAATCTTGCCTTGAATGCTTTACCATAGAAATCTCTAATAGTAATAGTTTTGGTGGTTAACATGTATGATGAAAATGCATGCTCATTATAATGTCCAGATTGTTGGTGTTTGATTATGGTTATGATGATAATCATTGATTTCAAATGGTGCTTAGTGTGTTTATAGACTTGGGCATGTTGTGTGCCTTTATGTTATGAATTGACTATGGTCAGTTGCGGATTCATATCGACATGCCTTGGCATGTATTGCTTGTATTGATATAAGCTTGATATACCTATTAACATTAGTATATTGTTATATCACTAATTAAGTATGCTTCATAAACTAAACTATTGTTTAGAGAGATCGAGTCTTGCCAAACTGTTAAAGCAAGGGGTGGCCGCCGGAGTTGGTCATCCTCGACTTATGTGGTTGATCGAGGCAAAACTTGGGCGATCAACACTAGTCGGAACTACATGGGATGCTTGCACCCAATGCCGGTTTGTCTAGAGTTTCCCTTGATCAATTAAATCAGTCTAATGCATGACTCGATTGCCTTTATGTTTCGTGATTATACAACACAATATGGAATTTAGGATACCTTATTACTGACGAATGAGGTTCATTCATAACCGTTAGCGCGATACGATCTAACAAGATTTGGGGGTTGGACATGGTGGTATGGGACACTGTGCCCAAGTTGTCGCCCTACACTAGGGTGACATGCTCGCCACATTGACAAATATTAGGTAATAAGCTCGCCATGTTGGTAAAATATTGAGTGATGAGGTCACCATATTGGTAAAACATTGGGTGACTAACCTCCCTATAGTGACCATCTAGTACCGATGAATAGGGCTGAAAGTCGGGCGGGTTGGGTTGGGTTGGTGCTCAACCCTAGCCCAACCCAAGGTTCCTATACCTCAACCCTAATCCAACCCAACCCAACCTCAAGTTAGGAATTCTCAACCTAAGCCCAACCCAAGCGGGCTCAGTCGGGTTGGTCGGGTGGACACATGCTAATATTTTTGTTATTATATTAGTCTATTATACTTTCAATACACGTTTATTTTTTGGACCTATGATTTTATTAATTATATATGTAATTATTATCATAAAGAATTTCATATTTTCGAAACAAACAAGCTAAAATATAGGACTACTCCTTTAAAAGTTATATTATGTAGTAGGAAATCTATTTGGGAGAGAGAAATCTAGCATATATTTTTAGCTTGGGTCATCGAAAATGACATGGAACAATGAAACCCGATGGCACTGGAATTTTATGTGCCTTTAACACAATCCATGCTCAATTATAATTTATAAGTAACTTATATATCAATTGGGTTCAGGTTAGGTCGGGCAACCCAAGACCATAACCCAAGCCCGACCCAAGTTTTATCAGGTTGGTGTTTGTATAGCCCAAGCCTGAGACCAAACCCGATACATCCTGCCCAAGCCTAACCCAATGTCGGGTCGGTCACGGGTCGGTCGGGTTGAACTGCTCGACTTTCAGCCCTATCGATGAATGTCGCAACCCTAACATATTATCAATGGTTTGTGTGGCATGCCTTCTCCACATTTGGGGCTTGGGTGATGACCTTTGCCCTAGTTGTGATTGTCCTTGGTCGACGAACCCTATTATAAATCTAACTGAGTTGTAGAGACTATTGGGTGATGAACCCTAAATTGGATCAAGGGACACTGTTGAGAAGCCGACTAGTGCCGTAATGAGCCATGTGATATGGATAGAGATCCACGATACGATGATAGTATCCTAGCTTCGCCAATTGGTTGTTTGACTTAAAATTAATAAATACCTGACTGATCATGCATATCACAACATTGTTGGGTTGTGCTATGGGCGAACCATTATGCATATGTTGACGTCATCGTTAGTAGTAGCGTTGATGTGATTTGTTACTATTGTTATTGATCCCAGACCGTACATATGTATTTCATGTCATTCATGCAGTTAAAGAACTAATAATATGAATTATTTGTTTTGTAATGTTATCATAACCTATGCTTGAATATGTTTGATAACATGTGAAACTTTGGTTAATAGTAACATCGACTTGATCACTCACTCTCACCTGGGACGGTGTTTTAAAATGCCAACTAGATGATTTCATCGATGTACGTACCCTAGAGTAGGATGCCCCCAATGAGGAGTTCTCGTACTTCCAGTATGTGGATGACTAGCTATAGGTCGGTGTAGTTAGAGCTTCAGAGATCTTATTTTGTTATTTTGGGGGTAGGGCTTACACTTCTTTTTTTTATTCTTTTAGACATGTATTAAGTCCCGAGCTGGGTGGATTCAGTAAGGTGATGATTGTATGATTGTACATTTTAGATTTCTATATTAACCCTTATGATCATGATGATATACACTGTTAGATTAACTCTTATGAATGCTTATGATAATTAGGTAACTGTAAGAATGGAACATGCTTCCGCAAAGTAAAAAAGCGACACCCAGAATATCAATGATGGAGTTATACTCGACCCCTGATTTTGTAGCGTTACATACTATATGTTGATGACATGCTGATTGCTGTAAAGGACAAGAAGGAGATGCTCTTGCTTAAGTCTTTGTTAACAGGGAGTTTGACGTGAAAGATTTAGGTGTTGCAAAGAATATCCTAGGCATGGAGATACATAGGGACAGAGTATAGGAAGCTGTGGCTATCTAAGAGAGGATATATGCAAAATGTGTTAGAAAGGTTCCACGTGGAAGCCACTAATCATTTTGTTTTCAACTTTTTAATTTTCTTTTTTTAAATGATAAATTTTTATCAAAATCTCAGTGTTTTTTAAATTATGTTTTTTTTTTCAATGTCAATTTTTTCTCGAACATTTTAAATTTTGTTTCAAATTCATAATTTTTTTAAACTTCTCAATTTTCCTTTTCAAAATGTTAGTTTTTTGTCAAAATCTAATTGTAACACTCCAATTTTCGAAAACTCGAGTACTCGACCCGTTCTAAAAAATCTAGTGTTAATTAGTGATCAAATAGACAATTTATCAAAGTGCAATTTGTGGATACAAGTATAGCATAGATATATCTCAATTTAAATGAATATTCAGGGTCACTCAGCTGGGGCCATATACAAAATCCCAAAAATATAATTGTCCAAAAAGTAACCATGATAACTAAACTATTGGTTTAGACCGAAGTAGGCAGCCACCTCCTGTTGCGACTCTTCGTCGTAGCACTCCTCAACGGTAGCAGATTCCAGGTTCGCCATGCTCTATTCAATGCTTGTGCCTGTCTCATCTGTACGGTTGAACATTGATGAATGAGTGACCAGCTCAGTATGATCTCCCCTCAAAATTACACACCGCCGCCCTAGACAAGAAATAACATAAAACATACAGACAATCCAAAACATAGCAAATGCAGTCTTATTATGTGCATGGATACATGAATGTAGTCATCGCCCCAGGGATGCACATCCGTGCGGAAGTTGGGCTCATCACCCATGCAATCATCGACCTAGAAAAATCATCCAATCAGACAGGGGCTAGTTGTCAGCGAAAGCATACTACGTACAGTGTAATGACTGTCCATCGTACATCACGTACGTTAGTGATAAACGCTGGTCTGTGCCATGTATGCATGATTAGCCAAACCATTATTAGTCCAATTACAATCAGCCAATTTAAATAAGCTCATATTCACTATGGGGGCTAGTTGCTAGCGTAGGCCGACAACTCAGGCATAGGTACATACCACCATCCCTGGCTCATAAGGCTACCGCTTTAGGGTGTGTATAGAACCCATCAATACGTGGCCAATCAATTCCCAATATTAGGGAATTACCACCGTATGCTGACTAGGAATGAAATATATAAATCATTAAATTCAACGACCAAAGTGAGGCAGTATGTATGGATTAAAGCGAGTAAACAGCGGTGGGTAAAACATGGTGTGGTTCACTCCATAGTCAGGTAAGTGGAATCACTCCATAGATGGTGGTCCCCATAATTCAATTTTCACGTGTCATAACCTCTATGTTGAGGTTCTATTCTCGTCACAACCAGTCTTGTTACACCCTAAGTACGAACTCTCCTTAGGTGAAGGTTTCCGTAGAGAGATTTTGACAGCATATGTTTTACAACCAATGCAATAGAAGTTCCGACATGATTCAACGACCTAAATAGAATATATATATATATATATATATATGCATACATGCAGAAGTCTCATAGTCTTAGTCTATAAATTCTGAGGCAGGTTCAAAAAGGAGCTAAACATGTGATTCGAATACTTAGTAAATTTGCAAGTTTATTCTTAGGACATGTGTTCATGCAAACACGTAAAGCGTTCAAGTAATTTCAGGGCATAAGTTAAGCTAATAATTAAGTCCTAGGATGTTTGGATTAAGAAGTTTTATTGAGTATTTCACAAATTTCTAAGTAAACCAGTCAGGCGGTTAAATGACTTCCAAAGTATGATAAGAGGTTACCTGTTCGTATTACTAGTCTTATGGCATGTGTTCTAGTGAGCTTACTGGCTAAATTAAGCCTAAGGTATATACACCGCATCTAGTCAATGGTTAGGAAATTTATAAAACATGTTCTCTAACAACAAGTCAAATGATCATTCGTCTCAAGGATACCAGTTACAACTAGAGCTGTACACGAGCAGGCTAAGCTCGGGTACTCGCTCGACTCGACTCGGAATACTTGACTCGATGCTCGACTCGTCTGAGTTAGAGCCGAGTACGAGCAGTTTTCTCCTACTCGTTTTGAGTTCGAGTAGAGTATGAGCAACATAGTACTCGACTCGTTGCTCGACCAGGGCCATATATATACATTTGAAGCCCTAGTCCCGGTCACTTTCAGTTTTCGCCCGCCCGCCCAAATCGAAAAAACAAACCCTCCCCTTTCCTTCCCTCCCTCCCATCGGCCAGCGCCTGTCCCTCCGGACCCTACCCATTCGGCCATTCCCTCTCTCTCTCTCCCCTGTCCCTCTTCTTCCTCTCTCTCTCTCTCTCTCTCTCTCTCTCTCTCTCTCTCTCTCCCTCTCCTTGCCGCTCGTTCCTGCGGCCTGTCCGGTGCCCGTCCGCAGCTCGTCAGTCGTTACTACCCTACCCTGTCCGCACTCCACAGCTCGTTCTTACCCTGCCCGGTTCCCCTGTCCCTACTGCAGCTCGTCCCTAGCCTGTCCGACGCCCCTGTCCGCAGCTCGTCCTTACCCTACCCTATCTGCAGCTCGTCCCATCCCTGCCCGGTGCCCTTATCCGTCCTTCAGGTAAGAATTTCGTTTTGATTTCTGCTCGTACTCAAACTCACCTCGAAAACTCGGACTCGACTTGACTCGTTTACTACTCGTACTCGGCTCATACTCGGGCGAGTAGAGTACGAGCAGGGAATCCCTGCTCCTTGGCCGAGTAGAGTCGAGTACGAGCAGCACTCGGGCGTTAACAGCTGAGTATGAGTATCGCCCTACTCGACTCGACTCGTGTACAGCTCTAGTTACAACCACAACAAAAGACTATCCCAAATCCAGTTTAGAGATGGAAAGCTTGGGGAGGAAAATCATCACCTTGAAGAGTTGCCTAACCGTCCCCGGTTCGTGTTCCCGTGCATGCCTTGTAGTTCAATTCACGCAACGATCACCTACCGTTATAGCCAGAGATTCTAAGGTTAAAGTATTGGAGTTGTGTGAGTTTGGAGGGCACCATAAATAGGGTATTTAGGGCCAGAATTTATGGTGCCCAGGCCCACCAGATCTTAGTCCAATAAGTGACCCAAATCGGGCCCCGGTTACCTTCATATCCAAAGCCTAGACTGGGCCTAAGTGGGCCCAGTTGTGGTGTCTAATATCAACCCAAACAGGGTTGTCCCACAGTCTTGTATGGTGAGGCCCAAAGCATTTCACTGTGGGGCCCACAATGCTGAGGTGGTACAGTCCACAGTGGGTCAATGTGGGGCCCACCAGTATGTTTAGGTTTGGTGTGGCCCACCTGTATATGGGGTGGCCCACTGAGATCTTTATCCCAGGTGCGGCCCACCTTATTGTACATGGTGCGGCCCACATCCACTTGGTGTGGTGTGTCCCATCTATTTAAGATGTGGTGTGGCCCATAGTATGTATGGCGTGGCCCACCAGATATCAACATGCGGTCCACTAAGGTTTTCCTCAAGTGCTGCCCACGTGACCTTCGAAACGTGGTGCGGCCCACCTATTTCATACAGGTTGCGGCCCACTAAGTGCTAGCGTGCAGCTCCCCTGTCCCATACAGGGTACGACCCACCTGTTAATGTGGTGCAGCCCACCTGATTTTTTTTGTCAGGGTGTTTAAAGCCCACCCAAAGACCAGGGCTATCCCCAAGCCCATGCGGCCCACTAGACAGCGCAGCCCACTGCAGTCGAGCCCTGCTGAACATGGCCCACTGTTGTATGCGCTGTGGCCCACAACTCTGCAAGGTGCAACCCATCTACTTCTTGCTATTATCGGCCTAGTTCTGGACTAATTTCTGGCTCAAATTGCAGGGCCAAGTGAGGTCGTTCTCATCCTATTTTATGTAACAACAGGATGTTGTTTCCATGGCCTGGTTTTTGCTGGGATTTTGGCCCATTTGTCGAACCGTTTTACAGCCCAAAATGACGGCTGTTTCAACCTAGATGGAGTCCCAACTGGAGGCCTGATTTCAGCTTGGTGTAAGGCCCAGCTGAGGTACTTATTTCAGCTTAGTTTGAAGCCTGTTCAAGGCTTGCTGCAACTCTCCTCATGGCCTCCAAATGGTCTGATTTCAGCTGCTTTTGGCTGAACTTTTTGTGCCACAGTTGATTGTTGTTTTGGTGCTGCATTCTCAGCTACCTTTAAACTGAAAATCTATTGGATGCAGGTTGTAGTTGTAGCCACCATCAATGGGGAAATCAGCTGCATTTAGGCTTATTTCTTTCAGCTATTTTTAGTCAAAGTTGCAGCCCGATTCCATGGTCCGACAGAGGTTGATTTCGGGCTGTTGTTGGTAATGGCTGGAAACCAGATTCTCGGCCTCGTTATAAGCTAGTTTTAACTCTTTACAGAGGCCGATCGCAGGCCATTTCGGCCTCAAAACAGGGCCCGTTTACAGGCCATATTCGGCCTCAAAACAGAGGTCGTTTCCTCGGTTCTTTCTAAGCTTCCTATGACCGCAATTTCGGCCCCAACAACTGGCTGATATCTCTTGGAAATGAAGGGGAAAAAAAAGAAGGCTAGGACACATTACCTAGCTGGACGGTGATGCTCACGCTCACCCCTGCCTCTCTCTTTTCTCTCTGCTTCTCTCCTCTTTTCTTTCTCTCTGTTCCTTTCCTCCACTCTCTTTCTGTGTGAGCTTCTGCAGGTTGCAGTGCCTATTTATGGGTAAGGGAGAGACGTCTCCTACGGCTGGGATCGTTCCATACGATCCTTAATGATGCCAGCTATCCCATTCCTGAAAGGGAAACTCCCTTTTCTCTCCTTCCGGTTTGCCCGACCGTTTTTAGGCCGTGAGGGGACTCTCCCTAGCTGGTGGGTGGAAGGCTTGTGTCCCCTGGGTAATGTGGAGGTTGGCTTGCAAGAGAAGTCATCTAATGGTTCTCTCCCTCGGATCCTAGCCACACGTGAAAAGAATGGACGATCCAAGTCCATCTCCTTCATTCCTATGCACGGGTCCAAATCCCTATACCATTTTGGTCGGGTGGACCCCACGAGGACAATGGGCGGTTCAAATTGTCCGGAAAGTAGCCAAGGTGGCTCACTTTAGGGCTTAAAGCTCAAATTTTCAAAATCTTGAAATGGCGGGAGAGTTTCTGGAGATTTGTGGGAGTTTATCAGTCAAAGGTTGTTTGACCGCTCCCCTTGGTCTAGTGCACGTCGTGCACAGTAGCACAAGGTGCACATGCACCTTGTACGAGGTCTACCATGATGTTCATGCTAAATCTACATCGTTCATTTGTCCAAGGGTCCCTATATAGGGGCCCTGATCTAGTTTAGGGCACAAGTGAGGCCCAGGTGGGCCGCATCACCTGTTTTAGGCCTTATCTGGCTAGTGTATACTAGACCAACAGCTGGATTGGCCTGATAGTTGGCCTCAATGGTTAAATGGTAGTCTAGAGCACATTGTCCGTTCGGTTGGCCATAATTTATCCCTCCAGGGTTGTTAGTGGGTGTATTGTGCCAACGTGGTTCAGTTAACTTGTCTATAAGTTGTTTAATCTCAAGTGTTTGTTGAGCTTTACCTCTCGGACTGGTGCTGGCTTCGACTTGGCTCCTTCAGTTCTTGGTGGTCGGCTTTATTGTTGATTGAAAGTCCCGACCTACATGTGTAGAGTTTAAGTCACCTCGTTATTCGATCTTAGTTCCTATAGACGTGGTTCTCAGAGGTAACACCCGTGTACCAGAGGTGCGGGGTGTTACACTAATCTCCCTTTTATCTTTAGATTTTCAATTCTTTCGAACTTCTCCATTTTCTTTTAAATTTGTTTTTTCCGAACTTCTCAAATTTTTTTTTTTCAAAACACAATCTCAATTTCTTTTTCAAAATATTTCTTTTTTCAAAGTTATCAGAATTTTGACAATTTTTTAATCTTTTCAATTTTATTTATCAAAATATCATTTTTTTTCCGGTATCTATTTTTTTTTCAAAATTATCAAAATTATTCAATCTTCTTAAATTTTTTTTAGTAAAATCTTGATTTTTATTAAGTCAGTTTTTTTCAAAATATCAAATTATATATATATATATATATATATATATATATAATTTCTCAATTAATTTTTTTACAAAATCATAATTTTTTAAACCTCTCAATTTTCTTTTTCAAAATGTCAATTATATATCAAAATATCAATTCTTTTTAATTTTTTTCGAACTTCATTTCATAAAACACAGGATGTATAGTGGGACTTTCTATGTGATATTGTAGAGAATTTAAATATCAGTTTTTTTTCTTTTAAAAAAAATTGATATAAAAACAAAACAAAAAAATCGTTGCATTCAATTAATTGATACAAAAATAATCTTAGATACATATAAATACAATTAAAGCACTAAAATTCTATTTAAAAAAAAAAAAAAACACTTCTTAGACTAAAATAGAACAATTTACCACCATATTATATATAAAAAGAAAGAAAACAAAAATAGGGGCAAAAGTCAATTTACGACGGACCACAATCCGTCGCAAAAACTAATAAAATCCGTTTCTAGGGGCGGTACTTTGCGACGGACCAAAATCCGTCGCAAATTTCATTTTTGCGACTGATTGTAGTCCGTTGCTAAATTCGCCACGTGGCCAAGCCTTTTTTGCGACGGACCAAATCCGTCGCAAAATACGTCGTAAAACCAGCACATGCTAACTCCAGGCTGTACGGATATCCACACCATTTAAATGATGTATTTATTATATCCACACCGTCCATCCATTTTGCGATATCATTTTAAACCATTATTCCAAAAATGAGTCACATCCAAAGCTCAACTGTACCACACCACAAATAGCAGTGGGGACAATAATTCTCAACATTAAAACATCCGTAGAGCCCATCATACCCTTTTTTTTTTTTTTTTTTCCATTCAATCTGTTCATAAGGTCACACAGACCTGTTTTTTCAAAACCTGGGTAGTTTCAACGGTAGACGTTTAATCCCCCCCCTTTTTTTTTTTTTTTTTTGCAGTGTGGTCCACTTGAGCTTTGAATCTATCTTATTTTTCGGCTCAAGCCTTAAAACGAGCTCACCAAATGGACGGATAGTTTGAATATAACCCATCACAGAACTTGGTCACGTCAACACACCAGCCAGGGCGGTGGTGTGTGGTACACTATCCAATCCGCTTCCCTCACCTGGGTCCGTCCGCCGCGCAGGAAGTAATTCGCGGATCGACAGACATATCTCTGGACCCTATTGACCGAGTCACCACACAATCCGCATCCAACGTTAGCAACGAACGTGAATTCCCATCACAAATCCCATCCGTTCATCAGTTTGTCCAGATCAGATCACATCGAACAGTCCAAAAATCAGGCAGATACAAAACTCATGTGGCCTACACCACAGAATTTTTGTACGATGATGATATTTGTTTCAGGAAGGTTCGTTTGGCTCCAGGAAGGTTTCAACGGTGGACATTTTCATTTTTAGTGTTTCTTTTGGTGTGGCCCACTTATCTCATAGGTCTCTGTATTTTTTAAAATTTTTTTTCCTATGCTAATGTTTAGAAACTGATGTACGGTGTGGATTTATCACGAGAATCTACGTGAACACCCAAGTTTCGATGTTTGTTTTTAACCATTTCAAAATTTTGGTGGTGACTCTCCAAACGTACACGTGACATAATCATATAGAAATCCAGGCCATCCAAATCTCTGACCCAAATACCTATGGAGCATAACCTAGAAGATACCATTGACCGTCTGATTTTTTCCTCTTCAAACTTGGACCACTCACTGTTTTACTTTGGATCATCCATTTTATAGCCATAAATTGATGGTTTTGATTCATTGATCAGATTGATTTTAGAGATATGCTCCATTCAAAATGGGGCCCACCACTTGGATGGTCTGAATATCCGTAAGTGATGAGTCACCACCATCCCTGCAAGGGTGCATAACTAACATTATAGTCTTACTATCCTTACTTCGTTTTGCCGCTCGAGGACGGGAATTTCCTGTGCCACGGCAGAAGCTGTTGTGGTCGTAAGCAATGTAGGGCCCACAGAGATTACTGTGACAAATCCACTCAGTCCATCAGTTTCTAAAGGATACAATAAGACAGAAGTTCAAAAATAAGTTAGATCAACGATTCAGGTGGGTCACACCACATGAAACAGTGAGAATAGGAAATGTTCACCGTCCAAACCTTCTTGGAGCAGACCATGATGTTTATATACCATCCAAGCCGTTCATACGGTTTTGAACACTCATATAAACTTTAGAAAGAAATATGATCCTGATAAAAAACATATGTGGCCTCCACGAATTTTCCAATGGTGAATGTTCAATCCTACTCTTTTGTGTGTTATGGCACACGTGAGCTTTAGATCTGCTTGATTTTTGTAATCGGTACTTTTATAATATTTAAAAACAGAAGGACGGAGCGGATCTGTCACTGGAATCTCTGTGGGCCCCATATAGCTTCCGACCACAGGAACTTCCTGCACCCGGCACAGGAAATTCGGGGTCCGGGGCCACAATCTGAGATGCTACGATGATCCGAACCGTCCACTTCCCGTTACTTCCAAGAATAAGTTATTATCCCGTAATCGCACTTCAGTGTTTAATCTAACCATTGATTTTTTAGAGTTGAATCCTAGCCTTTGAAACTCTTCTTTTCAATGTTCTGAATTCATCTACAGATAATGAATTCCACAGCATGGATGGTTCAGACCACCGTACCATTGCAGAATGTGGGCCCCAGCAGGTAGCGACAAACTCTAGATTCCTGTGTCGCGACAGAGGCAAAACGAACTCCTCTGTAATTTCATTCCCTCAGAGCGATACGTTTGCTATTCTCTATTTCTCTCTCTCTCTCTCTCTGTCCGAAGTCCGAACGATGCCGGTCGATCCCAGCTCGCCCCAATCGCAAAATCCCAACCGTCAGATCATCCGCCGCGTGGTCATTGCAATCATCTGCATCGTCGGTGTGGCCGCGTTCATGTTTATAATCTACATTGTATCCCTTGTGATCACTGCCCCAGTCGCCATCCCAATCTTCACCCTCAAATCAGCCTCCCTATCTCCCATCAAAATCTCAACCGCTCATCTCTCCTTCTCTTCCAATCTCACCTTCTCCGTCAAAAAGGCCAAATTTAAACTCTGGTTCGATTACGATCACCTCAACGTTTCCCTATTCCACGGCTCGGATCTCCTATCGAAGGCGTCGGTCCCACCCTTCTTCCAGAATTTCAGAAAGAAGACGATTCAGGCCCGGCTCGTGGCCGACGGGGTGCACGTGAGGGAGGACGTGGCTCAGAATCTGGCTCGGCAACTGGGATCACGTGATGCGAGCGTGGCTTTCCGGGTGAGAGTGGTGGCACGTGTGAAATACGGGCAGATACCGCCCACGCGCCACTTTGTCAGGGCGTTCTGCGAGGACGTCAGGATCGGGTTCGGGTCCAGCACGGGCTCGGGTGCGATGCTGGGTAAGGGCGGAAGCCGCGGAATGATGTGCGAGTCGGCTTTTTGCGACACCCATTTGAAAGCTAGTGCTGCTTGTTTTAAATATAATGCTACTTGTTTTAAAGCTATAGCTAATGCTACTTGTTTGAATGCTATATTTTCTAGCCATTAATAACAACATTTTTCTTTTTTCACTTTTTTATTAGTAATTTTACTGAAATTTTAGCGGTGAGTTCTAAGTTTACCAAATAATGCATTTACAAATAGAAATAGCGAGGTGCTTTTTGTAAGCAGAAATATGGAAAAAATAAGTCGTCGATACATCTAATGTATAACCATGATTATCTTCTTTGTTGAAGAAAAAATGCACGTAAATAAAATAAAGCCTATAAAAAATGTTGATTCTCAACCACGAGGGAAGAAAATATTATACATTGCAATCTCTAAATTTTCTAACTAGGATTTTGAAGAGGGAAGCGATTTCTCTATAATTTGAAATTGGGCGTAGTGGTGGGCCACGGGCTATAAATGGAAGCTTGGCGGAACTATAGAATGAATGCTATGTTCTAAAGGGAAGATGATAATGATCAAATAATTTTTTTACCAATTAAACACACAATTGTTTAGTCAAACTAATATTTCAATTAAATTAATTAACACAATTAACTCTAAGACTTTTTTTTCTCTTTTTTTTACACACGCACACCTCCCCCCCCCCCCCCCACATACTCACGCCATAGTGGGATTTCACCACCTATGGATGCTTGAACCCTTGACCAAGTGTTGAAATTCTAAGGCTTTCAAGCCAATAAAGAGTCCACTCACACAAACAACAATAGATATTTCAATAAAACAACTAGTTTATAAATATGATAGTATATATGTGCACGTGGGATGTGCTAATTATCAAATCCTAATATTCATCTAATCATGCATACATATAATTTATCAACTAATCATGTAAGCATAGTTAAACAAGTTCTCAAATAACAATCATAAACACATGCATATATAATGGTTCGGTTTCCCTACTCCACTCCCGACGGATGCACTCAACCATGAGTGTACCGGATTTCACTGTCGGATATTTTAAATCATGTTCACGTCTAACCTTTACAAATGTACACTCCTGCCAAAGGCCTATACAAGAACTTACTCACATATTTACTTGTGTCGGTGGCTTATACAAAGACTTACCATATACACGCCCGTGTTGGTGGCTTACACAAAGGAATAAATATGTAGAAACCCGTGTCGATGGCGATACGGTCCTATAGAAAAACCTACGTGAGTTTGGGTTACAAACTTTACACTCAATTCTACATAAGGAATGAGTGTGTGGACTCTTATAATATGATAACTTGTTGAATTGATCTCCTTTTGTTGTGCATTTTTGGGCTACTTGATTGTTGCTCTCTTATGTTTTAATCAGCTCCCCATGTGCTCCCCCCATCATTGAAGTCAATCTTCTTTCACTTTCTTAAATCAGTTATATTGCAATTGATTATCCAATGAGGCTACCAAGGTAATATGAGGGGTTTGGTTGAATCTCCTATAATTAAGGGCTTAATTGGTTTTTAAATGGGAATTCACCTAAATGGGCATTATAGATGTTTGAAAGACAGAGGTTTTACTATTGGATTAATATCTATAATCTACATAATGTAAGGAATAGAGATCATCTTCATAGAGAGATTGGAATGCTCATTAGAGTGATTACACACATACAAGATGACTTGAATCCCTTTGGGTGAGATCCTATAAGTATTGAGAAGTATTGAGATACACTAGAGATATAAACTCACTCAAAAATCATAAATTGTGCAAAGATCCGAATGCAATATTTATAACAAAAAGACTCCAACGGCTAGGCTCGATCAATCGAGCCTGGCCTTTAATCGATCGAGCTTAGCCGAAATTGGTCCAGTGAACTCACTGGACTGTTTTGGCCATGTTCGATCGATCGAGCTTGATCTCTCGATAGAAATCGAAGATTTCTCGATTGATCGAGCTCGTGTCTCGAGCGCTTAAACTAAGTCATATTTAGGCCAGTTGCTTACTAAATATTTTTTGCCATGTTCGATTGATCGAACTTCATTCAAGCACACCACCAAGATTGCTAGTTTGGGCAGTTTGATTTCCAGTAGCTTGGGACCTTTATAATCTATCTTATCATGTTTCAATAAGGCTCCCAAGGCTAAAAGATGATCATACAAAGTTTTCTATTGAGGAAAAGATCATTTAGAGGTTAAATGATTGTTTTGGATCAAGGTTAGGGTCATTAATGCACCTCATTTACCTGTCATTCACTTACTTGATGCTCCAGTCTTCATGTATCTTCAGTATTCACCTTCCAAGGGCTCAACTAACTTCCTGACACATAGACGCACGTGATTGATAAATAAAGTGCACAAATAAGTGCACTAATAGAATTAGGGTAGAAGGGAAGAGTGAGCAATGTCTCAAACAAAAGAACTATACTTATATTTACATACCTCAATCATAGATATATTTCAATTAGAGACTAACTTTAATATCTCGTAAGTTATGGTGGTAATGGGGATACTAAATTGCCATAATCATTCACAATAAGAAAACTAAATATACACTACTCGTTTAAGTAGATAGAGTGTGAGAGTTCTGAGACTATAATCCTCAATAAGGAAATAACATCACACCAAATCCACAAGTGAACTGGAAATTATTTATCCTAATTACTAATAGCTTGTCATAGATTGTTAATATGATTGCACTCAATTAAGCACATTTGATTATATTTATGCACGCACACATTTTTCGATGCTCCGATCGTGATATAAAATTATCTACCTTTGAGATCAAACAAATTTTATCTTGGTAGACTGTAAACACCCACCCTTAGGCTGAGTAGTTGATAAGAGCACTTATAAATACCATAGGAGATCCAAATCAAACCCAAGTCCGAGCTAATCCAAGGCCCAGTTCAAACCCAAGCTTAGGCCCATCAACATACAGGACCACAATAAAGTATAAATAAGGAGACCATGGGGGAAATGTCACCCCATAGGGGCCCCCTATAAAAGATGGTGCCCATCCACATGTTGGGTAAGCATGGAATGAAGTGCGAATCGTGTTTTTGCAAATCTAGCTCGAAAGCTAATTCATGCTAGTTGTTTGAAGTCTACATTTTCTAAAGGTTAATAACACCTTCTTTTCTCCCCTATTTTTTGTGGTATTTTTACAGAAAAATTAGCAAGGAGCTCTAATTTTACCAAATAATGCCTTCACAAATAGAAATGCTAAGGTGCTTTTTGTAACTAGAAACACCCGAAAAATAAGCCTAATTAAAATTTTCATGAACAAAATTACCTTGTATGTATAATTACATTGTCCTCTTTACTAAAGGAAAAATGAACGAAAATGAAATAAAGCCTATTAAGACATCGATTCTCAACCATGAGAGAAGATATATCATACACACTATGCAATTTTTAAATTTTATGAACAAGGG
The DNA here is from genome assembly GCA_030180095.1 of Magnolia changhungtana. Lineage (NCBI taxonomy): Eukaryota > Viridiplantae > Streptophyta > Magnoliopsida > Magnoliales > Magnoliaceae > Magnolia > Magnolia changhungtana. The sequence goes on from JASAUF010000096.1 coordinate 3,780,584, forward strand.
CTTCTAAGAGGGAAGTAATTTTTTTAGAGTTACGGAAAAGGGAGAGAGTGAACAATGTCTCAATAAAAATACTACACTTATATTTACATACCTCCATCATAAATAGATTTAAATTGGAGAGTAACATTAATATCTCTTAAGTTATGGTGGTAATGAGGATACCAAATTACCAAATTCCTTCATAATAAGAAAACTAAAGATGCACCATTCAATCAAGTCGATAGAGTGTGAGATCTCTTCGACTGTATTCCTCAATAGGGGAATAACAACATACCAAATGTACAAGTGAGTCAGAAATGATTCATCCTACTTATTAATAGCTTATCATACACTGTTGATATGATTGAACTCAATCAAGCAGATTCGATTCTTTATATGTACATGCACATATTCCAATGCTCTGATCATGACATAAAATTATTTACTTTTGATATTAAAGAAATTGTCTTGAGAAGCTTGATTAATCAAAGTTGTTTGAATATATTAAGATAATAATATACTATTTTTTTAAAACAATTCACGATAAAATCAACCATCCATTCAATTTGATGCCTCATATAAGTCTTTTGTGAATCATCATTATTGTACAATCATTTATGATCCTCCTCTCACCAATCTTCATAACTCAATCTTGATTTAGCCTTTTCCCGACATGCTTTCAAGCTAGTTAGAATTTGAGTGCATGGCTTCGAGAATGTACACTTACACAACATCACCTCATTGTGACATTTTCACATAGATGTTGATATATGAATTTTGGTACTTAGCTAAAACGAGCCTCCACATATTCGATGACATCATTGCACTACATTAACTTAGCTCTAACAGCTTTGAGTCAAACAATGACGTCATCACATCTCAACGATAAAGTAAAAAATCAATGGAAGGTTGTGTCACAAAATTATCATAGTAAGCACAATCCTACTGTAACGCCCTGAAAATCAGGGGTCGAGCATAAGCTCCACTCCCGAGTCCCAACGCATCACTTATGCAACATAGAAAATGATGATTAAATGTTATCCTTGTTAGTGCATTAAACATGAGTAGGATTACACCAAAATAGCATATCATACTCCAGAGACAGTTAAATTACACAAGCGGAAGAACTGTGATAGATATATAAAGTATATAAACTGTTGTAAGTCTCCAGAGTGTGAACATGTTACGAGGTTAAATATATACATATATACTTCCCAAAATGGACCAAAAATGAATATACATGTGTGATTCAAAAAGACAAAATAGCAAGTGTAAGGGCATTTAGTCAACATCCCAGAAGTCCCCGTCGATCAAGTCACGGCTCACATGAACCTGCCTGAAAACTGTATGAAAGAGAATGCCTCCTTGTCATCCTCATAATCCAGCTCCACCTCATAGGCATCGCCTCCACCTGCAACTAAGACAGGGTATGGTTGGTGTGTACAACACCGTCCCGTAACGTGGGAGTGAGTGATCAACTCAGTGGAACCATAAAGCAAAGGTTAACATGTTATCAAATCAGTTAAGCAGTAATGATAAAACAATATAATCAAATATCCATAAGTACTCTGATTAATGCAGGAATGGTATGTATAAATGATGCATGCACTCACCTGCACTCCCCCTGCGATCTTCATCTAACGGTCGCGCATGTCAGTCACTTCCTCAGTGCTCTCTACTCAACGCCAAACGACACATGCAGTGCGGTACATGAGCGTGATTATTAAGTTCTTATTAGTCCTTTTCATACAGCAGGATTGGGAAACTAAAGTACCTCTCTTATATCATTTCCTAAATAATGATCCATTCTAGGGTCGTTAGTCCTAGTAAATCTCATACGATGTTGCGGTTCTAAGTCACTACAAATGGCTCGTCACCTCGATGCAGTGTAGGCCTAGTTTATACTCTAGTTGCTACGAAAAGGCTCGTCGCCTCAACACAGGCTCTGAGTATGCTCGAGGTCACTACAAAGAGCTCGTCACCTTATCAGTGTAGGCCGACAGCTCGAATACAGTGTCCCATACCACCGTATTCGGCTCACAAGACGGTATTGCTCACTGGTCACTACGGAGAGGCTCGTGGCCCTAGCATAGGCTGACAGCTCGACCACAGTGTCCCATACCACCATGTCCGGCTCATGAGTTTGAGCGGATCGAGGTACCAAGGTTAACGGGATTCACTGGAGAGTTTGATACCTTAGGTTCAAGTAGTAGCTTCCATACATGGTGAACATACATCCTGTCAATCGGGTTGCTTGACGAGCTCGACTGGTACGAGCATACGTCAAGCCGATCGACATGGAGCGCATAAGTACTCCATATGGCCTAACCACTGCCAACAAGTAGCGTACGACTCGAATTCATCGAACACGTCCTTTGTGGGAAAACAACCTCAGTCACCTTATCAAGGCCTATTACCGATTGCCTGGACTATACTGTAGTCCCAAACACATCCAATTCCAATAAGTATCCATATGAAATAGTTAAAGCAGAAATAAACACATAATTTCAATCATACAATCATTTGAGCATGTTGTGAAATGCAACATAACATGTATTAGGGCGAATCCTTTCGCCAAGGAGTTGTTACACATACAACTAGTATATATTTGCGGCAATTTATCATGGTAAACACAATTTTAAATTCCATACGTATACGATCATTTTTACCAACACCTAGAATACAATATATTCAACATAGTTCATATATATTTGTAAAGTGAAACAAGCATCGCATTTAGCATGTGAAATGACACCCACATCAGTTATAAATCATTAACCGGCTTTGAAAGACTTGAAAACCATAACCTAAACGTTTATATTCCGCACCTTACGCCGGTAAACGTGTAACGAATTCAGTTTAAACGCTAAGTCTTTGTCTATGGCACCACAACAACCTATAACAGGAAATAGGTTAGCTAATTCACCTATTACACTATCTGAAACCCTAAAGCAGATTAGGGTTATGTTTTCTTACCTAAGAACGGGATCGGTGCGATGCAGGAATGACGGTTAAGCACATGGAGCATCAGAGAATGATCCCTACAACTCTCTCAGCCTCTCTCTCTCTCTCTTCCTCACTTTCTTCTTCTCTTTTCTCTCCTCTCCCTTAGGGTTTGCAAAATTCGTATGGCATGGGAGAGAGAGGGTTTAAGCCCTTTATATAGGCTCAAAAGTGAGCTCAATGGTCCCAGGGCCATGGTATACTTAGGTTATAGCCAAAATCCTTCCGTTCTGGCTCAACGGAGCACTTCTGGAAGCTCCTTTTCTACGTGCGGTCGGACTTAAGCTCCATGACCTTGGATCTAGGTCAAGTTGAGTTTTCGGTACGATCGGATTTACAGATCGACCATGGCGGACCAGTTTCAATTCAACGATCACCGGTACTCGATCAGGGCCACAAGTGCACTGACATATGTGGAAAATTTCTCCTGATTTGAGGGTGTATTTGGGTCAGATTCAAATGGTCTGAATCCTTATATTTGGCCCGCAAGTGACACGTCTTAGTTTACTTTAGTTTGGATTTTATTCTTAAAGATATTTATGTTTCTCACACACTTTACTCGGGGCTCAAGTTGTGTGTTTCTGGACACTGTTAGGACTTGATTTTCGGGATGGTCGTCAAGCCCAACAAGGCGGTTATAATCGTTTAGTTTCGTGGTAATCGGACTTTCGACGTGCGGTCCAGGTTCGATACGGAGCTTCATGATGCTCCCGAGAGCAACTGGGTAATGAGATTAATCCTAAATTATAAGGTAATGTAGCGTCAACGATTCTGCAAGTTTTGGGTCTTACAGTTCATATTTAAAGTGATTAGTACGAATTTCACAAGTAAACTAGTTTAGCACTAGCTAATACTCGCCTAATTTTTAAAGGATTTAGTCATGTATGATTTCTGCCTGAGGTGGTACTCGGGCCTTTGTAGTTTGTATAAAAGGTGATTCAGGCTATTAATACTTAATTAAATTACGCCCTAATCATGGCAGAATAAGGTCCTAGGGCAGTTCTACGTCCGAGGACGTCTGTTGCCAAGTTAGGAAAAATCCGGGGTGTTACACCTACACCTCTCGGGTCTGGAAAAATTAGGTCCACATGCCTATAAATACTCCCATTAAGCACTCATTCCAAGATAATACACAAGAGAGAGAGAGAGAGAGATATGACATAAAAGAAACAAAAAAAAAAGCCGACAAGTAGAAGGACTAAGTAGGAGTTAAACTTTAGAACTTCAATACACTCATAAGAAGAGCCTCACTCGCTTGATCCTTCCACCCTCTTCATTGGGAGAACTCTACTCTATCCGTTAGGTAAAGGCCTTGAACCATGTGTTAAGGCTTCACAAATGAAAGCTCTGATGCCATGCATCTCCGCTAGGGACCCAAATGAAGGTAAAGGCCTTGAGCCATGCACTAAGGCCTCACAAATGCAAGCTTCGATGCCACACATCATGCACGTAGACCCTTCAGTAATACTCATGTCTAACTATAAAATTCTACTTTAACCTTTCAAAAGGCTATATAGGTGCAGACAACATAAGATGGACCTTTCACAAAACTATACCCCAGATTGGGCGCATACTCCTTTATAGTTAATGCCCGGTGCATGTCTCATCACTTGATAATGAGAGATAGAGAAGAGTTTTCCACATATCTTTATCATATAAGCCTGTAACATCTTGAGTTTCAGGAGTTGAGCACGAACTTGATCCCCGATATTCTGGGTGTCATTTATGCTTTATAAAAGCATGAATTGACTTTACTTTTAACCTGATATTTGACCAATCATAAAACTAAGTTAAACAATGAAGTATACTCTAAAATGAATGTATCTAAAGTAAGTAACAATCCAAAATATATAATGTCCATCCATCCAGAGCATAGGGTCCACAACTGGGGCCCAATATATAATTCCAAAATAAACAGAAAAAGTATCATAACCATAATATAGCTAACAAAAAGAATATCTGCCAAGTCCAGCTGTAAGTGAGCCGACTACAATTGGCCATCAAAAAGCTGGAAGTAGGAGAACTCTAAATCCATGTGCACGTCCTCCAATGCATCTACCTTAGTAACCCCTGTATCTGTAACAATGTATCATTGGTATTTTAAAACATCGTCCCAGAGTGAGAGTGAGTGATCAAGCTAGTGGTTCCATTTATTTCAAGTTGTACATGTTGTCAATGCAATTAATGCAGGTAATGATATCACAAATAAACAAACAATTTCTATATAATTTTGTTAGGTACATAAATGTTATAATGAAATGATGCATGAGCCTTACAATCCAACACTCCATCAACAAGCGACTTCAACGCCTATTTCGCAAATGCCAAAACTCCCTCATCACACCACTCCAACTCCATTCATATACTACTTAACTTAATGTAATGCGTCTCGTCACCAATATTACCAATAAGTGCAAATGATATCCATGATTGGCCAGATACTTATTAGGTCATATTCATTCAACATATTTGGGAAGCAATAGCACCACCATTATATCATGGGTCTCATTCATATCACAAGGCTCGTAACGGTCATAGCGACTACCCACCCGTATCCCTTGATTCATTTTTAATTTCATCACCCCATTTAATCACACGTGACAAACAAGTTGCTTTCATCATTGCCCAACGGTCACTATGGGGAAGCTCGTCACCCCAGCGCAGGCCCACAACTCGAACACAATGTCTCATACCACCATGCTCGACTTATGAGTTTTTAGGACCATATTGCTAACGATTATAAGGAAACTCATTCAAGGAGAATGATGGTATCATAAATTCAATCGAGCATTATCATACATTATGAATACAATATGATTATTCATATATTAGGATCCGATTGAAATGGAAAAACCCCAACGTAATCGGCAATGGGTGCAAAGTATCTCGTGTAGTGTAGCTATTGTCGATCATTCATGTTCAACTCTGGTCGATCAAACAAGCCTAGAGTGGTCGACCCAATGCTGGTCACCCCTTAACTTAAACATTTTGCAGAGCCGATTTCACAATAATAACAATTCTAATTATTAGGCAATATTTAGCAATTTGTAGAATAACAAGGTGAGTCAAACATTTATATTTGCTAACCAAAGCATTCTAGATAATCATTAAGTAACGTGTCAATGTAATGTACAAGGCTTTAATTCAAGGATTTTATTCATTTATATATTTTATCAAATATATTAACTACCAAAAGCAAGTAATAATGAAATTTACAATAACAAAGTCTAGTAATGTTAGCACACAAATTTCTAATTACAACATAAATTCATTAACTGAGGTCTTCAAGGGTTGATAAATGGAAATGTAGAAGGAAATGGTCTGCACCTTGTCATGGTTCACCCAACTTTTGTGTACTAACTAAAAGCCATCGCCATACCCATCACTAATAAAATTTCATTCAACCCTTGTTGTAACCATACCCACTAATTTTAAAACCGCTGCCAGTGTCTCACCATCAACATGCCATCTTTATCACTGTTATTGAAACCCATTTAAAGAAAAACCATGTTTATAATCACTCATCTTGTGAAATTGGCTACCATGCTCCACCACCATTAATATCTTCAACTATTGTCATCACCACTCGCATCATAATTTTCATTGTCAGCCATCTCTTCAACTACACATGCCCAATTACACTACCCAGTTGCTAGATCTAAAGATGATTTTCAATATTCCATTGTTAATAATTTTCTCTCTTTTACTTATAAAAGGAAGAAGAAGAAAATTTAAGGATAAAAACACATTTATCTTTTTATCTTCTTCTTGGTGCCTTGAGCATATTAATTTTGATGCAACTCACCTTCAACCGAGCCTATCCCAAACCCTGTTTAAAGTTCCTACACTAGCTTATCTAATCTATTCTTTATTCACAATAAATATGATTAAAAGAAATGGAAAAAAATTCCAGCTGATTTGACCATACATAATGTATGTCACAACCATTCAAGTTAGACCACATGATCTTTATTTGTCACCATATTATCTTCAACCATTAACTGCCTAAAATAATAAATTTGAACATTGGTAAATTTTGCCAAGTCGTTTATGCATCTCTATTGTATCGTGTGTTCACATTGTGATGAAATAACTAAAAGTGTTGACTATCTCTATTTAAGTGTCAAATCATTTATAGATCGATCGCTCATTACCACTTGCATAAGGACACGAAATAGGTGTAAAAAGTGCTATGCATGTCTATTAAGTGATCGATACCACAAACGATGTACTCTTAATGTAGAAGATTAGTTAAGAAATGATGATGATCATAAAAAAGATAATAAATCAATATCATTAACTAGCGAATAGAGTTATTGAATAAAGATTGCGGCATCCAACCCCCATGAAAGCAATTTGACCTCCCTAAAACACCATAATGGTATTATTCTCAAAGTGAAACGTGATTTGTATAACGACACATTAAACCTTGATGAGATTCTCCAATTCAATAAGGACTTTACCAATGGTATGAATTTCATTGAGGAAAAAATATTCAATGGAGAACATAAAGAAGATGAATATGAGAAACAATTTACTACTTCACATTCATCACGTAATGTATGTAGTTATTAGCAGATAGAAAAATCACAGTATACTCTTTTGTGTACTAACTAAAAGTATTACCTATGTTAAATAGAAGTCATATTGACTTTAGTATCATAGTAGGTAAACTGGAGGGGGATGAGACATCACTTTGGATGTTGTTGATTTACTACGTGATGATTTTATTGAAAAAGACTAGAGTCATGGTATTTATTTCAGTCGAGATTAGGCCTCTTTGCTAAGTGTTCTTTGAAGAACCAATTTTTAATGAGGAACTTGAAGAATATGAATATGAGGTTGTTGGAGTAGTAATTGAGCCCTTTAAAACCGAGATATTAATTCAGTGATAATAGTAGTACATTATATAAGGTTTATGTTATCGTTGTTAGGCTACCTTATAATTAAATTTTGATGATATGTTTTCTCTAACCTGAAGAGTATTATAGAGTCAACTTCTAAATTAAGATCTTTGAATAGCCCGTGACTGGACCATTCATAATCCTATTAATAGCCCATGTTAAGATATTAATAATTCAATTTGTACTAAACAATGTGGCTATTTTTAGTCTATTACTTTGTTTTAGTTCAAAGGTATTTAGAGACTTTAACATTATCATAGTTTGTGTGGATGATAAATTATAATTTTCTATTTTTTAAGTTAATAAATTGAAATCGAGTTTTTCACCATACCCATGCATTTATGTGTTCTAGAGTATGCGTTGAAGGAAAATATCATCATGTTCCAAAACTTCTACTAGCCCTTACGATCTAGCAAAAATAATGGACAAAGTGGATGTCACATGAACATTCTCGTGGACCCACATAGATTTGGGTTACATAGGCTTTGTGTAGTGGGGTTAAACTTAATTCATAGATTTTATCTCATTTTCCAACAAAAAAACATCCACTCCACAAATGAGCCTTCATCACCAAAACTCAAGTGTGCCAAATCACAACCTATCAGTATATAAGGTATGGCCCGAATGAGACATATGAGACACGTATAATATACTCATCATGGTTCACTCCAAAATGTGATTGACACTATTCTATTATCTAAATATCAAAACGTACATGTTTATGCTTCTCTCCATCAGGAGTAGATTAGGTGCGGTCCTGTCCTCATATGCAACTTTCGTGGACACCAAATCTAGTTCCTTGATTGTGGGGCCCATTGTGATGTTGACCATATATTTTGCCAGATTATTTTTGGGCATGAATCCAAACATGTTGCAAATCCGAATCTCTGGTGGACCACACCGTAAGAAACAGTGGCGATTGACAATTAAAACTTTTTATATGCCATAAAAGTTTTGGATCAAGCTGATATTTTTGTGGTCCTTTCATTCATGTCTATGTGACCTTATCAACAGGATGGATGCAAATAAACATTCCAACGGCCCCCAAGAAGTTTTTAATGGTCGATGTTCAATCACCACTGTTTCTTACAATGGTGTGGTCCACCTGAGGTTTGGATTTGCTTCCATTTTTTACTGATGCCCTAAAATAATATGTAAAAATATATGTACGACATTGATATATGACACATACATCATGGTGGCCCCACAATCGAGGATCCACCAAAGATCCCTCTCGGCCTCACCTAACACGATGCCGCTAATTATGGGCCCCACCTTGATGTATGTGCAATATATTCACACCATCCATCCATTTTTTCAGATGATTTTATGACACGATAATAAAAATGAATCAGAACCAAATCTCAGGTGGACCATATTAGAGGAAACAATGATGATGGACCATTAAAAACTTCTTCCGTGTCCACGAAAGTTTTGAATCAAGTTGATGTTCGTTTCTTTTCTTTTGTACATGTCTCTAACATTGGTTGTAAAATAAACTTTACGATGGGCCTTAGGAAGATTTTAATGTTGGACATTCAATCACCATTGTTTTATGTAGTGTGGTCTACCCTTAGTGTTACGTTCTAATTTTCATGGCTCGAGTTTACACTCGTGCCCGATAATTTCTGCATGTTAATGAAGTAATAATTTTTTATTTCAAAATCATACCTTGTTTTTTTTTTTTCATTCAGATCATATACACGAATGTACCCATTCGCGAAGGTACCTAGATTCAGTCTCTAAATTTCACGTCTAACTTAACAATTTCAATGGGGAACGTGAATATAGGTTTCTAATTCCTTAACTTCCTAGTTCATTTTGGAATTAACCTAAATATATGTATCTAATTCATAATCATATCCTAGTCGTGTAAAACTTATGGTCTCTGCCCTCAGGCCCAGTTAATCTCATTTTCATGCTTTGATACCAACTATTACGACTCGAGTTTATACTCGTGCCCGAGAATTCTAAGTGTTAATAAAGTAATAATTGATTATTTTAAAATCACACCTTACTTTTTTTCTTTTTCATTTAGGTCACATTCATGAAGGTACCCATTCATGAGAATAAAACCAACCATACTATAATTCTGATTCACTTTAAACATAAAAGTTCAATTAATCATTTAATACCCACTCATGTGGAAGCTTATTACAAATATCCAGATTTGCAGCATGAAACGTAAATAAGGTTAAATTAAAATGTAACTATCAACAACATAATCCCACATCATTTGTAGTCTTTCATAGGGAGATCATGTATCGCCCATATCTTTAACATGTGCATCATCTGCATCATATATATGGTTGGAGAAGGTTAATACCCTACTCATAGTAATGCTTATCCTTCAAGATTAACACAATTTAAGTAATTCCTCAAAGTAAGACAACATAAAGTTTTCGATACTTTCCGTACTTCACTACGAAGGATATCGGTATGCGTAACCAACCTATATGAATCATGCCTAGCATAGTGTGTGTGGCTCATCATACATAATGACCTATATATTGTGGAATATAATTCATAAAAATCTGGCTCGTTCTGTATCTCATAACTACAAAGATTCATCGGCGTGTCTGATACTACTGTGGATTTACGTGAACACTTCGAGACGGCACAACACAGATTAAATGAATTACGTAACACGATTTGCTCATGGAGCGACTAATTGTGACATTCAATCCTAGAAAGGTAATATAAAATGTATTGTGAATTACTTACATCGATGTGTATACCACTATCCAAATTCAAGGATTTACGCATCGATCAAGAGGGTCACTACCCAGAGTGCATTACGTCCATAATAAATATATATAAGTCATAAGTTGTCATACCTTCAACACATCACTTATATCAATAGAGAAATAAGTCGAACCATAAGAGTTTAGAATTCTAAGATGCATGCCTAAGTCATAAAATAATGTAGGTAGCACAATGCTAACCTAATAAAAGAGGAAGGTAGCATTAGGTTAACTCAATAAAAGAGAAGAGTAGCATTAGGCTAATTCAACAAAAATAAGGAGAGATGAACAAAAGCCAACTCAATATGGAGTGGAAACATGTGTTTCTCTCAAAATCGGCGAAGGGCAAGGCTTATACCCATTACTCATGAATTCATAAAAAGTCTAGTGGTATTTTCATGGACTAATTAATATGAAAATTATAATAAAATAAAATCAATGGGGTAAAAAATTATCCTTACATTTCAAAGTGAATTCATGGGCACGACAGTGCGATTTTGGGTCAGATGAGTCACTTTTTTTTTACACACCCCCACACACTCACACCGTAGTGGAATTTCACCACCTATGGGTATTCAAACCCTTGACAAGGTGTTGATACTCAGTAGAGAAATAAGTTAGATGGGTCACTTGATAAGTCCAAATTACTCCAAAAGTGAGTCCCGCTGCCCTAAGGTTTAAAATGTAAATTTTAGGTCAGATTAATGTTAGTAAAATCATATGATTTTCAGAAGTAACTATCCAATTCATTGGATGCACAAACTATGCACCGTTTGGGACCCAAACGCGTGTAGTTTCACGATTTAATGTATAATTTTGTGATCCGACCCAAAAAATATGTCCAACATGATTAAAATCATATATCAAACATAATTCCAACATGGATAAATAATTTATAATTATCCACCAACTTATTAACATGGAAATCACATTAAAAATCAAATTATACACAACTTTAACGCAAAAATAAGAGAACTATATATAAATTTAACTTAAATTGGTGAAAGTTTAAACAAATTCCTCAACTTAGCCTTAGATGCAAACCCTAAATAGATCTCGACGTAGAAAATTTTTTACATGAACTACAATATCGCTCGAGCAAGAGGGAGACACCACACGTATAGAGAATGAAAAAATAGATGAGTATCTAGGTTTGGATGTCTCTCTCTCTTCGTTGGACATTTAGGAAGGTGGGCATGCGTCGGTTTGTGAGTGGAGAAGGGGCACACACCTTCTTTTGTAAAGGAGGGGGAGTGACAGGGGGTGTGTCGCATTCCACTTGAATTGTGTTTCTCAAATTTGTCTTTTCTAGCAATTTTTATTTTAATCTAATTCGTTCACAATGTTAAGATCGTCAAATAGAGACAGTATATAATTCTCTTGGTAATCCAAGACTTAGATTGACTTATCTTGAAAATTCGCTGGGTTTCAAAACGGACTTGATCTCAATTAACGGTCCACGCTTAATGATCAGGGCCCAATTTTAGAAAGAATATGCAATCAAGATAGGCAAATGGAAAAATTTTGGTGGTTGATCAATGGTGGAAAAGGCCTAAATCTAAAATTTCACTTGTCGTGACGAAAGGAAGAAATTGGCTTTAAGGCGGTCATCATTCAACGATGTAGGATCATAAATTGGAGTCTAAATTTTGTATAATATCTTAGTCATATGAGGCCGAAGTGTGGTCTAAATTTTAGTGTTGATTAATGGTGGAAAGTAGATAATTTGGAAGGTTCAGATTTAGAAAAAGTTGATAAGCCCAAAATGGTTAACTTCGTATATAAGGAAAAGCCTACCAAAGTGGGGTTCTCATATTTCACACTCGGTTCATATGACGGGCAATCAAAGTTGTTCATATGAAGGGAAATATCTTACTACAATTACCTACGAACTTTCTTTACTTGATAGATACTAAAATCAAGGGTTAAGGGACTGATTTGTCAATTGGACCACTTATACTCTGATCTAAGGACTAAAATTCTATGTGTATGGTTAATTTATAATAGATAGGCACGGGACAAATTTTCACATGAAATGGATCATAAGAACCGTGTGATATGGAATTCAATGGTCTAGATTAATGACATTTTTATAATTATTATTATTAATTGAAGAGTTTTGGAAAATCTAATAATTCTACATGATTATAGGTACATTTCTAAGATATTCTTACAAAAGAATGCATATCTAAATCATTACAAATAAAGATTTATTCACCAAAGAAACTAAATTTCTCATTAATTAAGGGGAGATACATATATCAAATAACGAGATAAATATAGGCTAAAACGGTAACATCTGGGATGTTATGATTGATTATATTTAGGTTAAAGAATAGATGTAAGGTTAGGATAGGCTAAATTAATAACATACACATGTATATACTAAATTAAATTTTATGGTAGTACTCGAGAACTTTCAATACTCGAGTATCGAAAAGTTTGAGGTGTTATAATCTACCACCATTAAACAAAATTTCGTCCCCAAAATTTAATTATTTCTACCATGTATACTGATTCATTATGTTTAAGTTTTCATTGTATTCCTTGTGAGGTAGATATATATGTCTAGGTATGTACAAGTGCATATAATTAGCTACACAAAATTAGGTCACTACAGTTATAAACCGGAGCCGTCCAAACATATAGACGATTCACGTTAGAATCGTGGTTTGCCAGTTCAAGTGCAAAACTGTTCACAAATTACGATTTGTGAACAGTGGAACTGCAGTTTAATTTTTTACTTATTTACCCCTATTTTTTTAATAGAAATTAGGGCAATTTTGTCATTATCATAACAATAGAATCTTAATCGTCTCCAAAATTCCAAGTCTCTTAAGTCGCTTCTCTCTCTCTCTCACGTCTCTTAGTCTTCCACTATTCCTCTTCTCATGTCAACAAGAGGTACATTCTCTCACTCTCTCACACACACTCTCCCCTTCTTCTCTAATTTCTCCTCCTCTTTTTTTTTTTTTTTTTCTTTTTATAGTTTAGAAACCAAACTTCGGATACACGTTGTATTTTTTATCACCAGCAAGTCAAATTTGTAAGATGATCAATATAAATGATGATGATTATGAGGGACTGAATTTAATATCGGCGGAGATTTCATTTGTAGAAGAAATTGAAGATGAATCTCAAGTGTTAATTGCCACCCCCCTCAAAAGGTATGTAACTATTGTTAGAGATTGGAAAGATAGCAATGTTGGGGATTGTGTTGCGGAATCATACAAAGATGAATTTAGGATAGCAATCCAAGAGCACCAAGCAAACACAAGAGAACACAAAGATTTAATGTGGAAAACCCTTTCAGGAAAAGACCACGGCACAAAGCGATAGATCTTCACTATGAAAGCAGAAATTACAAAGAAAATGGATTTATCAGATTTGAGCAATCCTCAAATCTCTCCCTTGCTCCACCCTTTTAGAAAGCCATAGAATACCTCCTAATCCCGTTTACACCCTTATATATAGTTGTAGAAAGAATCTCGAACAAAATCGGAAAGAATCCTAAACTAAATCGGAAACAAATCCCGCACTTACACAGTTTTGCGAAAAAAATATGCGCATAATCTGATTAGATTTAAGACATTAAATACAACAATCTCCACCATGTCTTCAATCATTGCTTCATTACTGCTTCTTGTGTACACTCCGTCCTCCTATTACGCCATCGCCAAGCTTAGAGAAGTTGCACAGAACTTGAACTTCTCTGTAGGAACAACCTTGGTGAGCATGTCTACTGGATTTATGCTAGTATGAATCTTCTCTAGAGTTACGTCTCCTTCCTCAAGTACCTGTCAGATAAAATGGTAATGAACATCAATGTGTTTAGTATGAGAGTGATAAACAAAATTTTTAGCCAAATTGATAGCGCTCTCACTATCACAATTAACCAACACGACCTCTTGCTGAAGTCTCAACTGATTTATCATGCCTCTTAACCAAACACCTTCCTTAAATATTTTCGTCACTACTATATATTCTACTTCGGTAGTGGAAAGTGCCACCACGAACCAAAGCTTCGACATCCAACTAATTGCTACACCTGCTAATACAAACGAGTATCCCAAAATTGACTTTCTAGAATCTACTCTATCTGCGTAGTCTGAATCCACATACCCTATTAACTTTGTCATTGTCTTCTCAAAAGTTAAGACATAGTCTTTTGTACCTCAAATGTATCGAAGTAGCCATTTCACCGCTACCTAATGTTTCTTGCCGGAGTTTGACATGTATCTGCTCACAACACCGACTGCCTATGAAATATCTGGTCTCGTACAGACCATGACATGCATTAAACTGTCAACCGCATTCAAATAAGGTACATGAGATATAAACTACTTTTCCTCATTTGATTTAGGACATTCTTTTGAGGAAAGCTTAAAGCGAGCCGCGAGGGAACACTCACTAGCTTTGCCCGATCCATCCCATACTTGATCAGTACCTTTTTAAAGTATTCTGCCTGTGATATCCAAAGTCTGCTCATCTTCCTGTCTCTATGAATATCTATGCCGAGAACCCTCTTTGCAGCCCCCAGATCTTTCATCTTGAATATTCCTGATAATCGAGTCTTCAGTACATTGATTTTAGACATATCATGACTGGTGATCAACATATCATTAACATACAATACTAGGATGATGAATTTTTCATCACTCAGTGTCTTGTAATAGACATAGTGATCGTATTTACTCCGGATAAATTTCTGACTCAACATGAAAGAATCAAATTTTTTATACCACTGCCTAGGTGACTGTTTAAGGTCGTACGGTGAGCTCATTAACCTACAAAACTTTTTCTCTACCTCTTTAACTTCGTAGCCCTCTGCTTGCTTCATGTAGATCTGCTCTTCCAACTCCCCATGCAGAAAAGTAATCTTGACATTCATCTGTTCCAGCTCGAGATCGTATTGGGCAACCAACACCAACACGAATATGATGGATACTTGTTTAACCACTGGCACGAATATCTCTGTAAAGTCGATTCCTTCTCTCTGAGCATACCCCTTCGCTACCAGCCTTGCTTTGTATTTATCCTATTTCCTATTGAATAACTACTTGCATCCGATCGCTTTTCGGTTCCCTGAAAGCTCCACCATCTCCCATGTGTGATTTTTGTACAATGAGTCCATCTCATCATCTATAGCCGCCTTTCACTTTGCTGCATCAGGCTCATCAAGAGCCTCCTGAATAGTTGACGGGTCCCTCTCATCTGTAATGAGTGCATATGCGATATTAGAGTCGTCATTGTATCTCGCCGGTAACTTGCGATCACGCGGTAGATTCCTTCTTACAGGTGGTTGCTCCACCTACTCTTGTACCTCTGTCTCCACATCTGTTTTTATCTGAGTATCATTTATGTCAATCTGGACATCTACGATCAACCTTTCTGGTTCCTCTTGCTCCTCTTGATCATTCTTGCGGAATAAGGAGCTTTCATCGAATCTGACGTTACGGCTAGTTATGACCTTACGTATGACCTTGTCGAATAACCTGTAACCTTTCACACCAACACCATAACCAATAAAAATATATTTTTTGGTTCTATATATGGTCTAGCTTATCTCTCTCAACTGACGGTACATGAGTGTAAGCCTCACAACCAAATACGCGCAAATGTGAGTAGTCCAGCTTATGACAACTCTATACCTCCTCTGGGATTTACATTCAATTGCTGTATACGAGGATAGATTCACCAAATAGCAAGCCGTATTAAAGGCCTTTGTCCATAGGTTCTTGTCCAACACAACATTACTTAACATGCATTTGGCCCTCTCCAAGAGAGTCTGATTCATCCGTTCAGCCACACCATTTTATTATGGCATGTGGTGCACTGTGGTGTGCCTGATGATCCCTTCATCCTTATAACATTCATTAAACTCCATGGAAGTAAATTATTTACCATTTTCAGTCCTTAAAACTTTTATTTTTCACCCTGACTATTTTTTCACCATTGTCTCTCATTGTTTGAATTTGGTGAAAACTTCAGATTTATATTTCATGAAGTAAACCCAAACTTTCCTAGAGTAGTCGTCAATGAATGAAACAAATCATAACGACCCCTAAATGGAAACCTCTGGCGATGGCCCCCATACATCAAAGTGCACATAATCAAGTACTCCCTTGCATACATGTTTTTCAAAATTAAAAGATAATCTAGATTTTTTACCATATATACAATGCTCGCATATATCTAAATCAGAATTTTTAAAAGCTGGAATCAAACAACGATCAGATAATACCTTTATGCCCCACTCGCTCATGTGGCCGAGACGAGCATGCCACATGTGTACAGATGTGAAATCTGCAATAGCCGTTGCCGCTCCACTTGTTGAAGTGTTCCCGATCAACCTGTAAAGGTTTTCATGATTTTACTCTCTTATAACTACGAGTGCCCCTTTTGAAACTTTAAGGATACTATTAATACTAGTGAACTTGCGCCCTATAGCCTCGAGTGCACCGAGAGAAATCAGACTTTTTTCTATATCAGGAACACGCCTGACATCAGTCAAGGTATGCTCTATCCCATCAAACATCTTGATGCTCACAATACTAATAGCCACAACATTACAGACATTGTCATTACCCAAAAAGACCTGTCCACCATCTCATTCTTTGTAACTTGCGAACCAACTCTAATAAGAAGTCATGTGATATGATGCTCTTGTGTCAAGGATCCACTCATCTCTAAGATTGTCATACAAGTGTCTGACCATAGACACAGATAGAACATCATCTCCACTTGTTTCTTCATCAGATGTGACAACATTGGCCTCCATGGAGGAAGCATCTAAGTTTTCTTTCTTTACTTTAGGATTTGTACAATCCTTCTTCATGTGTCCATTCATCCCACAATTCAAGCACTTTAGTTTTCATTTGCCCTTGCCCTTAGATTTGGATCTAGGTCTTGAAGATCTTATACCTCATTCAGTATTTCTTCTTCTCGTAAATAGTGCATCGGAAGATGTCCTCATGCCACCGTTTAACTTTCTCATGGCCTTCCCTTGAAGGGCTAAGATAATAGTGTTGACACTTAGGGTTTTATTTGCGATGTACATTATATCCCTGAATGACTCATATGATGCCAGAAGAGAATTCAACAATATACGTGCTTGTTCCTCATCTTTGATTACTTCATATCCAGCAGTTTGTAAACTAATTTATTAAAGTTTTTGATGTGGGCCTCCAGATTCCCACCCTCTGCCATCTTGAAGATATACCATTGTAGCTTCAAGTGTAGGCAATTTTTAGAGGATTTTTTCACATAGATATTCTCTAACTTCGCCCATAAACTAGCCGCAGTTTTCTCCCTCAAAACATTGTAGAGAACCTCATCCATGAGACATAAACGAATGAAAGCTAAAGCATTCATGTCAAGAGTATTCCAGTATTCGTCATTCATAGTCAATTTCTGCTCCTTAAAAGCCTTAACTTCGCATCGCTTGGTTAATAGACTAATCATCTTGATCTTCCATAACTCAAAATTATTTTTGCATGAGTACTTCTCAATATTAAACTTGGCGTTTCTCATTGATGCTAATCCTACAGATTCAAATATGTGCCCCAATATTGCTCTGATACCACTTATTGGGGATTGTGCTGTGAAATCACACAGAGATGAATCTAGGATAGCAATCTAAGAGCACCAAGCAAATACAAGAGAACACAAAGATTTAACGTGGAAAACCCTTTCAGAAAAAAACTACGACTCAAAGTGACAGATCTTCACTATGAAAGCAGAAATTACAAAAAGAAAGGACTTACCAAACTTGAGCAATTCTCAAATATCTCCCTTGCTCTACCCTTTTAGAAACCCTAAAACCCTTTTAGAAAACCTTAAAATCCCTTAGAATTCCTCCCAATCTCGTTTACATATATATATATATATATATATATATATATATATATATATATATAGTTGTAGAAAGAATCCCAAACAAATTCGAAAAGAATTTGAAACGAAATCGAAAACAAATCCCGCACTTTCGCAGTTTTGTGAAAAATCTGCGCAGAATCTGATTAGATTTAAGACATCAAATACAATAAGCAATGCTTGGAAATTGATTTGTAAATTTTCTTGTAAGTTTGATACTTATATTGGACATATTTATGTATTAGAGCCTACTTGATTGGGTTGTTACTTGGACAAAAGTCACAAGGAATAGCATTATGTCTAATGATAAATAAGAAAGAGAGGGAGAATATGAAAAAACAAGAGGAAGAAGCTAATAGAGTTTTTGGTGATAGTAAACATAAAATATCCATTCCAAGTATTTCTATTATTCCACTAATATGCAATACTCCTCCATGACAATGGGAAGAAAAGTATCCGTGATATGTTTCAAATGGGATACTTTTTAATGTGACAAAATCTCATTTTTTGAGTCGATATGGTGAGGGCTATTAATGAAGTACCCAAAAGATAAAAGCCATTATGTAAAAAAGAGATAAGGACACCACTTCTTACTAAGGAGAAAACTAAAGTAGAGCATGCCCTTATGCCTATAAAGCAACAATGACCAACTTCTGGGGTTTTATTTGTTTCTAACAATTGGACAAACATCAAAAACCAAACATTGATCAATGTAATAACAATTTTAGGAGGTAGGGCAATTTTTATTAGTGGTGTTAATTGTTGTGGAGATGAGAAGTCGGGTGAATTTATAGCTGAGATTTTGCTTATAGATATTGAAATTTTGGAAACATGAAGTGTAATACAAGTGTTGTTTTGATAATGCATATGCTTGTAATATTGCTGGAACAATCATTGAGAAGAGACACCCTCATATTTTTTAGTCTAGTTGCATGTCTCATACATTGAGCATATTGATAAAGGATATTGCAAAATCCAAGCATCCAAGCGTGGCTTTTGTTTATGATAGTTATGAGAAGGCAAAGGATATTGTTACATATATAAAGAATCATGGTTCGACTTTGCGTATATTTCAAATATTTTTAGTAGTAGATGTGATTCAAGTTAAAAAGGCAACATTTGGACATCATTTTATAGTTTTGGAGTGCATTGTGTAGGTGTAAAATGATGAATGGGAGAAGATATATATATATATATACATATATATATATATATATGTATATATATATATATGTGTGTATATATATATATATAAAGGTCGGTCAAAGTCAAATTTGGAGCATGTAGAGGTAAAGAGAGTTATTTTGGATGGTGATTTTTGGAACAAGGTTAAGACTATAGGCATTCACAAAGCTAAATTGGAAGATAATTTGATTTCGTGACTTAAATAGAGCTGTAATTATAGAAGTTTCCCAAAAGGTGGATACGACGTTAAGATGTAGATAGGGATGCTGAGGTCTTCCTTTCCTGACACCCTTTAGAGAAGCTGTGATGGGGCTGTAACTTCTATCGGTGGTGTTGGATTGGGGACCCAGCCCTATTTTATAATAAAGAGGGTAGAGGAGTTTGAAACCCATCAAAACTCCTCTCCCTATGGTTGCACACGAATTTGACAATCCTAGTTCTTCTAAAATAATGTACGTGCATCACAGTTATAGCACTCCACCCCTTACACTAATTTCTAAATGTATCACAACTTAGTGGGGCCCACTGGTATACCCAATCACATTATCCAACCCTTTGGACAACCCAGACCGTAGATCCATAAGACCCATCTTATAGAATTCTTACATTAAGGTGACATTATCTCATAATGATGAAATGTATCAAGCTGTCAAAGATCTTGTTATGGCATAATTGGATAAGATGAATCTTCCTTTACATAGTCTTTCATATTTTCTTGCACTTTATTATTATTCATACTCTTAGTTAACATGTTTGACTTTAGGGGAGATAAGAGGAATAAGCCCAACGCCAATCTTGATGTACATCGATCTTTTTTTACTGCTTTGAATCGATTTGTAATGGGTCTAAGGGAAGCATTTGTAGTCGGTCAGCAACTTAGTGATTTTGTGAGCAATAAGGGTATATTTTCTTATCTCGAAGCTATCAACGACATAGAGATGGTGTTTGCAATATAATGGTGGGATTTATATGGTGTGAGTGCTCCTAAGCTTCATAACATGATGAATTCTGATTGGACAGAATCTTTGGTTTTAAGTCCATCATAACCATCAATTATTGACACAAACAGGGAGGATTATGAGCCGTTGTATAAGAATTAGGACAGTTTTGTTAATGATGATAATTTAGAAAATGACATTGCAAGAAGAAGGAGAGTATGTTTTGCTTTATGATGATGTTGTTTCGTATGATGCTCTATGGCCTCCACCTTCTAGCATTGCAGTATTTAGCTTAACTCTTCACGCTCAAACTCAAGGATCATCCATTCCATTAAAGCATAAAGGCATTGGGAGATTGCACATGGCAAAAGACCACGTGTGGGATAGATGTGTCACTTCTACTTTCTCATTTTATTTTTTAAGACCATTTCTTTTGTTTTTTGAACTATTAAAATGATAAAATTTGTTGATGCAATTTTTGGCTCACCCCCTTCGGTACTCTTGAACACATGCACAGGAAGAGGACAAAGGAGACCCTGGCTAATGCAGGGGTCCCTCCGATGCTAAAGTCAGGCCTAGAATCTGGGTCTAACAGTTTCGTAAAGGGTATAGGGGTGAGAATGTGCATACCTTTCACCTTTAGGTGTCCCTTATTTATAGAAAAGATATGACCCCGTGGTTTCGGGATCCTTCCCTAGAATGTAGGAGATTTATCGTTATCCAAGATGATCCCAAGATCCTAGGTCTCCTAAATCTTCGGGATTGGGCATTATCTTCTAGGGATCTCGGAAGATAGATCTTCAAGATTTAGCCGAGTCCTTGGCTCGGCTCTGAGTCGGATATGATACATCGCTCAGTTCGTTAAATCCGGATTCGGCTCTTCTAATCGTCGAGTGGTTCTGAAGGGCTTATGCTAGCCAATTCATGCACTGACCACGTTATGGTCGACTAGTGATGACCGACCCTTGATCAACTATTGGATGAAGTACGGTCGCTCTATAATCAACCTATCGCGGGCTGATGGCTGACTTATAACCGACCCAGAGACTAGGTCGGACTTGAGTCAGGTCAAGGTCTGATCGGTCTGTATCCGACCTACAACTGACTTATGGATTGAGTTGGTATGATGCGGCCTGAGGGGTCTCTCGAGTACCCTTGAGGGTCGGCCTCCTTAGAGGTTTTGCCTTTCGACTTGCCGGACATGTGGGCCTCGGTCAGGCTCGGCGCCTAAGGGACCCGGGCCATATCAGTGGAATTGATCCATTCCATAAGCCGACTCATCGACTTGTTAGATTATTTTTTTTCCCAACAAAATTGATATACATTTAAAGATGAGTTGGTACTTGGTATGATAGATTATTTTTTGACTTCGTGAGAATATATTTTTAAATTAAGAGGTTGATTGCTGGCATATATTGTCTTTCTTTTATCTTTTTTTTTGCCAATGTGTATGTGCATGTGTATGCTCCATACCCACTCCAAACCTTTGGAGCTTTTCAAATACCCTCTCCCCTTCCCATTCCATCAGCTCCCGCATCGCTTCTAGTCAGATCTACCTAAGATTCAGATTAGCTTCGATTTTGGGCTCTGCCTTAAAATGAGCTTAAAAAAAACTGATGGACGACTTGAATATATTCACTTTGGGCTCTGCCCTAAAATTAGCTTCAATTTTTGCCTCTGCCTTAAAATGCCCCAGGGCCGCGGAGTGTTGCGTTAGGTGAGGCCGGGGCCGCACCTAATCCACTCCTGTCTTTGACCGGACGTGGATTGGCCGTGCCTGGTGGAGCTTTCTGTAGTCAGAAGTTATGTGGGGCCATGGAGATTTCGTCAACAAATCCACTACGTCCATCAGTTTTTTCAAGATAAAAATACGACAGGATTCTAAAAATAAGGCAGATCCAGAACTCACGTGAGCCACACCACACAAACAGCAGGGATTGAACACCTGATATTGGAAACTTTGTGGGGCCATTGAAGTTTTGTATCAGGATGATATTTGTGCTGACAATTGATCTGAGTGGTACTAATCCTATGAACGGTTTGGATAACATAAAAACATCATAGTCCGCTCCAGATAGGTTTCAATGGTGGATATTTCTTTTCCCACTGTTTCATGTGGTGTGGCTAACATCACCCTTGGATCTGACTGATTTTTAAAATCCTATCATATCGAAAACTCATGGACAGATTGGATTTGTCACAAGCATCTCTGTGGCTTTACACAGCTTCCGACTACATCTGGGAAGGAATGGGAGCAGATTAGGTGTACCATACCTTAGGAAATAGTGGTGATTGACCATTGATGGGCTATAAAAGCTTTTGATCAAGCTGATATTTGTTTTCTCCATTCATCCAGGTTTATGTGACCTTATCAACGGGTTGGATGAAAAATAGACATTACAGTAGGCCATAGGAAGTTTTTAATGGTAGGGTGTTCAATCACCACCTTTTCCTATAGTATGGTCCACCTGAGACCTGTATCTTCTTTATTTTTGGCTTAATGGGCTATAATGATCTGGTAAAATGGATGGACGGCGTGGATATAGAATAAATATATCAAAGTGGGCCCTGCGTAAAGGGTCGCACCTTCTCGTGGCACCTAATCCGCTCTCCTTCAACGAAGCTGCTGTTTCATTATCGGCCAGGCCGTGACCTTGGCCACGTTGATGTTTTTTTTTATATCCATGCGGTCCATCCATTTTTTTCAGCTCATTTTAGTGCATGAGCCTAAAAATTAAACATATCCAATTCTCAGGTGGACCACACCACATGAAAGAGGGGTGCTTAAATGCCTGCCATTAAAAACTTCCCATGGTAAGTTTACTTTCCATCCAACTTATTTATAAGGTCAAATAGACCTCATTAAAAGGAAAACACAAATATCACGTTTGATCCAAAACTTTTATTGCTCACGAGAAGTTCTTAATGGTGGTCATTCAATCAACACCCTTTCTTGTGGTGTGGCCCACCTGAGATTTTGATCTACTTCGTTTTTGGTCTCGTACCGTAAAATTAGCTGGAAAAATGGATGGACGGCATGGATATAGAACAAATACATAGCTTGGTACACTTTAATGAGTGAAACGGCACATTGTAGGCTTGTAGCCTAGGCTGCTTTTAAAATCAGAAGTGCTCCTTACGTGGCTCTTGTGTGGATGATCTTGGACGTCCGAGGGTGGTCTAGGAAATGGTCAATATTCTTTAGAGTAAAAATCCTTCGGAGCCCACTGTAACCTGGAGCCCATATGTTGAAGAAATGAACGGTTAGAAAAATGAGAAGGAAAGGGATGCATTCAACTCGCACGAACCTGCTAAGGCAGATTGACTTTTAAATGCACTGGTGGCCGTTGAATGAACGCTCAAGATCAGCCAAACACGGTCCATGTGGTCATGCGTGCCCCGCCTTGCCTCATCCTTCAAGTACTCAAGTGCCACCACCTTCCACGTGCCGAATTTTGCCTCAAGAAGTCTGTTGAGCACGAGCCAATATCAGTATATCACCATGTACACACGTGTGCCCCATGAAGCTTTAGGAAGCCGTTGCCTCTTAACCGGGCACACACGTATTCTAGGACCGAGGCCATGCAGAGCCTACGTTGTAGGTGACAAATCGACTCCGTACATCTATTTTGCAATACCACGATTAAACAAAATATGAAATCAGGCCTATCCAAAGTTCATGTGGGCTACACTAACAAAACAGTGGAAATAGAAATATTCACAGTTGAAATTGTCATGCCACGAAAATAGATACTTGCGGAGACTCCGGTCCAAAATTTTCAAGTGTCAACCTAGTAAAAATGTAAGTGGAAGAATTTTACGGGCCCACACAGTTCAATTAACATACACATGATCAAAATTAAATTTTTTTTAAATCAATAGTATAAAAAAATTTATATATATATATATATATATATATATATATATATATATATTTAAAATGTAAAATTCTACAAGTGGTACTCATCCAAATTAGAATTAAACAAGCTACAATATACACGCCTAAAAATAATTAAAGTGTAAACTTCTTAGTTTTGACTCAATCCTCCGTAACATATAGTGGCGGTGGTGCAAGCTGAGCAATGCCTACCTATATAAGATTTCGATGGTACCTGCATCGATAATATTGATTAGTTAATATTTTAAAACACCGTCTCCGATAGGAGTGAGTAGCTAAATAAGTAGTTTCATTGATTCTAAGTTACACATGTTATTGACTCAATTAGCACAGGTAATAATAAATAAGAAATAAAACACTTCCTAAATACTTTTATTAAATGCACGAATGAGATTATGAAATGATGTATGCACCTTACAATACAACACTCCCTTGTAAGCGACTTCAATGCTTATTTTGCAAATGCCAACACTCTCTCATAAAACGATTCAAACGCCAAATCGCAATATCTTATTCTAGTGTAATGCGATTGATACACATGATCAATCGAATAATTATTAATTCCAATTTGTATAGTAGATTGATGAAGATAGGACATCGACGTTATATCAGAAGTCTTTATCTAGATCACATAGTTCGTTGTACCATGTAGTGGCTCCTCACCAATGTCCATTTATTCAAATTTAGGTATCATCTATTATATCTCGTAAATCAATAATTCCGAATGTACGACATAATATCCAGAGGTATGGGGATCAACCCGAGATAGGTCGTCACCAAAACACCAAGTATGATCATTCAGTTATGAGATGGAGGCTTATTGCATAAAATCAAATCACCACAAAGGAAAATGCTTGTCACCCAATTCCATTCACGCTCGGGTTGTTTGAATGGTACTCTGACACAAAACCATCGACTAGATAATTTGACAGGGGCCGTTTAAACAATGATCTATCACCTCCATCAGTACTCACTGGTCACTACGAGAAGGCTCGTCACCCTAGCATAGGCCAACAGCTCAGACACGATGTCTTATACCACGGTGTCCAACTCATGAGTCTTAGTGGGATTATATCGCACTAACGGTAATAAATGAACTCATTAACTATGAAAGATGTATCTTATATTCAATTTGATTGTGTCATGCGTTATTAGCATACATAATCTGGCGATTGATGGACTAATTTGATTGGCCCGGGAGAATCCTGATGCAATTGACATTAAGGGCGTGTTTGATTTTCTAATTCCCTGAAAAATGCCCTGTAAATGGTAATAATTATTTCCTTATGTAATTGCCGCACTCGTCCCTGTATTTGATTTGACCCCTTACTTTTCTGATGCAAAAATGGAGATACTGTAAAATATTTGTGGGTCCCACCATGATGCATGTCACTTATCCATACTGTTCATCCATTATGTTAGAAAAATTTAAGCTATGAGCCAAAAAATGAGGCATATCCAAAGCTCAAGTGGACCACGCCACAGAAAAAAGTGAATCAAATACTTACCATTAAAAACTTCTTAGGGCCACTGTTTCTTTTGGTATGGGCCACTTGAGTGTTGGATCTACCTCATTTTTTATCTAATGTCTCAAAAAATTGTGGTAAAACGGATGGACGGAATAAATATGTCATATACATCACCGTGGGGTCCAAAAATTTAAACTAGCTTCTTCGAACTGGTTTCCAAGACAGAAATTTGCATGGATATTCAAATAAGTGAAACGGTAATAATTACCCATTTCCAAGGTATTTACACCACCACTGAAAAATCAAAAAGGCCCTAGGTGTAAACATCTTATGTAGTTTGGTTACTATCGATTATTCGTGTTCAACCTGGGTCGATTGAACAAGCCTAGGGTGTTCGACCTACCTCAACTACCCCTTGGTTTGAGTGATTTACCAACTGACTCAACATTGTAAGAAGTTCTAAATGTCACTAAAGACTAACAATTCATTGGACAAAGATAATGAGATTTCATATACACCTTAAATTTAACAACTTATTCATTCAATCATTCCATCGAACATGTGAACATCAATAAGTAAGCAATAACATGATTTATTATTAAAATCGAAATGTAGACATGTTATCATGCACCGAGCCATTCATAATAAGTAGTCACTAACTAAGACCCTCGAGGGTCGATAAACGGTAACCTATGAATAATAGTTCGCACCTTAAGAGAGAATTATGTAATCTAATTGCACCAGGGTTGGGGTTTTAGAGAGAAACATCGATTCCTCTAGAAACACTAAGATTATTGTGAAATTTGTGAAATAAAATATAGGAATACCTATATTGGGAAGTGAGATATGATTCTTACATCCGATTGCCAATGTAAGGAATATGATGAAGAATTCAAGAGTGCTTGGGGCTTTGGTTGAAACGAAGAATGACAAAGGGTGCACAACCTCACCTGCATTATTTTTCTCTCATCTTTCTCTCTCTCTTCCACAATCTTAAGGCACAAATTTGTATGAGAAGAGGGGTACCCAAATAAGGATCTTATATAGTGCGAGAAATGATGCAAATGGCCATAAGGCCTAAATTTTCATTATACTAGCCCCTATGGGAGGGTGTTTCTAACATTTAGAGTCTATTATGAGTGTAGGGGTCATATACACCGTATGATAGTTAGCCCTAGTGATGATCTACGTATGGATATGATCGGTCTGCCATTCGAATGTGCTGATCGACGGATATGATCAGAAGTTAGTTCGACGGTTGCCGATTGTTGATCAGGGACGCAGTTATACAGATATGTGTAGGGTATTAACTTAAGTTATTGTCATAAATTTGATCACGATCTAACGGTCCAAAAGCCACACTTGATAAAAGACTGGATATAAATAATTAACTTAAGTCATTGATTAATTTCAGGAATATTCATATATCCATGCACTAACGATCTTGGCCCGATGTCTTGCGATGGACGTCAAGCTTAATTGTGTACATCGAGTCGAACCGAGTCGAGCTGGCCTTAACTCGGCTCGGCTCGAACAGTGGTTGACCTCAGCTCGAACTCGACTCGAATCGGTTCTCGAGCCTGACTGGCCAGCTCGGCTCGGTTCGGTCAGCAGCTCGGGCCGAGTTCGAGCCAAGATCGAGCCGAGTTCACCATTGAGACATTTCCACGAACACCTGAACTGTAAACTTTAAAAAACCACTGTTTTACAAACAGAGGCAATGGTTTTACATGTATTTTCTTAAATACCTTCTAAGTAACATTTAAAAAAAAAAAGAGAAAAAAAAAAAAAGAGAAAAAAAAAAAAAGAGAAAAAAAGTATTTGTTTCATGTACAAACCTTCCTCGCCACCGGCCAAACCTTCCTTGCCACCTTGCCACCAGCAGCATTTCGTTGAGTCATTTTATCAAACATTTGGTGAGCAACATCAATGGCAAAGTAACCGAGTCACCAAACTAGTTCGATTTGAGTTGGATTCGAGCTGGATTCGATCCGAGTCGAGTTGAGCTGAGGCCTGCTCGAACTCGGCTTGAACTCATTTTCAAGCTAAAAAAAAACATGCTCGAACTCAGCTTCGAACCGAGTCGAATCGACCTTTTTTGAGTCGAGTCGAGCAAGCTAACCGAGCTAGCTCGGTTTGTGTACACCCCTAGTCAAGCCTGCCAAGACGAACATATTTTTATAGTATCAAGTTTAGTATCCCACTAACGAGTGGTGTATACGTTGTTCAGAAAATCGGAACATTTTTTGAATAATTTGGATAACGAGATCGGAACATTTTTTGAATAATTTGGATAACGAGATCGGAACATTTTTTGAATAATTTGAATAATGAGATTTCTTGTGCATACTGATTAAGATTTAGATTGACTAAGTTTATAGTGCGGCTTATTCGCAATTAGTAGAAATGGTGATTCGATACTAGTTATTCAAAATCATTGGTTCTAAAGTTAAATGAGTAATTGGGTCAGTACGGTTTGTTAATTTAGACCTGACCCCTAGTTGTCTCACCTTTTAGTAGGTCTTTATTTTGCTGCATTTGTCTTAGTTAGCCAGTGGTAGATTAAATAGATTTGGGCCATAAATGTACGAAGACTAGACTCCAAGTTTAAGTGATTTAGTAAATTTGTTTGCTTCATATAGTTGATTGATTGGATTCCTGCGGTTCTTTACTTACCACATGTATATAGGCTCGTCGAGCTTAAGGGTTAGTAAACGAAAACGCAAGCTAATCATGAAAATTTTCAATTTATATATATATATATATATATATATATATATATATATATATATATATATATATATATTACCAAAAATTCAAAACGTTACATAAACCTTCCCGGAGCTGCCCATGATATTTATACGTCATCCAAACTGTAGGCAGAAATATTATCCTGATACAAAACTTCTGTCAACCTAGGTATTCAATCCCCACTGTTTCATGTGGTATGCCCCACCTGAGTTTTGGATCTGCTCGATTTTTAGATTTCTATCTCATCGAAACAGATGGACGGAGTGGATCTGTCACGGACATCTGTGGGCCCCACAGAGCCCGGGGCACAGGAATATCTATGTACCCGGTGTCAGAGGCAATCCGCTTCCTGAAGTTACCAACAGCTGGTGAGGCCCACCTGATGTGAAGCTCTCTGACGGGCGCGGATTGGGTACTACGCCCAGACCTTCCTGGAGACTGACGGTCAAGTCAGGAGCTCTGTATGGCTCACCGTGATCTATATGTTTTATCCACTCCATCCATATAATTTCAAAAATAAATTTAGTTAGCAAGTCCAAAAAATAGGCAGATGAAAGGCTCAAGTGGACCACACCACATGAGGCAATGGGGATTGAACTCTTACCGTTGAAAAATTCCTAGGGCCCGCTGTGATGTTTATTTTCCATCCAACCTGTTCACAAGGTTAAATAGACATTTATGAAGGGAAAACATAAATATCAGCTTGATCCAAACCTTCTGTGGCCCAAAGAAATTTTCAACGGTAGAATTTAAATCCCCACTGTTTCACCTGGTGTGGTCTACTTGAGCCCCCAATCTGCCTACTTCTTTCTCTCATGCCCTAAAATAATCGCTCAAAATAAATGGACAGCGTGGATAAAACATATAGATCACGGTGGGCCCCACAAAGCCCCTGACATGACCGTCCGTCTCTAGCTATGTCCTGGTAGTACCCAATCCGCGCACAAGCGCTCTTGATGTCAAGAGAACGCACGTGCAAGCAGGGCAAAAATAAATTCCAACAGGAAGCCGAGCAGAATCCCATATTTCACTCGCAACCGACGCTGGCATTCTCTCCTTTTTCCGCAGTTTCTTTGAAGCGTTTTGTCAAATGGTTAGTAGTCATCTCAATACTCAGCTCCTGATAACCTTTTCTTTCTTTCCTTAGATTTCATTTATTCTCTTCTTTCTTTTGATGCAGTCAGTTACATTGCATACGAATCTCGGAGACATCAAGTGCGAAATCGCATGCGACGAGGTCCCCAAGACGGCCGAGGTTTGAAAACCAATCTTTCCATTTACGGCTTTCTTTAATGGAATTTCGTTTTCGATAATGAAAAAGAGAAATGATTATGATCACTTACAGCGACTGTAATCCCCCTCCCTCCCCACCAACATGTTACATATGTAGAACATCCAATTCGTGCAAAGGGTGGGCCGCTTGAGGACTATTCTTCGAATTGCAATTACGTTCATTTCAAGTACGAAACATCATCAGATTTTGGTTGTTTCCCTCTATATTGAACTGAATGTTCACACATCAATTCAGTCGTGTCATCTGAATGCAGCCTTAGAAAGCTGCTGAAATAGTGATTGCTTAGTCAATATATCGTCATCTATCACGTGGAGAATCTTCTTATGTCGTTCCTACTAATTTATGGAAGTTGGGATCTACATGTGTCAATACACGAGCAATCATGCTTCCAAATTGATGTGATCGCCCCACATGCCACACGTGCACGCTCCATACATGTGCACAAGAAAGGGCCCACTTTTCATTTTTAGACAAATCTCTACATTAAGGAATATCCTTACTTTCCATTTCTTTTAAAATTCTAAATTAGGCAATTTCCTTTGATATATTTATAGCAGGCAATAAGAAAATTCTAAGAAGTAATCTTAGAATTTTCTTATTTAAGTGTTTTTTATTATTATTATTATTATTATAAAAAAATTAAAATATCAAAGTAGTTTCCTATTTTTCAGATTTTGCTAGCCAGGAATTCTATTTTTATATTCCGTAGTTTTTATTGCAGATTGTAAGTATTTATTATAAATAAGGCTTAGGCCTAGGCCTATGGAATAAGATAGTTGAATGATATTCTCTTTTTATCAAAATTCTCTTGTTTTCTCTAGTTTAAGACTTGAGGATTGTTGAGCTCGCTCACAATCTTGCATTTGGCTAGAGGATTGTTGGGTCCTTTCCCACAATCTCTTTCTTCTTTTCTTTGATCTATTTACTTCCCCCTTTTGGGATTTGCATTACAAATTACATGAGAGGTGATTACTCAATTAATTTCCTGCACTATAAACAGTGATAAAAATTTGGTGAGCAGCTTAGAGCCATTTTTATCTCATTTTGTATCTTTCAAAGAGCAAAGGATATTTTTGAATTATTTTAGCATGGTTTACAGAGAATAAATCATTGTAGCAGTTGCTACACCAACAATTTGGTGGGATAGTTCATATAACTATCCAAACTGCCATAACAACTGTCTCAAATCTTGCTACTATAATTACAACATAGGGCTTGTTTGGATGCCTGGATGCCTGTATATTTTGTAAGTGGTAAATGATTTGCAGGTGTAAATCATTTACAGCCTATCTTGTTTGGCTTTAAGCTATAATTTGTTTATAGGTAAATGGTTATCTATGTTTGGATAGCATGTAAATTGTTTAGAGGGGTTTCATTTGCAGCTAAAAGTTCAAAATTATAGCCATTAGGTTGTAAATGATAGCAGGTAAATGAAATCACAGCTTTTCAAAGGGATTTCATTTGCAACTAAAAGCTGTAAACGATTTATAGCTTATAAATGATTTACAGGCATTTTCCAGCATTCAAACACTGCCTGTAAATCATTTACCTATATTTCATTTACAGGTAGTCCAATTTTCAGTCTTCCAAATGACCACTTATAGCTGGAAGCAAAGTTAATATAAGTGCAAATATAAACAGCTATAGTGTGACAGCTATAGTGTGAATCTGTGCTTTGAAGCCCTTGACAGTTTAGTCTATGAATAAAATCCGATTATCTTTCATTATGAACATATGATTGGACTTCGGGGTTGGTGAAAAATACTGAGAAAATGAATGGAAACATGAAAGTTGAAAACAAGTGATGAAGTTATAGTGAAATGAAAGGGAAAGCTTGCATAAGTATTGGTAAATACTTAGATATTCTGAAACGTGTTATTAAAACCATATTGTCTTGGGGACGGTTTTTGTGTAGTTTTTGGTTCTTTTAGCTTTTTCCCTTTTCTTGTTTTGTTTCCTGTTTGCTTTTGGTCTTTTGTTGTTTCTGTGTTTTTCCTGTTTCTTCAGCAATAAAATCCTACCTTTCAAAAAAAGAACAAAAAAATTCATATTGTCTTAAAATACTCATCACCGAAGTACTTTGTATGACATATTAGTAAAATTGCCAGAGGTCCATGAATGGGTACATGATACACTACTTCCTTCAATACAAGTAGGACCTCCCAACAATGCTGTGGATCAGCAAAAAGCAAAAAAAGGGTTTTCAAGCCCAACAAGCACCCCTCTTGGAAAGTTAAGACTTACCCTCTATATCTCTGCATGGATGGTCTTAATTTTTAGATACTGCTCCATCCACTCTTGTGACCTCAGTTGCCAATTCTACAGTCTACACATATGATCGATTAATCTAGACAATCATAAATATGTACAGTTGATTATAGAATTGTTCAATCAAACAGTCTATTGAATGAAACATGCATGTTTTGTTGAATTATACCTATTATGCTGAAATTCTGTTACTCGTGATGATGTGTGATGGGGTTGAGTGTAGGCAACACAATGGATCAAAGGCCCACTATGGCCAATCTCCAGCATTGGAGACAGAGGGGTCGGCTGGGTAGGTAGCTTTGGGTGTGGATGGCACCTATTGTAGTTATAGCAAGCGTGTGCAACACCACCATGATTTGTGTGTAACTCCACCCCATTTTCACATAAAACAAATATCAGCACAATTAAAACATAGGTAGGATACACTAAGGAAACAATGTGAAATCACCCTAAAACCTCTAAATTCAGTTAATGTGGCCCACTTGAGTTTTAGGTTAGTTAGTTATATATACAATAATAATAATAATTATTATTATTATTTTAAACATGTCTCTTCATCATGGTGAGTCTTGCTTGACAATGGCTCCAGGAAAGTTTCTATGGTGGGTGTCCTGTCACTACTATTCCTTGTGGTGTTGACCACTTGAGTTTTGGATTGGCTTGATTTTTGGGATCAAGTCCTAACATTACGTGTCTTAATTGAAAAACAGAGTTGTCACCAAGAAATTCAAAAGCAGTTATGGAACAATAACAGTGGGAACGTAACGGCCATTACGGAAAAATGGCCCATAACGCCCGTAACAACCACATAATGGCCCATTACAAGGCCAATACAAGGTTTTTTTTTTTTTTTAAAACTTGTTTGAATACCTTGATTGTCATGGCTGTAGCTGTTAAGGCCATTATTACAATTATTGAATACTTTGGTTGTCAGAAATGCACCTTAGTGGGCCCATAGAGCTCAGATGTCGCATGCTCTTCAAACAATTGCAGAGGACTGTTTGTGTATGAAGAAGGGATGGTACCATGGGTATTACGTGGGAGAAAAAGAGATGTCGTTGATGGGGGAATGGTTTTCTTTTCAAACTTATTATGGGAGAGTTAAAAAGAGCCAAAAGAAAAGGTAGGATAGATAGCAACAAAAAAAGAAGAAGAGAGGATAAAAATGATAAGATCCTAGGGGAGATCTGCCACATGCTCTCTCCTCACATGTGGCACTTGCATAAGGCTATCCAGACCATCCAAAATTTAGGGCAAATCATGGGTGGAACATATCTAAAAAATAACACTTATGAAGCAATCCTTAACATCAAATTGATGGATATGAAATTAATGGTTGAAAGTAAAATAGTGAATGGTCCAAATTATAAGGGCAAATCAGATGGTTGCTATCATCTACTCATTGTGATTTTTGGTTCATGCTCCACACAGAATCAAGTCAGCAATTTGATTGGTCTTGATTTCGTACAACTACACCATTTGCACAATGGAAGAGTCAACATCGTTCCTACACTATTGCTAAACTATTTTATAGGAGTCTAGCTCTTAAGGGAAAGAAACATGCTTAAAAAATGAAAGATATGTGCTTGAGTGGGAGGAAGTGAAGGGGTGTGAGCATAGAAGTTCGGAAGTTTGCTACAATAGGTTTGTATGTATAGTCCTGTAAGAAACATCGGCACTATGGCCTTTGGATTCAGGGTCATTCCATTCGCACGATGGACATGCCATTGTAAACTATTTTACAAGAGTCTAGCTCTTAAGGGGAAGAAACATGCTTCAAAAAAGAAAGAGATGTGCTTGAGTGGGAGGAAGTGAAGGGGTGTGAGCATAGAAGTTTGGAAGTTTGCTACAATAGGTTTGTATGTATATTCCTGTAGACACATCGGCACTATGGCCTTTGGATTCATGGTCATATTCTGTTTTGTTCGCACGATGGACATACCATGGTACCTAAAAAAAGAAAAAAAGTTGCAGTTTACAGTTTAGTATGTCTCTACTAATCATTACCATCATCATCGATTGAAATATTTGCATCGTCATCCTTTAAACTGTATTTGTGCAATAGATTGTTTGATAACTCATCATCATCTAAGCCTTATTTGAAGTAATTTGGGTTAGCTACACAAATCTCGTCTACACTATGCCACTTTATCATGGACCACATCCTCAGTTAAACCACAAGTTGTCAAGGTCTTTCTTACTACCTCCACTCATGTCCTTTTAGGCCTTTCCCTTGCCCTTTTAGAGTGTTCAACTTGAACTGACTCACTCCCAACCGGTGCGGTTCTAGGCAGTGTTCGAAATATCAGTACCGTGTTGCGTATCGTACCCTTGGGATACAGATACGTATTGGTTATCATATGGGATATATAGGTTGTATCGCGTAATGTATCGTTGTTGTTAGAAACATGGGGAAATTAGTTGAATTTTTCAATGAAACTTCAATGATTGTTAAAAAAGACATCAATACACACTTATAAATCAAAACATTACAAAAAAAGGTGCACATAATAGGTTTTCTTTGTATGGGGTCCTAATCTACGCGTTGTCTAACTGAATTGATGCAAGTCTATTAATATAATTTATAAATGTAAGAAGACATGTAGAAACACAACCAATATATTCAAAAGCAAAAGAAGAATCACTAGATCAGGTTACATACATGTTAGATTTTATGTTTGGACATAAAGATTGCAACTGATTTGCGAGAAATTGAAAATTTTTGATTTTTTTTTTTTTTAAATTAAAATTTTCTGCAACTTGGCCCATCTCCTCCAAATCTCGAAATTGAAGCTCCCAATCCATGATTTTTCATGTAAAAACATGAAAATCATGTATTTGTAATAATTTGACATTGAGTTAACATAATTTATAGGAAAAAAGGGTTGAAAATCGGAAATGCTCACCGGATCGAACATGTGGGATATATCCCACTACTTATACGTTTCGTATCACACAGATGGGATACAAGATATATGGTGGGATATATTGGCTGATATCGTCGATACTTAAAACACTGGTTCTAGGTCTTCGTTGTACATGGTCAAACCATCAAAGTCTACTTTCCCTCATCTTATTACCTATTGATGCTACTCCTAAGTTCCTTCGGATGCATTCATTTCCTCCCTGTCTTGCGACTCATCCATCTTAACATCCGCATTTCCACTACACCCATCATATGAACATATTATTCCTTGACTACCCAACATTTTGTCCCATAAAGCACAATTGGTCTTAAAGCTATCTTATAAAATTTCCCCTTAAATTCCTCTAAAAATAAAAAAATAAAAAATCCCCTTCAATTTCATTGGTATGCATTGGTCACATGAAACTCCAGATGCACATCTCCACTTCTTCCATCTAGCTCTCATTTTTTGAGCAACATCCTTCTCAATCGCTCCTCTCTAAGCTGGTTGTAATTTGTGTTTTTAGTCATTTTTTTCCGCTCTTCTTAATAATAAATCTTTGTTACCTTTCCAATAATAAAAAAAAAGAAAAGAAAAAGGACAAAAGAGCCCCCCGCCCCCCAGTGAGTTGATTGACCAAGTCATATACTCTATTTTTGTCCGAGTAATTTTAAAAACTTTATATTCTAAAGCATTCCTTCATAGTTCTAGCTTTGTGTTTACCCTTACCTCATCACATTAATCAAAACCATGTCATTTGCAAACAATATGCATCACGAGATCTCTTCCTGTAAATGCCTAGTTAACTCGTCCATAGCCCAATGCAAAAAGGTACGGGCTGGAAGCCGACCCATAGTGCAAGGTGATGGTAACTGAAAACTCAATTGATTCTCCATCAACAGTACTCACATTTGTTACCGCTCCGTTATACATAGTCTTAATCATGTTACATCTTGAAACTCCTTTCCCAACACCCACCATATTAACCCTCTAGGAAACTTATTATATGCTTTTTCTAAGTCAAAAAAGACCATGTGGAGATCCTCCCTCCTCTCCACATATTTCTACATCAGTTGTCTAAATAAGAAAATGGCATTTTCTTTATAACCAATGCTAATAAATTGCAATTATAAATATATTCACATAAATACTAGGCTTGTCTATGGGTCGGGTTCAGGTTGAGTATTGGTGCGTCCATATCTGGATCCAACAATTGAATCTTAAGTCCCATTTGGTTCTGATATAGGCACCATCTATGAGGTACAAAATCCAAATCCAATTGGATTCAGGTACTCTGTCGGGTCCAAATTTGAACGTGAATTAGAATTTGGAACAGGTTGGATCTAGAATTGGGCCCATACTAGAATAATGAGTTTTATGATTTTTAAATAATAAATATAAATATAATTGAATAAAGGATTAATCTAAAAGAAAATCATGTATTTTGGTACCAGACCAGATTATTTTAGGATCCAAACCTGATCCTATTCATAATACAGCCCAAAATCTCGATTAAACTGGGTTGTATATTTCAGGTATCAACAGATCTTGGTACCTGTTTACAGCCCTAATAAATACTGCTAAAAAAACAAGAACAAAGTTAAATATAGGTGTTTCTGTAATAGCTGTGCTGATGTGCACGAGGCATGTCTTTCTTGGGTCGTAGACATGGTATAGTTTTTAAAATTGGAGTTTCTATATGGCTTCTTGCAAATCTTATACAAACACACACACGTGTGTGTGTGTGTGTGTGTGTGTCTATATATCTATATCTATCTATCTATCTATATATATATATATAGAGAGAGAGAGAGAGAGAGAGAGAGAGAGAGAGAGAGAGAGAGAGAGAGAGAGAGAGAGAGAGAGAGAGAGAGAGAGAGAGAGAGAGAGAGAGAGAGAGAGAGAGAGAGAGAGAGAGAGAGAGAGAGAGAGAGAGAGAGAGAGAGAGAGAGAGAGAGAGAGAGAGAGAGAGAGAGAGAGAGAGAGAGAGAGAGAGAGAGAGAGAGAGAGAGAGAGAGAGAGAGAGAGAGAGAGAGAGAGAGAGAGAGAGAGAGAGAGAGAGAGAGAGAGAGAGAGAGAGAGAGAGAGAGAGAGAGAGAGAGAGAGAGAGAGAGAGAGAGAGAGAGAGAGAGAGAGGGTTCTTGCACATACAACCATCTACAGTACGCTTCCTGTTTTCCTTGGGATTCTTGCACATACAACCATCTACAGTATGCTTCCTGTTTTCCTTGGGAAAATCTATCATTTCTACTCATATATGCATGCAAAAACTGCTTTCCTTGGGAAAATCTATCATTTCTACTCATACATGCATGCAAAAACAACTACACAAGGGAGAATAGTGAAAGTTATGTCACTTAAATCCCATGATCTCACAATCATTTAATATACTTTCCCATTCTTGATTTTGATACAGAATTTCTTGGCTCTATGCGCTAGTGGTTATTATGATGGCACTATATTTCATCGGAATATCAAAGGTTTTATGATCCAAGGTGGGGATCCCACAGGCACAGGTAAAGGCGGGACCAGCATTTGGGGGAAAAAGTTCAATGATGAGATACGAGAGTCACTCAAGGTACTCCATGCCAGGCCTTCTTAATCTCGAAGCTGCATCTTAGGCTGGTTTCTGTGTCTAAGTTATCCTAGCTGAATGAAAGCATCATCATCACCATTGCATTGTCCCAGCTATATGGGGCCAGCTTACCTAGCTGAATGCATGTAGGATGCAAAAAATAAGTTATTAAGGTACCACTTTGGATGTTCCTGAAATCACCACCAGATCAGGCATACAGGGTGATTCAAATATTACATTTGGGATGGGCACTATTTCCGGTTTTGCATTTGTAGAAGGAAGCCTTTTGCATCCCGAATCACCATTAAGGTGGCATATAGTCTGGTGAGAAGCTATGTGCATGGAGAAAGAGGCAGAGAATTCTATCCACGCCAAAAGGTGAAAACACCCAACGTACCCTGAATCATAGGAAGGCCAAAGACGCAACGGTGGAAAAGCTCTTATTCCTAACCAAATGTTTTATTGTCTTTGGACACTTAGGCCATGTTTGCTAGATGCCTAAAAATGAGTTAATCTATTTTAGTTAACAATAATTATGTATTCGAGATCTTGATCTCTAATGCACAATTACATCCTGAACTCATCATTTAGAGATCTCAAGATCTCTAATACATAATTACTGTTAACTAAAAGGAAATGAACTCATTTTTAACTGTCTACCAAACGGGGCCTGGTATCTTTTGTTGGCTTTAATCAGCTTAGTAAACTGTTATGTTGGGCTGAGCAATACTGTTGGGCTAGCGTGTACTGCTCATCTAACTAGCCTTTGCTGATGCATGAGTCCATCCTTCAGGCTGGCATACTAATCGGGGGCTGCACT
Source organism: Magnolia changhungtana (assembly GCA_030180095.1). Lineage (NCBI taxonomy): Eukaryota > Viridiplantae > Streptophyta > Magnoliopsida > Magnoliales > Magnoliaceae > Magnolia > Magnolia changhungtana. Next base: position 3,819,193 of record JASAUF010000096.1, read on the forward strand.
AACAAATATCCTGGCTGTTGTGGTATTTGGTTTTGTAGCACAATGCAAGGGGGATACTTTCAATGGCAAATAGTGGGCCAAACACAAATGGGAGCCAGTTCTTCATCAGTTATGCGAAGCAACCACATCTGAATGGATTGTACACTATATTTGGAAGAGTGATTCATGGGTTTGAAGTTCTCGATCTCATGGAAAAGGTACTTGGGTCTTTATTGCCTCAACTGATCTATGTATCAAGCTCACACCATTCCATTCTAGTGACTGGTTTATTTATTGACAAATGCTCCGAAGTGCTCAGAACACTAATTTCTAGAGCTCCTAGTTGCCCTGGGACACAGTCCAATACATTGATCCAGACTGCTCATTAGGTACAAGGCCCATTTCATAGGCCACCATTCACACATTACAACAATTTGACAAGTATTAGCCATTTCATCAATGGCATTAATATGGATGGCCAAGATTGTTTACACAAATAGGTCTGTATCCCAGATTCGGCCCACAATCTCCTATCTTTTTGGTATGGCTTCAGGCTTGGTAAATCCAGAACCACTGTTTGGAGAATGGCCATCTTGGCAATCTGGTGGTCTGTTTGGTTAGAAAGGAACAATAGATGCTTCAACGAATCTTCGTCTTCAGTTTTTGCTGTCGGGTCTAGAGCCAAGAGGTTGCTGGTTGAATGGGTGGTCAATGTGAAGGGATTAAAAGGCTATGATTTTTGTTTTTTAGGGTCTTAATGTTGCTTTGCTAACTCAGCAGATCTCTACTTTGTTTTTTCCTGTTTGTTTTTTTCTCTTTCTCTGTTCATTAATAAAATTTACCTGTTGCTTTTTAAAAAAAAATAAAAAATAAAAAATAAAATCAATGCACCTGTGATTCTCCTAAGAAATTCAAATTTCAAACCGTTGCCTGCAAAAAAAAAAATAATAATAAAAAATATAGGTCCAACCAATGGTTTGATCCATCTATTTGTTGAGGCCAATTATGGATCGCTTATGGTTGTAAAGAATCACTTTTGTTAGGCAATGTAACCATTCCATCCATGGCCAGCAAAAGGGATGGGGATAGAAAATAAGGCCAAATGAGGGATGGATTGGATCATCCGATCAGTGTAATTTATGCATAACAGTCTGTGAAATGTGTTCTGGACTTAATAGGGATGCGAGTTGCGTGTAACCCTTGTTACATAGAGCCTGTGTAACCCAAAGCTCTGTGAGGCCCACCATGATGTCTGTGTGACATCCACTCAGTCCATCAGTTTTGCCAGATCATTTTTGGATGTGAGCCCAAAAATGAGGCAGATCCAAAACTCAAGCGGACCACACCACAAGAAACAGTGGGTATTGAATGCCCACCATTGAAACCTTGCTGAGGTTCACTGTGATCTTTATATACCATCCAACCTTCCTATATCCTGGGGGGAATCACCTTATGAGTGGGTTATGTGGCATATAAAGATCACGGTGAGCCCTAGGAAGGTTTCAATGGTGGGTGTTCAATACCCATTGTTTCTTGTGGTGTGGCCCACTTAGTTTTGGATCTGTCTCAATTTTGGGCTTACATCCAAAAATGATCTGGCAAACTGATGGATAGAGTGGATGTCACATGGACATCGCGGTGGGCCTCACAGCTTTGGGTTACGAGGGTTACACGCAACTCATGCCCACTTATAATAGTTAGTTCAAATCTATTGACGATGCAACTCGGATCACTGTAACTTAGAAGTGCTATGAGAGCACTGGAGCATTTCTCGTACTTATTTAATTTCAACTGAAATAGCTTATTTGCAATCCTCTTTTAATCTCTTTTGCAGACCCCAACAGGACACGCAGATCGACCGCTTGCAGAGATCAGGCTGAATCGTGTAACCATCCATGCAAATCCTCTTGCTGGCTAACTTCTTTGCCAATATTGTAAGCCTCTTTTATCTCTTTGGCTCTCAAACCTTGATAGATACATCGACTACTAAATCTGTTTGATCATGAAGATGAAAAGGTAGGGCTTCCATGATGCATTCGGATTCTCACCGATTGATTTCTTGTGTGCATTCACTGAAACTGAGATAGCATACTAGTGTGGGTTTCTGTAGAGTATGTACATACCATCTTTTACTGACAATTCTTCCTTCCCAAGGTGCAAACACTAGTGTATTAGTTTGTATTAATAGTCATGAGAGATGGGTTGTAGCATCTGTACTTGAACTAGTAAAATGCAGGTGGAACATGGCATACCCGAAAAAATCTTCTCATCAACGACTCGGTTTTGGACACGTAACAAAGGTTATGGGCATCTGCATAGATGTATGCCATGCTGGTGGAGGATTCATTCACATAATGAGGCAGGTTATGAAACATTAAGATGCCAAATTCAGCATGGAATAAGCTGTTTTGTTTCACATGGATGTAGCGTTCGAAGTATCGCTACAAGTTTTGCTGGCTGGGGATGCAGAAACAATATCAATTTCGCTGATAATATCGCAGATAACCATAAATGCGGAGAAACATGTGGACAATGGTAGATTTTTTTGGTGAAACTTTAGGAGATGCTAAAATACACATATTTGTATATTTAGGAATGAAAGTGGGAGAGAGGGAGTGCTTCCCTTTGGTTGAATGGTATTTTAGCATTCATCGATATTTTAGAATATTGACCACATGATATTTCGCCGAGGAATCGTTGACAACGGGTAAGGAAATGAAAGATTGCAGTTTCGACATCACCCATGTTGTGATAATGATAATATCGCAATATTATCTATATTTTCGTCTAAAAATTGAACATTGTATACAACCATATGCCCATAAAATTTTTTGAGATGGATATATATATATTTTTAAAGTAGATTTTTAGGCTTTGTCAATACATTAGCGATACAAGCGACACCTGGAATTTACATTGTTGAAAATATTAGCAATATAATGGTGATATTGATACATTGGTAATACAAGCGGCATCTGAAATTTACACCGTCGAAAATATTGGCAATACATTGGTGATACTTTGCGATACATCGCCAATATCTGGAATTTCTGATTTTACCAGTGATATTGGTGTCGCTACCAGTGCTACAGTTCGTAGTTTATATAAGTCAGCTTTTAGTTTGTATCAAGGGGCTCCATGCTTCAGTTGTTAGCTTGCGTGAGCGAGCCACATGGTTGAGTAATTCAAACAATCGATGTAAGTGTGGAGGCTGAACTGATGGCATCTTTCCAGGACATTCATGTGGGACCCATCATGCCCTAAAAACCATAAAAGAAAATCAACTTCTATATCTGTAGTATTGTAAGGAACTTCTATAGGAAGTAAAAGCGGGAGAGAGGGAGTGCTTCCCTTTGGTTGAATGGTACGCATCTCCTCATCACTGTTCGATTTGGCTTGGACCTCCTTAGTTATGGATTAGTCATGGATTTCCTGATTAGGCCTAAATCATAAATGTCATCTAATAGACGGTGTGGATGGTACTCAACACATAATAGTAGACCCTGTGCAGCTTGAGAATATGGCGATTCACATGCATGTGTTCATTCCATATTCTGGTTCTTGACAAGAAATTAGCAAGAACAATAAAATCTTCTCATGGGGATATTGTCTTTAAATGGAGGGTATTTTAGTTCAGTAAAAGTCGTGAAATTATAAGCGGGATGGATTGAATTTCTTATTTGAAACTTGTGAGGATTCGGCAGTGCCACTCTAGTACCCAGGTTGGTAGAAAAGTTCATGGCCCTAAATTGATGTATGTGTTTCATCCATGAGGTCCATCCATTTTCCCAGCTCATTTTAGGTCATGAGTCAATAAATGAGTGAGACCCAAATCTCAGGTAGACTACATCACAGGAAACGGTGGTGATTGCCCGCCATAAAAACTTACTGAAGGCCCCAAAAGTTTTGGATCAAGCTGATATTTGTGTTTTTACTTCCTCCGGGTTTGTCTGACCTAATCAACAGACAGGTTGGATGAGAAATAAACATTATAGTATTATAGTGGGCTTTAAGAAGTTTTTAATGGTGGGCGTTTATTTGTGTGAAAACTCAATTGTAATTTCTCTGTCTAACTCATGTGATAAACAAGACCTGATCCACCCAACTTGAATTATAATGGATTGGGTCTGGGTCCAAATGTCTGTTTTGATTCTTAGATGGGCTAGATGCAAGGCTCCCTTCAACCAAACCCATTCGCAACCCTAATCACATCTACGGTGGTGCCTCAGCTAACCATTGCGACCAATCTTACTCTTGTCAATTTTCTAGAGATATTTTAAAATTTTTAATGTTTTTCTTGCAATATTGTCGTAAAAATCCGGCTGAAAATAAAACTTTCCTATATATATATATATATATATATATATATATATATATAGAATGACTAACAAATTAATTATTTTAACTTTTAAATAATGTTTTTTCTTTAAAAAGATGTGATAATTTTGTCATAAAATAGTGAAAAATTAAAAGCTTAAGAGATTTGAAAATCTTGTGATGTTATAATGATAACATCATTTAATCAAACTGTCAGTGAAATTTTATTTTTTTTCAAAATCTTGGCATAATTTGTCACAATTCTATTGGAAGCCGGAGTCAGTGATCTTGTGGCCCATTTTAGAGCTTGTATTTGGAATGCATGAGCATGCAAATCACAGTTTCACTGGATTTAAGGTGATTTTGAATCCTTAGTTGTGTTTAGTTAGAATCTAATACCAACCAAACCTTTTTTTTGGAAGCTTATATTTTAGAATGCATTGAAATCTTTTAGTATATTCAAGTAATCTAAATTTGATTAACTAAATCAACTTTAATATTCCAATTTAGTATACATACGTGATATTTTATAGCATAATTGTAATAAGCTCAATGGAATATATACTTTTGTCAAAAATGAGGAAATTCTAAGCCTTGGGTGGGTCATAAACGTAAAAATCACAAACAAACAACACATTAATGTTTTTTAACCATCCATTTAGATGTCCAATATTTGGACAGTTTGGATAATTCTATTGATATAATTTTAGTGTTGTAACTGATAATTAAATTGTTTTGGGGTATCATCGTTGTGCTTATGATACATGTATAGTAGATTATTAGCCTTGCGACCCCTTTGTTAAAAATGAGCTTAAAAAGTCATTTCACTTTGACTGCAAGCCAAACACAAGAAGTAGCTACTATATTTAAAATACACTCATTAAAAAATGAGCTTAAAAAGTCATTGCACTTTGACTGCAAGCCAAACACAAAAAGTAGCTACTATATTTAAAATACACTCATTTATCTCCAAATCAAGGTGCCAATGGACCCTCCACATGTTCCCGTCCGTGGGAGCTGTGGGGCCTGCATCTTGCCTTTTTCTGCTGGGACAAACTAGTTTTACATGAGAAAGATACCGGGTCATATGCATTCTCTGACGAGAGCTGTTACTCCCACGTGCGCTTATAGCTCATTCCCTTCACGCATGCAGCACTAGGCTGTCAGGTCGTGTGCCCCACCTTCTCGATGCCCTGGCCTCACAATCATGCTACTCCTGATGGAAGGGGAATGATCACGTACGTGTGTGAATGTATGATGTGTGGGTCCCACCCCTGATGTTTATGCATAATCCAGACCACAGCACATGGACCAATGTACGGTGATTCTCCATAGATGATGGCCCACTAGTTTTTTTTTTTTTTTTTTTCCTTCTGATACTTGCTGGCTCTTGGGACAGGGCATCTGAACGGTGGAGCCCAGCTGGAAATTATCTCCATCCAAAACTCAGGTTGTCTTACATTGTTAAACCTTTACAAGTACCAAAAATAATAATAAATATATGGTAAAACTCAGCCACGGCACTAGGAAGAATATGGGAGGGAATGCTGACCCTTGATTTAGACTAGGACCCACCGAGTAGCAAAATGGCCTGATTTTTGGCATGGCCCTTCATCCATACCAGTTAAAGGTTTTGAATGGACTGGATCGCATATACACTACAGGCGAACTTGTTCCCTATTGCATGGCCCACCTGAGTGTTATATTACCGCATGGATGTGATGGACGGGTTAAATGTCCTGATTAGACCGCTTGGCCCCGCTTCTGTGGGCAAAGATTGGATACTACCCCACCATGACCTAACTAGAGATGGACGGTCATGTAGGGGCCTCTATGGGACTCATCCTGATCTTTATGTTTTATCCACGCCGTACATTTATTTTCACGTAACATTTTAGGGCATGAGCCAAAAACAGATGCAGATCAAAGGCTCAAGTAACCACACCATGTGAAGCAGCTGAGCTTAAGCTGTTTCCATTGAAGACTTCCTAGGGCTACCGTGATGTTTATTTGCCATCCAACCTCTTCATAATGCCAGTAGACTTGTATTTATTAGCTTGATCCAAAACTTCCGTGGCCTCCAAGAAGTCTGCCTCCTTTTCGAGCTCATGCCCTAAAATCATCTTTTCAGAATAAATGGACGGCGTGGATTAAACATGTAGATCACGGAAGGTCTCACAGAACCCCGAAATGACCGTCCGTTTCTAAGGTGGTCCTGGTGGGGAAGGACCCAATTCCCACTTCCGTCCGTTACAACCGGAGCGCGCCCTCACATGATTGCGGTGCGGACATTTTCGTGCAGACATTCCTGTAACGCAAAGCTCTGTGGGCCCACTGCAATGTCTGTGTGAAATCCTCTTCATCCATTTGTTTTGCCGGGTCATGTCACGATGATATCCTAAAAAATGAAGCAGATCCAAGGCTCACGTGCCCGCGCCACAAGAAACGGTAGGGATTGAAAGCTCGCATTGGAACCTTATGGTTTTCACGGGAGTTTTGGATCACACTCATATTTGTGTTTTCCCTTCATCCTGGTGGGGACCACCTTATGAACGGATTGGATGGCATCTAAGATCACGGTGAGCCCCACGATGGAAACGGATTGGCAACGCCCTCTACCACCAGCCAATGACTGATGGTCGGTGCTATGTGGGCCCCAATATGATGTATTTGTTTCATCCATGCCGTCCATCTAGTTTTTCAGATCATTTTATGGTATGAGAACAAAAATGAGGTATATCCCAATATCAAATGGACCACATTACAGGAAACAGTGTTGAATGAGTGTCGACCATTAAAAACCTTTTGAAGGCCATAAAAGTTTTGGATCAAGCTGATGTTTTTTTTTTTTTTTTTTTGCCTTAATCTGGTCTGTATGACCTAATCAATAGATTGGATGTCAAATAAACAGTACAGTGGGCCTTAGGAGGATTTTAATGGTGGATATCCAATCACTATTGTTTTCCTGTGGTGTGGTCCATCTGAGATTTATATCCCTTTCAAATCTAAAATGATCTGTAAAAATGGATGAACGGAATGGATGAAACGCATACATCATGGTGGGGCCCACAGATCACCGACCACCAGCCACCAGGCTGGTGGCAGGGGGAGTAGCCAATCTGTTTCCCACCACGACGTTTTTAATGGTCAGCGTTTCTATCCGAACTTTTTTCCCATGGTAAGGTATTGTACCTGTCTCATTTTTGGGCTTTTTTAATTGTAACATGAGCTGGCTAAAATGATGGACGGAGTGGATTTAACAAAGGTATCTCGGTGGGCCCCACAGAGCTTCAGTTCACAGGAACTCGCGTACCTTGAGTACCACCTTCCAAACCCTTCTTCCTCACCTTTCCTCCAACTAATCAAAACAAAATTCCTCTGCATCGGATACTCAGCCTTCGAATCTCTTCGTGATAAAATGGCGTTAGATAATCCCGCAGATGAAGAAGAGACGAAGTCAGAGTATCCTTTGGTTTCGAAGCCCACTCCAGACTCTAAAGATGAGATTCGCGTGCTTTCCCAATCCAATTCTTCTCAGAAGCAGAAGCAGAAGGATATTTCTCCCGCCAAACCCTCTCCCTCCGCCAAAGAATTCATTCTCTCCATCGCTAGGAAGCTCTCAGCTCAGCCTCTCCAGAATTCAGAGCCTGGCGCGTGGGGAGTCCTCACCGCTATCTCCGCCAACGCTCGCAAACGCTCGCAGGTATGTAACCCTAGCAGGGTATCGGTGTGTGCGGGTTTTTCTTCTTTTTCTTGAAAAGAATGTGCATTTTCCCCTTTTGGAAGGAAAATGCACAATGCTTAGCTATCATTGTCTGACGATTCGAGCCATCAGGATTGTCGGCAGTTTAATATGGTAATGGTTGAAAATCCACCAGTTGATGTCTGGGGTTGACTGATGGGGTAGGATTTTGGTTTGTAACATATCTGTGGTGTGGCCCACTTGATGAGCGGTTTCGATCATTGAAAAATGGGATTCACTGAACTGGATGCTGGCCTGTACAGGAAGTCGTATCGTCTCGGTCGAGCATTGTAGAATGTCTCTTTAAATTGTAATCTTATGAACCTTGTATACTCCTTTCACTATCTTTAATAGACGGAACTTTGCAGTCTTCTTTTTTTTATTTTCTTTGGTTTTTTTGGTAAGGTAATGGATTTTATTCGAAAGGAGCAATCATGCAAAATCACTAAGGGCCTGTTTGTGTTAGATTACCGCAATGTAGATACAGGTAAATAAGTAATAATTACTAACTTTGGTATTTCATGCCAGCCGCCTCCACATGACGTTGACAGCTACGCATGTTTGGAAGGCTGTGACGCTAAAACTGAGGAAGGAAAACACCATACCTGTAAAATCTGTGGGGCCCGCTGTGATGGATATGCATGATCCATGCTGAATGAGGCATATCCAAAGCGCAAGTGGACCACACCACGGCAAACAAAGGGAAACGAATGCCTACTGTGGGAAACTTATTGTGGAGTTTTGGATCAAGCTAATAATTTTGTTTTCTCTTCATCCATGTTTGCGTGACCTTACGAACGGGTTGGATGACAGATACACATCCCCGTGGGCCGTGAGCCATGTTTTAGCTTTCAATGGTGGATGTCATTATCCCCCCGGTTTCATGTTGTGTGGTCTACTTGAGCTTATAATCTACTTCATTTTGAGGCTCATTCCCTAAGATGAGCTGGTAAAATGGAAAGACGGCGCTGATCTGACACATACATCACGGTGGGAGAAAGAGATTTAATCAGATGCAATTCCCTTCCTATTTTCATGCATGCAATCACTATTTTCGAGGCGTAATTGTTGGGAGAAGAGATCCCTTCTCGATCACACAGAGAAATATCAATCAAAAGAAAAAAAAAAGAAACAATATGTAAACCACAACACAAAGATTTATGCGGTTCTCTTTTGGTACGTCCACGGCCGATCCACTTATGCTCAAAGAAAATAATGAAGTAGCAGCTTTCAATACAATGATGGCTCCCTCCCTCTCTCTCTCTCTCTCTCTCTCTCTCTCTCTCTCTCTCTCTCTCGACGGAATATATTACCCTAAATGAACTAGGGTTTATATAAAAACTCCATGTGAAATTACAAAATTGCCCTCCAGGCAAGGAGTGTAGCTCTCAGACCCCCAAATACCCTCCAAAAGGGCTTGGCGGATGCCACACCAAATTCTTCTTTTTCCCAATGAGGAGAGAATCAAAGATGGACCCGAGCATCACCCATGTCGTGTCAACGAATGCTATGACTTTCCCCCACACCTTACAATGAATAAACGAGTTATCCACCGCCCGTCTGCGCATCCCTACAACACATCATGCAACAATTAGGCAAAACCAAGGGCCTCTTTTGAAGATTATCTATTGTAAGCACTCGGCTCCTTCCCACTGATCATGTAAACACTGCTACCTTAGTTGGAGCCCCCGTAAGACCATACAAACAACGGAAAATTACTATTCAAAATCGGCGCAATTGACCAAGCAAACTATAAAAAAGATCAGACTGTGAAGCATCTTGACTTAACCATTGACCATACAATCGAATCTCTCCTATCCGGAAGAGGAGAAACTCCATGAAGACTCTCCAACAACTGCATAAGCTCTTCAATCTCATCATCCTTTAAAATCCTACTAGTAGGAGGGGCCCTCATCGCCGAGCTACCTGCATAGGAAAAACTCTTTAGTCTCCATTGTCTTTTTGGTGCCATAAAACAAGGGAACTTGATTGTGGTTAAAATAGAGAAGTCGAAAGGGAAAGTAGCCACAAGGTCTATATAAATTCAATTGGGATGGGTGTTCAAGTGGGAACCTAGACCTAGGGTTGTTGAGGATGGGGGTAAGTGTTGTTACTGTTGGTCATGTGACCCCTAAGTGGTGCCCGTGCCTTCCCATGTCCCCTCCCCCCGGGGGGCGCGCGCACACACACACCTCTCTTTTACTCAAGGTGTTCCGTTAAACGGTGGCCGTAATGGTGACCATCGTTATCAATATAGAGTATCAACGCAATGACCACTGTGTCTCGTATCGGTTGATTTTTTTTCCTCAAATTTTTTTTTTTTTTTGGAAAAATATGCATTCATTTTTTGTTATTTTGAACATGTTTATGGTAGTATAACGATCCACTCTTTGGTGAGAATGTTGTATCGAGTTGTCTGATGAATTTATGAACCCGACAACTTTTGATTGATTACAAACCTTTTATGTTTAATTTTCTAACTATATGATATCAATGATAAATTTATTAAAATAAATGTAATACCAAAACTCCTTGGCTTTACCCGATACATGTGGTTGTGGGTGATTGTGTGTATCCACAGGGATTAGTCTCACTTCAAAAAAGAGGCGGGGACACATTGTGTCTTTAAAACAAAAAAAAAAAAGCAATACCAAAACATCTTACATTTGTAGGTTTTACTATTATTTAAAGTGTCGATGTATTACAACATCACGACTCACATACATTTCATTTCAACATACAGAGTCCAAAGACATTTGTGTCCTATTATGTAATTCATATACCTAACAATTTGATATCATTTCTCCGAATAGATCTTAATAAAAAATTGAAATTAAATTCGAGTGAATAGTGTTACCGATTTGGGGCTGATTTGGCAGACCACTCAATGCCCCAAATAACCTCAAATTCATGCAATCTATTGACACTTATCCCACCAATGGATCAGTGGACATTTATTGGATAGTGAAGAATGAAAAATATCAAATGGTCTTATTTAAAAAATAATAATGTCCTCAAATTAATGGTTAAACCGTTTAAACTATTTGATTTTTGGATTGTGACTTAGCAAAAATGGTCCCATAATTTAATTGGTTAATTTTGAGTTAATACATGCCTTGTGTACAATTTTTTTAGGGTCCAAGACTCCGAATTAGGTGGGACTCGAATTGCAAAGTGTAACACATGTGGCAAAGTTCTGTGGGCCCCACCGTGACGTATATGTTATATCCACACTGTCCATCCATTTTGCTAGCTAATTTTATGGCATGAGCCAAAAAAATAGGCAGATCCAAAGCTCAAGTGGATCTCACCACAAACAAGCAGTGGGGACAATGATGCCACCGTCGCAACCTTCTTAGAGCCCCCATGATGTTTATTTGCCATCAAACATGTTCATAATGTCACACAGACCTAGATGTAGAGAAAACACAAATATCAGCTTGATCCAAAACTTCTTGGGGCCCCTACAAAGTTTTCAATGGTAGGCATTCAATCCCTACTATTTTTTGTGGTGACCTTTGGATCTACCTCATTCTTGAGCTCATTCCCTAAAATGATCTGACAACTTGAATGGATGGTGTGGATATAACAAATGCATCACGGTGGGGCTCACAGAAATTTGGCACATCAACACACCATTGAGGTTGGTGGTGTGTGCTACACCATGCAATTTGAGTTTGATTAGGTGTGGCCTTGAATGTGGGACTCACCATGATATATGTGTTTTATCCACGTTGTCTATCCATTTTTTCACCTCATTTTAGGCATGAGCCCAAAAATGAGGTAGATCCAAATCTTAGGTGGACCACACTACAGGAAACAACGGTGATTGAATGCCCACCATTAAAAACTTATTGAGGGCTACAAAAGTTTTGGATCAAGCTAATATGTGTGTTTTCCTTTCATCCATGTCGGTGTGACCCAATTAATAGGTTGGATGACAAATAAACATTACAGTGGGTCCTAGGAAGTTTTTAATGGTGACGTTCGATCATCGCTGTTTCCAGTGGTGTGGTCCACCTCAGATTTGGATCTTTCTCATTTTTGGGCTCATGCCCTAAAATGAGGTGGCAAAATGGATGGGCGACATGGATAAAATACTACATGGTGGGGCCCACAGAGCACATGGCACTTGGACCAAAGTGAGCCACGTAGTACGTTTGGAATGAAAAAGAGATAGAGGATTCTCAGGTATCATTGCATGTTTCAAATGGAGAGAGAGAGAGAGAGAGAGAGAGAGAGAGAGAGAGAGAGAGAGAGAGAGAGAGAGAGAGAGAGAGAGAGAGAGAGAGAGAGAGAGAGAGAGAGGCTTGGTACGCCTTTGGTCTTTCGCTTTTCTTTTTTCTTTTTCTTTTTTCCCTTAAAGAAGAAGACCCCTTTTAGACCTGTATCACGCAACGGCCCAGTCCGTTACCGTTACATATCAGCCATTATAGCCAATACCAAACCGATGTGGAACACCTTGCTTTCATTCTCCAATACACACATATGCCTCTCTTTCACTCTCTCCCACACATTGTTCACAAACTGGAAAGAAACAAGAAAAGGAAAGAGGATGCAAAACATGGTATTCCATAATGATAACGGTGGTCGAAATGGCCACCATTGTTACTGGTATGACATGGGCCATAACGACCGTTATGGCTTAAAAAAAAAAAAACAAAACAAAAACCTGTATTGGCCCCTTTACAGGCAGTTTTTTCTTTTTCTTTTATTGCAATAACTACTATGACCCCATAATGTTTAATAGTGTAACCTTTTTCTTTGTCTTTTTTCCCCCTCATACCTTGATGCAAAAGAGAAGAGGAGGAGAGAAAGAGGTGGGGCTCTGTCCACTAGTTGCTCAAGGTCATCCCCACTAGCAAACCATTGCCATCGAGGGTTCAATAGAGCAAAGAGGCTTTTCCTCTTGGATGTACAATTGATTTGAATGAGCTGTGGCTTTGTTGTGTTTTAGCTCCTTGAATCAGTCCTCCATTGATTTCCATAGATAAGTCAGAATTCTTTTAGATGAATAAGTTGTACTTATATGCTAGAACCCATGGAAAGTGAGTCTCGTCTAAACGACAACGTATTTGTACAACATACAACATAGCGAAGAAGAAGTATGACAAATGGAAGAAACACGATAGAAATGCTTGCAATATCCTCATGAGCACCATGCACAAAGAATTATTCCCTCTGATTTCTATGGGGCACGAAGAATTATTCTCTCCTATGAGGTCTATGGGACGGCCAAGAATATGTGGGAAGCATTGACTAGGAATTACACCACCTTGTCCGGTGCAAGAATCCAGTTCATGGAAATGGAACTCGAGGCATATCGAATGTCATGTCAATAGGGTCCAGTCATGGACCATAATAAAAAAATGGATAAGATGTTTGTAGAGCTCCACAATGCGGTACGTGTTTTGTAAGAGATCCAGATCATAGTTGTGTTCAAATCCTTGCCTGATTACCAGTCAACCATTGATACAATCCTGAACCACAATACATCAATAAAGATTAAAGACTTTCAAGGACTTGGCTTGTCGCTTGCAATATAGGGTGGATACCAATGTCATCCAGTGTAGGGGCAATGTCTCCCTTCCGCATTGAGAACCATCAGAGAGGACTACCTGCTAAGACTAGAAACAAGACAATTGGCAGGCCTTTCCTTCTTTGCAATCAGGGCAATTGCCCATTCCATCAACCAAGTGTTTCTAGGTACCGCCCTTATCCTTCTTGTAATGACCGGCAAACGCACCAAAATCGGCCAATTGGTAGCAACATCTTGTTTGACCCAAAGGTGATTTGGCCTGTCCAATACACTCCAGTGAAAGAATAAAGGACAGGTTGATGGTTCATGTTTTAATTGTTGTAAGATGGGCCAAGGCTAGGAAATGCCCCGAGTAGAAATCAATAACTCTTAAGCCACCTTTAACTTATGTTTGTTATAAAGTTTTGATTGTTGACATGAATTTTAGTAATTGGATAGTGGATTCAAGGGAAACAAAGCTTATACCAGGGAAAGAGAGGCTTTGTTGGGTTTTGGATCACTCTGCTGGAGAGTCCCAGGCTTTAAATGGGGAACAATGGTTCAGAGGGCATGATTGGAGACTTGGAGCTGATACCTATTTCTTGGAGTCAAGCATAGGCCACACCCTACCATTAAGGGACACATTACTCACCCAAGGAATGGGAAGAAATCTAACATCTGTCCCATTTTTAGGGGAGGAGAACTCTGATTTAAGGTTAGCAACTATTAGGTCTCATTGAGAAAAAACAATGTGATAGTTGCATTGGCAGACATGTTCGAGTTGAATATTGTAAATAACTTTTCATCAATGCAAGCACTTCTTTTGTTGGAATATCTTATGCAGTTATTATTTATGAATCAATTAAATGGCACATCAGATTATGGCACATGGTAAACAAAAGAATGACCAGATTAGAATGAGATGGAATGTTGGAAACTTATAAACAAAGTGGACTTGGAACTTTGCGTTTTTATTTTTATTTTTGAATGTTGGAAGTTTGCGAATATTGCGTGATAGGAAAAACAATTTGGGAACCGTTTCCAAAAGCAACAAGATCTAATGAACTTTTGAATATGTAGTGCAACCCAGTTATAGAGTCCATGGGATCTTGACACCAAAATCACGAATCACAAAAAAAGAACATTATATGCTCACAAGAAATATTAGAGTAGAGAGGGAGAAATAACTTTATTGATTTTCAGTTTTCTTCTCTGACAATACTTGAGAAAACTCACAACTCAGAGAAATGTAGAATGCCTACCTCCTACACCATCCTCCTCTTTTATTAACCCTAAAATAATTTCTTATGGATTGTTAATGAAAATCCCCCAACTATTAGATTGATTTCAAATCAATTAATAATTTATTTAAGATAATAAAAATCCCACCAACAAAGATTTAGCCTAAAATATAAAAAACACTACTAAATACCCTCAAAATCTTCAATCATATCTTCCACATCAGCCTCCGTATTTTCACAAATGGCAAATGTAATATCTGACATTTAGGCCCCAGAATTGGCAACAAACAGCCCAAAATCAGCACATGCTGATTGTCTTATATGTGGACCACTTAATGCCTGAGCATGAAATGGTTGCTAGCATTTTACCTCATTCATAGATGACTTTTTACCGATATGGGGCTTTAACTTAAATTCTCATAAGTTGAGCCACTAGACTCTATCCAAAAATATGGAATAGAAGTGGAGAACCAGCTAGGCAAGAGAATCAAACCGTTGAAAATGGATAAGAATGATGTGACAGAAAGGATAAACAAAAATTTGTTAGATATGGTGAGACCAATTATGACCCATAAGAACCTGCCAATAAATTTCCGGAGATATGTTGATGTAGATCCAATCCCCGCTATGGGGTGCAGCATGTGTTGAATTTTTGATCGTTTGCTGTTTTGGGGGCTAAATCTCAGAGACTACATATACTATTTTTGGATAGGGGTGCTGATTTGAAGATATGGTTGTTAATTTGAAGATTGTCTAAAGATTTTGGGGATGAATTTGCTAGATTGACTCTTCTATCTTTAGGCCATTTTGCCAAATCTTTATAGATAGATTTCTTACTATTTATTATACATTTATTTATTTTTTGAAGGATAATGGAATTTTATTAAAGGTTCACTAGAAGAATCGACAAGAAAAGAATACAGGGAGAGAAAGAAAAAGAAAAGTAGGCCAATCAATCCTTCACAAGGGAAGCTAATGGGGACATCTTGTGCACACGCACGCCCCCCACCCTACGCACGTACTCAAGGAGGAGGAAGGCCCCACTATCGATTTGGATTGACGACGACATCTATGGAGGACCTCTTAGTTAGGGGGCTGTGCTATGGATCATTGGAGTGGACTCCCACCATTGGATCTCATGATTGTGGCCCACTACCCTAGATGATTTAAGATTTTGAGCTTTGGTTATTATCGTTATTAGAAACATCATGAACGGTTTTGATTGCGTTTATTAGTTGTTATTTTTGTTAATTCGTCTCTAAGTATTAGTGTGCTCATATAACGTGACTTTTGGAGTTTAGGATTTTCTTATAAATAGGCAACCCCATGTAGGTTTTTTTTTTTTTTTTTCATTGAAGTTTATGAATAAAATTCTGCATTTTTCTTCTTCTCTATCCCTCTGAGTTGAAGAAGAAAATTGGGTGCGAACCCCTCCCTTTCTCGAAGGGCTAACTACCGTGGTGCGAAGCCATAACCATCCCAAATCGTCCCACCTCCTCCACCCCACATCCACCATCTTCCACAGCCCTCTTGTCTTCAGATTCACCTTTCTTTTTGCCCAAGTTTCCCTCCATAACAGATTTTCAGATTCTGGTCCACCAGAAGGGCTGAAACTTCGGCGGAGCACCACGTACACACCGGGCGGCGGATCGTCACAAAACTTGGTGTGAGAGTGGGCCTCCCCGGCCGACCAAGCCCTAGGTGGCCTTTTTCAGTTTCGTGGGCCCCACACACATGCGGCCAGACAGTCACGCACGTGTGAACAGGTCGTCCTGCTGTCCACACGCAGAAACCATCTCAGGTTCCTTAATTCTTCTGTTTTCCTCTCTCTCTCTCTCTCTCACCTTAAATTCCCTAACCCTAACCCTAAATAATCCCAAATTCCAAGTTTTTCAACTTTTGCAAACCCTAGATTTTCCCTTGAGTTGAAACATGGTGAATCTCTTGAATTGGGGAGCAATCCTTTGCAAGGATGGATGAATCTTACACTCCTTTGGGCATTGTTTGGTTTATAATTCTATTTGATCCAGCCCTAACTTGTGTAGGCTTGGACCCCCGTAGATTCCCCTTGTTGAATGTTTGATCGTATGTGGGACGTGGATTTTTGTGATTGTTTAGAAATTGGTATGATCTAAAGCTTGAAATCTTGCATATCATATTTAATTTCATGTCCTGTATCAGAAGCCTCATTAGAAATGAGGGCCGAAAAATGGTCTTGTTTCGACCAGAAATGAAAATCATTTGATTTGGGGGAATTCATTAAATGATAACAAAGAAAGCATGGGAGAACAAATATCATAGAGTATTTTATTCAGTCTGAGTTCTTTTACATTCTTATATTCCCTTGATTCTGAAAACAAAGTACAGTGAGTGAATCAATACAAAAGAGAAGAAGGTAGTCGCAATGGCAATTTCGGCAGCATTTTGACACTTTTGATGTTCATCGCAAAGGTAGATGAGTTGTGCGGGTGCACAATTGAGGAAACGGTGGAGATTTCTCAGACTTAGGTTGTTCAGATCTTCTACCATACTTCACTTTTCTTTCTCGCTCCTGTGAGCTTCTTGAAGCTCTCCACCTTTTATCTTCTCTCACTTCTCCTTCTTGCTTCTCTCTCTCACTGTCTTCTCCAAATGGAGATAGGAGAGAGGTATTTATGGACATCCAACAGGTGTGAAGGGCATCTGTCCGAAGATGGAAGTGCACAGGCTTCGACAGGGAATGCGGAGTGTATAAAGCTTATTTCAGAACAAAAGCCATACTTCAGGACAACATTCCACATGAAGTGGCGCAAGAGGCAGGCTTCAGGACAATATTCCTTTCAAAGTGGCACATGGGACTTGCTTTAGGACAACATTCCTTTCAAAGTGGCGCATGAGACTTCCTTCAGGACAACATTCCTTTCAAAGTGGCGCATGGGACTTGCTTCAGGACAACAAAAGCCTATTTTCAGGACAAGGAGAGAGAGAAGTGGCGCTCCAGACCAAGCCTTAGGACAAGGCTCCTCTTGAAGTGGTGCACAAAGCCATGTGTTAGGACAACGTCCTCATGAAGTGGCGCAAAAAGCCATGTTTCAGGATAGATATCCATGAGAAGTGGCGCACCAGGCCATACATTAGGACAAGTGTACAACACTTCTCCTTGACTTGCGCGGAAGCGCGCAACTCCATTCTTCATTTCCGCGCAACTCTTCCTTATTAGGACAAAAGCTCATAGAGCTCCTTGAGGAGAGGCGCATTCTCTCCACTAAAAGTGGCACGCAACTCCTATTTTCAGACAAGAGAGAGAGAGATAAGGACTCCACCAAAAGTGGCGCATAAGGCCTCCACAAAAGGTGGCGCAACTCTCCTTCCTGGCTTCCATAAATAGTGGCGCACAAAGCCATTTCTCCTTGAGCTGCGCGGGAGCGCGCAACTCCTTCCTTGAGTTGCGTGGAAAATGCCCTCTCAGCTTCCATCCATCCAAATGAGGAGTGGGAGGGGGTATTTATAGGCTCCTCCTCTCCTTAAATAGTTGTAATCATCACCACTACTTCTTTCACACAACATCCAACCTCCTTCCTTAAACAATGGTGTTCACCAAGCTCTCCCTTAAATAGCGGTGTACATCCCTTTCTAAGACAAGAACCACACTTCCTCTCCTTCAAAAGTGGCGCCCATGCACTCCTCCATACCAGACGACGCCCATGCTCTCCTCCATACCAGACGACGCCTATGTATTCTTCTACATCAAATGACGTCCATCCATTCTTCTTCATCAAATGACGTCCATCCATTCTTCTACATCAAAATATGGAGCGCACAATCTCTTTTATCATGGAGCAACACTTCACAAGGCTTTTATACTGTCATGAGCGCACATCCTTGGAAGGGATCTGTTCAATGGAATTCCTCTGCTAGTGCAATAGGCATGTAATGAAATTAAGATTTTTTTGTGCCTCGATATAACAACATTGACAGAAGAAGATGAATTTCTAAAGCAATGACTTTTCCTCTCTGCCCAAACAACCCATCACACTGCCGATAGGGAAATGTGTTAGCAAACCCTGTCCTTGATAACCAAACCTCCTCTATGCCAAGCCCACTAGAGGTCCTTAACATTATTTGGCATTGGCCATGAGGGAATGGAGGAGATGGCATACGACCACAGATTGGAAGTGAAGGGACAAGAAATGAAGAGGTGATTGATTGTTTCCTCAACTTGCTAACAAAGTAGCATCTGTTTGGAATGACGAAAGACTGCTTTTGGAGGTTGTCTATTGACAAGACTCTTTCTTCCCACCAACCATGTAAAGGCCGCTACCTTGGGGGGAATGATTGTTCACAACCCCAAGTGTAGGGTCGCAATGTAGTAATAATCTCGATAAGACCGAGGTCGAATCCACAGGGACTGAAACTTGTACATTTCTGAAATTAACTAGAAGTAAAACTAGAAGAAAATGTGAAACTAATTCTGAAGTATTTGAGAGAGTAATTGTGAATAGAGTAATTAAAACTAAGAATTTAAAGGTGGGAACTAGGGTGCCAAAGATCCACTTGTAGTGATCAGGGAGCCCTCTTACTTGATTCAAGTAACACAATTAAAATTGGAGTCCTATCCTATCCAATTGGAAAATATATTAATAAAACCAAATCTGAACTTCCATTGACCTAATTCTCAATGAAGGAGAACTATGATAATTGGCAGGGATCCCATCACCAAACCATGCCCAGGAGATAATGTCAAACAACAGGATTTACCAATCCCATAATCTCAAAGCAGGAGAATTGTGAAGATTAGGAAGGATTCCATCACCCTACCATGCCCAAGGGACGATGGTGAACAACAAGACTTATTAATTTCACAATCTCAAATCAGGAAAAGAAGATACTCAAAGTTATTGCAGATTTACTGTAATTTAAGTCACAATAAACCATTAAAAACTGAAAGTATTCCTTAAATATCAAATTAGAATCCATGGAGTTCAACATAAACATGAATCAAAGCAATAGAAACATCCCATCATGTTATAAGCTTCATCTTTTAGCCCTAGCTAAGAGGTTTAGCCAACCATAGACATGATTGGACCAAAGTTTCTTAAGAAAAATATGAAAACAACTAATGAAGAAGAAGAAAAACTCTTGGCGACGACTTCTCCACCCTTTTGCTCCACTCCTTAAACCCTAGAAGATGCCTAGGAACATCCTAGGGAGTCTTATTTATAATTGTGGAACTTCAACTTTCGCACCTAGTTAGAAAACTCTAGAAACCGCCTTAAATTTACGCAGTTTGCTAAAATAGACTTCACTTTGCACAATTTTCCAAAATAGACTTCACTCTGCACAATTTCATAAAATGACCCAGAGTTTCAGAATATGCTTTTTTAGGACGATTTCAGGATTCCTTTTCTTTACTTCAAATCTTTGATTCTCTTCATTCCTCACTTAGTTTTCTTGGATCTTTGGCATGTGAATTTTTCAATCTTGGTTTCCTAAGATTCATCCCTTACCTTGGTGATTCTTGAGCATCAAATCCAT
Organism: Magnolia changhungtana; assembly: GCA_030180095.1. NCBI lineage: Eukaryota > Viridiplantae > Streptophyta > Magnoliopsida > Magnoliales > Magnoliaceae > Magnolia > Magnolia changhungtana. The sequence goes on from JASAUF010000096.1 coordinate 3,839,504, forward strand.
GCTTTTAGCACCCTTTTCAATCCAAGCTCTTAAATTCACCTTGCAACACAAACATAAGTAAAATAGAACATTAAACATTATCATGTTCATAAAATCAAGATATAAATGGGGGATAATATGCAATATTTGACCCTCAACACAATTCCCAACCAACATTTTGCTAGTCCCGAGCAAAGTATGCGAAAAATATTTCGAGAACTACAGGATAATTTCTATAAGCTCAAGTGGTTTAAAAAAAAAACAATCCAGATAATATAATTCTAAAATACATCAATGTTGTGCATTACCTTCTCCTAAACTCTAGCACTCCGTAAGTTTCATAATCAAGTTCAAAGCATTAATCTTCCAATTAGAACAATTCCAAACATTGAGTTCCATGGGTGTATAATGAAGTTTAGACTTATCACAATCAAAGGTTCAATTCGTCACTTTCATGATAACATTGATAATTAAAAGACATTCAAGACAACCAAAACCAAAACCGAAACTTGCCTTATAGTTCATCTTTTATTCCTCCAGCTTTTGATTTTTCCATCGATGGTTTTCACGCTATGTCAACCTTTTTAAAGATCTTTAATAGGTAGCTCTTTTCGATGATAACTATTTTTTTTTAGCTGGCTATTTTCTTTTTCTTTCTTTTCAATTCTTCCCATTGAACATGATGGACAAATTCCCCAGGTTGATTCCTTTTATGCTTAATAATCATCAAGTTAACAATTCAATATCAAACTGATACTTTAATGTGTAAGCTGGATGTGACATATGAAATCATGACTCAATCAATGTTTAAAACTTCTAATCGAGGATCAATGACTTAACTTAATTTTGAGATTTCCCAAGTGACTAAAATCTAAGAGACATAAGGCATCAACATTAAGTATTTTGTAATTCTAATTAATGGATTAACTTCGAGATCACTTAAATTTGTAGAAAATTCAGAAAAATTTCTCAATTTTTCACAACTTCGCTCAAAGACTAAGAAAACAACTGATTAGCCTGCCTAATCTACATTGTCCTCAATGTAAAAGATATAAACATTCAATGCAAATGAGGCAACAAAAAGAAAAGGGAAGTGGTGGAAAGGTAGTACCTGAAGAAGGAATTCTGAGGTTTTTTGTTTTTTCCAAAATATCTCAATGTGAAGATGGGTTAGCACAAGAATTAAACCATCAGAAAACAAACTTTTCTAAACAGCAAAAAACAAACTATCCTAAACGGCGAAAAACAAACTATCCTAATCCTAAATTCTTTGAAAGCAATAAACCTAATTAGGAAAACAGGGGAAAACTACTTAGTCATGCCGCAAGGTTCCTCCTTCGGCCAATATCTTGATAAATTTCTTAGTAGGTTTCGTAACAAGATTATCCAAAAGCCATTTTCGCAATAGGCTTGGATGCCCTAGAGCATGATTTTCCAGAGAAATTTGTGGGCCTCAGCATAAAGTTTCCTTTTAATCTCCTGAGGTGTCCAAAGTACATATGATTCACCTGAGACAGAGAAAGTTTCAGAGTTAGCGCAACATGGTGAATTAGAGACTACAAGTAGATAAAATTCAGGAAAATTCTCAGTATGTGATGTAGTCTCAATATATTCTGAAGTTGAAAGTCTCAATAGGTGATGAATCAGACTCTTTAGTCACCCAACCCCTCGTTTGAGTGCCATATTTTAATGCAATAATTTCCCTCCAGAGATTATCTTCTTCTGTGGCAAAGTGCCAAAGCCACTTCCCAAGAAGAGCCTTATTCATAGAGCTATGGTCTCTTAAACCGGCCCCTCCTTCGTTAAGCGGCTTACAAACCTCTTCCCATTTCAATATATGAAACTTATTACCGTCTTCTGAACCTTTCCATAAGAAATTTCTCCTTAGTCTATCCAATCTTTTCCGAACCAGAGGAGGACACATAGAGAGATGAAATAAAGTAGCATATTTGAAAAAGCCAAGGAGAGTTACCGTCCCTCCCAAAGAAAGACACCGACACTTCCATTTAGATAGTTTTATCTCTATCCTTTCAATCACCTTGTCCTAAAGATGAGAAGCAGGTTTACTCATACATAAAGGAAGACCCAAATAAGAAGATGGGAGAGATCTCGCCTTGCAACCGAAAATGGACGTGAAGAAGGCTACCTCTTCTTGAGATAAGTGAATACCCAACATCTCACTTTTCCCCATGTTTACCTTCAACCTGGAAACCGCCTCAAAACATACAATGATCTTGCTCAAATTATCCATCATATTGGGGTTAGCATCGCAGAAAATAATGTTGTCATCGGCAAACTAGAGGTGGGGAATGGTATTCAACAACTTGGAAACACGAAATTCAGAAATAAGCTTAGTCTCTTGGCCTCTAGATAGCATCCGACTAAAAGCTTCCGCCACTATTAGAAAAAGAAAATGAGAGAGCGGGTCTCCTTGTAGAAGACCCCTAGATGTTTTGAAATGACCTTTGGGGGGATTCGTTGATTAGCACCGAGCACATCACTGATCCTATGCAAATCTGGATCCATCTCCTCCATTTTTCTATGCATCCCATTCTTTAGTATAGTTGGAAAATCTTAATTTAAGATTCATAGGATTTTGTGGTATCTTTTAGGATTTATAAAAGTGCTTGTTCTATGAGGTAGAAGGCATTATATTTTCTGATTTTTGTGAGGTTTATTTAAGCATTTTAAAGAAGTGAATAAGTTCCAATTTCTATGAAGTCCTTTATTCCTCTCTATTCCAACATTCTTGTGGGTGGGTGTTCTTCATTCATTCTGCAATTCAGGTATCAAGATCTCACTGATTCGATAAATGGATTGTGTCAGATTTGCTGCCTATCACAGTATGTGTGGAACTGAGTGCCTTCCAAGTGATTTCCAAATATCCCATATGTGCTGTGGAAAGGAAGAAGAATGTCTTCATGTCCTATGTGCCTTGTGCCTGTGGGGATCCCTCAACCATTTTTTAAAATTTGTTCTCCACATTAAAGTAAAATGGAAGAGAACTATTGAGTGCACGGTCATTAGATATCTAGTCTACTATAAGTGACATGTGTTGGCATATGATGAACATGGGAGGCGGATTGAAATAGTCCAGAGATTGACTCACGTTTTTTTACAGTGTTTCAGATCTTTCTGAGCATGGTGTTGGACCATAAAGAGATTTGCTTCAATTGACTCAGTTTATTGTTTTTTCCTTTGGTCCGAATCCATGGTAGTACCCTCATTATTTGGGATATTCTGGATTGTTCAAGAGGTTTTTTTTTGAGTATGTTTTTCGGAGTTGGCAAATGGGGTGTGGGAGTTTTTATCCTGCCAAGGAATGAGTGTGTAGTGGGAGCGTTAAATATTGGACCAGCTCTGTCCCTCACGTAGTTCTGTTGTTTCATGAAGCTTGTGAATTATGAAAAAGAAAAGGTAATCCGAAAAAAAACTATGTTCATGACATGTGCACGTTGGTAAACGTATATGCCAATGTATTCAATAGCAGTAACAGTGGTCGTAATGACCACCATCATTACCATTACGATACTGTCTATAACATTTATAGAAAAAAAACTGTATTGGCCCATTTTTCCTGTAACAGCTGTTATGGCCCCGAAAAATGCAACTGTTTTTGTATACCTTGGTCTACACATACTGAATATGCACTCCCATCGTAAAGATTGATTTGTTGTTGTTTTTGTTGTTAAATGTGATCCAAAGCTGATCAAAGCATTGTAATTCAGGGTATGAATATTCTTTTGAGTGCCGATGAACATTGGCTGGGCCGATTAGTAGGGGACACACGTTTCCAAATTGAAGGAGGTGCTGTCAGCGCAAATCATTGCAAAATTTATAGGAAGCATGTTGCAGCCAAAGATGTGGAGCAGACTTCCAATCTCACCACTGTCTTTTTGAAAGATAATAGGTTGCATACTGCCTGAAGGCTGGATACATGCAACTTTATCAATTTCTTTCTATCAGATGATTCATTTAGGTTTTCTTACCACCGCGAGCTTCTGCAGCACTAATGGAACATTTCTTAACTGGGAAAAGCTGAAGAAACAAAGTCCTGAAGCTCAAGTCCAGCATGGAGATATCATATCTTTTGTTGCTGCTCCTCATAATGGTAATACACATTCTTGGCTTTTATTTAACAGTAATATTCGGATTCATTTGTTTAGTATTTGTGATAGAGGCCAGAATGAATGCTTAAGTTGATTGGTTGCTTTCCTTTTTCAAAAGAACCCCATAGGAAATGCCTCGTAAAGTTTCATGAGTCTTGTTCACATTATTGTCTTGTTACATAATAGTTGCAAGAAATGTGAAGTGGCAACGGATTTGGGTGCGAATGTGGTGAAGCGTCTTTTTCAAAATGTTTTCAAGTATAAACAGGTGGGAAGCAGGAGCAGGAGTACAAGTCTAAAGCGTGATTCAAAGCGGGAATGAAACCTAGTTAGAATGATCATGCAACTAAGAGTTACTTAAAAGGATGTTTAGCTTCTTGTGATGGTCTTTTGAAGCCTATTAATGCCACCAGACATAAGTATGATCTTATTTGGACCTGTGATATCAGGTAGGAAGGAGGTGCTAATGGCGTTTTATGATAACTGAGTATGCTCTTTTGGGGGTTTATATTTGTGAATTGCACTTCACATTCTTTAATAAGCATGGTTTGCCTTTGAGTATGACTATGCTCCTTAATATTGCTTCTGAAGAACATGAATCAGATAAATGGCTCCGTTATTATCTCAAAAATTTACTGTGTTTTCCTCTCAGATGATACAAAATGAGATTAGAAAAGAAGGGCATCTGCATATCGATTCTGATTTCAGGTCTGGATACACGTAGTGCACTAAATTTGGATTGAAGCAAGGAAGATGGAGAGGTTCATCCAGTAAATTTTTATTTTTTTTTGAGAAATATGAGGTTCATGCAGTATAAGATTTAGGTTGCTGGGACTCGGGCTTTATTAGATCTTGGGTTCGTTTGTTTTATTTATTTATTTATTGTGAAGGACGAAGAGCTACATGGTTAGTTTCTTTTTAATCCGTTTCTTTCTTCTTCTTCTTCGGGCTCTTGTTTGGATTTGTGCAATTTTTTTTTTTTTTTTTTGGGATCTTCAGTCACTGATTTGGGTTAGGGCAATGAAAGTGGAGAAGAGCAGCATCTATTAGCATAGAGAAAACGATGGAAATCCCACAATACTCAAATTCATCCACAAAAGGAAATCCCAAATATTTATACTGTGTAAGAAATCCCGTATATTTCCTAATAAGCTTAAAGTAACTAGGAAACTAAGCACAAAAGGAAACTACTTTAAAGGAATGAGTTTCGTTGGTTCAAGTTTCGGCTCAAGTTTCTAAGTTTGAGATCATTATTTTGAGAGGGCTTTAGTTTCTTGTTTGTTGTTTTGGTTTCTTCGTGGCTTTTTTCAATAAAGACTTGAGTAGATATTTGAGGACTACTTTGGCATGAAATAAGGTTCATTCATTAAAAATAAAAAATAAAATTAAAACACTAACATTACACCCTATGGAACTAAGTCTGAAAGGTTCTCTAATAGAAAGGATAACTTCACCAAAATGTAGCCTGACTTGAGTAGTATATGAGGACTATGGCATGAAATTGGATTCACAAGCATGAAGATCATATCTCCTTTTATGGAGTCCCATAAAATGGTGGATAATCCGCCATGCTTTTGGAGAAGTTCTTGAAGAGTGACATTTCATGAGACTTTAGCAGTTGCCAGCTTGTTGAAGTTGAGCCTGCATCACATTGATGGACACCTTCATGCTCCTCCCCAATACATGTTTGCTTGGAAGCTTAATTTTTCAGTAGGAAAAAACTCCTCAACTGCATCATAGTATTGCAGCTAATGGGTTTCCCGTATATTGGTGGATGAGTTTTGCTTTCTCTCTCTATTGCTTTCAATGGTGATGGGATTTTATTAGAGGAACAAATGAAACAACAACAACAACAGCCCGCTGAAGAGAAATTATGAGAGAACATGGGGAAACAAAATGATACAACCAATACATATTCCTCCAAGACAACAAGAAGACCACCTGCTGCATTAAATGCTTTTAAAAGGAAATATTGCTCTTGTTACTCAATATCCTCATACAAGCAGCCCTTGTACCTGGTCGAGGAGTCTAGATCAAGGTATTCTATAATGGTAACAGCCACTGCTGTTACTCTTATGATATGGACCATAATGGCCATTACGGTCTATGGGCCATTTTTTCTGTTACGGCCCTGTAATGTGTAACGGCTACCACCTAGATAGTGCTCAACTCGCAAGCAAAGCAAATACTTCGCTTAATTGATTCAACCAACGCTTCTTGACTTTCAAGAATCCTTCTATTTCTCTCCCACCACTAGCCCCTCCTAATGCCACAAGGTAACATCCAAAGAATACTTGCTTGAAATGAGCTCTCTCTCTCTCTCTCTCTCTCTCTCTCTCTCTCTCAAAATAGAGATTGTGGTACATAAACGTTGAATCAAGAAATGGAAATAGGGTATCCAGTTCCTATTTTAGAACTCTTAGGTCTTAATCTCTTTCTTCTTGCTTGGCTCACAATCTGTGGGAAATTGTAAATATGGACATTTTTCATTTATGCGTAAAAAACCTGCAAGGTAACATCCTCCAAAGAATATTCGCATGAAATATGCTCTCTCTCTCTCTCTCTACATTCAAAGTAGAGATTGTGATACATAAACTTTGAATCAAGAAATGGAAATAGGGTATCCAGTTCGTATTTGAGAATTCTGACTCATCTTTCTTGCTTGGCTGTCAATCCATGTGGGAAACTATAAATACGGACATATTTCATTTATGCGTTGACATGTGTACAAAGGATGTTGGTGTCTTTCCATCAGTAACCCTGACGTAAATTAGGAGAGGCTAATCATGAGCAAGCTGGATATATTCTTGTATCGACAAAGTCAGAGACTAATTTCGTGCGTGTGGTCTAGTTGGTTTTTCCGAAGCCAATGTCCGATCATGTGCCTATGCTTGGAGTCATTTGGCATCTTAGTGGGACCATCTTCTTTCAGATTTCAGAATTGGTGGCTGAATGAGCATGATTTTTTATTTTTATTTTTTGAGAGACTACATTTTTTTATTAAATTAAAAGGCTGAGGTCGAAGGAATTACAAATCAGACCAAAAAGGAGGAAAGCAAAAGGATTCAACTACGACATTCAAGGCTATCACCCACCCCATTACATTTTCTTTGGCCCAATTGAACACTATCTCTACCTAGCTATTTTTGTTCTAAAGCACCGATTGTTCCGTTCCCCCCAAAGGAACCAGATTCCTGACAATGTCATTTCTCCAAGTTGCCGTCCCCACCTTTTCAACCCCTCCCCCATACCATGCCCTTAGAAGACTCTCAGTTATGCCCGGCAACACCCACTAAACTCCAAACAGTTCAAAGAAGTTGTTCCATACTCCTTTGGCAAAAGGACAGTGTATGAAGAGATGGACCATCTCCACGTTATGCATATAGATGACACATATATCCAAGAGCACATTTCTCTCTTCTTCTTCTTTCTTTCTTTTTTTTTTTTTTTTTTTTTTTTTTTTCAATTTATCGACTGTGAGCACACTTTCTTCCTCTCTACTAGCCGCACCAAAGATGCTAACTTGGATGGGGTGCCATAGCGCCGCACAAAAGCTGTTGGGCTCACCTGACCTTCCAATTTAGAACCAAAGATAGTGTTGTAAAATGATTAAATTTTTTTTTTTTAAAGTACAGGCCTGATTTCTCCTTATTCCACACCATAGAATCCTTTTCCCTTGCTTAAGGAGGACGGAGCATCTGTTCCGCCTCTTCGTCTGCCAAAATCCTTCAACAATAGGGGGGGGGGGGTGTCACACTACCTCCTTCCTTAATAAGGAGTAACATTGTGCGACCATAATCTTCCACCACATGCCTAGCTAGCCGAGGATAAACCTCCTACAGTCCCTTTTTTGCCACCCAAACATCCTTCCAAAAATGAATGCTCCCCTTGTCCCCTAATGAAGAACTCGCTCTCTCCATTAACTTGGGCCTTAGCTATGGCACTTCCTTCCATAAAGCCATTGCCCTATATAATGTTGACGCCTTGCTTCACCACCCCCTTCCTTGAACCCCATACTTCCTTTCTACTACCTCTCCATAGGTTTCCATCTTCCGAACCAAACCTCTAAATCCATTTCCGCAGAAGCGCATAATTCATGACCTCCAGCTTCCTTATGTAGGCTCCCTCTTCTTCTAACGGCTTGCACACTTCCTCCCATCTCATAAGTTGATATTTATTCTTCTCTTCTGCTCCTCGCCATTGAAAGTCTCGCTTGATCTTTTCCAACCTATCTAATACTACTTTCGGGCATTGAAAAGGGACAAGGAATGTGATGAGGACATCACGTAACGTACACCCTAACGTACATATCAGAGGAGGAAGCGGGCCGCACCGATTTTCCTATGGCTAGGCAAGTACCTGTGATCGTGCTGAAGACCCCATGTTCATGTGCGAGCATCTGGAAGACCCCACTCTGGGAAGATGCACATAGACTGTTTTATGGAGTGATCCAGACCGTTGGATCAGAGGGATGCGACGATCGGGCCATTGGATCACATGGATTACATGATCGGGCCATTAATCGTTGATCGTCCACATTAGTTTTAGACTTTATCATCTTTTAGGATTTAATTTTTTATTATTTTATATTTGGACACATTAGGAGTGTTTTTGTTGATTTTATTTATACTAGGGCTATTTTCGTTAAGATTCATATGACGGGGGTCATTGTAAATTTTGAATCTTCTTGGATCTATAAAAAGAGGGGGCATGTGACCTCTCTCCCATTGGATTTTGTGATAAAAAAAAAAGAAGAAGAGAAAAGCTCTTGCTTTCTTCTTCCCTCTTCATGCGATTTGAAGATACTTCCATACGATTTGAAAGGAAGATTAGTGCGAGTCTAATCTTCATCAACGGAGGTGCGAGGTCTTCATCTATCCCCACACCATCTTCTCTTTCCTCCCCCATCTAGGTATTTTCTTCAGGTTCTTCATTCTCTCCATCCCAAATCTTCGTCTTCTCCCAAACCTAACTTTCTCATAACCATCCACAATCCACACCCTAATCGACCTGACCATACGACCACACGTGTGAATCCCACCTGCCCCTTTTGGTTTCCCATCGTCATTATATCAAAACTCCTTTCTTCCATCCCCGAAACCCTAACCCTAAACCTAAAATTCTTAGTTTTCCTATTTTTCCAAATTATCCAAACCCTAATTTTCACCCTGGGTTGTATTAGGTTTCCTATTTTGAAATAAACTATACCCTATGCTAATTGGATGTCCCTACATCATTAGATCCTAGTTTCTTTTTATTTAATGATCTTGTGGTACGATGTTGATAGCTTAGGCTAGGATTATGCATGGTTTTCTTTTGATTTTTCATGATATTTGTAATGATTATAGCGATGTTTGTGTTTTTTTGTTAAACATCTTAATTCGGCTATTTGATCTCACATATTACTTAGTTCATGCATTGGTCTTGCATCAAAATGAATTGGAAGATTGGACATTGCCGCCTTTATCAACATAGCCTACCCATAAAAAAAGATATTTGCTTTTCCATCTTGAAAGTTTTCGCTCGAATCTTTCAATCGCTTTATCCCACAAATGTTTGGTCAGTTTCCCAATACAAAGTGGAATACCTAAATTAGTGGTAGGAAATGTGCTGGCATTCGAAGATATTTGTATATCTATTCTCTTCCTTCTTTAATAAATGGATTCCCAACAACTCACTCTTGCTTATATTCACCTTTAGCTCGGATACTGCCTCAAAACATATGATAATCTTTCGTAGATTGTCCACCTTGGCCTCCTTCGTCTTGCAATAGGATCTTGTCACTTGCATACTATAAATGAGTGACTTGGAACTCTAATTTATCCACCCTGCAGCATTCTGCAAGTCCCACGGCCATCCCTCTATTAATCATTTTGTTTAATGCTTTTGCCATTGTCACAAACAAATATGGAGATAGAGGATCCCCTTGCTGCAAACCTCTAGTTGCCAAGTACCCTTTTGGAGACTCATTTACCGTAACCAAGAACTTGGCCAACCTAACACACCCTCTTATCCACCTTCATTTCTGATCACATTCCAGCCGTCCTAGCATGTATTCAAGGAAATCCCAATTGACATGATCATATGCCTTTTCATTGTCTAGGTTGCAAATGCCCCCATTTTCCCCTTATGACGATAATCTATACATTCATGTGCAATTAGTGCACCATACACTATTTGCCTTACTATCACGAATGTCCCTTGGGATTTGAAATCACTCCTAATAGTACCGCATGAATGCCAAAACTTTTGCTAATATCTTGTACGGGCTCCCCAAAAGAATGATCGGCTTGAAATCCTGTAAACATTCCACGCCTTCTTTTTTCGGGATGAGAGCGATGAATGTAGCCCCAAGCTCTATTGCGATGTATCTTCTTTCGTAAAATTTATTAATAAACATCACCACATCGCCTTTCACTCTCCTAAATTTTTTGAAAGAAAGCAATGAGAAAACCATCTAGGCTAGGAGGCCTTATCACTACCCAAATCTTTTACAACCACTACTATTTCATCTTTAGAGAATGGTTTTTCCAACACTTTGGCCTCTTTTCTTGAAAATATATCGAAATCCGGCTCATCCAACCTCATCCTTTCCCATCCTTCCCTAGTTAGAAGATTCTTATAGAAGTTCATTACAACTTCCCACACTTTTGACTAAGTGGTGGATGGGCATGATTGTGTCTATCGTATTGCTAAGTAGTGGATAAATTGCTAAGTGGAGGGGTGGGCTTGGCTACAAATGTTTGAAAAAACTCCAATTCCTTGAGGTAAGGTTGAGGAAGTGGTGTGCCGTGGGTTTTCTCCCCACAGGCGTGAGTTTGATTCCCCTCTCCATGATTTACCCAATGCACGTGGTTTGTGGGTGATTGCGTGCATCTGCAGGGAATAGTCTCGCATTAATAAGGGCGGGAACACCCCATCGTCATTAAAAAAAAAAGGTTAAGGGAATGGAGTAAAAGCTAAAATTTTTGGCAGATGAGCAAAAGAAAGAGGAAATCTTAAATTGCATTGCAGTGTATCGAGAGGGAGGAGGAAGAGTTTGTCATTGATGAAGCAAAAGCAAGTGAAGGGGACAAGCTCTAGGTAGATTATTTGGCAACGTCAAGAAAGGACAAGTGTGGAGGAAGAAATCGAGGGTGACATGGTTAAAAGATGGGGATAAAAACACGACTTTCTTCTTTCTTTTTCTTTCTTTTTTTTTTAAAAAAATTTTTTTTTTATAATTTTTATGAATGTGATGGATAAGGGAAGGCACAAAGTGAATCACACTCATAAATTGAATTATAGTTACACGAAGTGTGAATTGAAGCGGGCAATAGATTTGGGTGTGGGAGCGGAGAAATGTTTGTTTTAAAATGTTAATGAGTCTAAAATAGCTAGGAAGCAAGGGTGTAAGTACAAAGTACTGTTAGAAGCAGGAGTGACACCTCAATGGAAGAATCATGCAGCTAACAATTGAATCTGACAATGTTCTTGTGGATTATCAAATCCATATCTAGTACACAATCATGATTTCTATTCCAAGCGACATTCGAAGGACTTGAGGAGACCTTGTTTTGGTGGGCTCTCCTATATATTTTTGCCTTCAGGTAAAGATCTCCAGCGAGGATGAGGTCAGAAGAGTGGTCCAAGTGTAACACCCGGGCCAAATTGTTATTGCATCCTAGGGTGTCCACTAGCATAACCGCCACAGGACCGCGTTAGGCAGCCCATATGGGCACATGTGCGAAGCCCTAGAAACTAAGAATAAATGACGTTGGGTGCCACTGTCACCAAGCTATGAAAGGATGACGTCACAAACTTAGCTAAATCTAAGTATGACCGGAACCGGAAATAGGCCACGGGGCCGGCTCTCCCAACAATCCACTCCGACAGACCAAAGCGAGCTTAGGCCGCTCGTTGAGACCCTGTTAAATCCAAAACTATAGGAAATCAACAACCTCATTGGGCTTGAGGCCCATCGCGGGCGGCTACCCAAGTGGACGCCTAGAACTGCTCAACTTGAGCCGAAAGCCGAAACGCTTGAAATGCATAATTCCCCTAGGCATGAAAACTGAAATTTAAGAGAAATAGGCCCCTTTACCCTTTCGCGAAGTTGTGACTTTCCGACCGTCGGATTTTGACCAAACTCGGGGGATAAGTTAATGATACCTTTCCCCTCATATCCGTATAACCGCACTCCCGATCGGCCGACCGTGATTGCCTATCACTGATGGGGCCCTCACGGTCAATCAGAGTATCCGATCCCCACCCAAATTCGACCGATCGAAAGATCCTACGATGGGGCACCTGCCCCTTGGTATAGATGAGCCAGTGGGCCCGCAAAGGGGCCCCGCATGCCGAAAACAACCCACTAAGGGCATAATTATTAGAAAAGAGGCCCCTAGGGCCATTTGTACCCAAATCTGGGACTATAAAAGTCCTAAAAATTTCATTTCCCCACTCCCTTATGAATTTCAAGTTGAAACTGAGAGAGGGAGTGTGCAAAAAGGGGAGAGGGAATTTGGGAAGGCTGATTTGGGCGACCTTCCCGCCTCCGCCGGTCGCAACAGAACCCCCAACCGCGACAAACCGTGGGAAAACAGCCCTGCGACGAAGAAGAGGTAATTTCCAGACCGCCCTTGTGGATTGAACCTCATAGACTAATATGCATGCGCCCTTACAACCGATTTCATCGGCACAGGACGCCAGCATGCTAGCCTACGGATCCCGACCTTAGAAGCGGCACCACGAACCGACAAATCACCCCTAGGTGCAGCCCATTACCCTTAGGTTGTCAATTATCGAACCCGTGGCACCGTTAATGGTTTATGTAATGAATGGACGATTGCATGTGAACCAGTGTTTTTGTTTGATTGTTTGCTTCATGAATTTATGAATTTGAGTAGTTTAGATCGAATATTTGATTGCATGTTAGACCATAGTAAAATTTACCAAATTCTCGTAGATGATTTACTGTTTTCCCCCATGAATGCTCTCAATTTATGCCTGCTACATGCTAATTTTGACATATTTGGAAACTCCGCCCGCCTGTTTGATAAATTTCCTAACAAATGTACAACCCTCCTGAATTTACTGCGTCAAATCATTTTTGGAACTGCGGTGAGTAAAATATGAAATGTGTTGTTTAACTTGAGAAAACTGGTCAATAGGGTTGGTCGGCGAACCGTAAATTTACGAGGGCAACCCCATTTGGTCGGCTGCCCTGAGCCAGTCCGACTGATTCAGGCCGAACACAGACAACCGACGGTAGTAGGACTACGCGGGATTCTCGCACCCAGTGCTAGTTGTGCCGCTGTATGCTTGGGCTAGCCGAACTAGTTCTAAAGCTGATCGACCATGTGCGTTACGCTGTATGATCGTGCTTCTTGAATCCGGGGCACCCTACACCCTTAGAAAGTACACCTATAATAGTAGCAATGCGATCCTTAAGTCTCAAGAGTTGGGCATGGTAGTATGGGACACTATGTCAGCGCTGTCGGCCGACGCTAGGGTGACGAGCCTCCCCGTAGTGACCGTAAGCAATCCAGTTCACAGTCTCACTTGTTGTATGAGTTCAACTGGGAGTGACGAACCCAGACGGATCAAGGATTGCAGGAATAGGGCCGCTATGGGCCTAACGATTGGGTTAGGGCCATTGATTAAGTGGTGGTGTCCCAGCTTCCCCAATCTGGCTAGATGAATGGAACTAATTTAAACACTTGGCTAACATGACCATCTATCGCATTGCATTAGCTTAGGTTGTGGCGACTTGGGCGTTGTGTTCGTGTGATGAGGGAGTGTTGGTATTCGCAAATGAGGTGTTGAAGTCGCGAGGAGTGAGTGTTGGATTGTGAGGGCATGCATCATCTCGTAACAACATACATGTGCATTAATAAGAGTTTCTAGGAACTGAATGTTTAAGTTACTTTATCATTAATTGTGCTTGTGGAATTGATAACTCGTGTAACTTGATGTTAATGGAACCACTGAGTTGATCACTCCCACTCTGGGACGATGTTTTAAAACACTAACCAGACTCTATCAAAGACGCAAGTACCTTGGAGACCGATGCGTTGGACGAGGCATCTGTGGACTCAGACGAAGAGCTTTCGTATTTCCAATTGCTAGGCGGACCATCGTAGGCTACTTTAGGGTTAGCAAGGAGACCTGGAGCTGAGACTCTCGACATTTTGAGGTCACATGTATTTTGTCGAGATACGGTCCCATAGATCGGACTTATACATTTCCTTTTGATTAGTCGTATTTTGATTTAGAACTTGTTTTTATCTCAATAAGTGCCACATTATCCGTTTTAATTCCTTAAGTACTTACATGTTAAACAAAGATGAATCACATATTGCGCTTCCACAAGATATAGTTGACACCCGGAATATCGGGGTCAAGCTTTTACTTGACCCCTGAAATTCAGGGCGTCACACCAAGATATGAGCATAGATCATGCCCCGAGGCTAGATGGATTCATAATGGTGTTTTACTATAAATGTTGGAGGATCATCAAACATTTAGTTATGGATTTCTTCTTCGAGTTCCATATTAGATCCATAGTAAGCAAAGGTTTGAATGTAACGTTCATTTCTCTTATTCGAAAGTTCAGGATGTGGCTGGAATTAGGGACTTTAGGTAGAGCCTTGTTAGAGCTATTTGTAAAATATGGCCAAAGTTTTCTCGATCAAGCTAAGGGAGTCTTTGACCTTTGTTTTCCCTCCTTCTGAGGCACCTTCATCAAGGAAAGATAGATTCTAGATGGTTTGTTGGTGGTAGCAAACGATCTTATTCTAGAAATAAGTGGGTGAGGCTGGAATCATTTGCAAATTGATATGGAAATATGATAATGTGGATTGGATTTTGTACTCGTTCTCTTTACGGAATGGGTTTCAGGGAAAGATGGATAGGATGGGTTACAAAACACATTTCCATGGCTTCTTTTTTAGCAATTGTGAATAGGACATCGGCTAGTTTCTTTGCTAGCTTGAGTGGTATTTGTGAAGGCAATCCATTAGCCCCCCTTTTGTTTTCAGTGATGGTAGAAGGTTTAAGCTTGCTTATGGAGAAGGCGTTGGCTTTTGGTATTGTGAAGGGTTTTCGGATTGGATCCCTAAAAAGGTGTTTTTCGCATCTTCAATTTGTGAATGACACCATCCTGTTTTGCGGTGTTAATCTAGGTGGCAAATATAAAAGGTATTCTTAGATGTTTCAAGGCAAGGTGTCCCGTATCGGTATCGGTTGGCATAACGGTGACCTCTAAAATCGATACGGATACGGGGGCGGGGGCGTAACGGCGATACGGGGGCATAACGGCCCGTAACGGCGCAAAAAATTTTTTTTGCCAAAAAATTATGAATAAAATCCGGAATATTCTAAGCATTCCAAATATGCATTCATTTATAAATTGGAACATGTTTATGGTGGTGTAACGGTCCACTCTTTGGTGAGAAGTTGTATCGGACTGTCTGATGAATTTATGAACCAGATAACCTGAATTTGACTACAAAATTCATATATTTAATTTTCTAACTATCTACTATCAATGATAGATATATTAGAATGAATGTAATATGAAAATATCTTACATTTGGTGTTTGCAATTATTTTTTAGGAATTTCTTGAACATGCGTAAATAGAAAAAAATATTTAAAAAAATATAAAATGGCACCCCAAATCTATAAAATGCACATTAACATGTTCTACTATGATTAACACATCACATGGCATGATTAAAACAGCAAAACAATCATTAAAAAATGATTTTTCGAATTTTTTTAAAAAAAGCCATAATTAATGCATAAATAGAAAAAATATAAAATGGCACCCCAAATCTGTAAAATGCACATTAACATATTCTATTATGATTAACACATCACATGGCATGATTAAAACATCAAAACAATCATTAAAAAATGATTTTTCGAATTTTTAAAAAAAGGGTCATAATTAATGCGTAAATAGAAAAAAATATATAAAATGGCACCCTAAATCTGTAAAATGCACATTAACATGTTCTACTATGATTAACACATCACATGACATGATTAAAACATCAAAACAATCATTAAAAAATGATTTTTCGAATTTTAAAAAAAGGTTCATAATTAATGCGTAAATAGAAAAAAATATAAAAATATATAAAATGGCACCCCAAATCTGTAAAATGCACGTTAACATGTTCTATTATGATTAACACATCACATGGCATGATTAAAACATCACAACAATCATTAAAAAATGATTTTTTGAATTTTTTAAAAAAGGGCCATAATTAATGCTTAAATAGAAAAAAAATAATATATATATATATATAAAATGGCACCCCAAATCTGTAAAATGCACATTAACATGTTCTACTATGATTAACACATCACATGGCATGATTAAAACAGCAAAACAATCATTAAAAAATGATTTTTCAAATTTTAAAAAAAATGGCCATATTTAATGCGTAAATAGAAAAAAATATATAAAATATATAAAATGGCATTTGTTGTATATCCATGTGGTCCATCCTTTTTGCCCACTTATTTCAGGGCATGGACCAAAAAATGAGGCTGATCCAAATCTTAGGTGGATCACGAAATGGGCCTTAAGAAGATTTTAACAGCGGGCATTCAATCCCAACTGCGTGGTCCAATTGAGATTTTGATCCCTTCATTTCAAGGATCATGCTTTAAAATGAACTTGAAAAATTATGAATGGCATGAATTTACCATACATAAATCAAGGTGGGCCCCACCGCATGCAATAAAATAGTGAGTGTGCACTATGCAGCGTGCACTGCAGATTATACAAAAAAAAAAAAAAAAAAAAAAAAAAGCGCGTGGTTGTGACATTAGTTCGGTTTTCTTTGGAAAAAGAAAAGAAAAGAGAAGGAAATGAAAAGAAAAGACGGAAAGCAGAGGGGACCAAACCGAGAGAGAGAGAGAGAGAGAGAGAGAGAGAGAGAGAGAGAGAGCTGGCTGCAGCAAATAGCAACTGGCCAATGCAGAAAGTAAATAAATGTCACCAAGAAGAAGAAGAAGAAGAAGAAGAAGAAGAAGAAGAAAGAGAAGAAGAAGAATAGAAGAAACGAAAAAGGTATGCTTTTTTCTTTTTTCTTTTTTTTTTTTTATTTTTCCAGGCCCGTAACAGCCGTTATAGTCACAGAATTCCATAACGGCCGTTTCGACCCGTATCGTCAGCATGTAACGGTGTCAGCGATTCTTATGCGTATCGGCCGATCTGCCGTATCGTAACGGATATGGGACACCTTGTTTCAAGGCTGTGTGTCTTACAGGTGAACCTTTGAAAATGTGCCATGGCATATGTGGTGGTGGATGATGAATTGATGAATGTGTTGGTAACATGCATTGGATGCAAGAGTCTTCCATGCTCTTACTTGGATCTTCCCCTTGGCGGTAATGCAAGGGCAACCTCTTCTCGGTACTCCATTGTGGAGAGGATTGGGAGGAAGCTTGTTAGGTGGAAAGGAAAGTATCTCTCCTTTGTAGGGAGAATCACTCTTATCAATGTGGTTCTTTTAAATTTTCCAATGCCCGTCACTTCAAAAATTGAATGCACCTAAAGGGTTTTTTTGTGGGAATGTTATTAGTCAAATCATAAGTTCCACCTTGTTATCTGGAATGAAGTTCAAAGGCCCATGAGGTAATGGGGTCTTGGAATTTGAAATATTACGAGGAAAAATTGGTCACTTTCGAGCAATTGGTGGTGGAGGTTCGGGGAAGAACCAAATGTTGTGGAGGAGAGTCATTGTGGGAAAGTACGGAGAATTCCCAAGCTCGAGTGCTAGTAGGAAAGGTTTGGTGATCTAGAAAGACATCAACAAATTGGGCCATCATGCTTGTAGTAGCATGGATATCACTAAATGAACAGCATCAAGTTGTGTTAATAATCAGAATCTGGGTTGGTAAGGGCGACAAAATTCATTTTTGGTTGGATGCTTGGAAGTTACGATATTTCTTAGGAGGGTGTTATTGGTAGAGAGGAACCAATAAATTGGGGTTTATGAGGACCAATGCTACGAGCTTCCGGAATGCAATGGGATCTTCGTAAAGTTGATCATTATGAGTGTTACAATGAAAATTAGGTGGAGACAGTGGACGAGGGCCATATGGCTCAAGGGGGCAACATGAACACCAAATTCTTTCACGACATTGCTAGTGCCAAAGCCAGGAAGGATAAGCAACATTTTGGTAGATGGACAAAGGGTGGAAGGAAAAGACCTAGTTTGTTAGGCCATCGTACAATTCTATCCCAAAGTATTATTTGGTGAAGGGTGGAGGCCATTGCTGGATAATCTACCTTTTCATACCATCTTGAATGTGGACAGGGAATCCCTAAAAAGGAAATTAAAAACACTATCGATTCCTTGGGAAGTTACGATATTTCTTAGGAGGGCATTATTGGTAGAGAGGAACCAATTAATTGGGGTTTATCAGGACCAATGCTACAAGCTTTCGGAATCCAATGCTACAAGCCCCGAGCTTCGATGGATTTTCCATGGCATTTTTCCAAGTTTTTTGGGATGTGCTCAAGAAAGATGATGTCGATTTTATGCAAGAATTTTGTGCCAAGGGTAAACTACCTAAAGGGATGGGGGCCTCATTCATAGACATCATTCTGGAAAAAAAAAAAAAAAGAAGGTGCAGAGTCACTATCAGATTATCGACCCATTAGTCTTATTGGAAGTCCCTACAAGATCTTAACAAAGGTTTTCGCAACCAGGTTCAGGACGGTTTTATTTTCAGTTATTCTGAAAACCAAAGTGTCTTTGTTGCAGAAAGACAAATTTTAGACAATGCATTGCTAGCTCATGAATGTATCGATTCAAGACACAAGGGAAGAAAGGGGTGGTGTCCAAACTGGACATTGAAAAGGCATATGATCATGTCAAATGGGGTTTCTTACAATATATGTTGGGCAGAATCGGTTGCGTTAGCAAATGAAAAGATGGATTGTAGAATGCGTGTTATTGGCTTCTTTTTCTATCTTGATCAATGGTTCTCTAAAAGGATTCTTCCAATCATAGTTAGGCCTAAGGCAGGGCGATCCGTTATCCCCCCTTTTCTTCATAGTGGTAGCAAAGGCATTGGGTAGAATGCTTATTCAAGGGGTTTTTGGGGTGCGCATGACAACGTTGGTATAACCCACCCTCATTTCACAGACGATACCCTTCTTTTCTTTGACACAAATGAAGCCATGGTTGATAATCATAGAAAGATATTGGGGTGCTATGAATAGGTCTTGGGACTAAAAAAACGAGATGCTCAACATTAGTTTACCCAACGGAGAGGTATCTATCTTTTTGGCGATCTTTGGGTGCAAGGTTGGATCCTTTCCATTCTCATATTTGGGTCTCCTGCTTTGTTTGGTCAAGCCTGCCAAACATTTATAGAATAATATTATTGAAAGATTTCAGAGGAAGTTATCAAAGTGGAAGAGTAGGCACATAACCTTGGTGGGTCGCATTGCTCTTATCAAACTAGACCTCTCTAACCTTTCTATTTGCTTTGTCTCTCTACAAATGTCTGAAATCAGTGTTGGATAAGCTAGAAAAGCTATGGAGGGATTTGTTATGGCAAGGGGCGGAAGACAAACATAAGTTTCATTTATTGAAATGGGAAAATGTGTGCAAGACTTTGGCTGAGGGAGGTGCAGGAATAAGAGGATTGGAATCTATGAATGTTGCTCTCCTTGGGAAGTGGTAGTGGAGATTTGGCACCTAAGAGGGCAAGCTTTGGAGGGAAGTCATTGCCTCCAAATGCAGAATCCGAGAGGGGGGAGGGATTCAGAGGTCCTCATATTACAGAACATCTGGAATTTGGAAGGTTGTCATTTCAGTAGCACCTTTGGTTAAATCGGGCATAAGGTTTGCCCTAGGAGATGGTAGTAGGATTTGCTTTTGGTAAGATACTTGGTGCGGTGAGAATTCTTTGGCGGCGGAATTCCCATCCTTGGCAAGGATATCTCTTTCGAGGATATCTGATGAGGAGGTGGAAAAATATGCTAAGTTATTAATGCAGTTGCAATCCATCCAACCAATGCCAAACTATACCGACTCCCTAGTTTAGTCCGAGGCTCCACCTGGCAAATTCATAGTCAAATCACTTTCCTAGATACTTCTAAAGGCTGCTGCCTCTTCAAATGTCCAAGAATTCTTCCATGCCTTTTGTTTTTATGGAGCCCCACCCAAGATGGTTTCTTTTGTCTGGCTGGTAGGTAGAAAGTGCATCCTATTACTAATTATAGATCATCTACAAAAGAGGGCCGTGGTTCTTCCGAACATCTGCCTGCTATGCAAGAGGGATGTGGAGTCGATTGATCACCTATTCCTTCAATGCCCCTATGTGTATCTAGTGTGGACTTCCTTTCTACATATCTTTGGCATGGCTTGGCTGTTGCCACAATCAGTAGTGGACCGGCTTTCGTTGTGGCATGGCGTCCTGCTCGATGAGAAGAACATCGGTGTGGCACCTGGTCATCCTTCCAATGTTATGGATATATGGGGAGAGCATAACACGGTAGGTGCTTCCGCGACAAGCAGGGGATGTGGGAAGTGGCGTGGAAGTCAAAGAGGGACATCATAGATTGGGCTTCTGGGTTCAAACATGTCAATGTTGTAGAAGTTTCATCTTTTGGGGGGTTGTAATGCTGTCTTCATTTTGTTGTTTCATATGTATTCTTTGCTGCCTTGGTCATGTCAAGCAGCCTCTAAATAAAAGCAATTCATTATCGTTGAAAAAAAAGTGTTGCGATGAATTCAATTGGGTAGTCCAATGGCAAAAAGAAGGAGACTCATTAGCTCACTATTTAGTATGAATCAATGAAATGACAGAAGAAGGTGGCCAGGAGCCTCAATTCACTTGCCATTTCGAGTCGACTTTTACGGAAGAACCATAGTTGCACAAACCTCTTGCCTAGGTTCTACTTCCACTTTGAATCATGCTTCGGGCTCTGGCTCCCACTCTGAATCACGTTTTGGACCTGCGCTCTTGCTCCCTAACTGTTTATACTTGCTAACATGTGAAAAAGTTGAACACCCCCCCCCACGGTGACATTGGATATCCTCAAACATGCAGAAATGTCAGCGCCTTTTGCTGTCCTATCAATGTTGCTTTATGCTATTTTTAGCTGCATTGTGAATGGTCCAATGTATCATTTAATATTCAAATGGTTTCACATTGGTGAATTTGATATCTAATTATGTCTCAATATTAGGAGCAATTGTTATGAAGTTACTCAAACATGCATATTCTCGTTGTCATTTATCTATACTGGTTACATTATATGCATTGGAGTTGTCAGTGTGGTTTGCAAATAGCATCTTAGTATCTACTATGTCGTGATTCTATGAAGTTGCTTGTGCTTTGGTTTGTTTGTATTTATTGCATTGATTCATCAAATGCGTCTTAAAAGGGAACTGATCCTCCTCTCCTGTTTTCTGCATGGTTTACAGAACTTGCTCTAGCATTTGTATACCGAGAAATTTGCAAATCCAGTTGCTTGGAATATGGTTCAGCTTTGAAAAGAAAATCAGGTATATATATTTACACTATTAGAATTCAATAATCTTTTCTAATTTTGTTTCTTGTAGTCCATCCAGTCATGAAGTTACTGATGCAATTCTGATTTCCAGAAGTTCGTTATGTGTAATTGATACTGACATTCTGTTTTATTTTGTTAAAAAAAAAAAAAAAACTTTTTTTCCCCTTTTTGCATTTTAAGCATGAGATAGGCATGGATTGATTGTTAATAATGAGCAATTTATCTGTTGAAGCTGTTGCATTCCATAAGTCAGTTTTCTTACTCTATTATTATATATATAAAAATTTTGAAACACACTAGCGGGAGTTTTGGTGCTCTCATTGCTGGTCCCAAGCCCGGATAAAGGAGAGTTGCGTCAAGTTGGCAGCCAGTGTTTGAGTTCTTGATATTGCTACAAGTTTCACTGCCCAAGGATATGAAAACAATATCATTATCACCGATAATATCGCCGATAACCAGAAATGTGGGGAAACATGGGGAAAAACAGTGGATTTTTTCAGCGAAGCTTCAGGACATGCTAAAGTACACATTTGCATGTTTATGAATAAAAAAAATATGCATGCACAATAAGTTTCCATTTAATGGGGGCGTAAAAGCATATGTTGTCATAACAAATCAGCCCAATAGTAACCAAAATGAGTTTATATAATACAATTGTAGGTAGTATACAATAACTAGGCCGTGTAAAAGTACATGAACTCAAACATGCATCCATCCATGATCTATCCAACAATCTATATAATACAAATGCAGTACCATACATCCATCCTTCCGTGATCTATCCATCCATCCGTGCATGTATACATATTCACACAAACAAACATGCATTTCATCATACAACCATGCACCCATAAAAAAAAAATTGGAATGGAATTTTTTGAAGTAAACAAATTTTTAGTGATAGCAATACATTGGTGATATTATCGAAATATCGCCAATACACACAACGCTTGGAATTTACATAGTCGAAAATATTGACGATACAAGCGACGCTTGGAATTACACAGTTGAAAATATTAGCAATACATTGGTGATATATCGTCAATACCTGGAATTTCTAATACTACTAGTGTTATTGATATCACTACCAGTGTTATCGTTATCGCTCAGTTGGAGATACGGATAATATTGGGGATATTATTGATATATCAGGGATACTCCGAAGTCCGAACAATCTTGGCAATCGGCGTCAAACTTCTCCTACAACGTTTATCATTCATCCTGACAATTTGACATCTTAATCTCATGTTAGGGCTTTCATCTGTAAGCAACAAGCCGCATCGGCACCTGGGTGCAGTAGGAAATGTCCAAGGGTTGGCTAGGGCGTTCATCTTTAAGCGATGTGCCACACTAGCTCCCAAGTGCAATGAGAAGGCAAGTGTTGGCTAGGGCATCTCATAAAAGTATGCGTTACAATAACGAACGATTGCGGTAAGAAGGGTGGAGGGGTTCCTGCATCATTTTGGACAATTGCAGGTAAATGAGCTAGTCCAGGAGAATAAGATTTGTGTGGGAAAAGATAGTAGAGGATATGAAAGGGTACATAAAGGAAATGGTTTTACGAGAAGTGAGATGGGGGATGCTATCCTTTACTTTGGTATGGCTACAATTTAGCTCTAACAAACAAATACTTCAAAAGATTAGATGAACATTTAAACTTTGAAAGTGATTATATTCAAGCTAGATTGACTTCTTTCTATTTGGCAAGACAAGCTGATCGATATGTAAAGACTATAAGGTTATACCAGTGTTTGAAATATCGGTATTGCGTTACGTATCACACCCTTGGGATACAGATACGTTTCAGTTATCGCATGGGATATATCGGTTGTATCACGTAATGTGTTATTGTTGTTAGAAACATGGGGAAACAATGGAAATTGGTCGAATTTTTCAATGAAATTTCAGCAATTGTTACAAAAGATATCAATACACAATTACGAATCAAAATATTTCAAAAAGAAAGTGCACATAATAGGTTTTCTTTGTATGGGGTCCTAATCCATGCATTGTCTAATTGAATTGATGCAAGTATATTCAAAGTTTATTCGTATAATTTATAATTTTAAGAAGATGTGTGGAACACAACCAATACATTTAAATGCAAAAGAAGAATCAC
This sequence comes from Magnolia changhungtana, assembly GCA_030180095.1. NCBI lineage: Eukaryota > Viridiplantae > Streptophyta > Magnoliopsida > Magnoliales > Magnoliaceae > Magnolia > Magnolia changhungtana. The sequence goes on from JASAUF010000096.1 coordinate 3,863,249, forward strand.
TAAATTACGTTACATACATGTTTGATTTTATGTTTGGATACAGATTGCAACCAATTTGCGAGAATTTTATTTATGTTTTTTTCAATTTTCCGCAACTCGGTCATTCTCCACAAAATCTCAAAATCGAGGCTCCCAATCCATGATTTTTTATGCAAAATATGAAAAAACGTGGATTTGTAACAATTTGACATTGATTTACATTGATTTGTAGAAAAAAAAAAGCATCGAAAATAAAAAATGCTCACCGGATTGAACATGTGGGATATATCCCACTACTTGTGCGTTTTGTATCGCACAGGTGGGATACAAGAAACATCGTGGGATATATTGGCCGATATCGTCGATATTTTAAACACTGGGTTATACTAAGGGAGAGTTTAACTATGCAACATATGTTAATGGCTATGGATGTTTATATTAAGAAATGGAATAGAGTGAATGAAATTAATAGGTGTCCAAAAATGAGGCACTGGAATTTAAAAAAGGAGAGAAAATCCTGTTTAATAATAAATTGATGAAGGAAAGTGGAATGCTGAGGAAGAAGTTAATATTATGTGGAATGAGATGACTAAGTGCATTAACAAATTGGAAAAAAAGAGAGGCATATTTAGGGGGAAAACTACTCATATTAGGAAACTTGGTGGTGAATGAATGATGAGGACATCCGAGCACCATACCAGTGGAGGAGGGTTGAGCCAGTCTCCTTAAAGCTAGACTACCATTACATGGGGCCCATTTGGCCAAATTCACGTTCTCAGCCACGTTAAAGACCCCACGTGCATCTTCGTGCATCTTCCAAGACCCCACACTAGGAAGGTGCACATGGGTTGCATATAGGAGTTTGATGGACACATCGGACCATTGGATTGGGTGGACACGATGATTAGACTATTGAATCATCATCATCAGACATCTTGATCGTGGACCCCCATGGGTCATGAAATAATTTAGTTGTTTAAATTGTTTATATGCTTCATTATTTTTGGTATACCTTATATTTGTATTGAGATTAAGGAGTTAGGAACAACTTTTAATTTATTAAGCGTCTTTATGTTGAGGATCTTATCTGAGAGTGTCTGTTTGTAATAGGTCTTTTCTGAGACAATAAAAGAGAAAGATGGGTGTGTGAAGCCCTAATGACATTATTTTGAAGAAAAAAAAATTGTGTTTTCTCTTCTTCATGTGATTTAAAGAATACTCCATATGATTTGGAGCTTGGGTGTGGTGTGATTCTATTCCCCATTCAACGGAGGTGCGAGGCTTTTATCTACCATCTTCCTTCCCTCTTCCTTTCTATCTAAAAGAGGTATTTTCCCCAAACCTTTATCTCTCTTCTTCCCTTCATATCCAAGACCATCCAAATCATATTTTTCTTCAACTTTTCATCATTCAACTTCAACCCCCCACCAAAATCAACTATTGAGGACCCAAAAACCCTAGTCAACGACCCACACGTGCGAGTCTGTAGGTTGACCGTATGGATAACCACTCAATCCTTTGATTTCCTTTTGGTTCCCTCATAAAAACCCCTTGATTCCCCATCGATAACCCTACCCTAAACCCTAGATCCCCAATTTCTAAAAATCATAATTCCAAAATCCCAAATTCCCATCAACCCTAATTTTTCAAATTTCAGATTTTCTCCATCCTAATCCTAATCATAAGACCTACAAATTTGTCCCTTGAGTGTGAAACGTGCCTATGCTAAATTGGAAGTTCTATCCTTCCATCGGGCCTAGTTTTAATTGATTTATGTGATTTCTTAGCATGCGGGCATGTGATTTAGGTTAAATAAGATTTTATTGCCTATTGTTTGCTCTTAATTACTTGATGGATTAGCATCTTTTTTTAATTGAATTACTTTACAGAATCTTTCATAATCTCCACATTGCATGCTAGCATTAAATTATGTGTCCTGCATCAATGAATTTATCAAAAAGAGATGACTAAGTTCGAGTCCCCTCCCCATGGGATTACCCGATGCACGTGGTTGGCGGGTGAATGCGTGCATCTGTAGGGAATAGTCACCCCTTAAAAAAGGCAGGGACACCCTGTCGTCGTAAAAAAAAATTGAATTTATTGAAAAGGTTATCAGTGAGAAACAATCTTGTTTCAAGGCCTGGCAAGCAACTAGAAGTGAGGAACTTTTGTAAGAATATAGGAATGCCATAAAGGAATGCTAAGAAAGTAGTGAGTGTCATGTTCGTTAGATGAGTTGCTATCGAGTGTAGTGTGTGTGAGTGATCATAAGTTCAATCCCTGATAGTGTGACCTTTCAAAAAAAGAAAGTAATGAGTGAGACTAAATTCGCATGTGATGATCTATAGAATAGATTGGGAATGAGAAGGTGAGAAAAAAGGTGCCTTCAAACTTGGCGAAAATGGGAGAGGAAAGGTGTGGACATAGATCATGTTAGATCCATTAAGAGTGATGACCATTTATTAAGGACAATGAGGTCACTGAAAGGTGCAGAGGCTATTTTCATTACTTGTTAGATGACAAGTGACAACCACCCTCAGAGCATGGGAATAGAAGGAATCATAGACTCAAATGAGGTGGAGATACTAGATACTATTGTAGGATTAGGATTTCGAAGTGAAAGAAGCTTTGAAAAAGATGAAGAAAGGAAATTGCTAGGACTGAATGGTATTATTGGTAGAGATTTGCAAATGCACTGGAGATACCAGTTTATTTTGATTGACAAAGTTGTTCAACAAGATTTTGAGATAGAAAAAATGCCAGAATGGAGGAAAAGTATAGTGGTACGTATTTACAAGTATAAAGGAGACATACAGAGCTGCAATAACCATCATGGGATTAAACTTTTGAGTCATACTATGAAACGTTTGGAAAGAGTAATTGAGAAATGGTTAAGGTGTGAGACGAATGTATCAGAAAAGCAGTTTGGATTTATGCCGGGAAGGCCAACCTTTGAGGCTATCTTCCTATGATGACAACTTATGGGGAAATAGAAGGAGAGGATGAAGGATCTCCGCATGGTCTTCATTGACTTGGAGGAAGCATATAATAGGGTCCCTAGAGAGTTTATCTGGTGGCTGTTGGGAAAGAAAGGAGTCTCAAGAGTATATATTGACATCATTAAGGATATATATGAGGGAACAGTAGCAAATGTGTGGTCCACTAGAGAGGCAAGTTTCCAATTACTGCAGGCTTGCACCAGGAGTAGGCATTGAGCCTATATCTTTTTGCATTGGTTATGGATGAATTAACAAGGCGTTTATAAGAAGAGGTCTCATGTTGTATGTTGTTTGCAGATGGCATAGTTTTGATTGACAAGACAAGGGAGAGGGTAAACACAAGGCTAGAACTATAGAGTGATGCTTTCGAATCTAAAGTTTTTAGAATTAGTCAAACTAAGAGTGTATGGAATGCAATTTTAGTTATAATAGGAGTGGACACAAGGAATTAGTTAAGATTGCTGACCAAGAAGTACCCCATAATGAAACATTCTCGGTATCTTGGGTTGATTATTCATGAGAGTGGAGAGATTGAGAATGATGTTAGTCATAGAATTCAAGTTGGGTAGAAGAAGTCGAGACGTGCCTCTAGAGTTTTATGTGCCATGTGCCGATTGAACCGAAGGGCAAATTTTATCAGATAACTAAAAGACCAGCCATGCTTTTATGGGACAAAATGTTGGGCAATTAAAGAACATCATGTTCATAGGATGTGCATAGCTGAAATGAGGATGTTGAGATGGATGATTGCAAGACAAGGTAGGATAGAATTAGAAATGAATGCATTCGAGGAGACTTAGTAGTATCACCAACAAGGTAATAAGATGATGACAAGTAGACTAAGATAGTTTTACCGTGTGCAATGCAGACCAAGAACTACGGTGGTTAGGAGTGAGTTGATTCAAGTTGAGGGCTCCAGAAGGGAAAGGGAAGGCACAAAAGAATGTGGAGGAGGTAGTAAGAAAAGACTTATTTTTCCAAAAACAAAAACAAAAAGAAATGACTTGAGCTATGGATATGGTCCTGGATAGAGTGGAATGGCGGAACTTGATTTGTGTAGCCGACCCCAACTAGTTGTGATAAAGGCTTTGATGATGATATAATTAGTTATTAGGAAAGGTCATCTGAAATATGCAGTCCAATACGGCAATACCTGTCATGTCAAGGGCAGAAGTAAAAAATACCCAAATCCTGAAACATATTCATTATGTGGTCAATGCTCTTTAGTACTCAACACACTCATGTATGTAGCTCTGTTGTACTCAATTTTTTGTTTCATTTCTAGATTTTGGTTTGACTTTGTTTCTTTTATACTGATATTCCTGCTTCTATGTTTTTTTGTTTTTTTTTTTTTTATATGTAAAGATGAATTTGTTTCTGAAAATAAGAGGTTAAAGGGCCTTGGCATTGGTGCACCTGAGGGTCCCATATCACTTGATGATGTTCGAAGTCTTCAACGATCCAATACGGTATCTTTCCATCTGAATTCTGAAATCACTTGGGACTGCAACTCTAATTTTTCTCTTACATAGATAGTCAAGAAAACATAACAGTTATCCATTTTATGTGGTTGCCATATGTTACGTATTCCTATTAAATGCAGGACTTGAGGAAGCAACTAGAATCTCATGTTCACACAATCGAGACATTGCGCAGTGAAACTCGGGCTGCTGTTGTTCGTCATGAAAATGTACGCTCTATTACTGTATGGTGACTTCCGTGGGAACATTTTCTCTCTGTCACATTTGTGCATATGCTTTGTGTTTGTGCATTGGCACATACCATCATTCACTAGCATCACAAGATGTTTCGTCTTCTTTCCTTATTGATGAGGTTAGTATCACAATATATTTCCAATATTGCAAAATCTCCAAATGACTGGAAAATGGTGAATTTTAATTTCTTGCCTAAGGCTGTCAGCAGGCTGAGCCTGGGATCGGCATCTGCCTGGATTTTGAACTGTTTGGGCTGGTCCTGTCAAGCTCTCCTATTCAAAATTTTGATTTTGGTGCCAGCTATATTCTTGCCAATTTCTCAGCAAACTGAGTCAGTACTGTATCTTTTGGTTTTATTGAAATTTGACAATTTCTCATGATACCTCATGACAGTTTTAGTGATAACTAATTGAAACTTAAATGAAAATCATATGACAACCATTCAATGACTATGCTATTTGGGAATTGTTGGGCAGTTAGGGCAACATGAGCAGAGGATTGTTTGCAGAGACAAGGATGTTGTGATTGATGTGTGGAAAGACTAGGAAGGGTGGAATATAAAAAGAGGACATCCAAAGCAGCCTGAGTGTAGTCCCAATAGGAGATAAAATGATTGAGAACTGAGTATGATGTTTGAGAGGCCATTATAATGCTAGAAACTTTTATTATAGTTGAAAAGCCTGACAGGAGGATGAGGGGTATTAGATAGTAACATATGCACATGATAAACTATTGTAGCATTTTTTAAGGGTTTTAATAAATTACTACTATTACAATGTTAGAATATAAAAATTCCTGATTTCTAGAAATTGCAAGTGAAATATTGTCATTTTTTGTTGTGATGAAAATGTAGTGAATTTAAAGACAAAGAAACACTTCTTATTTACTAGATTTTACTTAAAGTGCCTCACAAGGTGAGTTGCATATTAGGACTTGTGAAGCTGAATGAACCTAAAAAAAAAAAAAAAAAAAACTTCATTTTTTAAAAGAAGTTTCTGTTAGTGATTTAGAGGGGAAAAAAATGTTGATGTATGTGAGGGAAAAGGTTGCTGTAAACTTTTAGTTGCAAAAAGCTTCTGCCTAAGGTGTTGTTCTTTATGGTTTGGCAATTTACTAGTATACTTCACTGCAACTAGTTGCTTCAAGCAGAGAATTACCATTCTTAATCTCGGTGCTTGCTTTTCTTGTTAGTTAATAACATAATTTACTTTTGTAGGAGGTGAAAGAGCTGAAGGAATCAGTTTCACTATCTTACCTTGATAAAATTAAGGAGTTGCAGCATGAGTTGGAGGTTAAACAGAAGGAACTTGCTGAAGTGAGTACCATATCAGCCGAACGACAACATGCTGTTGAGGATCTCAATGAAAGACTTAGCGCATCTATCCAATCACGTGTAGATGCTGATGAGATAATTCATAGGTAAGGACTTGAGATTCAAGGAAATTTGTGTTTATGATTAGTCTTCAGGAAAATTTATTTATTACTCCTTTAGTTAGATGGTACTCAACTGATAACATAAACATCATGGGAGGCACAGAATACCATCCAACTGAGCTATGAACTTGATCCACATGAAGTTGTCAATCAATTCCTGTTTCTCTAGACATTACTTGGTCATATGAACATTGTTTTACCATTTGTACCAATCATCATATACACAACAATAATGTAATGCATTTTTTTTTTTCGGTGCTTCAAGGGATGCAATGCTCATTTCAATCAGGAAGAAGATTTGTGGATCTGACTCCAATTAATTAGGATATGGTTTAGATGATGATGGTGGTGGTGGTGATAATGATGATGTATTTGTTCTTTCCTTTATATATATAATTTTGATTTCAGTGAAAAGCACATGAATTCAGAGGCGTTGATTATTGAAGGCCATGGGTTGAACGTCTTCCATTGGGCTGTCTCCAGGTCCAAACCATGGACCTTGCAATGCACATTTAATGATATTGGAGCCTCTCCTCTAGATTAAATATTTTGTTTAATCATGTTAATACAGGCTCATCCCAAGGCATGTATCACTCTTCTGTTTGTATTGGGATTTATGCCCCCATTGAAATTATTCATATAGTCTTTTGTCTCTTGCTCAAAAAAAAAAAAAAAAAAAAAAAAAAAAAAAAAAAAAAATTGTAATAAAGGCAAAACAGAAGCTTATTTTGTATCAAAAGGAATTTATGTTTGGCCAGTATTTTTTTTTTTTCTTTGCTAGATTTGTGAGTTTGGCTTCTCAAATTAGCAATACCGTGTAGCGTGTGATTGGTCTCCTCCTTATTTTTGATCAGCAAAAGCATGAGTGGTCTTTTAACAACGAGGTCGGTCCTCTTGGTTAGTGCTACCATGTGTCATTTAAGATAATATTATCCCCGACTGCAGTATGTACTTGTTTTCTTTTTTCTTTCTTTTCTTCTTTTTGAAATATTGACCATAATAAGTACTTTTGAGGTTAAGCCTCCAGCATGTTGTCAGGGATTTTCCTTTTTGTTATCATTATTGTGTATAACTTATCCATGTTTCGTTTGCGGACTGAGGCAGAAATTAATTATAGGTTGATGTCTCTCTTGTAGTCAGAAGGCAACTATCTCTGAACTCGAAGTACAGTTAGATGATGAACGAAACCAGAGAAGGGAAGAGCGGGAAAAGGCTGTGGCAGATCTAAAAGCAGCATTACAAAGAGCTCAAGCAGAAGCTCAAGAGGAAATAAAGCGACAGGCTGATGCTGCCTTAAAACAAGAAAGAGAGCTGCAAGAAGTTATTAGTAAGCTTCAGGTCTGAAAAATAAACCTGATTTTTCCCGCAGTATGGATGTGACGAACTACAAAAACAAACTCTAAGACCAGTCTGATGTGGACTCTTTTTTCTTTTCCCTGAACATTGTTCAGGAATCAGATAAAGAAAGCCGTGCACTTGTAGAGACTCTGAGATCCAAACTGGTATGATAAGCTGGCATTACCTTCCCTTTATGAATAAATGTACTCTTCTCTAATCTGCGGATTTCATCTCCTTTCACATAATTCGAAGCTTTAAGCATTTTCTTTCTCTGCAACAGGAAGATGCTAGAGAGAGTGTCGTTGTGTCTGAGAAGAAAGTAAGGCAACTAGAAGCTCAGCTTCATGAAGAACAACTAGCTGCTGCAAATGGCAGAAAAGTATGCCCAACTCCCACTAAATGGTTACATATCTGCCTTTAGTTTTTGAATTTCCAGTTTATATTTCCAGGCCTTTACCTTTTTTGAGTTTGGTTCAAGTCATGTTTGAATTTGGTATTTAGACATAATATTTTGGATTGGTGGAAATCAAAACATGGATATGGAAAACCAAACGTTGCATCAAAAGAAAGGAAATGTTTGGGAAAAAATTCATGTTGCTGTTTTACATGATTTCCATGGAAATTTTGAAAGGTCAACAGTTGTTTCTGTAATTGTGGAAATTTCCATGTAACATGTTTCTTTAAGGAAATGAAAATTCCCTCTTTCAAGGAAAACTGTGGAAATGGAAATCAATTTCGACAGATAGAAGTGTTTTCTCAAACAGGGGAAAAGTCACATATGAGGAAGTCATTTTGATTTCCATGGCTGAAAATAGGATTCAACCAATCCAAACAGTAAGAAGAAAACATCTTCTATGGCATGCTATTGACATTCGGCTCTGCTGATAGCATATACTGCAAACAGAAGCCTGATATTTTTTGGATTGTATGCCTGTTGAAACAGAAAGCAGAACTTCTGGAGTCAGAGGTAAAAAGATTGAGGAAGGAACTCGAAAGTGAAAAGGTAGACAGTGCTCTTGTATTCTTTGACTGACCTTAAGACAGTGACAAATTTTGTTCTTAGCCATTTGCATTTATGCATGTACATTAATATATTAGAAATATCATTAAGAAATTATTAATTCTTATTGTTTTATATTATTATGTCATAATGAAATAACATGAATCACATGAATTTGATAATATATTTAGCTCTCAATAGATATATTATAAAATTCATGATATTCTTGTTATTTCACTAGGACATAAAATATACAAAGATAAAATAGAAATTTGGTTGCCTTTTATTTTTTATTTAGTTACATACACGCGCGTGCGCACACATCTTTTTTCATATTGTTACTTTTTTCCTTATTTATCTTAGTCTTGGCAATGCGCTGAGAAAACTGGAGATGACCACATGAGGAGGGGGGCTTTGATCAGTGTTGAAGGCCCAAAAAAGATGATGATTGTAAGACCAAAAGGACTTTGATCAAGGTTGTGAGAAGGGATATGAAGGGTTGCACACTTAACAAGGATAGTGCCTTAGATAAGAACGATTGCTGAACAGGATTAGTAAGGCCAACCCGTGGGACAAGGTGACAATGATAATGAGGATGATGGACGGCTAATGAGTCTATAAATCAAAATTCCTCTGACTCACTTACTCCATCGTCCCATCTTCCCAATAAGTCTCTAGCACCCTCAGCACCATCCTTTTCCATGCTACGCTGATCAGAACAATCAGATGAGAGTATGTTTACACTGTTTTCCTGTTCATGATTCTCTCTTCTAACTGCAAGGTTTTTTTTTTATTTGTATGTGTATGTTAATTAATCTGCTGCTTTACTCCAGTAGTGGCTTCTTGCTGTGTTGTTGAAAATACCCTGCTCATTGTTTGCTTTTGGGTGTAACATGCTCATGTATTTGATTGGATTCACTGAAATAATTTCCAGCTGAAAACTTACAGGATGATCTGTAAGAGTCCTGTAAGCATAACCATATATTTTTGTATGCTTTATGAATCCCAAATAAATCCTTGCATGTTCATTCTTCTCTGCACTTCTTGTTTAGCTGAGAGTCCTTCATACTGTTGTTAGCAGGTGGCCCGAGAAGAAGCCTGGGCTAAGGTTTCTGCCCTTGAACTTGAAATGTCTGCTGCAATTCGAGACCTTTCTATGGAGAAACAGAGATTTCAAGGTGCCAGAGAGAGAATCATTCTCCGGTAAGCATAGAGAAACCCAAATTCATTGTCTGTTATATTGAAAATCATAGTCTGGTTGTGGCAGTGAACTCCGCTGCATATTTCACATATCGCAACTAGATTAGTACCATGGTTTTAAGACTCAGTCAACTCGGACTTGGTCAGACCTGATCCAATTTGATACCAGGAGTCGGCCCCAACTCAGATGAGTCATAAGACTCATAACTCAACTCAGGGTCGAATAGGCCAGTCGAGTCTCCAAGTCTTTTATCCATGATTTGTACCAAATTAATACATCAAGCCATACAAGCCCATGCTTCTCTATGTAATTTTTGTTATGGCATATGTATCCAATACTCAATTCTATCAGTGACTTGCTGCTATTGTTCCTTCCTTTCATGCTTCACTTTAAGCATTTCCATTGAGGACTGAAACTTGGGTTTGAGTTTACCCAAACCCGATTGACCCAACCTGAGTTTGGGTCAGATTGTCAAGGTCCTTGGGTTGGGTTTGGTTTGGAAAACGCCAAACCGATTTGAGTTTGGGTTGGGTTCAGGTTGAGCAAATTAAGGTCGGGTTGGGAATAATGACATCTATTTGGGTCGGGTTGGGCACCTCAGGTTGGAATTTGGGTTGGGTCCTCTTGTGGTCGGGTTGACCCTCAACCAGACCAAACCCACCCAAGTTGCACCCCTATTTCAACCACCTTCATTGTACACCAAGCGTTCCAGTACAGTTAAAAGATTGTGTGTGGGGCCAATCCAAAATGTTCTTTTTTGTTCATTCACATGTTGGATGCCATGCAGGGAAACCCAGCTGCGTGCCTTCTATTCGACAACTGAAGAGATTTCTGCTTTGTTCACGAAGCAGCAAGAACAGCTGAAGGCAATGCAGAAGACTCTGGAGGATGAGGAGAACTATGACAACACATCTGTTGATGTTGATCTCAATGTGATGAAAGAAAACATAAATGGATCCTTGTGGAGGAAAAGAGAGGAAGCTCAACGTAGCAATAACACTGCAATAGAAGCTTCTGCCGCTTCAACTCCAAAGAACACTGGTGCAGGAGAAGATAATGCTAGCGACGATGCCAGTGTTACTGAGAAGCATGACTGTGATATCAGAAGCCAAGAAGATGGCCACACACAGGATGTAGAATGTACGAGTGCTGATAGGTCGGGTAAGGGCTTTGGTTCCGACATTGATGGTGTCGGTACAGCACCCATCCTGGATGGAGACCCCATTGACACCGAGCGGGTGCTTGGAACCGAAAGTGAGGCTGTTGATATTGGATTCAGTGAACAAAATGCCGTTTTACACAAGTGCAGCAATCTACTACTAGCTGGTGATACTATGCAGCTTGATGATGAAACCAATGAAAACGGTGAACAGCTTGAAAGGGTCAATGATGAAAATGGCCGCTGCTCCCAATCAAATAACCAGGTTGAGGTTTCAAAAACCATGGAAGATACGGAAGCAGGGACAATCAGAACAGCTGACCTTTTGACCTCTGAAGTTGCGGGGAGTTGGGCAATCAGCACCGCTCCGTCTGTCCACGGAGAGAATGACTCTCCAAGGAGTGGGGGCCACACAGGTGCTAGGAGTGACGATGAAGCTGCCGCTGCTCCATTAATTAGCTCTTTCGATGGTCAAGCAGCAGGGAGTCAGAATTTACCATCTGCAGCAGCTGCCACCAGATTAAATCAGGAGCGTCGGGCTTTGAATGCCATGATTGGAATCGTGGCCCCTGATTTCATGGAGCAGTTCCGTGGTGGCGAAGAGAGAGATGAGAGTGGGTCCACATCAGATGTAGACACTGAGGGGAGTGACCGTGGCGATGATGATAACAGAGACGATGTTACAATGAAGGAAGACGAGGGTGAGAACATGTCTGATGCAGATGTTAAGGAGGTCAGAAACCGCGGTGATGATGATGATGATGATGATGATGATGATGATGATTCAACCGAAGAAGATTCAGTTGGATGAGAATGTTGGCTAGCGGATGGGGCAGAAGATGCTTCTGACAGTCAGATGCAGGTGAGGATGGACTGAAGCTGTAGATACATGGAGGAGAGCTTCTCTCGGTCTGTTGTATATTTCAGGACACTGATCATGGAATGAATGAAGCTCTGTTTGCCATCTAGATCTGCCAAGTGCATTCATGCCAGTGTACTTTCGAGGTATCTGCGCCTCACTCATGCTGCCATGGCAAACATGAGATGCGCCCCACCATGAACGTTCACTAGCCCGAAAATCAAGCTAGTCCACTGATACATGTAGATGACAATTGACAAGTGGCCAGCAGTCCATGATCAATGTGCATTTGTGGCCCACTAGATCAGCAGACGAACCGATTTTGGGGCTAGGGCATGAATATGGATATAGGTCGCTCAGTCAGAGTAAAAGAATGATTGAAAATTGTCTTATTTTGTGTTCCGCCCCACCACGTCATGATGTAAGCTGTTCACCTAGGTCCCATGACACATTGCTGGCATGGGTAAATCTCCCCCATGGGAGATCTTTGCTGTCTGTATTTAGGTGAGCTGGAAATTTTTCTCTTGGATAGCTGTTCCTTATTCATTTTATGTGAACGGCTGTAATCAGATCATTGAGATTTCCTTTTTCCACATGGGCGATATATCAGGGAGCTTTCCAGATGAACGGTCTGGATTATCATGTGGTGGGGCACATCTGTAAATGATTAGCAGAAGAGCGTTTCCCGTGACATTCCAAAATCACATAGAGCGTATCTTAAAGATGTTTGAAACAGGCCCGGCCTCACCCAAGAGAGTGAGCCCTTTAGGGCCGTTTGGCCAGCTGGATTGAATGGTATTGAATGGTTTTACAAAGGATTGCACATGTTTTAAGGGAATGATTGCAGTGCCAGTGCCAGTGGATTGTCGGCAAAGCCATGGGATTGCTATATCCCGGGACAAGTGCACCGAGTCTGTTTGGCACACCCGGCCAATCCCGGGATTTTACCTTCAAATCCCTTCCAATCCGTCCAACGAAACACATCCCAGGCAAAATTGAACGGGATTAAGAGGGATTGGATGGATTTTAAGGTAATGATGGTGATGTCAGTGGATTGGTTAAGATCCATGGGATTGCTATAACCCGGGAGAGGTTCACTGAGTTTGTTTGGCACATCCGGCCAATCCCGTGGTTTTATCTTCCAATCCCTTACAATCCCTTTCTATCCCTTCCAATCCGCCTGGCCAAACGGGCCCTTACTGTTGGACCCACCTTAATGCATTCTATATGCATGCTGTCAATCCAATTTTTCCATTTCATTTTAGTGCATGAGTCCAAAAAGGAAGCTGATCCGAATCTCAGGTGGACAGTACCATAGGAAACCGTGGTGATTAAACGTCCACAATTAAAAACTTCCTAGGGTCTACCTTAATGTGTTGATAAGGTCACATAAACCTGGATGGAGGGGAAAAAAATAAATATCAATTAGGGTATGGTCCACCTGGGATTTGGATCTGCTTCATTTTTGGGCTCATGCCATAAAATGATATGGCAAAGCGGATGGACGGTGTGGATATAGAATACATGCATCAAGGTGGGCCCCATGGTAAGTGCCATACCTTCGTGGGTAAGGCACTAAGTGCCTATTTGGCCGGGCAGATTGGATGGGATTAGAGTGGATTGCACGGATTTCAAGGTAATGATAGCTGCGTCAGTGGATTGGTGCAAGATCTATGGGATTGCGGGATTGCTATATCCGGTCTGTTTGGCATGCCCGGCCAATCCCGGGATTAAACCTTCCAATCCCTTTCAATCCCTCGAACCAAACAGGTCCCAAGTAATTTTGAAGGGATTAGGGTGGATTGGATAGGATTTAAAGGTAACGATGGTGATGTCAGTGGATTGTCTTAAGATCCATTGGATTGCTATATCCGGGGATCAGATCCCTTGTCTGTTTGGCCTGCCTAGCCAATCGTGGGATCTATCTTCCAATCCCTTCTAATCCCTTTCGATCCCATCCAATCTGCCCGGCCAAACAGGCCTAAGCCGCTCCCCTCTTGAAAACATTTCACTTATAACTGGGGAAATGGCGAAATGCACTCTAAACATTTTTAGGGAAAAGAAAATGCGTATTGTTTTTTCAAGTGAGAAATGCTCTCTCCGAGCACTGTAAATGGTGCTCCGACGATGAGGGCATGAGGCCAGATCCTCGTTGAAACAGGGAGCGTTGTATACACCATCAGGATGAAAATGAGGACATTTCAAGACTAATGTGGGCACAACATGTGAAATTAGAGTTTGACGCATGATTGATTTTTCGCATACCCTATGGTGGTGGACTACCTTAGTCTTGAACTAGGCTAACTTTTAGATACGAAAGTGAAAATGTGGTGGCCCTCCTGATGGACGGGGTGGATCTGATGGAGGGAACTACACCTAGTCAGGCTAGCGCCATCTATAATGTTTCTTTTCCTCTTTCATTCATTCAAAGTATCCAACCATCAGTGCTGATCACTCAGGGCGTGTTTGGACAGGTGGATTAGAAGGGATTAGATTGTATTGGACGGGATTGGAAGGAGCAATCCCGGGAATGGCCGGGCCTGCCAAACACGGTCGGTGATATGATCCCAATTCCATGGATCTTCAGACAATCCACTGACAACACCATTATTACCTTTAAATCCCATCCAATCCACCCTAATCCATTGAAATTTGCCTTAGACGTGTTTGGTTGGTGGGATTGGTAGGGATGGGAAGGTTGAATCCCTGGATTGGCCGGGCGTGCCAAACGGACTGGGTATAGCAATACAGGGATATATCCAATCCCATGGATATCAAGACAATCCACTGACAACACCATCATTACCTAGAAATCCACGCCATCCACTCTAATACCATTCAATCCCTTCCAATCCACCCGGCCAAACGGGCCCTCATGTTCATGACAAGACCCACCTAATGAACGGAATGGATCTCTTCACTCGCTTGTGGCATTGGCACCTGTGTGGTGGGGACCTCACTTTCTCCACGTACATCGTCCAAAGCCCGGACGCGGTTTGCGCGGTGAACCCAACACCATGTAGCTCCGTGGTATAAATACTCTTCCGGGTCCACCCTGATTCATGTATTTTATCCAAGCCGTCCATCCGTTTTTCCAGCTCATTTTAGGTAATAAACCCAAAATTTAAGTATATCTAAAGCTCAAGTGGACCACACCACTGGAAACAGTTGGGATAATGACGTTCACCGTTGAAATCTTCCTAGGGCCCACAGTGATCTTTATTTTGTCATCCAACCTGTTGATTAGGTCACACACACCTGGATAAAGGGAAAACACAAATATAAGCTTGATCCAAAACTTCTGAGGCCTCCAAAGAAGTTTCCAACTGTAGGCGTTTAATGCTCATTGTTTCATGTGGTGTGGTCCGTTTTAAATTTGTATATACTTCAATTTCGGTATTATTACCTAAAATGATTTTTGAAAATGGATGGAAAGATTGGATAAAACACATACATCATGGTGGGCCCCACAGTCTTGACACCACGGAGCTGCTTGGTGTTGGGTTCACCACACAATTCGCTTCCCCAAAACCCCACTCGTCTGTGCAAAGGTTTCTCTGCTCGTATTTTTCTGAGAACTGCTTCGGGATGCGTCTTCCACTTGAATCGATTTGAGGGGTTTGATTTTAATCGAATCAAAACTCTCTCTCTCTCTAGAAATTCTTTCCAACAATCCAGAGGCGATTTGAATCGAAGCGGGTATTTATATGTATACATTTTTCTTTGAATTTCTTGGTGTAATCGAAATGGGAATTTCCATGTAGATATGGTTATTGTTGTCGCCGTCGCCGTTGCCGTTGCCGTCGGTGTCGTCTTGAGGTTTGTAGCCCCACAGGGAAACTCTCCACACGTTCAAGCTAGGCAAGTGTGCGGGGCACCCCAACGGTGCGTAAGGTGGGCCCTACTGTCAATACGACCATAGGAAAACTTCTGGCCGGACCATTCGTCAGGCAGTCCATGCATTTATAGGAGTGGCCTACCTGATGAGTTGACTAGCTTGATTTTTGAGTGGTCATCTTCACGGTGGGGACCGCCTTATGCACCGTTCAGATGTTCTGCTGGGCTGGAGTGTAAGCAATGTGTGGAGAGGTTGTGTGTTTGGCTTGCAAACCTCTGATGTGGTTGCAACGATTGGTGGAATCTCAATCTTGTGTTTAAGACATCAGTTTTCCATTTCATGGTTGCCTTTGAATTTTATGGCTGCATTTGGATGAGCAAGTGATGTTTCATCGCATTCGTAATGAGGAAGTGGCCCGCAAATTGCAATTGGATTTCTTTGAGGTCCATCCTGAAAGTATCATTGCTGCAATTTGGATCTGGGCCTTGTATATGGATGTGCAAGTATCAGCTCTTTTAATTTCTCACTTCTATGGTTTGGTCCACAATTGCAGAAATCAATTTTATGAAAAAGCAACTTTAATCCTTGTTCTAGGCATTTTGTTCTAATCTTCTCAAGCTGAGATTGGTGTTACACCAGCAAGATCTGAATTTTGAGCAAATTTGAAGGTTGAGAATCTATGAGCTACGAAAATGCATGTGGAATAGAAAAGGCAAACTCAAGCGAATTAAGAAAAGAATTTGGATGAATTTAGAGGTTGCAATTGTATTTGCTATATCCTTGGAAAATGTAGATCGGTTTCCAACAAACATGAGCAAATTTAATTGGTTCGATTTGGTGCACGTAAAAGAGTTAAATGAATGTAGCAACTCGTTTCATTCTCTAAATTTGATACCATTGTCATTGTCATTATCATCATCTTAGCCTTTCTACCAGCAATTTGGTAATGCACACTAAATGTCAACCTTCCACTTTTACATCAGCTCTTGGAACTGGCAATGGCAGATGCTGACATTGATACCACTACCATGCCAACATGACCATGGTAAGTTTCCCATTTGAGTCAAATTAAGCCACATGCTTCATTCTTGGTGTTTCCCTTCTATTAATTCTTTCAACCTTGCAACCATACTCCCCCCTAGAATCTGAAACTTTGTTTCCCCCTGAGGTATTGGTGGAGTCCTCTAAGAAGGTACCTTATCATGTTTGAGCTCCATGCTTCCAACTTTCTTTGTTGATTAATGGAAATATCATCTTCAAATGCTCTCACAGTGGTTCATCTCTCATTAGTCCATGAATTTTATCTTTGACTGTGAAATATGGATGCCCCTGTTTTTTTATTGGTAATAAGAAATTTTATTAAAAGAAGCAACTAAAAACAACACAGAAACAATAATGCAGCCTACACACAGGCTGAGCAGAGACAAAACGGGCCGAGCAGAGACAAATTGGATGCCCCTGTTTTTTTGTTGGTAATAAGAAATTTTATTAAATGAAGCAACCAAAAACCAACACAGAAACAATAATGCGGCCTACACACAGGCTGAGCAGAGATAAAAGGATGATGATGATGATGATGATGAGAGCGATTCAGGGTTCAATCCCTTATAGTGTTACCTTTCCAAAAAAAAAAAAGAAAAAATAACAGAGAAGTTACATGACATAACAATAGGAATACCTCTGATTGCCCCCCTTAATCATTATTCCAATCCCAAAAGGCTAACATGATAGAACTGGAATCTTGTTATTTTATTCCAATTTTAGGAGATCAGAATTTTGGGTGCAGCAGTTAGTGCCTAGGAGGCCCGAAGCCCGAACAACTCAACTAAGTTTTGAATCAATCAATGATGTTTGGACTATTGAGAAGAAGTACATGGAGAGGAAGGTCAATCCTAGATGAAAGGCCTCCCCAATTTTTTAAAATCAGAATTATGGCTTGATACTCAAGGCCCAAGAAGTCCAATTCTATTCCACAAAGTTTTGAGTCCGTCAATGGGATTGATGATTGAGAACAAGTACATGGATAGGAAGGCTAATCATAGATGGATGGTGTTTCCTAGGTAGAAAGGCTTAGTGGGAAGGAAGTTGAATTAGAATGCTAAGAGCTCTGTGTTATGCACACCCTATTTGGATAGGAATGTTAACCCTATATGGATGATGTTTCCTAGGTAGAAAGGCTTGGCGGAAAAGAAATTTGAATAAGAAGGCGAAGCCCTTGTAATAATGCGGCGTAGTTGGTTCCAAGGTTTATGTGTCTGCCAACATTGCAATGGAGTCTATTGATGAGCTATGGTTTGTATCATGGATGCAATTTACGTCTTTTTTTGCCTTTTGTGTTTCATTTGAGCATGTTTCCTGTTGTTTGTATCTGAAATTTGCCCCTGGAGTGCTCATCCATGGTATTAAAAAACAGTTGCGTTACCATCGTATTGACAGTGACATAAAGCAAACAATCATCCCTATTACACAACATGGGGGTCAATCGGTCAGTTATGAAAATAAAGGGCTGTATTGGCCGATACATGCCCCATACCAGCCCCGTTACAGGGCTGATACGACTTTCACAGGCCAATATGGAGGGCCCATTATAAGAGTTTTTATTTTTCTCTCATTTTTCACTTATTTATTTATTTTAACCATGAAGGAAGCCTAGAAACTAATTTTAAACTAGATCTAGACTTTCTTTCTTTTTTTCTTTTTCTTTTTTTGAAGGATAGATTAGATCTAGACTTTCAAGGATTAAAATACAAAATTAGAGTAGGACTTGATGAATTGAAGCGGATTGAACCATTTTGGAAAATATCAAAAGATGGTGTAAACCATCACTTCTTTATTCTTTTTTTCATTTTTCCACCAATTTTTTTTTAAAAAATATGTAACGGGCCCTTATCCAATCATGCTTGATTTGTGTTCATTAGGTCCTTTTTCGTCAACTTTCAGCAGGTCAAGCTGACATTGCCCAATAGACGACATTCTTATCAAAGAATGGCCTATTACACCATCAAATACATGTCCAAAAAAGAAGAAGAAGAAGAAAACATATTTGAGATCTTCTCATTTTTTAGAATTTGTATTGAGATTTTTTTTTTCCCAAAAAAATTTCAAGGCCTTATTGGCTGAAATGACCACTAACTTATTAGCCAGCAAGTTGGCTAATACGCCGGCCTATACCATTATGTAATACCTTGGCTCATCGAGTTGACTACAAAGTTAATCATAGTGCCCAAAAGAATAGCATAAAATTTCCTTGATCACATCAACTTTGGGCTAGATTAATGACTGTTTCCATCATAATCACCATTGCCTTGTCCCATCTATTCGGGGTATGTGGTTGCCGAAAATTTTGGATCAAGTAATCTTTAATTGTCTTGGATCTGTTTTTCACTCTTATTAGTGATATTGGTGCATATAAAAGACCTTTTAACTCAATGGATCCTGTGGATAATGGATTTGGTCGAGGGGGAGTTCATGAGCTCCAGATGCCCTAAATGATTTTAAACATGGCTTTTCCTAACAATATTTGAGGAAATAGGACAGTTCTTATGTCAGTATGAGTGGTCGAGCATCTCCCACCCCATGCTAAGCAATTCACAAGGCTGACAAATTATCGGGATTTGGTGTGGAAATAGTATTAGGATTTGCGGCTGCATCTCCCTCTTCTAAATCCTTTTGACCTTTCTCTTTTTTCCTTTTCAATAATTTATTCATTAACTGTTAAAGAAAAAAAGGCCTCTTGACTGAAGGTCCTTTAGCAGCTTGCTATTTTGCTTATAGTAGTGAGATACAATCAAAATGGAAATCTCTTTAGTGCCACTATGCTAACATGGCTGACCCTTATTTGTTTGATCAGCGTTTTACATAGGTACCCTAATTTGTTGGATCAGCGTTTTACATAGGTATACTATGTAGCTTGCAGCTTAGCCTTGACACCATGTAGCTCATGAAAATAGCTTAAGTCGCGTGTAGCCAGTATATGATAATTTGCATATGCTACACACTACAGACTATATTACATGCTATGTGGCTCCAATTACAAGTTATTTTACACTACAACATTAAAATCAATTAATCTTTTTTATGATTTGTTTTTAATTTTCTATTTTCAATTAAAAATTAGTTGATCTTTTCAATGCTTTTAGTAAAAATAATATAAGTAACAGTATTAAATCAGTTTCATTGCTCTTTCTTTAATTTATGCTTAATGGTTACCCTTCCCTATTACTTCAAGTTGCGCTTGGTTGCACCAAGTATTACGAAATTTTGTTAAATTTTATAATTAATCAATTTAATTTGGTGAATATCATGAAATTGGCGCAACCAAGCGCAACCTTGATTAAAATTCTAGAAGTAGCATGTAGCGTAAGCTTACGCCTCACACTTTAGAGGGGTGAACGCTATGCTACCACACTATTTGCTATTTAAAACACTGGTTGGCATAAGGCTTAGATGATGATCATGATCATGATCATGACTAGGATTGTTAACATGATTAATGTCGTGAATACAGACATGATCTGTAGTTTCGGTTTTGGAGCAAAGGCATTGATGGGAGGTTTTTTTCATGTTTAGATGATGGCAGCTTTGATTAAAAATAAAAGGAGAGTAATGCCTCTCAAAATAAAAAAGAAAGGAAAAAGAAGAAGAGAAAGGAGGAGAGTAATAGTCTTGTCCTGTGATAGTGCTGGTGGAAGGGAGTTGGTTGTAACTTGTAGGTGATACTGGATATTTGGGTAGGGTTCAGAAAATAAGAAGACCGAGAGTGAAGTGAATCAAGGGTTTCTTTAACAGTCTTTCATTTATGAAAGGAGAGACTTAAATGGTCTGTTGGATAAGGTTTCTGTTTCTAAATGTTGGGGTCTGGATATATTGTATTGGTTGAATGATTGCCTCTTATGAGAAGTTCCCATTGGTACTGTGTGACTCACTCAGTTTGAATTTGGATGCTACATTGAACTGAATTGTGATTCATTGAATGATTATACAGGAAACGGCCCAAGTTGGGTGGCACCTTTTTCTTCTTCTTCTTTTTTTGACGAGTAATAAAATTATTTTATTAAAAAACCAGCTTGAAAAACAAGCCGAAGAAAAATACAAGGGCAGTTAAAACTAGCTATCTCTAGAATAGGTTGGCACCCTTTTAATTAAGAATATCAACTAAACTCCCTATTGCAATTCTGTCATGTGGGGGCTCGTCATTCATTTGGAACGCAATTGGGGATAGCAACCTCTTTACTTCTTGTACTGAATGGTTGCAATTTGTTTCAGTTGGATGTTCAAATGTAGCCTAAAATTAATTGTCCATGATGTATGTCTAAAATAGAGTAATGGAGTAGAATTATTGTTAGTGTGGGGGTGGGTGGCTCATGGCATGTGATCATTGTCAGCTCACTAAGATGTCTGACTTTTGTTTAGCGATTAACCATTGAAGTCCAAGTTACGGTACTACACTGCTAGGTAAGGTAATGGCTTCTAAAAAGCTTAGGAGAAAATCCACATGTCCTGGAATAAACACAAGCAAAGGAATTAGAGGAATAGTTCTTTTTACTGGATAAAGGGAGGTTTCATTTCACTGCATTGGTGTGATATTTCAAGCACACTATTATTTAATCACTTGTTTGCATACCAATTTTTTCTTTTCTTTTCCTTTTCATTGGTTGCTTCGTATGCTAACTTCTATAATTATAGCTGAAGAAATGAGTCCACAACTATAAAACATAATGCCTGTCACCCTTCGTGTTCCCTCATTGACTCTGTTTCCAAGTTGTAACTGGATGACACAAGATAAAGGGACACTGAGTAGTTCAATTATTAGGAGAATCAGTAATTCATCAATACACACAAACATATATTTACATTATGGTAGTCACTAGATGATTACTGCGCTTGCTTGTTTTCTTTTTCATTGAAAACTTCACATCCAGGCCATATGTGTGGTCTATGAGACAAGACCCTTGCTATCACTGATTGGCAGAGTAGCCATCCAAATCCCTTGCATATATGCAAGATCCGGTCTGTTAATCAGGTGACCCCAACATGCATGTTTGTGGGCAAATATCATGCCGATCGACAATCAGGTAGCACATGCTTGAATGTGAAATGTGGATCATTGTTTTTTTTTTTTTTTTTTCATACAAGTGTGACCTGCCTGATAACCAGACTGGCCTATTGCCATGGCACATAAAGGAGGGCTCACCTGATGAATGACCCATATCTCTCACACACGTGCCACATAGGAATGTGCAAGAACAGTAGGATTTGGCTACTCATGAGTAGCCATCACACTTCTCGTCTTACTTATGTACCCATGACCGTGATTGTCTTATGGTCATGACTCATGAGCAGCGAGTAGCGATGATGGAGCGACACTTCCATTTCTCTTTTCTGAGAACCAAGAGGTCTTGGGTAGTACAGTCATTTCTCAAGATGATATTGTTCTCATTTCAGGATCAGTGTATAATTGCTGATGAAAGAACAGCACAGCATCGCATAACTTTGCAAGTTTGCCAGTATTTGTCCTAAGGCTCTCCCTTCTACTGGATACAGCCCTTCCTCTCTTCGAATTTTCAATCAGCCTGAAATGGCTACCATGGACCCATCCCCGCCTTTGGAGATTTTAGGTACAATTTCATCATGTGCCAAACGATTTCTTTCATACTTTTGCTTTTTATTCTTATGATTTTTCCTCTTCCAGTTCGAGAACCTGAAGGATTCTCTCTCTGGACTGGACCGCCATTCAGCAACGGTCAGCCACGCATCAAGCTTGAAAGAGTTTCCTGCACTTCTGTAAAATTAAGCGAAAATGGATCCAGGCTTATGGTGATGAAAAGTAACTCTGTTATCAGCATTTACGACTGCTGCAGCTCTGCCGAGATAAGATCCTTTGAAATCCCTGCTGTTCTTGCAGCTATCTTGTCCCCATGCGGAACATATCTCCAGACATTCCAGAAATCCTCAACACCACAGGAGAAGAACTTGGTTTTGCGGGAAACGGAGACGGGTACTGCTGTTTATCATCAGTTCCAGAAGAACATGTCAAAAACCACATGGTCTGTTACACGCTTATCAAGATTTTCCTTTCCTTGTCCTTTTTGGAAATCAAGGTTTTTAGTTAAATATACGATGCTCGATTGAGAAATTTGCTCCCCTGAACAAACTGTGGGCATAGGTTCCTCCTTTTGGTGATCCAAAATCATTCACGTATTGACCCATGTTGTGGATGTGAGATGCCCCAAAAATCGCCCATGTTGAATAATCCCATCTGATAGTCACCTGTCAAATTTAGTTCATAGCGTGTACTTATTCAATTGCAAGCCATCAACTGGATGGCAAGGATTGTCTGATAGAGGAGTATTGTGGCATGGCCCATACCATACTGGGGACCAGCAGTTGACCAACTTAGATTACTGAGCTGGGCACCGATTGTTTGAACAAAAAATGCAGCGTCTTTCAATCAAGAAAATATAATACCTATTTATTTAAGGGAACCTCTATTTTCATTAAATTGGTTAATATGCTCACATCCATTTGCAAATTTGGAAATTGAAATAGTCCAAGGTACATGTACTATTTCAATTCCCAAAATGGAAAATGGGTGTAATAAAATCTATCAGGGTAGGTGTAGATGTCAATTCCCTTTATTTAATTGTTAGATTTTGGTTAATCCTTTAGGCCATCAATCCAATTTAGCTCCAATGAAGCTGTTGCATGCCGCTTGGCAACGAATGAGATACAATTTTTCGATGCAAAGGACTTCACTAAAGGCATTCTTTATAAGCTCAGAATTCCCGGTGTAGCTGCACTTGAGCTTTCCAAGGAGCCTGGATCACACATTGCAGCATTCATTGCCGAATCTAAGGTGATTGGAATTCCTAATAAATTTCCAAGTACTGTTTCAGAGAAACTCATTCAAACTTGACTCTTCTTTTTCTTTGTCTAGGGAATTCCAGCTAGTGTCCAGATTTTTTCCTGTGACAAGGATGCACAGGCTCAGCCTGTTGCTCGGCGAAGTTTTTTCCGGTGCTCCACAGTGCAACTGCACTGGAACTATGGTGCAACAGGACTTCTGGCAGTGGCACAGTCTGATGTTGATAAAACCAACCAGAGTTACTATGGTGAATCGAAGCTGAATTATTTGACAACTGATGCGAGCCATGAAGGACTTGTGCCTCTACGTATGATTTTCAAGTTAATTGGCTGACCTTATTAATCTATCATTCTTTATTTGCATCTGCAAGTGAAATTGCTGATTTTATAAATGGGTTGCAGGTAAAGAAGGGCCTGTTCATGATGTTCGGTGGTCTTCTTCTGGTTCAGAATTTGCTGTTGTTTATGGATGTATCCTTGTCATTGCTTTCTTTTGTTATCCTTCAGAGGCTCAGGAAATGCTGCTTACAGACGCCGTCTGCAACCACCAAAAAGAAGCACGGGTCTGCTTGCCAAAATGGCATATCTGTGAGGTTCAGGCTGTTGGTCAGGTGGTCCACACTGTGAATGCCTGGTCTGAATATCAGTCCGGTGCAGTCATCAGTGGGTCACATGTGTATGAGAAATGGATAACCAACTGTCTCGCTCAATGTATATTGGCAGGTTGCCTGATAAGTGGGTCTAGGCTATTTTTGGGCTAGAGAACATTTATTGAGGGGCTGACATATCATTTTGGCATATCTGGGTGAATCTCTTTGGTGATTCCAGATGTGTGTCCACAAGTAGCATTCATCTTGTAGGCTATGTTACAAGGACACTCCGCGTGTAGTGTTGAGAAACATGAAACCTATCTTACCTGAGTACGGGTATGGGTCTCATATACGGCAAGGGTTTGGTTTTGTGGATCCTCAATCCAAATTATCAAGATACAGCCATACAGGTATGGCAAGGACCTGCACTTACATGTAATTATGTTAGAATATTCTTCCCTAACAATATCGCAAGTTAAATTTGTTGCCCAAGCGGTACTATTGACTAAGAATTCTAAATAGCTGAAAACCTCGAGTTCAAAATTCCAGTAAGTCTGGATCTCAGGTCTTGAGAAAGTTGGATCCTTTGTCGAAGTATCCAACATGGGTACTCCATTTTAACGAAGGATTCAAGCATCATAACATTAGATGCACATATGTCAGACATGTTGAGGATTGGATCCTTTTTTCTTTTTCTTTTTCTTTTTTTCTGGGGGGGGGTATATGTTCTTCCAGGCAGCATACTTTATCTATTTGGATGTGTGTTTCTTTATTTTTGCACTTCGATGAACTAATATTTACAAAATAACAGTGTCATATATGGATGGGTGTACATTTTGACTTTGTGGGCTTTCTAAGGCCAATGTGATGAACACCTCATGCCTACTTCATGTCCAAGTTACGTGGGTTGTTAGATTACATGATTTTATATCTATTCCTTGACTTGTCTCAGTTATGCCTGCAAAAGCAACAGTGTTTGACAGGAAGTGCAACCCACTACTTGAACTTGGAACAGGTCCTTACAATACAATAAGGTGGAACCCAAAAGGAAAGTGTATCCTTTGCAGCATTTTACTTCATACTTCTTTTTTCATAGATATGGGCTATCCTGTTTTTGAATTGCTAGTTCATTAAATGCATTATATTGCTCATGTAGTTTCGTTTCCCATATGTATGCTTGTAGCCTTAATTCTCAGGTAAACAGTTCTCTGTCTGGCGGGTTTCGGTAACTTGCCTGGTGATATGGTAAGTTGGCTGAAATTTTAATTGATGGTATTTGAATTTTAAGAGATGATTGTTAGAACATCAGTACTTCCTTTTCACCTGAGTTCATGAATTGTGGTATATGGGTGATTAATTGCAGTAGAGGACTACCTCATCCATAAAATCCAAGGATCTAGATGGTCTCTTTTACTTCTCATTTTTCTAATTATTAGATGATTTCTCATCTCCTTGTTCCTGTTGGGTAGCTTAGTCGTGTGCCTTGTTCATTACCTTGTCCATTTTCCGACATCAGTTCATGGAAATTCTTCTTTCACAAACCGATAAAAGAAAGAAAGAAAGAAAAAGAAAGAAATTCTCTTTCAAAAGCTGTTCTTTTGTGTGGCGATGCAGGAGGACGGTTCACCAAGGGCTCACCCTTATACAGAGCTTTGGGGGTTTGGAAGGCTATCTTCAGAACTATTGAACCTTTGAAAAGGAGATTATGTTTAGAGTGGGGAATGGTTCTTAACGTTTGTTTTTGGGATGATGCTTGGTGCTTTGAGCAGCCCTTGAAATGAGTTATGAGAGATTAGTATATGTTGCTATCAAAGGAGAATCATTCGTTTTGGGCACTTATCCATTCTGGGGGGCAGGTGGTTCAGGTACCCTCTTGCGCAAGAATTTGTTGAATGATGAATTGTTTGATTTGATGGGTTTGCTGTGTCACTCTTCAAAGTTCATCCCCTTCGCTGCTTCAAAGGGATTCATGGGTGAGGAAGCTTGAGGGATCTGGGAGATTTTCTGCTAAATCTTTTAGCGTGACACTTCATATTCATGACCCCACAAGGTTCGTGTACCGACAAAGCATTTCTGGACATGCCACCCAGAGTCATTGCTTTTGGTTGTTTTGTGGGCAGGAATGAAGTTTTAACAGTAGATTTGAAAAGGATAAATGATCATCACAAATGTGTGCATCATGTACCTTACAGATCTCGAGTCGGTGAGTCACTTATTTATGCATTGTGGTTTTACCAGAGCAGTTTGAGGAAGACTCTTCAATCTCTTTCAATATATTTGGTCAATGCCTTCCTCAAATGGTTCCTTTTTCTTGCCATGGCATGGAGTGGCTTTGTCCTTGGAAGATAAAATCTTGTGGAGATTCTTCTTACGGGCCTGTTGTCTATTTGGGCTGAAAGGAATAACAAATGTTTTCAAAGCTGTGAAAGTGGTCTAGACGAGGTGTTCAGGAAGGCCAATTTAAATGTGGTTGCTTAAGCATTGGTGATCATGCATTTTGTTTCTTGCACCCTTTGTGTTTTGGTTCTTGTTGGTTTGCTCTTTGTTTAGCTTTGCATTGTGTTGATTCCTTGCCTTTGCCCTTCACTTTTTAATGAAGTTGTGTTACTTTTCAAAAAAATAAAATTCTTTTATTAATAGATAATGTAGCCCTTGGTGTACTGTCAAACTGTGGTCGGGTTTTCAAAGCATACTTGATTCGCTTGATGTTTCGGTCAACACAAACAATGTCAAGCAGGCTAGTGTTTTCCAGTTGTTTTGATTCTCGTCTCAACCACGATTTGGCACTATCACAATCTATCAATCATAGAAATTGCAAACACCCAAACGTACCCCGAATATCTAGGTTCGATTCTGTATATCGGGCTTGACTGACTCTCTTCAGAGGATAAGCTGGAACACATTCTATAAATTCAAATCATGTATCCCATCCCTAATTGAAACAAAGGAGAGTTAACGTAGCTTGCATCCAGAAGATCAAGTGGAAAGGGGCCAAAACTAGAGAAATTGATAAATATAAACTCTGACCTATAGGAAAGGACAATAATAGAAATGGGGTGGGGATAGTGTTAGATAAACATTTAAAGGAAAAGGTTGTAGATTCTAAGAGAGTTAGTGATAGGATTTTATTAATAATTCTTGTGTTAGAAGAGGAGATAATCAATGTTATTAGAGCGTATGTGTTGTGGGTGGGGTTAGAGGACGGAATTAAAAGACAATTTTGGGAGGATATGGATGGACTAATGTAAGGAATTCTGAATGGAGAGAGAATATTTTTAGGAGGGGATTTAAATGGTCATGTAGGAAAAGAAAGTGGAGGATATGAGATCATACATGGGGGATATGGTTTTGGGAGAAGAAACAAGATGGGAGATGCCATCCTTGATTTCACTATGGCGTACAATCTAGCTCTAGCAAACACATTTTAAAAAGAGGAATGAACATTTAATAACTTTCAAGAGTGGATCATATACAAGCCAAATAGATTTCTTTCTACCTAGGAAAACAAAACGATCAATATCTAAGGATTGCAACATTATACCTAGAGAAAGTCTAACTATGCAATATACGTTAATAGTTGTGGATGTTTCTATTAAGAGATGGAAGAAAAGGAATGAAATTAATAGGAGTCTAAAAACTAGGTGGTAAAATTTAAAAGGAGAGAACAATGTTGTTTAGAAATATATTGATGGAAGGAAGAAAGTAGAATGTCGAGGAAGAAATAAATGTTGTACGGAATGAGAAGGCCAAGTGCATTAGGAAAGTGGCAAAAGATGTTTTATAAGTATTTAGAGGGAAAAGCCAATTATATAAGGAAACATGTTAGTGAAATGACGATGTACAAAAAGCTATTTGCGAGAAACAAGAAATAATGAAAATTTTGAAAAGCATAGAAATGTAAAAAAAGGCTGCTAAGAAAATAGTGAACACGGCTAAATGTAAGGCTTATGATGATCTTTACAATAGATTGGGAACAAGAGATGGTGAGAGGAAGATGCCTTCAAACTCGCAAAAATGAGAGAAAGGGTAGGGGCCTAGATTGTTATAAACAACATTAAGAGGGATATAGATGGTACTAATAAAAGACAATGAGATCAATGAAAGGTGGATTAAGCTATTTTCAGAACTTATTAAATGATAACCGCTCTGAGAACATAGGAAGAAATGGAACCATAAATTCAAATGACACCGGATACCATATATACATACGTAAGATTAGTATATCTAAAGTGAAATAAGCTTTGAGAAATATGAAAACAAGAAAGGCCTTTTGACTAGATGGTATACCAATAGAGGTTTAGAAGTGTATGGGGGATACAGGATTATTTTGGTTGACGAAGTTGTTCAGTAAGATTGTAATATCGAATAGAATGCCAGACAAATGGAGTAAAAGTACAGTGTTACATATTTATAATAACACCAGAGACATACTATGAAGCTTTGGGAGAGAGTGATTGAGCAAAGACTAAGGGCGTGTTTGGCAGGACCGATCCCATGGGATTAGGAGGGATGGAATGGTTTTTAAGGTAATGATGATGGTGTCAGTGTTTGTCCGTTGATCCCGTAGGTTTGCAATAGCCCATGGAATATATGGCAGAGTGTTTGGACTATCACAAATGGATGGGTTTGCATCTCCACTGCTTCTCATGGTGTGCCCCACTTTCTATTTTATATCTGCCTCAAAACATGTTCATGGCTGAATGTAGGCTGGTGAAAATGATGGAGGGAGTGGATATCTCATTGATATCTCGGTGGGCCCCACATAGTGGTGAAAACTTGCATCCCGAGATTGGCGGAATCTGGGTGGTGTTTACGAGGGCGGGGTGGATGAAATACATCCCGCCATTCCAAACAGTAGATGGGATGGGATGGCGCGCAATAACCCTCCTAATCCCATCTAATCCTATCCCTCTTGACTGTCCAAATACGCCCTAAGGCATGAGACGAATGTATCAGAAGATCAGTTTGGTTTCATGCTTGGGAGGTATACCATTGAAGTTATTTTCCTACTTACAATTTTAAAAAAATATGGGTTGAGGAGAAAGGATTTCCACATGGTCTTTATTAACATAGAGAAACATACAATAAGATCCCTAATGTGGCGGGTGTTGGGAAAAAAAGTCTCAAGAAGATATATTGACATTATTAAGGATATGTATGAGGGCGCGGTAACAAATGTGAGGACCGGTACTGGAGAGATGAGTTCCCAATTACTGTAGGCTTACACCCAATGTTGTCAAATGGCATAAGTGAACGCCAGAACTTTTTAATTTTTAATTTTTTGAAAAAAAAATCTGAAAAATAAAGGGAAAAATGGGGAAAATTTTTTATGTAAAAATAGTACAAGTGTAGGGAAGTGCCTTTTATTATCAATTTCATTAAAATTTTGTTATATTTATTACATCTATTAGACTGTTAGACTATTACGAGTCAACTAACAAGTACTCAAATGAATACATATACTCAAAATTGTGAAAGAGTGAGACAACTTTGTACTTAGCCTTGTAGACTTTTGGCCTTGGATAGAATGAGAGATAAGAGTAAGAGATTTCAGAGAGAGAGAGATAAGGATTGTATATTTGTATTAGAGTGAGAAAGAAAGTAAGAGAGCAATAGAAAAAAAAAAAAAAAAAAGGAAATCTAATTATCGGGGCATTATGTCATTGCATGTTGAGTATGCGATTTCATAATTGCATAATCATGGCTTATGTGGTTGCATACTTCTTTATACACTGCATAAAGCCTAACAGTCCAAAAATCGCATATGCCACTATAGCATATGCAGTCGATCCTCCCAAAATGGCATTTTTTTTATCAAATAATCAATTATGCAATCACATATGACAACACTACTTACACTAGGGGTTAGCATTGAGCACGTACCTTTTCACATTGGTTATAGACGAGTTAACGAGGCATTTGCAGGAAAAATATCCCATGTTGTATGTTGTATGTTGTTTGCAGATGATATGGTTTTGATTGACAAGCTAAGGGAGGGTGTAAACACAAAGCTAGATTTATGGAGGGATGCTTTAGAATCTTAGCCGGGTGAATTGGAAGGGATTGAATGGTATTAGGGTGGATGGCATGGGTTTTAAGGTATGATGGCTGCGTCAGTGGATTGGTGCAAGATCCATGGGATTGCTATATCCTGGGATTGTTATATCAAGTCTGTTTGGCACGCCCGGCCAATCCCGTGATCAGTGTTTTAAATAGCGGTAGTATGATGCGTAGCGTTCAACCCTCTATAGCGCGTAGCGTAAATATGTAGCGTGTAGCGTAAGCTACACGATACTTCAATTTTTTAATTTAACAATAGGACAAATATAATAAATAGTGAAAAAAAAAAAGAGAAAAAAATAAAAATAAAAATGCCTAAAAGATGATTCATTTTATCAATTATAAGCATGTTTAAAAAAGTTATTAGTTATCATTTATCAAAAGCCAATCCACATATAAGCCAAATCAAATAATTATCACATCAACAACTTTCTAAGCAAACCACTTTAATTAATAATGTCTAATTGAAACCACAAGTCACAATTATGAAAAGAAATAAAAATCTCATAGGTTAAAAGTATCAAGTACAATACAAGTGTCACATTCCTTAACATTAGAAACAAAGAAAACGTCAAAAAAATAATAAAAAGTAAAATAGTAAAAAAATACAATGTAGCTTACGCTACGGATGCTACACGCTACGTAGTTGTAGTATACCCTACGAACCCTGTAGCGTACGCTACAGGGGAGTTACGCTATTTGGGACGCTACGTAGCACTACGGCCACACTACGCTACGTAGCGTACGCTACGGGCGCTATCTGAAACACTGCCCGTGATTAAACCTTCTGATCCCTTCCAATCCCTCGAACCATCCCAGGCAAATTTCAACGGATTAGGGTGGATTGGATGGGATTTAAAGGTAATGGTGGTGTTGTCAGTGGATTGTCTTAAGATCCATGGGATTGCTATATCCCGGGATCAGATCACCCAATCTGTTTGGCACGCCCGGCCAATCCCGAGATTTAACTTCCAATCCCTTCTAATACCATCCAATCGCTTCCAATCCGCCCGGCCAAACAAGCCCTTAAGGATTTAAATTAGTTGGATTAGAAGAGAGTATATGGAGTGCAATTTTAGTAATAATAGGAGAGAAAATGATAAATTAGTTAAGATTGTAGACCAAGAAGCTTCCCAAAATAACCACTTTCAATACTTTGGGTCAATAATTCATGAGAGTCGAGAGATTGAAAAGAATTTTGTCAATAGAATTCAAGTCGGGTGGAAGAAATGGAGATGTGCCTTTGGAGTATTATGTGACCATCATGTACCACTCAAAATGAAAGGGAAATTTTATAAGATATTGTAAGACCAACCATGCTTTATGGGACAAAATGTTGGGCAGTTAAAGAACATGTTCGTAGGATGGGTGTAGCTGAAATGAGGATGTTGAGATGGATGAGTGGCAAGATGTGGAATGATAGAATTAGAAATGAATGCATTGGAGGGAACTTAGGAGTTGTACCAATAGGTAATTAGACAAGGAAAAATTGACGTAGATGGTTTGGTCATATGAAAGGGAGACCAAGAACTGTGCCAGTTAGGAGGAGTTGGTACAAGTTGAAGGCTCTAAAAGGGCGCCCAAAAGGACATGGATGGAGGTAGTAAGAAAAAACTTGATGACCTATGGTCTAATTGAAGATCTGGCCCTTGATAGAGTGGAATGGCAGAACGGGTTTCATGTAGCCATTCCCAATTAATTGGGATAAGGCTTAGATGATGATGATGATGATGATGATGATGATGATGAAGTATGTTTTATATTTCTTTCAGCATCAGCATGGGCACTTAAATGCATACTCCCGAAGTCTTGTGCAGTTTCTGGGAATTAACTATGCAATTATCTGCAAAATATAATTGAAAAGCATAAGATATCATGAACAATTTTTTAATTGTGGATAAATTACATCCAATGTCGTTTTTACTAGAGCTAATACCGATTTTGCCGCGCCAATACAATATCAACTTTGGTTTGAGCCACTTTGCCGGTGGTATCTGAAGCTTCTTCGGTTTTACCTCTCAAATACCTTCAGTATACCTCCAAAATAGAAAAAAAAAAAAAATTCGGGCATCTGCAAATAAATTAAGGTTGTGGAGCATTAAGAGAAGTCAAATAACGAAGCAGGGGTCTGTGAAGGATATAACAGAGAATGCATATTGGAGGAAGTAGTATGTGATTCTTGACCAGAGAATGTCTTTGGCTTTCTTGTCTTAACTACCTATTTGTACCTCATAGGCCACCTTTGCTTTCTTTTTGAAAGATAACTCAGATTTTATTAAAGTTAAAAGCAAAAAAAAAAAAAAAAAAAAAAAAAAAAAAAAAAAAAACAGAGGCCTAAGTAGAAGACGATGAGCAAAGAAAACCAATATTCCATAATCTATCCTCAGTTACGCCCCAGGAAAGCTTTTGAATATCCAACCCAGCTAATGTCTCCTTCCCTCCCTCCCTCTGGCCTTTTGAGGAAGTAACAAAATGTGATTCCCACGATCAATTGTTTGTTGAAGTTAGACCACAACCCACTCTGTCCTTTGGTTGGTGTTCACATTGGTCAGTAGGTGTTTGCTTGAGTTGGAATGTCTCGCTATTGGCACCTTGGCTGCTATATATTGTATTTTACCGTGTATAAAAAAAAGTCATCTTCAAGGAAAAAAAGAAAAATATTGGGAAGATTCTTAGGTCATGCTCCAGCCAATTGGGCCCCGTCAGATCAACTATCTAGATCATAGAATCCATGGTCACAATTGTACAGGCTTTAAGGCCTGACCTCAAGTTGATGATCATGTAATTCCTTCAGATATTGCTTGGTAGAAAAATAAAAATAAAAATTGGTAATTAAATGCCCATCAGATTTCACCATTTCTGCTAGCGTGGGCAGCCAAAATTTTCTCATCATCGAGAGCTCATGTTGGTATTTATAGACATACAGGGAATGATGCAGGGACATGTGATAACCTAATCCTAGATGCATTTATAATCAGGTTAAAGAATATTCAAATAAATATACGAATCAACTGACTGTTTTCAATCAAAGGGATTAGGTAAATCTCAACACAAAGATAGGGTCATTCCATCATGATCATGCCCATTAGCATAAAATCACGTAAACAGTAAAAAGGGAGAACCTAGGGATATGAAGATATCCCAGATGTAGCATATGTCAGTCCACGAACAAGTTTGGATCTGATTCTACTGACTAACCATCCTTTTTTTCCATTCAAACTAGAAGGGAGATATCCAGAGAGGAACGAAAGGGGTGGAGAATGAAGGGTTCGAGATAAAGAAAGTACAGATCCTTCGTCGTCAAAAGAAAATGAGGATGATTCTTACCTTTTCCCGCATTTCGAAGATCTAAAAAGAAAAAAACCTGAAATTGGGGTAGAATTCTCAACCACCCAAGGGCCAATCCTAAAACCCTAATCTCTTAAATAAAGATGAAGAAAATATATGAATTTCTATTCATTCAATAATAATGAAAATATGGTTTCTCACAACTTATATATAAGTTATGGAAAAAGTAAAAGTGCACTAAAGCCCCTGAAAACAAGAAAAATAACAAAAAGACGAAAAAAAAAAGTGCCATAAAGCCCTTGAAACAAGAAAAATAACAAAAAAATGTCTAAAACTAAAATACATGTGTGATAGGGTGTGAAATCCGACCTATGGATCTATGGTCAGGGTGCGGTCATGCTGCTCCTGCACTCGTAGCACGTCAAGAAGTGGGTCCGATGGACCCAGCGTCCATCCACATCAACTCCTCCGCTCCGGTACTCTATCTGCAACGCCTCCTCCTCTGGTACACTCTAAAGGGTGCACCACTGATGTCCGCATCAAGGAAGTTGCCATTCATTGGACCCATGTGTGGTACAGCTCCTGCAAAACCAAACGGTTGTTACTACGTTCTCCTTTTTCCTCTCTTTTATATTTATATTTTTTAATTTTCAGGCAGTTTAGCTACCAATTGAAATAATTCTAGTTTTCCTGGTGTGGCTTTGAGTCATTTTATTGAAATTTCTCTGTTGTTACCTAATACCTGAAATGGATATTGCCTAACGGCTGCGCAGATCTTGGACACATTATAAAATCAGTATCATTCTATTTTGGCCAAGAGGTTTTCTGGCAACACTTTTGCCTGATTTTGCATGCCCATTGCTGGCTCCACATCACCTTTCTAGAGGGCATTTTAGTCACCCAAAGTGCCTTGTTAAGAGGGATATGGAAACAAGCAGTGGGTGCATCCACAACACCATGTGTGAACCTTGTACTATTTTCCTTTGTTTGAAGGTGCTAAATCATTAGTTGATCTTTGCTCAAAAGCTGCCTGTCTTCCCTCTTATATGTTGTAGGATTTTATTTGCAATGTGTCACTTGCTGAACTGTGGATATTCTTTTCTCAGTTCAGAATATTTATCTGTCAATGTTTTTCTTTTCTTTTGTTATTGTATATTAATTCTGTTTTTTCAGGCTTTTTGGGACTATTCTGAGAAAAAGTTGCTTGGAACAACAAAGGCAGAATGCTCTGTTACAAGCGAATGGTCTCCCGATGGATGCTACTTCATGACTGCAACAACGGCACCCAGGCTACAGATAGATAATGGGTATTTATATTTGAAGTTCATATTGGACTGATACTTCATCTTATAACTGGTGGCCAACACAAATGTTCCCATCTCTTTGATAGGATAAAAATTTTCCACCACAATGGATTATTGTACTTCAAGAAGATGTTCGACAAGTTATACCAGGTCAGTCAGAGCCCTGTGAACAGGACTCGTGTGAGTGAGATAACAGGGGCCCTTGCAACACACGCTAACATAGCATGCATGTGGGATCCAGGCCTTCATCTGGTGGGGTCCTCCATGGACGGGCCCTGGCACTAAAATCAGGCTGGTTTGCTCATTAGTTGGGTCACATGATGAACAAAAACTGATAGTTAGAAAGAATGGACAAGGGTCCACATTTGACAATAGAACCGGAAGCTGTACGCTCAAATGGAAAACCATCATGTATTCACTCCCTATGGCTCATCTGATGTGTAGCTGCCCAATTTTTGGGCAAGGACATGTTCATGGTAGGCTGCACCTAATGAATGGCCCAGATCATTGGGATGTTCGTCACAAACCTCATTCACACAAGTACTGTTTCATTCCCCTTGATGTCAACGGTTCTCATCTCATATTCACCCTTGCTTTTTGCTTATTTATGCAGGCTGAATGGAAACCAGAAGCACCTGAAAATTTTGGTGATATTGCTGAACTTGTGAAGTCCGTTGAGACATTAAAGATCAACGAACCTAAACAAGGTGATCCCATTTCGTTTCTTTTCCTCTTCTTTTTTTTTTTTTTTAAGGATTTGATTTTCCATGCATGCTTCGACTCATGGGTTTCATTCGGATGTTTCAGTGCAAGCTTCGAAATCTTCACAAGCATCCACAAAGGCTGCCGCCCTGCCCACACAGAAACCAGCTGCGTATCGCCCACCCCATGCAAAAACTGCTGCTGTAGTTCAGGCAGAGGTATGCATGCATGACCTATTTGGCAATCACATGGCTCAATAACTGACTGGTCCAAAAGCTTATCAATTTGAAAATTCATTCTGTTTTTTTTTTTTTTCCTGAAATGGTTTGTATTTTGTCTGTGGCCTTGATTTCTATCACTGTCATGGTGTGCCATAATGCCTGTTACGCGTTACGGGGTCGTAATGACCGTTATGGAAAGAAAGACCCGTTACGGGACCAATAAAGGGTTTTTTTTTAAAAAAAAAGTAAAAGTAATGGCGGTGGCCATTACGGCCACCGTTACCATTACAGAATACCTTGATCACTGCCCTAAGAAAGATTTACTTTCTTTTTCACCTTTCCTAGAGGATGTAGAATGCCCACACATGCATAAGCACAATCCTACATATATATGTCTGTAAATATAGCACACTTTACATGTAGGGCCTGTCTGGATTCTCTGAAACATGAACTGTGGAAACACTTCCTTTTTTCAAATTTGTAAATTTTCTGGAAACACCATTTGCATTTCCCTTTCCCTTTCATTTCCTGGACAATGCTCCTTTTTTCATCTCCTTGCCCATACATAAGAAATGTAATTTCCAAGAGTTCTAGGAAAAGGAGAAGAAACGACCCATCCCTTTACAAGCGGACACATGTTAGAAACATATGCCACCAGCCATCTTCAGGTGCCCCACATGTTAGGCATATATGCCACCGACCATCTTCCAGTGCTCCACGTGCCATTGACCATCTTCAAGCGCCCCACATGTCACTAGCCATCTTCAGGCATGCAAGCATGCAACTGTGCCACTCCATCTTCAAGTGCTCCACTTTTTCCAATGTCCCACATGTACCTAATGTGCCACATGTGACAATGTTGACACATGCCATAGTCCATCTACAACTCCGCACTTGTGCCACCTTCCACCTTCAAGTAAATCTTCCATTAAAAAAATCTGTTTTAACAAACAAACAGATTTGAAATTGGAAAAAAAAAAAATGCAAGATCTTGTTGAAAAACAGTTGGGAGAAGCAACTCTCCCTTTCCAACGGTTCCCTGAAAATGGTGTTTCCTGGAAATGTTCCCTCCATTCTTTTCTGCAAATCCAAAGAGGCCTGCAGGAAAAATTAGAA
Source organism: Magnolia changhungtana (assembly GCA_030180095.1). NCBI lineage: Eukaryota > Viridiplantae > Streptophyta > Magnoliopsida > Magnoliales > Magnoliaceae > Magnolia > Magnolia changhungtana. The sequence goes on from JASAUF010000096.1 coordinate 3,899,915, forward strand.
AATCATCTTTGAAAAAAAAAAATCTACTTAAAATGATGAAATTATAATTGGATAAAGTTCCAAAAACGGAACTTAATTTGGATGCATGTTTTGCAATTCACCTCCAGAAAACTTGCAGAACACATTATTAGAACCCACATTGTTTCTTGGTTGGGATAATAGCAATTCAGGCAGGACGGGCTGAGAATTGTCACAAGTGCCAACCATGTAACATTATCCCACAAAACTCCCTTTGCCCAGGCATGCTAACTACATGGACATTCAAGGTAAGAACCTACATTTTGAAATCTTTTGGAGGATCTATTTTGTATAATAGCAACACCATTGAGATGGTGTGTTTGTCACTTGATCAAGTTTCTCAATTTGGTTTATATACTATTTTGATGTTGTTAACTCCAGCGGGCCTATAAGAAAGAGAAAAAGGTGATTGTGTTTTCTACTCAGTACTGCTTGGTAACACCACGTGCACGTCTAAAACTTTATTTTTATTTTTTACTCTCCTCTATAATTAGAGAAATAGTTAACGCCCATTTGAGAGAGAGAGAGAGAGAGAGAGAGAGAGAGAGAGAGAGAGAGAATCGATCAGGTACAGACTGCGCCTCAAGCCAATCTGAACTGAATTTTCTGTTAGCTACAAATTAGGTTTAACGAATTTATTTTATGCTACTATGATGACCATTTCATACTTTTGCAAATGGCAGCTATTTGGCGGAAGTGGCCCTTCAGAGTGAGTACCCTAATTTGTAGTTTCATCATATCAATGTTTTTTGTTCTTTAGCATTTCAAGCTGAATTACTGATGAGTCATTAATGCATTCCATTGAATCAGAGAAATGAGCAAAAATGCATTGAGAAACAAGAAACGGAGAGAGAAACAGAAGGAGAAGAAGTCAGCAGAGGCATCATCTGGTGCCAATGGTACTTGATCAGTGTTCTCCTATTTTTGATCCTTTGCATGGTTTCTGAGAAGCTTATCGTGGGCTGAGATTGTTGAATGAAATTTATTGTGGAAATCTTAAGAGATTTCAAGCATAAAAGCAAAGGAGCAACGCTTGCCCTATGTCCGCCGTTGTTTTGGTGTCCTGGGTGGTTTGGGTTCTATTCTTCTTTATTGGGAATCCCAATGTTTATGTGCCACCTGCATCAAATTGCTGCTGTTTTATTTTCTTCTTCTTTTTTTTCTTTTTTTATGTTTCTTTGTTTGTGTTTTTCCCCCCTAGAAGAGCGCAATAACATGTCTAAAGATACCACCAACTTTGCCAATCCAAGTTGTGTGAGATTTTTCAAAGTTTGTTTAAGGCGGTCCCTCCTTTTTTATATATACTGCACATGGGACTTTTATAAGCTCTTGTTCAATTTTAAGTTTATAGGTTCGGACTGTTGAGAACATTGTTTGGAGCGGATTATATGTGAACATTGCTAGGCTTCTGCTGGAGCCATTTGAGACTCTTCATGTGCATCTGGTATTTATCTTTTTCCCCTGGGATTTCCACAATGGATAGAAATTAAACGTGTAGGTTTTAACACTTTATTCGACATGGAAGAATGACATTCTCATTGATCATCTTTTTAATTTTGTAATAGGATAGCACAATTGTATTACTGTATTACCAAAGTAGAAAGAAAGAGGTTCAAAATGTTTTAAAAACTGAAGCAAAAGATGAACCAGTGGAGCTGATAGTTCGGTCCATACCCATTAGGACCATGACAAAATCGCCATATATCATGAATGCCTCATTGCAGTTTTTTCTCTTTTCAAAACAACAGTTTCAAACTGCTACTGCATGTTTCTTCAGCCCAGTTTTTACATGTTTAGTCACCAATTTGAACTCCAGTTTGATCTCTGGTTTTGAAGCCTTCGGACTGGTTTGAATTTGACATAAGTCAAACCTGGTCAAATGGCTTTTAAAATCCAGGGCCTATTTGTCAATGTAGATATCAGCTATCCTCTGTTAGAAATTGAGAATGGTATCCACGGAGGTAACTTTGAATCATTCCCTTGAAGCTTGTCCTCTTTATGATAAATGAGCTGCTTGCCCTAAAATGACCAGGCCCAATGGAGAAATCACAATTCATTTGTCCCTTTCCATACAATCAAATAGATTGTCACAAGGGCAACATATTCTAGGAGCCTAAACTATGCGATTGATTAAATCCTCCTCTAATCTGTTGCAGGTTGAGGGCTCCCACCCCTTTAAACTCCGATTAGTATTTTTTTCATGTAAAAATTTGTCATTAATGATAGAACAAGATCCATTTTGCATCACATTTAGTTGATTCCTTAGTTTGGGCTCTAAATGCCTAGACTTGAAGATTTGTTGTAGCAATCTAAAGCCATAGCTATTGAAATATAAGGTATAAACCATAAATACAATGGTGTGTCCACTTGAATTAAAATGATAAAAAGCAGAAGAGCAGTAATGCAAAAGCACTTTAATTAGGGCTATTGACTTAATGGGTTTGGATTGGTTCCTAAGTACCCAAACCCAGGTTGATTGGGTTCAGGTTTAGAGGGTCTGGGTACCCATCAGGCCTTTTGGACCTTGGTCTTGGATTGGTTATGGGTCAAATAAGGGTTTATACATGGCATGCCCACCCTGTTGGATGGATTCGATCGCATGTGTAAAGCTTCAACACATGCCTGGTGTAAATCAGCTCTTACATGTGCATGGCGTAGAAAATCTCGTACCATTTCTAGAATAAGTAATATGTATACTTAGCATATACGGACTGTAATGGGGTGCATGATGATGGATCAACCCAGACCCAATTGGGTGCTCACTCATGCCTCAGTGGTAGACTCTCAACAGTTTCAACATGAGGTCATGGGTTCCAGTACCTATTGTGGTGTGTGTGGGGGTGTGAGTGCGTGTTGAAAAAAAAATAAAAAATAAAAATAAAAAAGAAGAAGAAGACCAACTAGACCTGATATTTAACTGGATCCGAAATGTTGGGCCCGAATCTTACCTGATTTGCAAACCGATCCCAAATTTGGATGAAGACCTGTCAAATTTTGGTTTAGATTCATCGGGTAACCACAGGTCCTAGTACCTGCTGGCAGCCTTAATTATCATGGAAATGTTAATGGACAGCCAGGATTCAATATGGTTAGTGAGTACATTTATGAAGGGTGGAAGATTTGCAATTTGCTGCATGAGTATGGTTTAGGCTGCCTTTGGATGCAGTATACGAAATCAACAGCAATAATGAAATCAACATTGGAGGGAATGGCTGAATTGCAATTACCTTCCTTTCAAGCCCATCTTGGAAGTAAGATCATCCTAATTCGATAAAATGGTAATTGCAATCCCTTGATTTCCACTCGTTTCCAAATGAAAACAGGGAAATAACCATTTATATAGGATGCATTGTATGCTAGTTACCAAGTAAAACCGAAAGAAAGGCACAATCAACAGTATCTGATTTTGGGGAGGATTGAAACCCATGTGACCATGTCCCAGCATTACCACTACAAATGACCAGATGGGATGGGTACACAGGCTCATTCCAGATGATGGTCCAATTCAATCTCTAGCAACATAAATCTAAGTGGGCCAGTTCACTTCCATCTAAACTTCTTACTGCAAACGCAAACAACGAGATCAATCGATGGAGTGACACCTTGTGCATTGACGCCATACATGATGAGAAGGTGTGCAGCCTAAGCGGAGGGCCCAAAATCCTTAGAACTTGAGATCAGTTGTCCAGGTACCTTGCACACTTGGATGCTTGGTGACATGCCTCGTCTTCAGCTTTATCACCTTCCTTCCTAGCGCATTCCTTAGCCGGGTTGCATGTAACAGAACATCTTCCGGTGTTAAATTCTTCACGCAAACCACACGCTGATTTTTGTTTTCTGCAAATGAATGAGATCTGTAAGATGTTGTAAAAATTACATTCAAAGTCTCTTAAAAAGTGGGGTGGGCAGAATGCCTTTCCACCAGCTATGCATTCTCTATGTTCCATGTTGGACCTGAAACAGTGGATGTTGATTTTGGACGGGCATCTGTTCCACCAAAATATATAGGCAGATATTGATATCTGAATCAGAGGCGAAGATATTAAGGGCAGGTTTCGACATCACCAATTCCATGCAATCATGGAAATGGTAAAGGTTTTCCATTGATGTGGCAGTTTGAGACGTTTGGATAGCAAAGAAAAGGGAGCATTTCACAAAGAAATCATTCCAGTTTTCCATAGTTTAGATTCACTAGCGTAAGAAACTAGGCAGTTGCTGTCTCACAAAAATGAGATTACTACTTGTTATCCAAACCATAGTTTAAAAACTAGAAAACTTGACTCGGTATCCAGTTGGGTCAGATTGACTTGAAGACTCGATTTGACTCAATATTTAATAACTAGGAATCTAACTGCACTAATAATCGACACTTAGAACGGTATGAATATACAATTATGCAGTTTAAAACACAACAGCAGAGTCAGCTGGTAGATCCTGCTTGATATCTTGGTTCAGGTCATGAGTTCTAATCACACCAATTGCACTTTCTTTTTCTTTTTAATAAGAAGTATCTCGACTCAAGTGAAACCGACTGAAAATCCTCAGCGAATTTCAGTGATTTGGCTCAATTTCCAGTCAAGTCAGGATGACTCAGCCGAGCTGAGTCAAGTCAAGTCACAAAGTTTTAAAACTATGATCCAAACAATACCCCTAAAAATGGAATCAAAGTTTCAATAGCGCTAATGGAAATATGCCTAATCATTACATTTTCTTTTCCCTTGGAATGCACGTGTCCAAACAAGAGTTCTGAAACACCAGCTCAGTCATACGGTTATCTTCTTGTTCATGAAATTTTAGAAACATTTCACATAATTCAGGTGCGTTTGGATTCTCTACCAAATTGGCATGAGTCTAATGAAATGGAAGTAACCAGGTTATGTGATTTTCATAGCATTCAAAAGGGTTCGGGCTCTCATTGCTACTTCCAAGTTGGACTTGAAAGAAATACAGCTGCAATTTGAGGGCTACTTACTCATTGTGAGTACTAGGAGCAAGGTATTCCGTATTGGTAAAGGTGGCCATAACAGTCACCACCATTACCAATAAGGGTATTAGTTGTAACAACCAATACGGGGGGTGTAACAACCGTTATGACCCCTGTAACAATTGAAATTTTTTCTTTTGCCAAAAAATTCTGAAAAATTATTTAAAAAATCCATAATAATGTAAATATTCCAAATACATATTCTTTTTTTTTTCGGATATGCTTATGGTAGTGTAACGGTTCACTCTTTGGTCAAAGTGTTGTATCGAGCTGTCTAGTGAATTTGTGAACATGATTATACGTCTCTAATCTTTACACGTCACAATCAAACATTAGAACTAGAAATCATAAAAAAAAAAAGGCATAAATACTACCTATGTCAATTTTTATTTTTATTTTTATTTTTAAAAAGGCCTTCGGAGCTTCTATTCACTCAAATCACTATAATTTATGGTTTTAATCTTAAAAACTATAGTAAGAGTGGTCGAAACCTATTATAAAATGATCTAGGAGAATTTTTTTAATGAAAAAAGTACAAAAAAAAAAAAAAATTAAATTAAATTAAATTAAATTAAAAAAATTAAAAATGAATTTTAATAGAAATAAATTTATATTTAAAAATAATAATAATAAATAAGTGGTTGTTTTTCAACAATTGCAGGGGTAACGGTCATATTATGCCCCATAACGGCCTTTACAGTCCCAAAAAAACAACTGCCCCGTTTCACCCCCATATCACATAACGGTCATGGACATTACCTATACGCATTAGCCTTTATGAGCATATTGTAACGGATATGGAACAACTTGACTAGGAGTCTCAGACACTTCATTAACTTCTGTGGTTTCACTTCTGGAGCCAAACAAAAGCTTAAGTTCTGAGATTTTTTTGGTTGATGATATCTGTCTTATTAAAAGAGAGAGAGAGAGAGAGAGAGAGAGAGAGAGAGAGAGAGAGAGAGAGAGAGAGAGAGAATTAAGGGCAAAGAGATAACATGCTAAGCCCCCAAAACACTAGCCAGACCAACAATCCAAATCCCTGAAAGAACAATGAGCTAGTAAAGCAAAAGAGGAACCATCACGATACACTCACTGGGGAAGTGTAACCAAAGAGCCAATAGCAACCCTCTTGTGACTCCCATTTTCACAGGAGAAATCTGCTCCTCTCTGAATAACTGAAAAAAATACTCAATGATCATTACACCAATTTCCCATCTCAGAAATACAAGGCAATTTCCACCAGCATATCAGAACATGCCCATCAAATCTTGAAGCTAGTACGTATCAGCAATTTAAAGGATGTTTTAATTGTTCTAAAACTTGGTAACTTGACTCAAAACTCATCCAAGTCAGCTTGACTCGACAAGATTTTGAGCAAGTTAATAGGAAACACACTCATCAGTGTGATTCAGTCTTAAATTGACAGGTGTCATTGAGTTGACATGCTTACTCGGTCAACTTGATATGACATGCAGTGAATTGGCTCCAGTCAAAACACGGTTTAATGAGTTGATTAAGTAAAACAATACAAGTAGTGAGTAATGATTAAATAGCTGATGCTGGAATTTAAAAGAAATTTGGCGGATGAGGAGATAGTTGATTATATAAGCATTATCTTCTTACATTCTCTCTTGTTGGACTAACGATGTCTGGAAGGTGGGGCCTTGAGGGAAGCAACATTTTATCCTTGTCAATATCCCTTACGGCACACGTTTGGAGGTCCTGGTCCCACCTTAAGTGGTGGCCTTTGGGTGGTTGGGAGGGAGATGGCATTCTCAACATTAATCCCTTGAAAAGTAGAAATACGACCATGCCTAACATTTGCATCCTCTGCCTTTGGGATGAAAAGACCATGGTGTGATGTAACGCCCATTACAGGGATGTATCGGCCGTTACTTAATGGTAACGGTGCCAATCGTTACATGATCGTAACGTGCACAGTGGCCATTAGATGGATAGATAGATAGATAGAGAGAGAGAGAGAGAGAGAGAGAGAGAGAGAGAGAGAGAGAGAGAGTGTGTGTGTGTGTGTGACGGCATGATCGTAATGTGCACAGTGGCCATTAGATAGATAGATAGATATATATATATATATATATATATATATATATAGAGAGAGAGAGAGAGAGAGAGAGACTGTAACGGCCGTTACAGCCCGTAGCATAACAGTAACAGTAACAGCCACCGTTACTGTCACGGCACACCTTGGAAAAGACAAGGATCACCTCTACATTCATTATAGTTTGGGAGGATTTATCCCTTTTTAGGTTAGAATGGGTAATGCCATTAGGATTCAAGCTCTATTTCAAGCCCGGAAGGAGAGGGTAAAAGAGGAGGCTTCTTTGGCGTCTTTCCATTTTGGCCTCTTCTTGGCCATTGTGGAAGGAATGAAACAATAGAACTAACTATAATATTGTTAATTCACATCATGCTGTTTTTCAAATTACTAGGAACAGAGTTGTGAATTGGGGTTCAGGTCAAAAGGAAAATGTATAGTACAACAGCAAATCAATTGAGGTTGTTTGGAGAGAGGAATGATCTTCTTTTTCCCCAGATGACTGCTTGTCATCTGTTTGCTCTATTTTGGCACTTGCCCTCTTTTTCTTTTTAATAAAATTATTACCTTTCAACCCCTAAAAAGAAAAGGGTGAGATTCAACTCACAACCCTCAACTATTCAAGCAAACACCTGCAATCACCACACCAGTGTCCATGCAATTCATGTCATTTTATTTTCTTTAACAGTCTATATCTATGCGTAAATATTCATAATTATTTTTAATATATTTAATTTAATTATTACATACCAAGTTGAGTCAACCGAAGACTCTATAGGGTCTTCTGGTAGACGTAACCCCGCTGGAGATTGAGTCAAGTGTTCAAATCACTGCCTCATAAACAAGAGGCACATCAAGTAATTGTAATTGTAGCTCAAACAGGACTATTATCTCAACAAGTCATCAATACACAAATCTCCATGAAGTTTTCAAAAGGATAAATTGAACAAAGTAACTTACTATAATAGCCTTTTAAATGTGGATGCTGGCCACGAATGAGTTCAGTAACCACCTCCAACTGAGGATTTCCTTCTTTGAATGCTGGCAAATGAGATTCCATAAATGCCCTGCCATGTTCAATGTAGAATTATTATAAGAGAATCCTTCAAGAACTACAAAATACAAAGATTCTTTAAGAGATCCAATTAATACGCATGTACAACTTTCACATATTATCTAACCCAAGATAGATGGAACAGATTCCAAAGTAATTTTTTTTAAGGGTCCAATGTGCTTAACTGTGTTTGCATCGAATAAAATTCCAATACCTTAATACGAGCTAGCAGTCAATCGTCTCAAGTCTCAACTAACAAATTGCAGCCCTTCGGAGCATTTTGGCAACACCAGTAAGCAACTCACAATAGTGTCCCTAGATACCCAGGCAGGCCTAGTTCTTTTCTTCCCAAACCATAGGTTGCAAAATTCAAGCTGGGAGTTAAAAATGTTGGACTTGCTCTTGAAGCAGAAAAAACTATGAAACAAAAGCCCACCCAATGCACTCCTGTTCTGCACTTCCCAAGAATGTTCTGTGGATCTGACCATCATCCTACCCACAAAAAATATCAGTGGGAGTTGCAATTTGGGGGACATCCAGATGGCACCCACATCAAATTAGATGAAATTACTCAAAATAGAGTTGCAGTGTTGAGCACTTCGAGTTTAATTTCCATTTTGCTTGATGATGGCTTATGTAGGATGATCATTTAAGGGTTAATAAGGGGACAATAATGGGCTGGGAGATCAGCCCAAGCCTGACCCGGTAATACAAGACCTGGGCTCAATCATGGACCAAGCTTGAGCCCATTAAAATTCTCTCTGGCCAAGCCCTGGCCCAGTATACTAATTTTATACGGATTTAGTCATAAACATCAAATGCAAAAATGATTAAAATATGGTTTTATCATGGCCCAGACAACCCAATCAATGCACCGAGGACCTTGACCCAAGCTGGACAGAACTTTTAGACCTGGCCAGGCCTGGTTCACCTGACTGACCCACAGTACGCCAGCCGACCATGTTTTTTCTTCTTATATTTTCATACAAAAGAAATTCTTAGAGGACAAACGCCCGAGTTGGGAAACAACACAGCCTTCAAGGAACACTAGCACTCACATAAACTACAATAGGGACCTCAGCCCATTCTCTATAGAAACCATCCTTAATATAACCGAGAATTCATTTAAAGATCTCGCCAACATAACTCCTAATTTTGTCCATCGCCTGGATAACATATTTGTTTTGTTATTGAAGATCCTATTTTTCTTACCTTCCAAACAGACCACAGAATTTGTAAGAAGCAAAGGTTGCGAAGCAATCTACCCTTGCACCCTCTAGGCCCATCCAACCACACCAGCCTGACAACATTAATCACATATGATAAACACATGCATATTTAACATATATTGAGATTATCATGATCTAGCCCAACCTGAACTGAGGAGCCAACTGCCAAGGCCTTGACCCAATACCCCCAATTAGTAAGCACACCAAACTTTTAGACTTGGTATAGCCACCGAATATAGGCCTGAACCCAACACATGGAAGGCCAGCCACAGACGCGTTCCTGCCCAGCACATGGAGGCGTGGACACAGCTAATGTGATCCAGATTCACATACTATAAGTCGTATAGGTATGAGTCAAGGGTCACCTAGTAATGTGCGCATGGAAAATTTTATGTTCCACGGAACCAATTTTAGGGTCAACTAGTCTCCACAAGCCACAAATATGCCTGAGTAAGTTCATGTTGCCTGCCCTTGCACACAAATTTGAAGATATCCAAACATGTATCATCTGGGGCCTTCCCAAGCTGATCTCACAAGCATCCCCTAGCTTCAATCCAAGTTCATAAAATCTGTTGGCAGGCATCATGGTCTCAGCACAAATATTTTGGATATACAGCCTTCTAAAACCGATCCAATCAAGCATTGCTTGGCTTAATTCCAAGTTCCATGTTATGGGCATAATTCGGTTGGTGTATATCACGGTCCCATAGCCCCTCTCCCATGTTTAAAGTGCACATATCCAGAAAATGTAATACAGAATTACACCTAAACATCCAAAAGGAGCACGAGCCCCGGACTGAGAAATACCCCATGCCATAAATAATTATCTAAAAAAAAAAAAAACCCACATTTTCCTTTAAATTGACTCTTACAGTGGAAAAGGAAAGATTTTCCATAATATTCCTCTAACGCCAAAAGACTAGCCTACCCTTTTGAAAGATGGGCACTTTTTTACCCAAGAGAAATGCTCGAATACAGCTAGCATCTACAGCTCCCTTGTCATGGTACACATTGCAAAATTGCAAGGTAACTGAGACTGTTTATCTGGTGGGCCACCAAATGGGCTATATGCCAAAGAAGCAGTGATCGGACATCTTTGACCATCCAGTCATTCTGAGTTTTTGTGGTTGAATGTAGATTATTTTTCTAACAAGTGTCTAGAGTATCAGTATTATTACATGTATTTTATTATTATTTTTTTTATTTTATTATTATTTTTTTTTTTTTGAAGACACAGGGTGTCCCCACCTCTTTTTTGAAGTGAGACTCGGAAAAATATATCTGACTAAGAGAAACATAGGGAAAAGGTGAAAATTTTCAGTGAAATTTCATGAGATGTTAAACAGCACATATTTACACATTTAGGAGTCAAAATATTGCAAAAAAATGACTATATAAAATAAGTTTTCATTTAACAGGGGCCTCAACCATGTGTTGTCGGGGGAAAAGATGCAAATATATATATATATATATATATATATATATATATATATATATTGAATGATATAAATGAGTTCATATCATTCAAAATAAAATGAATCCATCCAGCCACCCAAACAAAGTTAATGTATACAAACATGACACATCAATGATACAACCATCCATCCATCCACATATGCATGACCATCCATGCATACATATGTACGTATATATATATATATATATATATATATATATATATATATATTGAATGATATAAATGAGTTCATATCATTCAAAATAAAATGAATCCATCCAGCCACCCAAACAAAGTTAATGTATACAAACATGACACATCAATGATACAACCATCCATCCATCCAAATATGCATGACCATCCATGCATACATATGTACGTACGTACACCATCCATCCATGCATACGTACGTATGTACATACACCATCCATACATCCATGCAATCGATACATATATACATATGTCATCCATCCATCCAGGCATATAAACATATATGCATCATCCATCCATGCATCCATCCAAAAGGAGTAATCAAAATCACCCCTGGCATGGGCAATTTTTTTTATTTTTTATTTATAAGGATAACTGGAATATATATATATATATATATATATATATATATATATATATATATATATATATATATATATATATATATATATATATATATATAAGGGGGGGAAAGATACAAACCAGAAAAGAACTCTGCTGAGATAGCAGAAATCATAGGAACCTAGAAATAACAGATCATCTTTTTTCATCCCGTTTACATCCCAATCAAAAATCAAATTTTGCGAATTTTCAATGTTCTATGGAAGCATCCCTGGCATGGGCAATATTATTGCTAGTATTGACTTGGGAACTTTTATACTATCTTGAGACCAAAATATCGGTAGGTTGATTTTGCCATATATCACCAATGTTATCAAAATTATCAGTAATATTTGGAATTTTCTATAGTACTTGGGGTTTCAGTATCATTAACCCAGCAATATTGATAATATTGGCAATATTATCAATAATATTGCAGATATTCGGTATCATTAACCCAGCAATATTGATAATATCAGCAATATTATCAATAATATTGCAGATATTCGGAACATTGGTTCTAACCATTCCACTTGCAAGCCACTGACTGGGTGACCACCACAGTCCAATCTTTTTGCTTTATGGGATATGACATGTTCATTTAGTGGCCCACTAGATCAAAATTCCCAATCACCCCATGGGTTTTCCATGTTACCACAAGGAGGGAGCTTGAGGCAACTAGAACATAAACTGAATCTAAGTTGCAAATATTAAGTAGCATTGAGAGCCAAAATTCCACATTTCCACTGAAGGACAATGCTTTTCGCTCCCACGTACCACCCACCCACTCATGAGTCAAAAGCCCGGGGCACCTTGGGCTTCAAAATCCCCCAAATTCGCTTAACAATTCCGTCAACCATGCAATAAGGAGAAAAACAAGTAAAAGGAATTGTTGTCTAAACTAGTTTACACAAGGCCTCCCACCCTGTTTTGTGTACTGTATAAAAGAATCATGTCAAAACTCTATTCAATAAAAAAGTAGTGCAATTTGTTCAACCTACCAAAAAAAAAAGTATAACCTACAAAGCTGTTTTAATATTTATAGGCCGGTACCCATAAAAAGGCATACTTGGGTTTAAACTGGCTCCAATTGGCTCAAGTGCATCAAAAATAGTTCTAGTCTCATTTGACTATTGGATAAGAACATAAATAGAAAAAGTAAGGGCTTGTTTAGCTTTGCTATAACATAAAATGTTTTTTTGTGATTTTGATTTTGAAAATCACCTTTCTAGGTTTTGAGTGTGTTTGGTTAGCCACTTAATTAATCAATTTTAGAAAAACAATTTTTCAAATTTGTGCCTTTTTTTTTTCACAACGCCTAGCCCACCGTTTCCTACAATCGTTTCCACTTCTAAAAACTTGCCAAAAGCACTCATAAAATCAAAGATCTCTCTCTCCCTCTCTTGTTGGAAGGAACATGCCCCAATCAACTCAACTAACAAGTGGTTTTCCAAGTTTATATAGCATGCCCTGATCAACCCAACTTGCAATCCATAGACTTCCCTAACTAACAAACAATGAATCTAGTCACCTGTGATTCTATAAACCACATCTTACCTATCATCGGTACTGTATACATACTTTACGTTGGAATGCTATCTTTATGACTGAACATGCGGACACCCTTCTGAAAGAACTAACAAGATGGGTTCTAGATTTAACCAGTAATCCCCAGACGTTTTCAGCCCATCTCCCACTCCATAAACATATTTTGAAAAAAAAAAAAAAGAATACAAAGAAAAAAGAAAATATCAGCTCATTACCAGAAAAAAATTGTGCTCATTTTTCTACAGTGTAATGGAAGGAGTAGAGAAAATTGTATGATGGCCCACCATCACATTTTAAGGTTGAGTTCTTCTCTCAGGCCAACCGAGATGGATGATGTTTTACAGATTCAAGGATAAGGCGGTAGGGGTGCAGCTTTGGGGTGCCTAGTGGGAAGGAATAAGGTGCAAATTGTAGACAATCTTCACTAGAGATAGATGATGCTCCTGAATGTTTATGTTATGTGCATGCGTAGTGAGGAGTTTGTTGTCCATCTGAGTCTGTTGTTCATCTCTTCATTCATTGCCAAGGTATTCAAAATCGGTTATGTAACGGCTGTTATAGAAAAAATAGACTGTAAAGGCCCTGCAACGGTCCCATAATGGTCCGTAATGATCTGTAACGGCCCCATAACAGTCCTGTAACAGTTTTGTCAAAAAATAAAAAAGAGCCGTAACAACCCATATCATAACAGTAACCGTGGTGGCCGTTACGGCCACCGTTACTGTTTTGGAACACCTTGTTCATTGCCCATTTGCCAAACTAGTCTTGGATAACTTTTTTAACTTGTTTGGAGTGTCATGGGCCATGCCGAGTTCAACAGAGAGCTTTCTATTGGCTTGGCATGGGGAGGTGTGAGCAAGATCAGCAAGGCAATATGGAGATTGGCGAATGTTGGCTGGAATTTGGTCTTTATGGGGAGAAAGGAACAATTGTTGTTTTAGGAACCAATGCACACGAATACTGGAGCTGTTCATGAGGGCTAAATTGAATGTAATGGGTTCGGCTGTAGCGGAAAATGTTTCCTAGCTTATGGTCTGAGTAGTAATTTTTTAGGCTTCAAACTTTTCTTAATAAAATTATCACACTTTTAAATAAATAAATAAAACACTCAGGCAGATTGGGTCAGGTTGGGGGTCAACATGAGCCTGACCCAGCCTCAAGAGGACCCAACCCAACCTCAAGAGGACACGACCCAAGTTCCAACCCAAGATGCCCAACCCGAATTCATCTATACTCGACCTGACCCGACCCAAAGACATCAGATTATTCCCAGCATGACCTAACATGATCTATATTTGTTCAATCCAAACCCAACACAACCAAGAGCAACACAAAGACCTTGACAACCCAACCCAGCCCGACCTGAACTCCGGTTGGGTTAATCATTTCAGGTTGACCCAAACCCAAGTTGTAGCCCCATAAGGATTGACCCTTCTCAACTTTTATTACTTGATGTTTTACTTTGCATTGAAAGGAAGCTAAACTGCCTGCCTGCCTTCAAATATTAAACAGACAAATGATCCATTTGTGAAACTTGAACCACTTTGCAATTTTGATTTCATATTATAACAGAAGGCAACAGAAAAATGTTCATCGCAAGGTTCATAGTCACAGAAGATGCAAGCCTCACAATAAAACTTTTGGTAAGGTGGATGGCCTTCTGGTTCCAAAAGCCCAGTAGGGAAGTAAACCGTACATGAGAGGTTCACCTTTTGGTTCCAAAAGTCTAGTAAGAAAGCAACTGTCCAATAAGCATATCCAATTGCCCAAACCAGAAAATTAATGGATGGAACCTCAGTGTTGATACTTAGGAAAAGGAAATAAACAACGCCAAATCAAGCATTTTCTCTGTGACCCAACAAACTCTACAAAGTACGGCCCAGCTTTTGGTAATGCAGATCATTCATATGGTGGCCTCAGTGGTGAATAGGAGATATCCAAGTCTCTTTGGAGAAACCCCAAATATTCCACCATTAAATGACACTAGCCATCAACTGGGCCCCCATCAAAGTTAGACCATAGGTTGTAATGGAACAATTTTCATTGGATAGCTAGGGTCATCTGATGAGGCCCAAGGGAGACATTGAGGCATGGAGTCTCATAAAATTTGCCACCCAATCAACAAACTGTTGCTGGGTTGAAAAAAGAAAATTTTAATCGAGTACAGACAGTACCTTGTATAGGAATATGTTATTAAAATACAAATCGTACAACTTGATTAAAGTTTCCCTATACTTTTATAATCTGCCTGATATCATTACACCATACAATGTAGAAAACTCACCTGATACCCCTGCTACTTCCTCCCCAGTCACAATAGCTCACTATCAACTTTTGAAGTTGCCACACACCTCGCAAAGCCATCAGCCAAGAAGCTTACTCCGACTGCAAAACGTGAATCCTATGAGCATAGCCACAGAATTAAAAAGAATATCTTGAACAAAGAAATTGTCATACACATCAAACACCCAAATCCAAAAATTTGAAATGGAAATGAACCTCTCCAAGTACCCTAGAAGCATGCTTACTTCTAATAATGAATGAGAAACTTCATAGAAGCAATCAATAGAATTGACTGAATAAACCTATTCGCAGCTTCAAGAAATCAAGACTATCACTGCAAGTATGCTGCATTCTACAGATAAGATGTCGGAAATTCATTTTCTAGAACTACCTTACCTAAGCACCCAAACTTCCCATTAACATAAACAAAGGTCCCTCGACCCAAGAAACACGTTATTTTGGAAAACAGAAATGAACATTGCAATGCACAATACATGAATTGTTATAAGATATTATCACCCTATCTTTTGACACCAAACTCAGTACCTTAGTAACTAAGCATGCAACTCCCTCGGGAGTAGATAAAGCTCCCTTGATCCATTATTGATCCAAAATAAACCAAAGGTTGCATCCTACAGCATACAAATTTGTAAGGAAGATGATTTAAACCTGCCCATTTTACCAAAGAGCTCATCCCATCTAAATTGCACCCGATAAATTGAATCTGGTAGGTGGGGAGATGGATCCAGACTGTCCATCTAGTGACCTCCTATCAGTGGATCGTCGAAAGTTGAAAATACACCAATCATGCGATCCTAGCCATTTGATCGCTGGCCTACAAAAGGAAACTAAGAAAAGCAAATGGTTGACTATGATTTTCAACCGTGTGCCACCTAAGGAGGATCTGCTAGATGGACAATCTAAATACGTCGGCACCCCACTATCAAACAAGGCTAAATCTTGGCTATTGACTTCAGATTGGCCCCAATCCATGCACGGCTAAAATCACGCCATGAAGATCGTCCCACACTCAAAACTGGCACAAAACCCGCCACTGAATGGCCGGTTTTAGTCCAAACCTCAAAAACTGCCACTGGATGACCGGTTTTGATTGGCCATTTTGATGCATTGGACCAATCACAACCCCAACCACTGCCTTGCCTCTTTGCTTCGGTTTTTCCAAACCTAACTCCATGCCAAGTCGACAATACTCGATTTGAGGCTAAGCAAAACCGAACCTAGCTCTCAACCCCTACATGTCATCACCAAAGCATCTCTCAACTCTCGCTGCCTATTTAAAGGGGCCCCGCACTCACAAAAGATGACAAAGAGAGGGCGAGAACTGAGAAAAAAAAAAAAAAAAAAAAAAAAAAAAAAGGAAACAGAGAGCAAAGAGCGAAAGAAATAGAAAAGGAAAGAAAGAGAGGACCAAAAGTAGAGGCAGGGACATCCGCTCTGACCAACCGTCAGTAGTCAGCAACTCTACAAAATCCTGCAAGCTTTCTTTCTCTGTTCTATTTTCAAACCATTTCAACCTAAAGTTGCTCCCTGACTCTATTCTGTCTCTGTCTCTTTCAATTGAGAAGTCAAAAGTCAAAATAACGTTGAAGTCAATAGAATAGGGTTAGGATCAGGGATATCCGACCACCACTTTTGTAGAAAAGGGTGTCAGGTCTCCCCTTTCTTTCTTACATCTCAATCAACTTGCATTTCAATCCACACATCCCTACACACCTACACCCACTCTCACTTTATTTTGTTTTCGTTTTGTCTTTACGCAGACTTCTATTAGTAGGCTCAGTTCCGACGTCACGTGGAGTATGCTCTACAATTGCCCCTTTGGGGGATCTTCCATATCAGAAAACATGATTTAAAGTAATAACCGAAAGTTCAGTGTCGCATCTATTCACACTTTCATCTTGCTTTAGTTTCTTATCCTGTATACCTAGGCCTTGTAGGCTAATATAATACTATGTATTTTCTTATATTATTGGAAGTTCCCTGAATACTCTTTGAAAACAAACAACCTGGCAAAGTAGATACCGCTCTGTGCACGGGCGGAAAATAGTGCCTAATCCCTTCCTTTTTCGTAATCGAGACCCGTACCAAGAATCCACGACGCAAATCAACTCAAGAGTCACTCAAGTCGGGAATCCTTCAGATTTCCTGCTATCTAAGCAATTCTACAAATTCTAGCCAACCATGGATTCTGAGGCCTTTTTCTTGCTAGTGGCGACTCCCTAAGTGCTCAGACGAGCTATTTTGTTAACCTTGAGAAAAGTTGTGTACAACAAAGGAAACCAAATCAGTCACACCCTTCCCGGGGGTTCCACGCCAAAGGATACGAGTGGGGTGTATGTGATACGAGCGGCATTCATGACATCATTACTTCTCTCCTAACCCCTCTCACGAAGCTTTTCATGGAGGTCTAAGCTCTGGGACTTGTCGGAAGATCCTGTCCTATCAAATGGCTCATGGCAGCTTAGCACTCATTCATTGCATTATAGATACGCAAATATGCTCTATGACCTGCTGTTATCCCAGATCCAGTCACATCATAAATCCGAGTGATTCTAGTCCTATACTTATTATTCTATCATATAACCATCCTCCGCACATGCAATCACGACCAAGGTGTTTCGTATCCGTTACGATACACCAGTAAAGGCCGATACGTATAGGTAACGGCCATGACCGTTACGCGATACAAGGGTGAAAATGGGCAGTTAGTTTTTTGAGACCGTATCAGCCGTTACGGTGGCCGTAAAGGCCGTTACAGGACATAACGACCGTTACTCCCATGACGGTCAAAAAAATATCATTATTTTTTCTATTTAAATTCATTTTCTCCTCTTTTTCACTTTTCTCATTCCAAAAACTCTCCTATATCATTTTACAACAGATTTCGACCACTCTTACTATAGCTTTTAAGATTAAAATTGTAGATTGAAGTGATTTGAGTGAATAGATTCTCTTTTCAAAAAATTGAAAAAGTTGTATTTATGCCTTTTTCTGATTTCTAGTTCTAATGCTTGATTGTGATGTGTAAACATTAAAGATGTAATCATATTAAACAATTCACTAGACAACCCGATATAACACTTTCACTAAAGAGTGGACCATTACACTACCATAAACATGTTCAAAACAAAAAAACGAATACATATTTGAAATATTTACATTATTATCGATTTTCTATATATTTTTTCAGAATTTTTTGGGCAAAAGAAAATTTTCAACCATTACGGGGGTTGTAACAGTCGTTATGCCCCCGTATCGGCTGTTATGGCCGATACCCATATCGGTAATGGTGGTGACCACTACGGCCATTGTTACCGATACGGAATACCTTGATCACAACTGGTCCGATAGGGACGCATGAATGCCTACGTGATGTTTTCCCAACGTTCGCATAATATAATTCCCCATTAGCCACATATACAATTTTGAGTGGCATCTTTATATAACAACTTGCAAGAATACATCCATAAACCACCATATTTCCTATGATAAATAAGGTCCCTTGATATGACAAACAAATAAACAACAAAAATGAAGAAAGAAAAAAGTACAAGAAATATTCAACAATTATTTCTTGTCACCCATCAGAAATATCATAATTACTTACATAGCTTGACACTAGATATTTAGAGGAAATTTGCATGAGGATTGAGGAGAGATTTAATATGCAACTTCACGGCAAACATACCAGCATGATACACATGTACGAGGTCCAGGTCACTCATCAGATGGGGTCCACTTTAAACATGCCCCGGCTCAACAGTCACATTATATGGATCAGGTGAGCCACACGTCTATGTTGAATATAGAAATTTAGTCATCTTTTTCCCCCTCTAACCACCCATTTTTTGCATCACATGCGGCCCACCTGATCCGATCATTATCTAAGCCTTATCCTGACCAAGTGGGATCAGCTTCTTTATTGACAAATGGACAAATTCAGGTTCACCCTGCATCCCACCTGATGGATGATCGGGATCCTTTACAGTGTACCATGTTTTTACCAGTGTTTTAAATAGCGGTAGCATGATGCGTAGCGTTCAGCCCTCTATAGCGCGTAGCGTAAATATGTAGCGTGTAGCGTAAGCTACACGATACTTCAATTTTTTAATTTAACAATAGGACAAATATAATAAATAGTGAAAAAAAAAAGAGGAAAAAATAAAAATAAAAATGCCTAAAAGATGATTCATTTTATCAATTATAAGCATGTTTAAAAAAGTTATTAGTTATCATTTATCAAAAGCCAATCCACATATAAGCCAAATCAAATGATTATCACATCAACAACTTTCTAAGCAAACCACTTTAATTAATAATGTCTAATTGAAACTACAAGTCACAATTATGAAAAGAAATAAAAATCTCATAGGTTAAAAGTATCAAGTACAATACAAGTGTCACATTCCTTAACATTAGAAACAAAGAAAACGTCAAAAAAATAATAAAAAGTAAAATAGTAAAAAAATACAATGTAGCTTACGCTACGGACGCTACACGCTACGTAGTTGTAGTATACGCTACGAACCCTGTAGCGTACGCTACAAGGGATTTACGCTATTTGGGATGCTACGTAGCACAACGGCCACGCTACGCTATGTAGCGTACGCTACCGCTATGCTACGGGCGCTATCTGAAACACTGGTTTTTACACATGCCACAAATTACTTCTTCTATCCCTCTTCATGCAAATCACCCTAGCACTTGTTATCACCGATAACATTACATTGCAATCAAGAACAAAAATGCAAACTCCCATGATAATGCACTCCACAGAATTAATCTCAACAACCCAACAAATAATTATAAATAAGAAAAGCAGTTTGAGCGTATTCCCACCTCAAAACAGGGTATATATAAATACCCACGTACAATCATCGAGTTTGTGAATAACCACATTATTAACTCGCCGTTGTTGCAAATACCCACAGTCTATTTGTTTTTTCCCAACTTTTGTTGACAACCATTAGAAAAAGACAAACATGCTTAAATGAAATATGCCACAAAATTCTCCTCCTCAGGACAAGCAAAAATCCTCCAATTTGATAGTGGGAGAAGAATTATAGAACCAGTCCTCACACTAAGAAAAACCAAAATGTGGATGACTAGGATTCTCATATCTTGGAGGTCCTAGTTCAGGTTTATCATCGGCGAGGCCCAGATGATCGACGGCTGGATCAGTTCATGGACTTTTGACATGATGATTCCAACCTGGAGGATTAGTGCTTAGGTCTTCAGATTGGATGATTCTATCGGATGGACAATGCTGATCGCATCCATTTGATAGAAATAATTCTCCCAAATTTGAAGCAGGCAAGAAAATAATAATAATTTAAACCTCTCTTTTTTTCTTCTTCTTCTCCTTTGTTCTCTTCTTTTCTCATTTGTGAAAGAGAGAGAGAGAGAGAGAGAGAGAGAGAGAGAGAGAGAGAGAGAGAGAGACTTTGATATTCTAGCAAAGCGTGATGGATGATATACATGCACTTGGAAATTACATAAACCCTCTTCGACAGGAAATTTCTTTCCAATTTCAATCCACCAAATGCTTAAGGGTGCGTTGGGTTGAGGAAAAATCATGAAATTTCATGATTAATCAATCTCAATTGGTGCAAATTCTCATGATATTACATGAAATTTGGATCAACCAAACACACAATAAATCAATAAAATTGAAAAAAAATATATGTGGAAGATATAAATAAATAGATACCCATGGAAATGATAAAAATTACCAAGAATATTCGAGAGGCTGTTGTTCTTGCTGATGAGTTCTTTGGAGTGGAAGGAGAACAGTGGAGGCAAGGAAAGATGCAGGAAAGGGGTTTTGGGTTTGTGTATAAAATGACAAAATTACCCCCAGAAGTGGAGGCTGATTGGGGCTGGTTTCGTCTTTTAAAAAAGCAAAGAAATACTACGAGAGAGTGTGTGTGATGAGGACGCGGATTGCGTACTACCCCCGCCCGTCCCTATCTCCGAACGGGCAGTTCTGTAGGTGGGCCCACCGTAATGCATTTTTACATCCAAACCGTCGATCCCTTTTCTCAGATTATTTTAAAATATAAATATAAAAATGAGGAAGATCCAACGCTCAAGTGGACCACACCAAATAATAAGCTTAATTGCATTAAAATGCACAAAGCATTAAATGTCAGTTGCATTAAATGCAAGAGTCATCTTTGGTGAGGTCCATAATCGTTGTTTATGCCTTTTTTTTTTTTTTTATGCGTTCAAATAATCTGAGAAAAGGGATAGACCGTTTGGAGGTACAGATACATCACGGTGGGCCCTCCCCTCCGAACGGGGGGATGTCGATTACCATCCGGGCAGGGCTCTCTGGGGCCCTCCATGATGTAAGTGTTTTATCCACGCAGTTAAAAACTTTTGGAATATCATTATAATGTCTAAACCAAAAAATGAGGAACTTAAAAGGATTAAGTCGACCACAAAGTGGGGATTGAACGTCCACCATTAAAAAATTCTTGGGAGCTGGAAAAGCTTCGGATCAAGCTGATATTTGTGTTTTCACGTCATCCACGTCTACATGACATTATTAATAGGTTGGATGGTAAAAAAAACATCACGTTGGCCCTTATAAAGGTTTCAGTGGTGGTGTCATTATCAATGCAGTCTCCTTTGGTGTGGTCCATTGGAGGTTTGTAATGTCTAATGTTTAGTACAGTAACTTAAAATGATATTCCAAAAGTGTTGAACGGAGTGGATAAAACACTTACATCACGGAGGGCCCCACAGAGCCCTGCTCGGATGGATGATCGTCCGAGCGGGGGTAGGACGCAATGGGGGGGGGGGGGGGTTTATCATATCATTATCATATCATTTAAAGGTGCAATCCAAAAAATTAGGCAGGTACAGGGCTTAAATGGACCACAAAGTTGGGATTGAACATTCTTCGTTAAAAACTTCTTTTCTTTGAAGCGGGAGAAGTTTTGTATCAAGCTGATATTTGTTTTTCCACTTCATCCACGTCTACATGACCTTATGAATAGGTTGGGTAGTAAAAAAACATCACAGTGGCCCTTAGAAATGTTTCAACGGTGGGTGTCATTATCACTGCAGCTTCCTTTGGTGTGGTCCACTGTAGCTATGGACCTGCTTCATTTTTAGGATAGTAAGTTAAAATGATTTGAGAAAAGCGATGAACCACGTTGATAAAACACTTACATCACAGTAGGCCTCACACAGAGCCCTGCCCGGATGGATTTCCGTCCAAGTGGGGTAGGACGCAATCCGCGTCCGCAGGCACTTAAATTTAGTTAGAAATTGCATACATGGCATATAAGCATAGGAAGTTTGAGTTCATTTTAAGATATGTTGCCAAAAATGAACCGTATCCAAAGCTCAAGTGATCCGAAAACGTGATAATTAAACGTCCACGGTTGAAATATTCATGGGGCCACAGAAGTTTTGATTTATGCTAATATTTTTGTTTTCAGTTCATCCCAATAATAATGACGTTATTAACGGTATGGATGCATCTAAACATCACTGTTGAACCCAGGAAGGTTTCAACGATAGGAATTTCGCTAACCACATTTTCCTTTAGTACGGCTCACTTGAGCTTTAGATACAGTTTATTTTTTGGCAACAACTCCTAAAATGAACTCAAAAAACGGATGGACGGGAATGATTTCTCACAAACATCACAGTGGGTCCCACCTAAGTTCCCAGCACAGGAACTTCATGCGAAGGGCTTTCGCAGGAAATCCACGTCCGCGTACATGGCATATTAGGTGAATCTGAGGTCTCACCGGAAACGGATTGGCTGCTCCCCCTGCCACCGGCCAATGGCTGGTGGTCGGTGATCTGTGGGCCCTACCACGATGTATGTTGTGTTACATCTATGCTGTCTATTTATTTTTCGAGATCATTTTAGGTACGAGACAAAAAATGAGTTATATACCAATCTCAAGTGGATCACATTACAGAAGTTGTTTTGACTGAGCGTAAACCATTAAAAACTTTTTAGGGGCCTTTTGGATCAAGTCAATCTTTGTTTTTTCCCTTCATCTATGTTTGTATGACCTAATCAACCGATTGGATGTCAAATAAACAGTAAATTGTGCCTTAGGAGGATTTTAATGGCAGATATTCAATCACTATTGTTTTCCTGTGGTATGGTCCACTTGAGATTTATATCCCTATAATTTTTGGGATAAAGCCATAAAATGAGCTGTAAAAATGGATAAACGGCATGGATGAAACACAAACATCATGGTGGGGCCCACAAAGCACCAACCACCAGCCAGGGCTGGTGGCACGGGGCATGCATATCAAGCGTCAGACGTTGCCAGAGTATCAAAGAGCTCCTCCCCCTTTAAACTTCAATAGATGCGTGATATCTGGGCCGCTCATCAAGGTGTGCCCTGCCAGATATCGTGGCCAAAAGATCAGGGCGGTCCGTTCATTTAGGGGATGCTTTGGGGCATGATCTACCGACTCGGATTCCCCAAAGTGACCCCCCCCCCCCCAGTACCGAGCTCTTAATAATGTTGGAAGCTCTGTGGGCCACCATAATGTATGTGTTTTATCCACGCCATCTGTTTATTTTGAAAGCTCAGTGCAGGGCACCATCCTGAAGGCAAATCCAAAGCTCAAGTGCACCATACCACAAGAAACATTAAAGATTAAATTCTAACCATTGAAAACTTCAGATGGGCCACAGAAGTTCCAGATGAAGCTGATTTTTATGTTTTCCATCATCGCAGTTTATGTGAGTTTACCAACATGTTATTTTCCTCAAGGTAGAGCTGGGCATCGGACCGAGTCGGATCGGATTTGGTCCAACTCGATTCGGTCTGAAATGTAGCTGACCTGATCCGAACCAGATCCAATCCGGGACTAGAGTTTGGGACACAGGATTCGAACCGATCCGACACAAGGTTGGCCTGACCCGAACCGAGTCTGACTCGGTCAGGGAAACTGAGTCGGATCGGGTTGGGTACGATTCAGATCGGCTTTTTTTAACGGTGAAAATCATTATCCTCACTACTATTTTCAGTGTGGTCCATTTAAGCTTTAGATATGATTCGTTTTTTTGTTCCAGATGCTCTAAAATGATCACAAAAATGGATAGATGGTATGGATATAATAAATACTTTATTGTGGGGCCCATGTGATGTTAATCTCAAATGTGGAAACCGGATTGGAACTCCCCCTGCCACACCAGCCCCATGGCTGGTGGTCGGTGCTCTGTGGGACCTACCATGATGTGTGTTTTCAATCCATTCCATTCATCTATTTTTAAAGATCATTTTAGCACTTGACCCAAAATATGAGAGAGATAAATCTTAGGTGGACCACACCACAGGAAAACAATAGTGATTGGATATCCACAATTAAAATCCTCTTAATGGCCAATGTACTATTAATTTGAAATCCAATCTGTTGATTAGGTCATAAAGGTCTAGATGAATGGAAAAAATAAAAAATAGATTGATCCAAAACTTTTATGGCACCCAAAAGTTTTTTAATAGTCAACGCTCATTCAACATTATTTCCTGTAATGTGTTCCACTTGAGATTTGGATAAACTTCATTTTTTGTCTCACACCATAAAATGACCTGGAAAAATAGATAGATGGCATGGATGAAACACATACATCATTTGGGGGCCCATAGACTACCAACCACTCCGTTCCCATTTGAGCCATTTGTACAACTTGGAGCTCGAGGCGCCGCAGGCTACAGCTGCGTTTACGTGTATAGTACAGCGTGCAGCATGCCATGCACAAAAGTACCTACATGGCTGGTTTATGTCAGCAGGTTATGCGGGTCTGATCATGGAACATGTGTTATATCCAAACCGTCCATCCATTTGACGAGCTAGTTTTAAGGCTTGAGACGAAAAATAAGATAGATCTAACCATCAGGTGGACCATAGTGAAAAAAGCAGTGGGGATTGAAGATCTACCAGTGAAAGCCTTTTTGGAGTCACAAGCCTCACAAAAGTTTTGGATAAATTTGAAATTTGTTTTGTCTCTTAATTCAGGTCTTTGTGACCTTATGAACAGATTGGATGGAAAATAAACGTTATGGTGGGCCCTACAAATTGTTTAGCGGTGAAAATCATTATCTCTGCTGCTATTTGTGGTGTGGTCCACATGATCTTTAGATATGATTCATTTTTTGGATAATGTTCTAAAATGATCTCTAAAATTAGATGAACGGTGTAGATATAATAAATACATCACTATGGGGCCCATTTAACTTTGATCTCCTTTGAACCCTTCGTACAACTCAGAGCTCGAGGGAGCGTCAGTGCTCGTCTTCGCCCAACACGCACCTCCAGCTATACCTATAGCCTAGATTACTTATCCTATCCTACAACAGCTATATAGATGTGTATACGGTACACCAGCGAACCTCTTCTTATTATACTAACTAAACTCTGTTGGGGCCCACTGTGAATGCATGTGGTTTATCCACGTCGTCTATTCGATTTTTCAGATCATTTCAGTGGTTGAACCCAAAATTGATGCATATCCAAAGCTGTAATTGGACCATACCACTGGAAAAGGTAGAATTACTGATAAGAACTATCCTAGATCGGGACGGTTTGGATCCATCCGGATCGGGTTTTCAGATTGGATCGGTCCGGATTGACTACAACTTGATCTCGATCCGAAAAAAATTATTGGATCTGAATGGCCCTACCCGATCTGCACCGATCCCGGCCATCGGTTCAGTTTGAAACGGGTCGGATCCACCGAATCAGATAAGATATGCCCAGCTCTACCTCAAGGTGGTAGGCCTTTGGAAGGTTTCAATTGGACATCACTGTCCCTACTATTTCCTATCGTGTGGTTTACTTGTGCTTTGGATCCGACTAGTTTTTTTAATACTCGAATGCTACAATGAGCTCGCAACATGAATGGACGGCATAGATAAAATACATACATTATATTGAGCCGCATAGAGCTTTTCCAGTACCAACAATTGCTGAGTTCAGTACTGGAGGGCCCACTACCTAATCGAGTCCATGATCTACGTTCAACTGAGAAAGGGGCCAAAGATTAGTGGCTACGATTGTCCCATCAACATCCTTTGATGCGTCTGGGTGACTGAAACATGGCGGGCATGGCTCAGTGATCTGGACCATTGGGCCTCACCGAGGATGCGCCATGGCTCTCCAGAAAATCTCGTTGATGGTGCAATCCCAACGGGAAGCAGTGTTCCATATCATAAAAAAGGGCCCATAGATGGGTGGATGGCCACAGATGGAAATGTTATAATCATCCCATTTCGGGTATCGTTGATCAACGGTCGGAAACGACGGACCAATGGTCTGGATTAGGAAAGCATAGACCTAATTTGTCAGAGTCGAGGATGCGTGTACCGGACTCGGATTAGCTACTGAACTCGACAGTAGCCGTGTAGCTACTACTGAAGTGACGTCACCACGTTCCGTGGGCCCCACCATGATGTATGTGTTGTATCGACACCGTCCATTCAATTGGAGAGATCATTTTAGGAAATGAGGAAAATAACGTGGAAGATCCAAAGCTCATTTGTACCCCACCACAGAAAATAACGCTTACCATTAAAAACTTCTTTCGGCCACATAAGTTTTTGATCAAGCTAATATTTATTGTTTTCCGTTATTCAATGTCTGTATTAACTTATAAACAGGTTGGATCTAAAATAAACATAATGGTGGGTCCTAGGAAGGTTTCAACGGTGGGCATCACTGTCCCCACTGTTTTATGTGGTGGGGTCCACTTAAAATTTGGATCTGCCTCATTCTTTGTCTCATGCCCTAAATTGATCACTCCAAATGGATGGATGGTGTGGATACAACAAATACATCATGATGGGGCCAAAGAATGTGGTGACGTCACTTCAGTAGCCACACTCGTTAATGTCCGGTTCAGCAGCTTATCCACGTCCGCCTGTAACGGAAACGGATTTGCTACTCCCCTGCCACGAAAACGGATTGCGTACTGAGTTACTCAGTACGCTTTTATCGTACTGAGTAAACTCAGTTGGGCCCACTTCGATTATATGTAGTAAATCCACACCGTCCATCCATTTTTCCTGCTAATTTTAGAGGTTGATCCAAAAATTTAAGTAAATCCAAAGCTCAAGTGAACCATTCCAAAGGAAACAGTGTGGAATAATAATTTCCACCGTTGAAACCTTCCTAGGGTCCAAAGTAATGTTTATTTGTCATCCAACCTGTTCATAAGATCACAAGGACACCAATAAAGAGAAAACAAAAACATCAGCTTGATTCAAAACTTCCGTGGCTTCCAAAAATTTTTCAATGGCAGAGGTTCAATCAAACTCTTTCCTGTAGTGTGGTCCACTTGAGATTTTGACATGCTTAATTTTTGGATTCAAGATCTAAAATTATCTTTTAACATGGATTAACGGAGTGGATAAAATAAATAAATAACGGTGGACCCCACACAGTTTACTCAGTACGCTAATGGGTACGCAATCCGCTTCCCCTGCCACCAGCCCAGTGGCTAGTGGTCGGTGCACTATGGGCCCCACCATGATGTAGGTGTTTCATCCATTTCTACATATTATTTTAGGGCTTGATCCCAAAATTGAGAGGATATAAATCTCGGGGCACCACACCATAGGAAAACAATAGTAATTGGATATCCACCATTAAAATCCTCTTAAGGCCAACTGTGCTGTTTATTTGACAGCCAGTCTGTTGATTAGATCATACAAACCCAGATGAAGGTAAAAAAAACAAAGATCCTCTTGATCCAAAACTTTTATGGCCCCAAAAAGCTTTTAACGGTCAACGTTCATTCAACACTGTTTCCTGTAATATGGTCCAATTGAGATTGATACCTCGTTTTTGTTTTAATAACATAACATTATCTAGAAAAATAGATGAATGGCATGGATGAAATACATACATCATCGTCTGGCCCACGGAGCACCGACCACCAGCTATTGGCTGGTGGCAATGGAGTAGCCAATCTATTTCCGCCTGTAACGTCCGTAGGGTAGGGTATGAGCACGCGAATTAGCTACTACCAGATTGAGGAGCAAGACTCAAGTGACGTCACCAAGTTTTGTGGGCCTCGCCATGATTTATGTGTTGTATCCACACCGTCCATACAGTTGGAGAGATCATTCTAAGGCATTATCTAAAGAATGAACAATCAGGTCCATCGGACCATCGCTCAAGTGGTAGACCGAGTGACAGATACCTTAAAACTATGAGGTCTTGGTATCAATTCCCGTGGGGTGGCTAAGAGTGAAGTGTGAACCGACAGTAGGTGTAAAGCTAACATTAAAATAATAATAATTATTATTATTATTATTGTTGTTGTTGATGACAAAATCTGGATCACCCTCCACTCCGTGAGATGTGCTTCCAAGGGACCCTAGTCTTACACAAAGGGTAAGCAAAGGAGACCTTGGCTAAGCAGGGGGACCTTACGATGCCTAAATTAGGTCAAGGGAATCGGGGTCTAAGTTGAAAGATAGAAGGAGAGTGCAAGATATTGCGTACCTATAGCAATGGGGTCTTATTGTATTTATACCTGACTGTTGGACAGTCGAGGTCCGTTAATCTCGGCATGATTCACTTAATCAGTGGGATTTTCGGATCGTGGGGATATTATGCGCAATTCGATGATCGTGTAGGATATTATGCACATTATACATATCTGCGAGCGAAGTAACCGGCCACATCCACTTATGGTACTTTTTAAGCTTAGCTCATGGAGCGCACACTTCGAGATCCAGCCTCGGCTAGGTCCTTTTGGCAGACGAGGCCTCAGTCAGAGTGATTACAAGCCTTTATCGAACAGTGTCCGCGTTTACAGTCCGAGCCGAGCTAGTGGACTTAGCCTCTCGTCAGTTGTGCGTTCTGAAAGACTTCTTTCACGAGGTCCGAGGCAAAGCGTCGGGCCTACTTTATCGGGTCGAGTTTCCTCCTGGTCATTAGTCTCAGGGTCGAAGCACCTCAGCGTCTCATTGGTGAATCCTTCAGTTGTGGGCGTCGTATGGAGTAGTTTTCTGTTCGATGACCTCGGCCCTCGAAATTATAAGGGGCTTGGATCTTCCCATAACAAAAGCCCCATACTCTTCAAAGTCAGTTAAGGACTCGGAGAGTAAGCATACGGAAGATCAATCGCCTCATCCGCCGACTCTTTCACGCATGCTGATACTATCACGTTTTTGAAATTTTGAAGCGTTGCGCCCTCAGGGTTTCCCGCCCCACGGACCAACGTTCAACGAATGCGTGGCGACGTTAAGATTTTGAATCGTCATCCGCCTATGACCTGTTGCCACGTATACCCCGAGTAGTGTTTCAGACGGAACCTTCCTTACTTGGGCGTCGTTTCGTTTATCCGGAGCAAGCTGCTCGATGTGAGAGGTGTACTGCTCGACAGAGCCTGAGCCAATAGTGTGTGGCCACGTCAGCTCCGGAATCGACTCATGACGATTCGGCTGCGGCCATCATTCCTTGTCATTAATGTAGATATTCGGCAAGGTCTATATAAGCTCCCTTTAGAGATTCTCATTCACTTCTGCGTTGTGTTTGAGCTGATATCGGAGGAGGCCATTTCCGACGAGGGCGATTCTGGCCAATCAGGGTTTTTCGACGGGCGACTCCGATTAACTGAATATTTTTTACGGAAGTGATTCCCGGTGATCGTTCGGTGAATCTCCTTCCTTGCGCCTTTTTGCATTCATTCCTTTTAAGATGTCGTCTGACCTAGAAACTGTTCGAGATTATGGTGATGACTCCGAGTCGGGGAGCTCTGATAACGGGAGAGGGGCTCTGAAGGCCCCTATGAAGCTGTACTTTTATTCCCTCCACCCCGAAAACAGAAGGAGACGGGGGCTCGGACTAGTCGTGCTGGCCAAAAGAAAGCCGCTCGAGCCCCCCGGACCACGACTACTGAGGCTATTGAGATGTCAGTGAGTGAGCAGGCCTCAGAGGTAGTCCCATGAGGCTCCGTGCTATCGGAGTCTCAAATGGAGTGGATCTGCTAGGAGTTTCAGATCCCGGACTCCGTTCAGATAAGAGCCACAGAGTTCCTTGACACTGCTGGAGCGCCTGTTGAGTGAGAAGTTTTCATTTTTCTGTGCGCTGTAATGTGGTCTCCAACTTCCTCTGCATCTCTTCGTTCGAGCCGTGACGGTCTACCTCGGACTAACTCCTGGGCAATTCACCTCCAATGCTTGGAGGGTGTTAGTCTCTTCCTATATCATCTGGCATCAAGTCGGGAATCCGGAGCTGATCCCTGAGGAGTTGATAAGTTTGTACCTGGTCAAGCACGATAGCTAAGAACCATGGTACTACTTCGCGACCTAAGGCAGCAAGGGGTCGGGGTTGGTGATAAATCTTCCATCCTCCAATAAGGACTGGAAGAATAAATGGTTCTGGGCTACGGGCGAAGAGGAGGCGTCGGTGGCTAAGCTTAGGGCTCTGACGACTTGGGTTCCTACCCAATTTTCAAAACCAGGTCGGACTAGTCATTCCCTCTTTTCTGATCTCATTCTCTGTCATCTCAGACAAACTGAAGTTTTCTTCATCTTTACAAATTTTTCAAGGGGTACGCCTCTCCTTGATTCGGCCCAGAAGAACCGCATAGCTAAGGCTAAGGTGCGATCGGGAGAGCTCTGTTCCTAGTCGGACCTGATCACAGCCGCCAACCTTCATTGGTCTGGGCTTTGCAAATCACTACCTCTCTCGACGTCTTTCAATAGGTTCTTCTCCCGTTTCTTTTGGAGGGATCAAACTTATTCGTTTAGTTGCTGATTTGTCGTTCTTTACGCAGGCATGACCAGGACATCTGGTTCTTGGGGGAGGAAGACTGCTCCAACAACGGAGGAGTTGTTAAGGGTCGAGTCCCGGACGAAAACTACCGTTCGGAGGAGGCATGCCCCTCCTCGCGGGGAGGGCCCCTCCGGTCCAGTTTCCATTTTTGAGGCTCCGGTTGCAGCCCCGATCTCCGCTGCTGCAGCCCCGGTTGTGGGACCCGTTTAGACCTGGGTCCCAGCAATCATTGTTCCAACTTCGGCAATCGTAACCCTTCCAGCAACCATAACTCCTTCTGTTCCGCCCACGACCATCCCCCCACAAAAGAGGTTCACCCTTCAGCCCTCTGCATAGCTATCCCTTCATCATCTGAGCGGGAGGAGGCCGTTCGGATGGCTGACGCCATGATTACCCCTCCCAAGGCTGGAAACGATCCCGAGGCCGAGGCCGGCAGCAGGACCAGGTTTGCGGAAGTAGCAGACTCAGCTCATGTAGGGACGATTGGTGGGAAGTTCGCGCTGAGCTATCACCTATCTTGCCTGACGCCTTGGGCTGCCAAACATGCCCCAAAGGAGAGCATAACCCACCTTCTCAGCAAGTCGGATAGCTCCTTCTTGAACGACATGGCCTCCGTATTTTACACGGTATTTTCATCAACTTTCCTTGCTTTTTTGCACTTGCTGCTTCCGAGTACTCATTTTTTTTATTTTTATTCAGTCGTCCTGAAGCTTCTTTCGGCTCGGGAGAGGGCGCGAGAGTCGAAAAAGAGAGAAGCTGAGGTGGAGGCCCTTAAGACCCAAGTGGGGGTCTTGTGAGATGAGGCCACCTTTCTTGAATTTGAACAGGTGAGCTGCGTCGGCAGCTTGAAGATGGGAAGGCTAGGGAACTCCAGCTGCAGGGGGTCATGACTGATCTTGAAGCCGGGAAGCTGCGGCTACAGGGGATTACGGACAACTTCAAAGCTCGATATGACGCTGCAACTGCTGAGCTGATCCGGGCCAGGGCTTATGCAGACTCGCTAACTAAGGAGAACACTCATTTGGGTGAAGTCCTTGAGCGAGCCAAGGCCAAGGCCGCAGAAGAGCAGCCGAGCTATTTTTTAAGCGAAGAAAACTCAGCGGGCTGAGGACGAGGCTTCTCTGGCTGCAGTGGTGGATGCCTTCAAGACTTCAAAGGAGATGGACGCCGAAGTCGCCAAATTTTACAACTGTGGTTTCGATGATTGTATCGAGGCAGTCCAGGGTCTGTACCTGGACCTTAATTTTGAACCTTTGTTGTCCGAAGACGCCAGAGGTGTACCTGCTGGAAATGTCTGCTTGGATCAAGCCCCCGACACCCAAGTTTCTCCTCCCTCGACTACGTAGATTGGATCATTTCTTTTTTTTAGGACTTGTCGAAACTTTTTTCTTTTTGGTTACTTTTTGGTCTTCTAATGAAGGTTTATGAATGATGATTTTTTACCCTCTGGAGAGGGCGCATGAATGACGATTTATTTTTTATGTTAGTCCATAACTAATTTTCGATTATCGATTGTTGATTGCCGAACTGATTTGTTGACAGGTCGATTTACTTTAAGGCATGGCCGAGCCAACCCTTTGACGGGTCAGCCCCTTCCAATATCGTCTTGTAGAGTTTTTAAAGCCTTTATGGCTTATTTGTTGAGTCCGGACCCATAGGGGATCGGCTCGTCCCATAATTGGCGAGGAGCTTCTGCTTTATCCGTTAGTCAGTGGGCCGACTCCTATGTTGGAGGGGTTGAGTCACCTTTTTGGCTTTTCTCCTACCTTAGAGGGGATGCCATGTAGAATTTTTGTGGAATAATGTACTAACCCATTCTTTAAGGGATTAGTTCATTGAGTCTGCCCCTCCATATGAGCGGCAACTTTTCCTTAGTAGATAATTCGTTTATGTAGATAAGAAGAGGTGAACTTTATTAAGAGCCTTAAAGGCTTGTCGCTCGGAGGCGTACATTTATTGGGAGCCTTAAAGGCTTGTTCTCGGAGGTGTGCATTTGTTGAGGGCCTTAAAGGCTTGACGTCATGGATAGTAAACTTTCAGATATTCGGCATTCCAGGGGTGGGGGAGCTGGCGACCCTCGAGGTCTTCTAAGTGATAGGAGCCCGGTTTGGTCGGCCAGACGATCAGGTAAGGCCCTTCCCAGTTAGGCCCAAGTGTTCTAGTCCCCGGCTCAGCGGTATTCTGGAATACCCGGCGAAGGACCAAGTCCCCTAGTCGGAATCGCCTGGTCTTGGCTTTTAAATTGTAGAATCGTGCAACTTGTTGATGCCAAGCTGCGACTCGGAGCCTTTAGATATCTCTGATTTCCTCGAACAGATCCAGGTTGGCCGCAATCAGCTCAGAGTTCTCATTTTCTTGGAATTCTTAACTCGAGTCATGGGGAGACCGATTTCAACTGGCATCATTGCCTCTGAGCAGTAAGAGAGTGAAAACAGAATTTTCTCAATTGAGAACTGAGTTGTGGTCCTGTAAGCCCAGAGAACGAATGAGAGTTCTTCGGCCCAACTGCGTTTTACTTTTTCCAACTTCGTCTTGAGATGGTGCTTGATAACTTTATTGACTGCCTCTACCTATCCGTTGGACTGGGGGTGTCGAGGAGAAGAATATGCATTTGTGATGCCAAGTCCTTGACACATGCTTCAGAATTTGTCATTATCGAACTGTCGGCCATTGTCTGACACGATGGTGCGCGGAATTCCAAACCGGCAGATGACATTTTTCCAGACAAAGTCGATCACTTTTTGTTCTGTGATTTTGGCAATGGGCTTGGCCTCAACCTACTTGGTGAAGTAGTCGGCTGCAATGATAACGAACTTGACTTGCCCTTTTCCTGTAGGCAGAAGGCCGATGATGTCAATTCCCCACTGAGCGAACGGCCAAGGGCCGCTCGTGAGGGTCATTTCTTCTGTGGGTTGCCTCGTCACGGCCGCGAAGCGTTGATACTTGTCGCATTTTCAAACGTAGTCTTTAGAGTCTTCCCTAATAGTCGGCCAGAAATATCCTTGTCGGAGTATCTTCAAGGCCAAGCCTTAGCTGCCAGAATGGTTTCCACAGATCCCTTCATGAATCTCCCGAATGGCATATTCTGCCTCATCGGTTCGGAGACACCTGAGGTAGGGTTGAGAATATCCTTTCTTGTATAGGATACCATCCAAGATGGTATATCGAGCTGCTCGGACTTTCAGTCGCCTGGTTTCCAACCTATCCGAGAGGGTTTCTCCGGACGTGAGGCAGTTGAAGATCGGGTCCATCCAGCTCGGATTAGCATGCACTGGATTGACTTTCTTCTTCTCCGCCTTGTCGATGCTCGGATTCTCTATAAATTCAACGAGGATGACTCGTGGGATCTTCCCTTCCGCTGTCGAGGCGAGCCTAGTTAGGGCGTCGCCCCATGAATTTTCCACTCTCGGGATCTGATGGATAGTGCAACTTCAGAATCTTTCGATCAATTTCCTTGCCTCGTCGAGATAAACAATCATCCTTACTTCCTTGGCTTCGTACTCGGTAGAAATATGGTTTACCACCAATTGAGAGTTGCATCGGACCTGAAGAGATTGAACACACAGACTCGTCGCCAATCTGAGTCCAACTAATAAAGCCTCGTATTCCACCTCATTGTTTGAAGCCTTGAACCCAAGTCTGATTGCGTACTGGATGGTCGTGGAATCCGGCACGGTCAGGACGATTCCGGCCCTGGACCCTTTAATATTGGACGACCCGTCCACATAGAGAATCCATCCCAGGTTCGATATCACCTCTTGGTCACCTTAGGGGACAGGTGGAGTCATTTCGACTTCAGTACTGATCTCTTCTGCGCTCGGAGCGGTGAATTCGGCAATGAAGTCGGCCACGGCTTGGCCCTTGATTGTTGTCCTCAGACAAAACTGTATATTGAACTCACCAAGTTCGATGGCCCACTTGGTCATCCGTCCCGAAACCTCGGGCCTCTGAAGAACTTGTCTGAGAGGGGAGTCGGTCAACACAACTATGGAATGAGCTTGGAAGTATGAACGTAACCTCCGAGCTGAAACGACAAGGCTGAGCGCTAGCTTCTCCAGGGGCAGATATCTCGTTTATGCAGGTATCATTGCCTTGCTCATGTAATATACGGGGTGTTGCTTACCTCCGACCTCTCTGATTAGGGCCGAGCTAACAGCCGAGGCCAAGACAGCGAGGTAGAGGAACAGGGGCTCACCTTCTTCTGGTTTGGATAGCAGGGTGGTGAGCCCAGATACTGCTTCAGTTGCTGGAAGGCTTGTTCACACTCTGACGTCTACTCTGCCTTCTTATGATCCTTCAGTTGTTGGAAGAAGGGGAGGCATTTATCTATTGCTCTGGATATGAAACGTCCGAGCGCCGCGACTCGTCCCGTGAGGCATTGTATTTTCTTAACGGTCCGAGGCGAACTCATGTCGAGGAGTGCTCTAATCTTGTCCGGGTTCGCCTCGATGCCTCTCTGACTGACTTGAAACCCGAGAAATTTTCCTAAGCTAACTCCAAAAGCGCACTTCGTGGGATTCAGCTTCATTTGGTATTCTCGGAGGACGACAAATGTTTCTCCGAAATCCGTCAGGTGATCGGTTGCCTTGATACTTTTTACCAACATGTCATCGACGTACACTTCCATCGTGCGTCCGATCTGTTTGGAGAACATTTGATTAACCAGTCTTTGATATATGGCCCCAGCATTCTTCAGGCCAAATGGCATGACCCGGTAACAGTAGAGTCCCTTATTCGTGACAAAGGTAGTTTTTTACCTGTCTGGGGGATGTATTACAATTTGGTTATATCTGAAGTATGCGTCCAAAAAGGAAAGTAACTCATGTCTCGCCGTGCTGTCCACCAGCTGATCGATCCGAGGCAACGGGAAACTATCTTTCGGACAAGCTTTGTTTAGATTCGAATAATCTACGCAGACCTGCCACTTCCCGTTGACTTTCTTCACAAGGACCACGTTCGCAATCCAATCGAGATAATGCATTTCTTCTATGAATCCAACGTCGAGAAGAACGGAGATCTTGTCGGCTATTGCTTCGTATCGCTCGGTATTGAATGACTTTCTCTTCTATTTGACAAGTTTGTGATCTGGGTCCACATTCAGCCTGTGGACCATGACATTCGGAGAAATTTTGGGCATATCTTGGTGGGACCGTGCGAAGACGTCCTTATGTTGTTGCAGAAAGGTTAGTATTCCGAGCCTTTGCTCAAGGTTCAATGATGTCCCGAGTTGAACGGTTCAGCTCGGATCGGCCTCATCAAGTGACACCTTCTCCAGGTCTTCCACGGACGAACCTTCCGCGGGTCCTCTGGGTTTTACTGTGTTGATGATAAGTGCCTTCTTAATTAACCCTTTCTTTACTGTCATTGCGTAAGGTCTTCGAGCTTCTCGCTGATCGCCTCGGAGGTAGCCTATCCCGCCCTTGGCGGGAAATTTCATCATCAGGTGATAGGTGGAGATGACTGTTCTCATTGCGTTGAGGGAAGGTCTTCCCAAAATGACGTTATGTACCAATGGTACATTGACAACTAAAAAGTCTACCATGAGTGTGACATGATGTTGTCCTTCTCCCGTAGTCACTGTGAGAGAGATGGCTCCCTCGGAGATTATCCTTTCCCTAGTAAAGCTGTGTAAGGGGGTATTCACAGGTCTGAGATGAGACCTCGGAATCCCCATTCTTTCGAATGCTTCAGAATAAATCACGTCGGATGAGCTCCCGGTGTCAACCAAGATGCGGTATATCTTACGGTCTGCTATGGTCATGGTAACTACCAGGGCATCGTCATGTGGATGCTGAATTCCGCGCGCATCTTCTTCCGTGAAGATCAGAGTACATGGGCTGATCCGGAGTTCCTTGTTGGGTCGCTCGGTTAAGTGGACGTAATGTTTCAGTTCAGACTTAAGGGAGTGAGCCTTTCAGGCTCTGTTTGAATCTCCTCCACTAGATGAGCCCCTGAAGATGGTACGGATTTCAGTGGGCTCTTCGGTGGTGTTATTTGACTGCTCTCACTCCTTTTCTCCTTTTCGAGTGGCTTTTCCTTCCTTGGTGTATCGGCGCAAGTGTTCCTTCCGAATAAGGGTCTCAATCTCATCTTTGAGATCTACACAGTCAGTTGTATTGTGGTCGTGATCTCGGTGGAAGAAGCAGTATTTGCGCTTGTCTCGGTGATCCGGGTCGGCCCTCATGCAAACAGGACAATTCAGCAACTTTTCTCCTCAGATATCCAATAGAATCTGCTCGATGGATGTATTAAGGGGGTGTAAGAGCGGAACTTTCCTTCTTGCCTTCTGCTCGGATGACGATCACGAGGGGTGAGGTCATCGGTCCCCTTATTGGACGGCTGGGGTTCCTCGTTCCTAGGCCTCTTCTCTTTAGCATTCAGCTCTGTCACTTGGACACTTTTTGTAACGCCCTGAAAATCGGGGGTTGTATATATGCTCAACTCCCGAGTTTCCGGGGTCACCTATGACTGGTTTTCAATTAGAGTGCGTTTATGGTTAGTTGCGCAAATCTAGAATTTCTTGAAACATGAAGAATCACCACACAGACTACTGAAATGAAAGAGACCGAAAAAAAAGCATACGTATACGTATATACATGTCCAAAAGAATAAGAGGGGCACAAAGCACCACCCAACAAAATCACAAAAATAATATGTCAAAAAAGAATAGGACTGAGCCTACAAGTCCGCGATCCGATCACGCCTCTCCAGCTGGCGGGAAACCATCCATCAACTGGAAATAAGACAGCTCATCCTCCTCCTCAAAACACGCCTCGCTGTGGAGCTCCTCAAATACGAGTCACCTGCATCTATAATTGGGTCTGGTTGGTGTTTTAAAACACCGTCCCAGAGTGGGAGTGAGTGATCAACTCAGTGCAAACTATTAATCTTAAGTTATAACCAGCATCAATTATAATATGAATATAATGAAAAGTAGTCAATCAACAACACCTACAACTCTTATTAAGTGCTCATGCAATGCGATGATATGATGCATGCCCTCACCTCAACGCTCCCTCGAGCGACTCCATCTAACGATTGCATATGGCAACACTCCCTCAGAGCGACCTTGACTGCCGAGTTGCCACCCTAACTAATGCGATGCAATGCGATCGTGTTAGCCGAGTTATTAGTTAAGTCCATTCATCCAGCAGGTTGGGGATTCTGATTCACCCTACATGTCACTGCCCTAAGCTGGTTGTGAGGCCAAGGCCCCATCAATGCGTGAGGCTGAGTCCCCGCGGTCCGTGATCCCGTCGGGGTCCTCATTCTCGACGCCAAGCACATGAGGAGTGCCGATAGGGAAGGGATCGCTCGCGGTCACTACGGGGAGGCGCGGTACCCCAGTGTAGGCCGACAGCTCGGACACAGTGTCCCATTCCACCATGCCCGGCTCATGAGACTGTGGACCAGTTGTAATCTAATTATTAATGGGCCCCAAAGGTTGTAGGGTGCATCAGGTTCCGTACATATGTGGGCGAACATGGTTAACAAACAGGGTTGATCAGGTAGTAGGTTAGTCCGCACAAATCAGGCGAGCATGAGACGAATGACCTCGGGCACAAAGGTCCCATGTAGTCGAACTACAGCCACCCGAACACTCCCTCCCAATCCGCGGGTCTAGCCCTAGCGTAGTCTTACCGATGGGACTACCCTCTCTCGTCGGGTTCCTGACCATCCCAAGAGAGTGAAAAGGGGATCTACAGCATGCCCACTACTCATATTATCAACTAGCACATCCATATCATATTCTCATGCATCTTAACCATACAAAACAAATACCTCTAACAAACAAGCAAGTATCACCATGAAATTAAGGTGCATGTGAGTGTGTGGGTTGTGTGAGGAAGTTAAACACTTCCTCCATCTTGAGATATCATGAGCATAACGGTAAATAATCACACACACACAATAAAGCACCACATATGAAGAAAATGAATTAACAACCACAAGCATGTTATCATCCAACATAATATCATATGAAAGGCAAGATCTATATCACATTTGAGAGTTAAACATGCACATTCTAACAATTCCAACAAACATGAAATCCCTAGGGTTTTCTCTAGAATTTCAAATATGACATCCAAGCACTCAAAATCATTAAATCCACACTAAAATTGGTGTTAGACCACCTAAGAGTAATAGTCCGCACCTTGAATTTGATAGAGGCTTGGAAACGACCTAAAGGTGAGGGTTTTGGAGGTTGGCCGGCCGGAATCCCTAAAACAATTCAAGCATGAGAGAAATCCATACCATTTCTTCTTCCATACAAGAATTTCAAGAGAAAAGAGTGAGGGATCTTACCAAGATGGCCCACGGACGATTTTTGGGGTGGCGGTGGAGAGTTTTCCCTTTTAGGAAGGGATAGGGTGTTGAAGGGTCGATTCTCTTGGGCCCCAACTCGATTTAGGGTCCACCACACTTCTTTGCCTTCTCTTCCTTCTTTCTTTACTCTCCTTGGTCGTTAGAGAAGGGTGGAAGCCACGAAAGGGAGAGCCTTGTTGTTGTAAGGTGGTGAGGGTTATGAGGGAGAGATTGATTGTTGGAGTTTTGAAGGAAATTAAGAAGAAGAGGAATGGGTTGTTGGGAGTTGAAGGGAGAGTTAGGAGGGAGAGAGTGTTATTGTTGAGAGAGTGAAAGGGGTTTATGGAAAGGAGCTAGGGCTTATTTCCCTAGAGTTGGGCCTCTTGGCCCTATGTTCCCAAGTTTTTTCAAAATAGACCTATGGAACTCCTATTGGTGTTGAGGTGGCCCTAATACCCCTCAGGCCACCAAATTCGTCGTGTAGGTGTCTTATGACCCAACTAGGGTCCATGTAAAAATTGAGGACGAACGGATGAACGGATATATGATCTGAGCAGGCACTTTCGTCCCATAAATGGCCCTGTGGGGGCCGATCTGGTGATTGGGGCAGTTCTGGCAGCCCTCTGGCCATGAAACTTGTAGGGTAGGTGCTCCATGGCCCGATGAAGGGCCATGCAAAATTTGGGAACGATCGGATGCGGGGTTTGGTCGTACGGGTCCGATTTGCGATCAACGATCACCGTTCCACGATCAGGTCCCAGATTTAGTAGACGGGCGTAGAAAAATATATTAAACTGTTACCACAAATTTGGAAGGAATCCGACGGCTGGAACGCCTGGTATCCCGATTTCATTTGTAAGTGCCAGATTCCAATTTTGGCATTGGTGGGGTGCATTCGGCTAGTGCCAGATCCCAGTTCTGGGTGTCCACTGGGTCCGCTGTCCGCGATGGAACACAAGCCCAGTGAGATCTATGATTTCCTGAAGTTTTAGATTTTTCTGACCATCCTCGGTCACTGAGTGGCCCACACGGGCTGTTGCCAAGTGCAACGGCCATCAGGCTTGGCGGGCCACGCCAGGTCCCATCATGGCCAGCCTGGTCTGTTCTAATGGGCTAATCCTAGGTTAATTTTACTGGTGGTACCTCACCCTGAGCAGTTTAAACGGATGGTCCTGCGGCAAATCCGACGTGGACGCCCCAGGATACTGTGCTGGTTGGACGGGACGTTACACTTTTACGGACATTGGAGAATTCTTCCGCGTTGGTGTATTTCTGAGTTCTGGCAACGCGCTCTGCTAACATCTACGACGGGTTCTTTCCAATGGAGAAAATGAATTTTCCCTCTTTTAGGCCGCTAAACACAGCAGCGAGCACCATTTTGTCGTCGTAATCTTCTATCAACAACGCTTCCTCGTTGAAGCGAGCGATGTAGTCTTTCAATGACTCCTTCGACTCTTGTTTGATGGCAAACAAGTGAGTGTTGGGCTTTCGACTTCTCTTACCACTTATGAATTGGGTGAGGAGTAGTCGACTCAACTCTACGAAGGATCTGATGGCATTTGGTTTGAGTTGCTGGTATCAACTCCGTGCGGAACCCGTGAGCATGATCAAGAACCCTCGACACATCATGGCATCCGTCGCCGTCTGGATCTGCATCCACGATCGATAGGCTTCCATGTGCTCGGATGAGTCTCCAGACCCGAAGTATTGGATGATGGGAGGTATCCGGAACCTCTGAGGCATCACTTCATTCATAATTTTCGAGGTAAAGAGAGGCTTGGTCTCTTCCATTATTGCTTGAACGGCAGAAGGAACCAACGGCAGCTGTTGTTTCTTTTCCAGAGCTAAGAATTTGTCGTTAAGCTCCGCGAACCGTTTCTCCCACGGGTCCTTGTTTTCCGCTATGATCTCTTGGTTGTTTTCTATTTCTGGAGTTCTCCTTCCCCTCCTTCGTTCTAGCTGATTGCGGAGATCTGTCAGTGTCAGGGCTGAAGTGACCGAAACATTGGTTGGAGCCCGAGTGACGGTGTTTCGAGCCGAGTCTAGGATTTGGGTTGGGATAGGATTCTGACCCGAAACCGGCATCTGAGGATGTTGAGGCGCCTCGGGCCTCATATTTCTCGGCGCGGAGTGGGCTTCCACGACCAAA
This sequence comes from Magnolia changhungtana, assembly GCA_030180095.1. Taxonomy (NCBI): domain Eukaryota; kingdom Viridiplantae; phylum Streptophyta; class Magnoliopsida; order Magnoliales; family Magnoliaceae; genus Magnolia; species Magnolia changhungtana. Next base: position 3,941,385 of record JASAUF010000096.1, read on the forward strand.
TCGACCAGTTTAGGAACAAGATTTTCCTGAGTTGGGTGCGGTTGCGGCTCCTGTTGTTGTTTCATCCAGTTCACATTGTCACATAGGGCTTGTATCTCACTCTGCATGGTGCGATATTTACTCGCTCGATTGCGAGAACGCTGAGAAGGCCCCGGGGCTGATTCCGCGTGAAGTAGTGAGGAGGAGCGAGTTTGTTCGTTTGGCTTCGGCTCCGCAACTACCACTTTCTTCTTTCCTCTAGCCATTATACTAGAAAATAAGAACCTGACCTTTTGTATGAAATTCCTACAGACGGCGTCAAAAAATGTTGGTGATAAAATCTGGATCACTATCCACTCCGTGTGATGTACTTCCAAGGGACCCTGGTCCTGCACAAAGGGTAAGCAAAGGAGACCCTGGCTAAGCCGGAGGACCCTCCGATGCCTAAGTCAGGTAAGGGAATCGGGGTCTAAGTTGAAAGGTAGAGGGAGAGTGCAAGATGTTGCGTACCTGTAGCAATGGGGTCTTATTGTATTTATACCTGACTGTCGGACAGTCGAGGTCCGTCAATCTCGGCATGATTCACTCAATCAGTGGAATTTTCGGATCGTGGGGATATTGTGCGCAATTCGAGGATCGTGTAGGATATTATGCACATCATGTATATCTGTGAGTGAAGTAACCGACCACGTCCACTTATGGTAGTTTCCAAGCTTAGCTCATGGAGCGTCCACTTTGGGATCCGGCATTGGCTAGGTTCTTTTGGCAGATGAGGCCTCAGTCAGAGTGATTATAAGCCTTCATCGAACAGTAGTCGCGTTTACAGTCCGAGCCAAGCTGGTGGACTTAGCCTCTCACCAGTTGTGCATTCCGAAAGACTTCTTTCACGAGGTCCGAGGCGAAGCGTCGTGCCTACTTTATTGGGTCGAGTTTCCTCTTTGTCATTAGTCTCAGGGCCGAAGCACCTCGGCGACTCATTAGTGAATCCTTCAGTTGTGGGCGTCGCATGGAGTAGTTTTCTATTCGATGACGTCAGCCCTCGGAATTATAAGGGGCTCGGATCTTCCCATAATAATAATAATAAATAAATAAAATTAAAAAAAAAAAATCCAAAGAATGAGGCAGATCCAAGGTTGGAATGGACTCCACCGCATAAAACAGTAGGGAGAGTAACACACACCGTTGAAACCTTCGGAAGGTCCACCATGATGTTTATTTGAGATCCAACCTGTTCATGTGTTAACGTAGAAATGAAAGAACGGAAGACACAAATATCAGCTTGATCAAAAACTTTTGTGGCCCTTAGAACTTTTTAACGGTGGGCGTCACTCTCTCACTGTTTTCCGTTATTGGATCTACTAGAGATTTGGATCTGACTCATTCTTTGGATCATGCCCTAATCTGATCTCTCCAAATAGATGGACGGTGTGGATACAAAACATACATCATGGTGGGGCCCACAGAACTCGGTGACCTCACTTCATTAGGGAGACTTGCTACTCAACCTGTCATTAGCTAATCCGCATCCAGGGTATGATCGACTGGAGGGCCATGTATGTTAGTTTAATCCAGACCCTTTGGTCAGTTCTTTTTAACCATCCAATTCTATTTTGGACCTGATGAGTTTATTCGCCTGGTAAGGGCTGCAGAAATGTAGACGCTAGGAGCATATGATCCCATGAACTTCATTGTGCCCACACACGTGTATAAGACAGCCCATGTACATGTCACCACATGCGCCTACATGACATATGAATATGAGATCCAATCCATCAATCATAATGGTCCAGATTTGAAGATGCCCGGCCCAATGTAGCTGTCAAGGGCATATGATCCCATGAACTTCATTGTGCCCACACACGTGTATAAGACAGCCCATGTACATGCCACCACATGCGCCTACGTGACATATGAATACGAGATCCAATCCATCAATCATAACGGTCCAGATTTGATGATGCCCGGTCCAATGTAGATGCCAGGAGCATATGATCCCATGAACTTCATTGTGCCCACACATGTGTATAAGACAACCCATGTACATGCCACCACATGCGCCTATGTGACATATGAATACGAGATCCAATCCATCAATCATAACGGTCCACATTTGTTGATGCCAGGAGTATATGATCCCATGAACTTCATTGTGCCCACACACGTGTATAAGACAGCCCATGTACATGCCACCACATTCGCCTACGTGACATATGAATACGAGATCTAATCCATCAATCATAACGGTCCAGATTTGATGATGCCCAGCCCAATGTAGATGCTAGTAACATATGATCCCATGAATTTCATTGTGCCCACACAAGTGTATAAGACAGCCCATTACATGCCACCACATGCGCCCACATGACATATGAATACGAGATCCAATCCATCAATCATAACGGTCCAGATTTGATGATGCCCGGCCCAAGATTCTGTCAGTCGGGTGATCACGTTTTTATAAACAAATCCCGGTAGGAAAAACCAAGTTTTATAACCCGTCTACTCCTTATATCATGACCCACACGATCAGTGGACCATCTCTACAATGGTCCGAGCTGCCCGATGGATGGCTTGGATACTGCACTAATCTCCCATGCTACCACGTGCGGTGCCATGGAGATGGTATGCCGTGCACGTGTGGGTGGGCTTAAGGGGAGCGGATTAGATGTGGCCATTATAATGGGCCGACTGTGATATATGTATTCTATATTCACCCCTTTCATTGGTTTTGCCGAATCATTTTAAAGCATGGACCGAAAATGAAGCAAATCTAATTCTAAGGTGAAATACGCTATAGAACAGTGGTGATTGATCATTAATTAGCCATATAAGTTTTGGATAAGCTGATATTTTATTTTATTTTTCTGTTATTTAGGTTTATGTGACCTTATTAACATGTCGTATAGGTCTTAGGAAGTTTTTGATGGTAAGGTGTTCAATCACACTACTATTTCTATCGTATGGTCCACCTGAGATTAGGGTCTTCTTCATTTTTGGTCTCATGTCATACAAGGTGGGCCCCATGGTAAGGGCCGCACCATCTTAGGTGAGGTTGGGCTGCACCTACTCCACTATCAGTTTAAGGAAGCTCCGATCAGATTCATTCATATTGGTAGGGTATAGATTTCATCTCCGCACACTTTGGTAGTTAAGACGAGGGATTGGATTTAGACTTAGATTTTGGTAGTGACCCCTTAAGTACCCACTTCGGTGCTGGTATGTGCGACGCCTTCATTGCTGTCAGCCTCATAATGGTGTATGTGTTTTATACATGTCGTCCACCTATTGTTAGATTAAAAGAGTTTGAAAATGAGATTTGAAATTGGATTTACCTTTGTTAACCAACTTTTTTAATTGGGTTTAATTTTGTCCACGTTGGAAAGTTATTAAAAAATCTAAACATTTATATTAAAACCCCTCGTTAATTCTTTGTATTGAAAGATAATGGTATACCATAGGAGCAACCTCACACGCGCCCCGTGTACTACGGTTGCGGATGTGGCATGGCACGGTATGTCTTTGATCAAGCACAACATGCATCTATTATGTTGCTCACATGCACCTTGAGCTCCGGCAACTATATACTTTTTTTTTTTTTTTTTTAAGGATTTCCTCTCCCTCACAAAATCATTCGAAAATTTTCTTTTATATATATATATATTTTTTGTATGTACTTTTTGGGCAAATAAGTTCAAGTATTTTTGAGGTTGTACGGTTGTAATCAAGAATGAACCAGATCTAAGCCATTTATCTTGAATAGGAGTTGTTGTACCTTAAGAATAGACTTGTTGTGACCGAGTGCATTAGGAATTGTCTTCTTACGAAGGTAAATATTTCTTTAAGAAAGTGACAGTAACATACTTCAGCTCTCTCTACTTTATCTTTATATTTTAGTACTAACATCTATTTCACTATCTCATTTTAAAACACACAAAAATTAGGTAGATACAAATCTCAAGCAACCACACCACATGATACCATGGTAATTGAACTGCCATTAAAAACTCCCTGAAAAAGGTGGACACAAAAGTCATAGAGAAAAGCTAATGTTGGTGTTTTCCCTTCATCCAAGCCCATGTGACCTAAACGATAGGTTGGATGGCAAATAAACACAACAGTGGCCCATAGGAAGTTTTTAATAGTGAGCGTTTAATCACCACCATTTCCTATAACGTGGTCTACTTAAGATTTAGACGCGCTTCATTTTTAGGCTCATAAAAAAATAAATGAATAGCATGGACAAAACAAATACATTGTGATGGGGCCCACAAAACCAATTATCACCAACACCTTCTTATAGGGTAACTACCAAATCGAGTCGGGTGCTAGAAAAGCTCTGTGGACCCACCATGATGTATGTATGTGTTTTATACATGCTGTTTATCCATTTTGCTAGCTCATTTCACTAGCATAAATGAGTAAATCTAAAGCTCAAGCAGACATGTTTATTAGTCAAAGGAAAAAACACAAATGGCAGCTTTATCCAAAACTTATGTGCCCTCAGAAAGTTTTGAATGATGGGCGTCCAATCACCACTATTTCCTAAGGTGTGGTCCATCCGAAATTTAGATCTACCTAGCTTTTGGACTCATGCCTAGATGGAAGGAGCGTCCTTGGGCAAGAGAGATTTTTCAGCAACGAATGTCACTACCGAATCCGAGTCTAGATCTCGGTCTAAGGATTCAGATCCGATGAGAAATCAAGTTGTCTTATGCATCGTCATCCAGGCCATGGCTCAGGTTCGGCCTGAATCCTTGAACCAGCCCGGACCCTACTCATAGACACTCTTAATGGGATTGTTCTATAAAAGAGATTCCCAGAGCATGGTCCATCCATTGTGGGGCCCATCAGATCAACGGTTTGGATCATAAAGCCATGTGTTACTTCCAATCAAGAATTGAGAAATCAACTCCTTTTCATGTCTAAATCGGCTACTTGATGTCCTGAATTTAAATAGGCCGCTTGATTAATGGCCAGAGTGTAAGTGGCTCTTTTATAAAATCAATTTCTCTCACATTCAGCTCAATACATATAAAGAAAAAACAACCATCTATATTGCTTAATTCAAAAAAAATTGAAATTTTCATGTACAATTCACATGTAACAAACCATACTACAACTACTCCCGTCGCGGCCGACCGACTCCGCTACGTGAACCGCTAGTGCCCGGGCCCACTAGGGCTCGACCCAGACGATAGCCGGGCGAACCAACACTCCATGGTCGACTTCGCCGTCTCATATACAGAAGGATATGCCATCAGGTGACTTGAGCTTGTGAAGTCCTCCGACAGCACTCTCGCTGCATCTGCACCGTCGAATTGCGAGAAAACAACACAAATGGCCAAAACTAGCAAAAGGGTGCAGGCCCATCGTGAATTTATCGCCGTAGATGCCATCTAGATCGTCGAAAATGGGAAGCTCTTAGTAGGGGAAGAAGAAGGTTGAGTGTATACACTGAAAGTTTGTGTATATCTTGAAATGTATGTGGATGCGTGTTTGCTGAGTGTTGGTATGTGGAGTATTTATAGTGTTAGGTTCACGTCGTGAGTCTCGACTCTTGGCTCTTGCTAGTGGTATCAATGGGCCGGGCTCGGGTCTGAAAATCATAAACCCGAAGCCCGGCCCGTTGACAGCCTTACCTAGCTGAGCTCGCGCTCTTTCCCGGAAAATGATAGATTAGGAATATGGTAGAGCACGTGGGATGGTGATGCAGCAATCGGATCCGTTCATCTGAATATACCTACCGTGGACGGTCTACATTTCAAAAATCACACATATAAGAAAAAACCATCATTAATTTGCTGCATTTTCAATTACTTTTTTAAAAAAAATATCGCCGTCACTTTTTCATGGACACTTATCAATAGTAGAATAAGCTGATGGATGTTTTTATTTAGTAAATGTTGCATACATAGTACGGAGAACTAGATGGACGGTTCTGATTGATTTTTCATTCTTCCATGAGTTCTGTCGGGAGATGATCTACCATGTTCCGGTTCTTCCGCATGTACAGTAGCATCTCCCTTCTTTTCATACGATTGATTACTTTTGTGGTTTCTGGTAGACTAAGGCATCTGGTTTGAAAAGGTCCACTCAGTTACAAAACGTGATAGTTTACCACCATCTATGAGTTGCTAGCTGCATATCAAGTGAAAATATGATACTACAAAGTTTCATTTGGGCCGTCCAAAACGTAGTTGGTATCTATTATGGGTGTATTCAGCCAAAATTTATTCGATTGGAGAATTTTAACCATCGGATTTCGGTCATTGAACTGTTTAATTGGTTGACCGTTGATTGGATGGTTAAAATCATTCACTCAGTTTGAAGTTTGTATTAAGATATATTGACGCTGGGAAATATGGTTTTGACGGTCTGGATGACGTGTATATGTGTTATTTCTACGGATGATAAAAATCCACGACTTGAAAGTATGTGGTGAACTATCACCTTAGTCTTCTGTAAACGACGGTAAATATACGATGTGAAATTTACCAAAATGCCCCTGACCTCAGAGTCTTGACCAAGGAAGCTAGCCGGTGCTTGGCACTTAGGGCCCGTTTGGCCAGGCGGATTGGAAGGGATTGGATGACATTGAAAGGGATTGGATGTTAAATCACGGGATTGGCCGGGCGTACCAAACAAACCGGGTGATCTGATCCCGGAATATAGCAATTAGGGGTGCACATTTAACCAGTAGAACCGTGGAACCGGACCGGAACCGACCAAACGGTCCGGTTTGATCCGGTTCTAGAGTGCACCGGTTCCGGTTCGGGTTCCAAAAATCAAAGAACCGGTGACATCGGTTTGGTTATCGGTTTGAGGGTATGTAGAACTGAACCGATCCGTAGAACCAAACCGTGGATCCGATCCGTAGAACCGAACTGTGGAACCAAACTGAACCGATGTATTTTTGCACACCTTATAATTATTTTCTCTAGAACAATTATTTTCGTAAATGTATTTTTGCACACCTTATACAATATCTAAACCATTCATCAAATGGACCACAACATGGATGGACATGGGCTTGCAATTGGGCTGGATTATAAAAAGCCCAGAATCGTGAAACCGATCTGAAACTAAACCGGTTTTAATGGTTCGGTTCCGGTTCGGTTCTAGGGTGCCAACGGTCCGGTTCCTGTTCCGAATTTCCTAGAATCGTTAGGAACGGTTCGGTTTCGGTTTCACTCCAGAATCAGACCAAACCGAACCGTGTGCACCCCTAATAGCAATCCCGTGGATCTTAAGACAATCCACTGACAACACCATCATTACCTTTAAATCCCATCCAATTCACCCTAATCCATTCAAATTTGCATGGGCCATGTTTGGTTCGAGGGATTGGAAGGGATGGGAAGGTTTAATTCCGGGATTGGCCGGGTGTGATAACCAGACTCGATATAGCAATTCCGGGATATAGCAATCCCATGGATCTTAAGACAATCCACTGACAACATCTACGGATGGGGCCTACCATCTACGGATCTTATGGTGAAGATCGCATTGGTCGGATGATCCTAACTATCTGACGACGTAATAACTTTAAGGATTACGAATTAACGGTCAAAAATGGTAGATCAATGGTTGATTATTATAAAAAGGTCATTTGAACGGATGTGATTTGCGGGGGCAAGGGCCATGGACGTGAATTACCTGGAACAAAGTAGGGAGCCCGCGCAACAAAAAGCTCTGTGGGGCCCACCGAGATGTGTGTGTAACATCCACTCCGTTCATCGTTTGCATCAGCTCATTTTACAAACTGGTTTTAAAAATCAGGCCAATCCAAAAATCATGTTGGTTTGTTGACATTGGAGCCATTCACTTGGCGATCCGGACCATTGACAAAAAGCACGGACAATCCTCAATCATATTACAATGGAGCCATTCACTTGGTGATCCGGACCGTTGGTTTATTGCTGATCCAGACTGTCGGATGGACCACCACCCTGAAATTTCAAAGATTGGAATATGGTAGCCCTACGGTTGTTGCATTCTCTTCTTAAATTGTTTATTTCAGGCAGGATTGGCCGGTCAAGTAGGTTTTGGGGGCATGGTCCACCTACGCTGGGCCCCACAGGCCTTGATTACTAACCACGGCCGCAACTTGGCCTAACTGAAAAAAAAAAAAAAAAAACTGAGTGGTTATTACTCAGCTCGGTTGGAAATTGTGTTCGGGCCAAGCTGATTTTTTAATCTCGATTTTGAATCGAGTTCGAATATGCCCGAGAGCTTGACTCAACTCAACTCGGATCAAATCATTTTGGTGACTCGGTTACTTTAATATTAATGTTGCTCACCAAGTGTTCGATGAAATGACTCAATGAAGTGTCGGCCATTAGCAAGAAAGGTATGTACATGGAATAAATACCATTTTTTTAAAAAAAATTGATATTGTCTACAAGTTGTTTGATGAAATACCTATAAACAACTATTGTTATTTTACATACATAGGAAATTGAAAGTATACTTTATGTGTTTGTAAAAATGTCACACATGCTTAATCTTTGTTCAAATTAGCGTGAGCTGTTGATCGAACCAAGCCGAGCTAATCAGTCAGGCTTGAGGACCAAGCCAAGGCCATTTCAAGCTAGGCTCAGCTAGTGCTTGGGCGGGCTGAGTGAGTTGTGCCAAGCTGGACTTAGTTAGACTAGTGTACACCTCTGCTAACTGAGCACTTCACAAGAGGGCAATATTGTAATAATTAGGAGGGATAGGGGCGTGAATGTGGACTTGCGAGGTTCAGAGATTTGAATTGACCGGAGCCGTCCTTTATAGACTTTGGACTATGTATTTGGAGAAGTAACCGAGATGTCACCTAACTTCCAAATGGCCAATATATCCTTTGACGATTTTAGCGTTGAAAATGCTGCGCCTTCCTAGCACTATCGAGTGCGACTTCACTGTGACCTAGAAGCAGCCATGTGGGTGCGGCCCTGATCGTAGGTCCCACCTCTTGTATATCCAAGTCGTCCATTATTTTTATGGTTTAGTTTAACGCATGGCCCAAAAAATGAATTATATTCAAATTTCATGTGTACCACACCTGAGGAAATAATGATCTTTGAATGCCTACCATTTAAAACTTCCTGGGACCCACCATAATATATACTGACAATCCAACCTGTTAATAAGGTTACGAAGATCTGATTGAAAGGAAAAAATAAATATAAGCTTGATCCAAAGTTATGAGGGCTCACAAAGGGTTTTTAATGGAAAATAATCATTGGCTCTTGTATTGTGGTCCATTCGAAGTTTTGATCTGTTTCGTTTTTGGTAGTATTTCATAAAATAAACTTTCAAAACAGATGGAGGGTGTGGATATACAAATGATAGATCGAGGTGGGCCCTACTGTCAGAGCCACTCCAATTCTCAGCCAAGTACCGCTCAGCACTAAAGGCTTCTCGTCATTAATTACGTAGAGTTATTGCACGAATGACCACGTGGAGTGAGAGAAGGAAAGAAAGAGGATGCGGGTCGCGTAGTGCGCCGCTGGACAGAAATAGGTCCCGACAGAGGCTCTGTGGGGCCCACCGTGTTGGAAGGATTTTTATCCACTCCTTTTATAAAAATTTTCAAATCATTTTAGGATACAAGTCAGAAAATGAGGCAGATCCAACGCTCAAGTGGACCAAACCATAGATAATGACGGCCACCGTTGAAAACTTCCTGCTGTTATGTCTATTTTTCATCTAACCTGTTCGTAAGATCAAACAAACGTGGATGAAGGGAGAATAACTAATACATCACGGTGGGGCCCACAGAAGACTTGCATGGACAGATTCTGTCCAGGCGGGGGCAGGACCATAGAAAGAGTGGGTGAGAAATTGGGAATTGAAGGGGAAAAGGGAAGAGAGACGTCTGGAGACCCGACTCCTCGGCGACACCAGATATACCTGTGAGTAAGATACTCAAGTTTGTCGGGCCCACCATGTTCTACGTGTAAAATCCTCTCTATCATCAGATTCTATTCTCCATGTTAGACGTTGGTTAAAACTCCACTGGGTGCACGACTTAGATGGGCCACACCACGTGAAACAATGTGAAGAGAATACTATTTAATGCTCATATATGCATGGGCCAACATCTAATGTATTTTCCAATAAATCTATTAAGATGATAAAGAAAAAGATGAAAGAATACAAATTTGTTAGGTAGCGTGTAGTCGTCAATATGATATAGTAACTTCGACCCGTAGTCTTTTCACATCATAAATAATTTTGTGATAATAGCCTTTGTTTGAAATAATTTAGGAAGATCAATTTTAATGGCCTTAATTTTATTTATATTTATCAACAATTTTAAAATTTTGAGGAACAATTATTTATTATCTAATATATTAAAGTTGAAGTATCTGGCTATTAAAAACTTGTTAGTACTTTCTTTTTGACCTTGTATTTAAACTTTAAGGTGGTCCAAATTTCTTTTATTTACCATTACTAGTAATTCATCTTCGGCTTGTTATTATGTGTGCAGTAATCTATTCGGGTGTGTCCTCGTCAATTACCTCAAGCAGTAGTTGAAAATTTAGATTCAATCACTACAAGAAAGTAGGCCTTTAGCCTCAATTTTTTAGCCTCGGTTGAAAAAATGGACGCTAAATGTGTTTTTTTAGCCTCAGTTGCTATGGAATTGAGGCTAAAAGTTCATTTTTCGCCTCAGTTGCTTTGGAACTGAGGCTAAAAGTCTACTTTTTAGCCTCACTTGCATAGGAACCGAGGTGAAAGGTTTACTTTTTACCCTCAGTTGCATAAGAACCGAGGCAAAAGGTCTATTTTTTAGCCTCAGTTACATACGAACTGAGGCGAAAAGTCTACATTTTAGCCTCAATTGCATAGTAACCGAGGCGACAGGTCTACTTTTTAGCCTCAGTTGCATAGGAACCGAGGCGAAAGGTCTAATTTTTAGCCTCAGTTGCATAGGATTTGAGGCTGTAGGAACTGAGGTGAAAAATATACTTTTTAGCCTCAGTTGTATAGGAACCGAGGCGAAAAGTCTACTTTTTAGCCTCATCAGATAGTGCCGAGGCAAAAAGTCTACCTTTAGCCTCGATTACATAGAAACCGAGGCGAAAAGTCTACCTGTTAGCCTCAGTTGCATAAGAACCGAGGCAAAAAATCTACATTTTAGCCTCAGTTGCATAGGAATCGAAGTGGAAAGTTTACTTTTTAGCCTCAGTTACATAGGAACCGAGGCCAAAAGTCTACATTTAAGAATATTAAAAAGAAAATTGAGAATATCGAAAGAATTAATAATTTTTAAAATTTTTGATAATTGTGAAAAAATTGAGAATTTTGGAAAAAAATTGAGAGTTTTGTAAAAGATTTGAATTTTGAATTTTTTAAGGACTAATTTTTTTTTAAAATTTTAAATTTTTTTAAAAAATTAAGAAGAAAAAAATGATAATTATGAAAAAGTATGATTTTTTTTTTAATTGAGAATTTTTAAAAAATTAAGAGTTTTGAAAATTTTTGAAAAAAAATAAGAATTTTAAATTTGAGAATCTTGAACAAAATTAGAATTTTTTTTTTTTAAATTAAGAAATTTCAGATAATTGAAAATTCTGGAAAAAAAAAAAAATTTCAAATGAAATCGGACATTTTAACCTCGGTTGCATAGGAATGGAGGTTAAACGTTTAATTTTTAGCCTCAGTTGCATAGGAACCGAGGCTAATAGTCTAATTCCGAATTATGAATTCGACAGGCGCGCCGCTTTTTCTCCGACTCCTTTTCTCACTGTTGTGAGCAAGCGAGAGATCTTCGTTCTCTTTCTAGGCGATCAAATCTCCCTAATATCTGATAATTTCCACAAGAACGAAGTTTCAGGCCCCTTTCTTCTCTCGTAATTTCTCTGTTTCTGTATACATTCCACAGATTTTCATCTATAAACCCTAGATTGTTTAAATCCTGCCTTGTTGCTCTCCCGATCGAGGTCGGGATCGCCGAAAATGACCAGATCTCGACCGATTTCCACAGATTTTCGTGCATTCTTCGTCGAAATCGATCGATAGAGTTCGATTCCGGTTTTCTATCCGATTTTCGATTTTGATCTAGTCTGATTTGGTTTCGTCTGGGAAAAGGAAAGAATTAGGGTTTCGTAACTAGGGCTTTGGTTGGAATTACTTGGGTTTTGTTCGTTTCTGTATTTGGGGAATGAGGAAAACAGGAAATCGATGGACCTCGGTCGCTTTCGCCGCTCTTCAAATCATCAAATCTTCACCTCATTTTTCCTCCTGTAGAAAAGCCTTAGATCTCTGGCATTATCAATGGATGTACTCTCTCTCTCTCTCTCTCTCTCTCTCTCCTGATTGAAGACGCTGATCTCTTGGTTGTGGCCCTCCATCTCGCCGGAACACGCCGATCTCGGTATCATCTCTCTCTCTCTCTCTCTCTCTCTCTCTCTCTCTCTCCTTATGACCTTGGATTCTATGTTGGGAGGATGTTGATTTGCATCATCCAATTGCTGTGATTTTGCATCCTGGCCTGCTAAATAGTGGTATGGAACGAACAGTCGTGATCGATGATTCATTGTCTCAAATGTCATATGCAATGAATAATCAAAATGTTGAAAAGTGCAAAATATAAATCAAAATGAAGTTTCCTAATCTTTTCATAACATTCAGGAGCATGTTTGTAACTACGGTGAAGAGGTTGCGCGTTCTGAAGAGTTTGAAACTTTCTGCACTTTGCCGTGAGTATATCAATAATCAGCATTACCTCATTTTATTTCATTTTTCCCAACTAGCATTGTTTAAAATCTTAGCCTTAACGCATCGGGCATTACAGATGTGAATGTTTAGTAATTATCGTGTTATAATGGATCTCTTGTCTGGATTGATAATAATCCGAGGAACGCAGTTGCTGACTAAGAATGGATCTTTCAAGTCAGCCAGAGAGTGATATGGATGGTTAGCAGTTCTCCTCAGACGAAAAGTATGACATCTCTCTTATATGTTCATTGTGTTTAGTATCCCATGAATTTGGCACAGGGTTGTTGCATTCCTCAAATATATGATCCACATATTTCTAAAGCAATCTGTCATAGGGTGGGTTGCAACTTGCAACTTTTTTTTTTCTATTTCTTTTTCTTTTTTCCCTTTCTTTGTTTTTTTTTTTAGGTTGTTGCACTTCATTTTACCATGAATCAATCCCTACCATAGATTGGATTGGCCAATTAGAGGTCGGATCTCTATCCTCTCTTCTTCAGTTTCCTTACCTCTCTATTCCTTGGTTGAGGAAATTCATGTCTGGCATGAATTCTCTGTTCAGTCTTTGTCTGTCTTTTCCATTGTGTATGGTTGTCTAGGCCACACAGTGGCTTGCTTGGGCTCGAACTATAGTGTTGATGGACGCGGTCTCCTTGTATTTTGGGACCGGGGCATGTTCATCCGAGAAGAGGAGAGCCTTTCTCCAAGATTTCAATGACCAAAGGTAAAGTGGGACTTATTTGATTCTCTGGTATCCTATGGGGCTTGATATGCGGGCACTTAGGAATTGTACATGTGGCATGATCTCTCTTGATTTATGTCTATCTTCTTACAATTTTATTGTTTTTTTTTTTTTTTGTTGAAAGTTTTGATAGATCATTTGGGAGAATATACTAACTAGATGGGGAAGATCAAGGTTTGAAATCCTTCAATTCCCTTTGGATTTGGTTCTTGTACTGTTTAACTTTTAGCGCATGTTTGGATTCTCTGTTAAATTGAATTTCTATTCATTTTAATTTGCATGTTTGGATGCTCCGATGAATTGAATGTCTATTCATTTAATTCATTATAGAGCAAGGTGTTCTGTAACGGTAACGGTGGTCATAACGGCCAGGTTAGATGAGGCTGGAGTTGAGGGAAACGATTTGGAGAGCAGTTTATAGAGAAGGCCAGGTGTTGTCCCATGCAATTGGAAATGATTCCTACTGATAGCTATTAAAAGGCGTTGAATTAGGAGTAGAGGGAAATCGCTATGGAGGGAAAACTTCCTCCCAAGACACGGTCAGGAAGATTCAAGAGGCAGCTCTCAAACTTGCATAAGAAAGCAACAGAAAACAGAACTTGGTGCTTAATGTTAGCTGTGAAACCTATGCTAATGTCATGAACTACAAAATCCCTTCTTTCTTTGGTGTGAATCCCACTGTGGATGGAGCATATCACTAAAAATCCACTTACCAAAAGCAATTCTAGCCATCCAGTTAATTGCTATCAAATGGATGGTTCAAAGTAAAATAGTGAGTGGCTCATATTTGAAGAGAGAAAAAATCATACGGTTAAACCTATTTTCTCACTGTACTTTTTCACTTATGCTCCATACACAATTGAGTCAATGATTTCGGTGGTCCAGATTGCATTATGAGTATGCCATGTTATATGCAATTTACTCAGTCATTTGTCTCCATTAGTTTGAAGACAATTGGGTTTAAAGACAGTTCCTATATGTATAGCTTAAAGACAATCGTTGGTTCTGGCATCATCTTTCCATGATCCAAACTGTATATATGTAGGATTTATTGTGGATTGGAGGATACTGGACAAAATTTTGTTAATTGGACTTATTTCCAATCTTCAATCATTTTTCCTTGCAGAGCCAGCCTCGGCCCAGTCCTACCGATGCCATTGTCACCCCTAGTTAATCTCTCTGTTCTAATATAGATTCTTTTGTTGTTTTGATTCATGTAGGATGTGAAGACAAGCATGTCATGGATTTAGCCAATGCTGTCAGGAGCATCATTACAGATATGAACATGAGTTTTTGATAATGGGCACTAGTACACTCTTGTGAAAGCAGCAATTTTTCAAGAACGATGTTGTAACAATATCATTCTTACCATAGAACAAGTGACTAATTGTTAGTTTCAGGAAGGTAAAAACCCAAATGCCTCATTCTTCATTTCACATTCCTCATCATGAATAAATGTAGGAAAGTGAGAAGACTACTGGAAATAGCAATCCCCAAACATGATTTCTCTATAAACTCGTTGTTTGCTAACTTGTCGTATGTGAGTTTGCTTCCCTACATACATGAAATCGGAGAAACTCCAGTGTGTCAAACATTTAGAATTGGTGTTGGTTCTACAAGTAGTCGTGGAAAACAGAAATTTCACCAGTTGGAATTCTGATTTTGACTGCGTTTACGAAATTGCAGTTGGATAAAAATGGGATGCTTGTGATTTGGGCAATGCAGCCCATCTTTTCCAAATCAAGAAGCTCTTTTTCTTTCTACGAACCACTCCCTGGAAAGGGATTCATTGTGACCAAACTAATGGAGACAAATGACTGTCTTTAAGCTTCAGGTAAGTGGTTGGTCAATCATTTGTTGTCTTGCTCAGGCCTTGACAAATAAATGGGCTAGGTTGCAGGGCCTGCTACGCATCCATACACACATCCATCTGCATTTCCTTTCTTGTTTGAGAGTTTCATTTCATGTCTTGCAGCCAGCAGGCCAGAGCTACCTGTTGAGGTTGCAGGGCCTGCTACGCACAATTTGAAAGACCAAAGATCCTGGTTTGGACAGCAATTACGGCAAATATGACAACCACGGCCTTCAGCTATTCACATCATCGTTGTATCTGGCCGGCTTGACTTCGACCTTCTTCGCATCCTACACCACAAGAAACCTCGGTCGGAGGCTGACCATGCTCATTGCAGGGATTTTCTTCATCATTGGCATGGTGCTAAATGCAGCTGCCCAGAACCTTGCCATGCTCATTATAGGAAGGATCTTCCTGGGGTGTGGAGTCGGCTTCGCTAATCAGGTCTTTTTCTAGTTTCACTTCCGATTCCTGGGGCATGACCATTTTTATCCCCTTTTGTAACCACGACATATGTAGATTCCCATTAAAATGGCATTCACCTTATTTTGCTAGCAGTGTCATTACTAAGATCAAGATTCACGGATTTTTGGTGCAACATAATATCTACAAGTATGATAATTCATTGTTGAATACATGCCGATATTTCATTGGCAGTTTCAAGGTAGTTTTAAAAAATCCTTTTCTTTTCTTTTGTTTTTGTTGATTGGCTGGTAAGCAAGGTTCAAATCTGAGACCTCAATGTTGAAATGCACTGTCTGCCATTGATCTACTGGCTCAAATTCTTGCAGTTTTGTTACCATCTATTTTTTTTTTTTTATTTTCTTGCTGGTAAGATCTTTTTTCTGATTGTTGTGGATTGCTTATATTCCTTCTTGTGGCAGGTTCAGCTGCACAGTATCCGTTCCTTGGTAGTTCAGCTAATTTGAATCCGCAACAAGTTGCTGGAAATAGCAGCTATCTTGATGTTGAATTCATCAATCCTATGATTATGGCTGTTAGCAGAGGAAAGCTTCCACTGCTGATGACGCACCAGATCTCTCCCAACTACAGCTCCAACATGTTGGCTGATTTCTCTTAGATGGACCAAAGGCTTCAGTTGTTGAAGTCAAGATCTAGCAATCTGAATTAGAATCCAACTATGACGGTTGATCAAAGCTTCAGTTGTTGAACTTTTTTTTTTTTTTTTTTTTCTTTTTCCCAGATTTCTATTCCAAATAGAAACTAAAATTTCAATTTGAAAAGTGGGTATGATTCTCATGTTTTTCTCCATGAGTTGTTACCTTATGAGAACAAAAATGCAAGCCATTTGATCAATGGCCACTGAATATGCATAGGTTTATGAATGAGTCAAAATAAATGATTTAGCCTTGATTATTGATAAATGATGTTAGAAATTGATTTTAGCCTCAATTGATGTCAACAAAGGCTAAATCTATCTTTAGTCTCAGTTTTGCCTTAGTTACCTAAATTGAGACTACAACTCCTGTGGCTAAAGGCTTTAGCCTCGGTTGTTGAGAACCGAGGGTAAAAATAGATTTAGCTTCGGTTGGAGGCAATTGAGGCTAAAATTTGGATTTTGTCTCAGTTGAAAACAATGGAGGCTAAAATTTTGATTTAGCCTCATTTCAAGAAAATTGAAGCTCAAAAGGTTTTTAGCCTCACTTGAAGAACCGAGGCTATAAAAGTCATTTTAGCCTCGGTTGCTAAAACTGAGGCTAAAGCCTTTAGCCACGGGGGTTTCAACCTTGGTTTGGATAACTGAGGCAAAACTGAGGCTAAAGGCTTTAGCCTCAGTTTTTAACCTTTTTAGCCACAGTTTTGAACTGAGGCTAAAAACCCCTTTTCTTGTAGTGAATATATAATAAATTTTCAATGTCACCATCAGAAACTTTATCTTGTCTTACCATCTTATAAAATTAGTTCAAGCAGTAGCTGAAGATTTTCATTAGTTAATAACGCTTTAAGAATGTTGAAAATTTGATATTAGCAAATTATAAATTTATATTTTTTTATAATAAATGATGAAATAAACTAAAAATATTAAAGACATGTTGAAGCACGTGTGATCACACTATCCTTAAAGAGTTATTTGCTTATTCTCAAATTAATTAAAACTGCTGACAAATTGAAGGCAAATAGTTACTAGGATACGACGAGCCTATGTGTGGTTTTGCGTTCAGCAAGCACGAAGAAAACACTATTGTAACTCTATAAACATAGTTTGCTAATAGATGAAAACTTAAAGAAAAATCTCTAAGTAAGAGATAAAGATAGAAAAAGAAATTGCCAGCTTCGATCACTACATTGTTCTGGTTCTTGTGGACTTGTTAACTTAGGTTCGTATTAAACCTTGCTAGCTTAATAAGAGAACACTTAAAGCTTTACAACTTCATATGAGAGTGAGTCAAGTGGTTTGTGTTGTTGCAATGAACTGGCCAAGCTTAGTTTATATAGGCTAGGGTAGCCTGACGTTTTAGACCAAGGTCATAACTCCGAGTAACCGTTTCTCATTGTTGGTGAGAAACTAGCTGTTATTTGGTACTTTCTGACCGTTTGCATATGGAAAAATCAATTGCATGCTAGCCGTTTCTAACTGTTGATCTAGCCACATGTTATTGTTTATGCATAATCCGGCTTATTATTGCATGATAGTTACACCAGACCTCTTAAACAATTAGTTTTAGCCTCCTATAAAAAATAGATAAGTCTCTCTCAAATCTCCTACCCACAACACTCCTCACATGCTCACGCCCTTGCACCGAGCTTGAGCCCGAGACCGTGCCCAGACCTGAGCCCATGCACATGTGTATTCCAGTGTGAACAAGTCTTGGTACTCCTCTAATTCACTGAGCAATTAAAAATGTACTCAACACCTTGTTTATTGAGACAAAATTTTATTCTCTTTTTATTTAAATACTAGACTATTCTCAAAACACATTAAAAAAACCAGAAAAAAAAAAAAAAACTTAAATTTTACAAACCTATATATATATATATATATATATATATATATATATATATATATATATATATATATATATATATTATTTACAATATTTTTAATCAAAACATTTTCCATCACCGTGTCCATCTGTTTTTATTGCTTATTCTAGGACATGGTCCCAAAATGACGCAGATTCAAATCTCAAATGTATCACAAGGTAGGGATTGAATTCCCACCATTGAAAACTTCACAGGCCACTAAAGTTTTGGATCTTCCTGCTACCTGTGTTTTACATTTATTTAGGTTTGTGTAACCTTATCAACGGGTTGGATGGAAAATAAATATTACAGTAGGCTGGCTAAATTAAGAAGTTTTTAAAGGTAACGGTGGACATTAAATCACCACCGGTCCATCTCAGATTTGGATTCATCTCATTTTTTAAACCATGCCCTGAAATAAACTATATATATATAATTAAAATAAATTTTAAAAAAAAAACAAAAAAAAAAAAAAACAGAAAACACATACATCTAAGGTGGGGCCATGGTCTGGCCTCACCTACTATAAGCTGTTACCCCCTCACGAAATCCGTGCTCGTTTTTTGACCATCATGCTCTTAACCGACCAATCCACGTTGATAAATGAGAAACGCGGATTTCCTGCCGCAGGAGCCTAGGTGGGCCACCGTGATGTCGGTGAGAAATCTACTCCTTCCATCCATTTTTCTGTTAGGTCATGGCTCTAAATTGAGGCAGATCCAAAACTCAAATTAGCCGCACAATAGATGATTGTACTTCCACCGTTGAAATATGCGTGGGCCCACAGAAGTTCTGAATCAAGCTAATTTTTGTGTTTTCAGTTCATCCATTAGGATTGAACTTATGAACGGTATGGATGGTATATAAACATCACGATGGATTCCAAGGAAGTTTCAACGGTAGAAATTTACCTACACGTTTTGGAGTGGCCCACTTGAGTTTTAGAATTTTTTTAGCCCATCTTCTAGCATGATCTTGCAAAGCTGGTGGACGTGCTGGATTTCTCACAAACATAATGGTGGGACCTACCTAGCCGCGTCGCAGTTGAGCATTACAAGAACATCTGTCCGGCACATCAGCTAAACGTGCCATCGTCCAAAAATCACGGGGTCGGCTCATCACATGTGCGTCAACCAACATAGACGCTCGTGCTTTGAAATCCTGGGATTTATTTTATTTTCTGTCGAGTGCGACACGGAAACCTACGCTTGTGCGTGAAGTCATCCACGGATGTCGGCATGTTTGAAAGTTGTTTGTAGAGCAAGCTACTACAAAACGGATTTCACACCACCAGCCTATGTGGTGTCTTTATGTCACCAAATTCTGTGGCCCACTATACATTAATAGGTTATGAGCTCAAAAATGAGTTTTTATCCAAAATTCAAGTGGACCACACTATAGAAAGTAGTGAGTACAATGATTCCTGTTGATGTCAAAATCTAGATCACCCTCCACCCGGCAAAGCGAACCTCCAAGGAACCCTGAACCTGCACAGAGAGTGAGCAAAGGAGATCTTGGCTAAACCGGGGGACCCTCCGATGCCTAAGTCAAGTCAAGGGAATCTAGGTCTAAATTGATAGTCGAGAGAGGGTGTGAGATCTTGCGTACCTGTAGCAATGAGGTCTTAATGTATTTATACCTGACTGTGGACAGCCGAGGTCCGTCAATCTCGGCACGATTCACTCAATCAATGAGATTTTCGAATCATGGAGATATTATACACAATTCAAGGATCGTGTAGGTTATTATGCACATCATGCATATCAGCGACTGAAGTAACTGGCCACGTCCACTTATGATAGTTTCTAAGCTTAGCTCATGAAGAGCCCACTTCGGGATCCGACCTCGGCTCAGTCCTTTTGGCGGATGAGGCATCAGTCAAAGTAATTGTAACCTTTTGTCGAACAGTGACCGCATTTACAGTCGGAGCTGAATTGGTGGACTTAGGCTCTCGCCGGTTGTACGTTCCGAAAGACTTCTTTCACGAGGTCTGAGGTGAAGCGTCGGGCCTATTTTATCGAGTCGAGTTTCCTCCTGGTCATTAGTCTTAGGGCCGAGGCACCTCAGAGACTCATTGGTGAATCCTTCAGTTGTGGGCATCGCATGGAGTAATTTTCTATTCGATGACGTCGGCCCTCAAAATTTTAAGGGGCCCGGATCTTCCCATAACAGAAGCCCCCTACTCTTCGAAGTCAGCTAAGGACTCGGAGAGTAAGCATATGGAAGATTAATTGCCTTATCCGCCGACTCTTCTATGCATACCGATGTTATCACGTTTTTGGAATTTTGAAACATTGCGTCCTCACGGTTTCCCGCCCATGGGCCAACGTTCAGCGGACACGTGGCGACGGTTAAGATTTCGAATCATCGTCCACCTATGACTTATTGCCACGTGTACCCTGAGTAGTGTTTCGGACAGAACCTTCCTTATTCGGGCGTCGTTTCGTTTATCCGAAGCACGTCGCTCGATGTTAAAGGCGTACTACTCGATAGAGTCTGAGCCAATGGTATGTAGCCACGTCAGCTCCAAAGTCGGCTCATGACGATTCGGCTGTGGCCATCATTGATAGTCATTAATGCAGAGATTTGGCAAGGTCTATATAAGCTCCCTTTGAAAATTTTCATTCACTTTTGCGCTTTGTGTTTGAGCTAATACCGGAGGAGGTAATTTCCGATGAGGGCGATTTCGGCCAATCAGGGTTTTCTGACTGGCGATTCCGGCCAATCGAGTATTTCTGGCAGATGTGACTCCCGATGATCGTCCGGTAAGTCTCCTTCTTTGCGCCTCTTTGCATTCCTTCTTTTTAAGATGTCGTTCGACCTGGAGACTGTTAGGGATTATGGTGATGACTCCGAGTCGAGGAGCTCCGATGACAAGAGAGGGGCCTCTGAAGGCCCCTATAAAGCTGTACCTTTATTCCCCCTACCCCAAAAACAGAAGGAGACGGGGGCTCGGACTCATCGTGCTAGCTAAAAGAAAACCGCTTGAGCCCCCCAGACCACGACTACTGAGGTTGCCGAGATGTCAATGAGTGGGCGGGCCTCGGAGGTAGTCCCAAGAGGCTCCGTGCTATCGAAGTCTCAAATGGAGTGGATCCATTCAGAGTTTCAGATCCCGGACTCCGTTCGAATAAGAGCCCCAGAGCCCCTTGACACCGCTGGAGCGCCTACTAAGAGAGAAGTTGTCATTTTTCTCTGCGCACTGCAATGTGGGCTCCGACTTCCTCAGCATCCCTTCGTCCGAGCCATAACAGCCTACCTCAGATTAGCTCCCAGGCAATTCACCCCCAATGCATGGAGGGTATTAATTTCTTCCTTTATTATCTGACATCAAGTCAAGAACTCAGAGCTGACCCCAGAGGAGCTGATGAGCTTGTACCTGGTCCAGCACGATAGTCAAGAACCATGGTACTACTTCGAGACCCGAGGCAGTAATGGATCAAGGCTGGTAATGAATCTTCCGTCCTCTAACAAGGACTGAAAGAATAAATGGTTCTGGGCTACGGGCGAATGGGAGGCACCGGCGGCTGAACTCAGGACTTTAACAACTCGGGTTCCCACCCAATTTTTAAAACCAAGTCGGACTAATCATCCCCTCTTTTCTGATGTCATTTTTTGTTACCCTAGTTAAACTGAACTGGAGTTTTTTATCTTTGTAGATTTCCCAAGGGGCACACCTCCCCTCGATTCGGCCCAGAAAAACCGTATAGCTAAGGTTAAGGCGCGATCGAGAGAGCTCCACTCCTGATCGGACCTGATTACAACCGACAACTTCCATTGGTCTGGGCTTTGTAAGTCGCCGTCTCTCCTGACGTCTTTCAGTAGGTTCTTCTTCCGTTTCCTTTGTAGGGATCAGACTTATTCATTTAGTTGTTGATTTGTCATTTTTTACGCAGGCATGGCCGAGGCATCTGGTTCTCGGAAGAGGAAGGCCGCTCCGACAGCGGAGGAGTTGTTGAGGGCCGAGCCTCAGGTAAAGACCACCATTCGGAGGAGGCAAGAAACTCCTCGCGGAGAGGGCCCCTCTGGTCCAATTTCTGTTGCTGTAGCTTCAGCTGTAGCTACCATTGTCACAACTACGATTGTGGCGTCTGCTGAGGTTGAGGCTCCAACAATCATTGTTCTGACTCCAGCAACTATAACTCCTTCCCCAACAACCATAACTCCTTCCCCAGCAACCATAACTCCTTCTGTTCTGCCCACGATCATTTCCCCCACCAGAGAGGTTCTGTTCTGCCCACGATCATTTCCCCCACCAGAGAGGTTCTCCTTTCAGCCCTCTGCATAGTTATCCCTTCATCATCCAAGCAGGAGAAGGTCGTTCGGATGGCTAACGCCATGATCACCCCTCCCGAGGCTGGAGATGATCCCAGGACCGAGGCTCAAGCCTCGATCAGCAGCAGGACCAGGTTTGCGAAGTGGCAGACTAGGCTGACGAGTGGTGGGAAGTTCGCGTTGAGCTACCACCTATCTTGTCTGTTGCCTTGGGCTGCCAAATATACCCCAGAGGAGAGCATAGCCCACCTTCTCAGCAAGTTGGACAACTCCTTCTTGAACGACATGGCCTCCGTACTTTACATGATATTTTCATCAACTTTCCTTGCCTTTTTGCACTTGCTGCTTCCGAGTACTTGTTTTTTTTTTTCAGTCTGTCCCGAAGCTTCTTTCGACTTGGGAGATGGCCCGCAAGTCGGAAAAGAGAGAAGCTAAGGTGGAGGCCCTCGAGACCCAAGTGGGGGTCTTGCGGGATGAGGGCACTTTTCTCCGACTTGAGCAGGGCGAGCTGCGTCGGTAGCTTGAAGACGGGAAGGCTAGGGAGCTTCGGCTACAGGGGGTTGTAACGCCCTGATAATCGGGGGTCGAGCATAAACTCAACTCTCGAGTTCCAGAACATCACTTATGCAACATAGATAATGATGATTAAATGTTGTCTGTGTTAGTACAATAAACATGAGTGAGATTCTACCAAAACAGTAATTCATACTCCAGATCTATGTATAAAACGTAAGCGGAAGACTGAAAGGTGTATATAGATATATATAAAACAAAACATTCTCGATCTACAGAGTATGAACACTAACTGAGTCACCGTATATATACATGTTGGTTCTGAATCAAAATGTCAAAATAGTACAACTAAAATTATCAACCCTGTAGCCCCGTAGCAATCGGGATGACCTATGCGAAGCCTCCATGAATCGCATGTAGGAGAACTCCTCCCGATCGTCATAGAAGTCGGGCTCGGTCTCCGGGCTCCAAGTGATACTGCCGCATCGATACTGTGGTCTGGTGGGTGTTTTAAAACACCGTCCCGTAACGTGGGAATGAGTGGCCAACTCAGTGGAACAATAAAGCATAGGTTAACATGTTATCAATTCAGTCAAGCAGTAATGATAAAGCAGTACAATCAAACAATTCTAACTACTCTTATTTAATGTAAGTATGAAATGACATGATGTATGCCCTTGCCAAACCACCCTCATGCGACACCATCTTACGTTCGCGAATGCGTTCATCCCTCAGTGCTCCACATCTACCAGGCACATGCAGTGCGATGATGAGCATGATTACCGAGTAGTTATTAGTCCATTTCAAACAGCAGTATTGGGAAACTAAGGTACCTCCCTTGTATCATTCCTAAACATAATCCATTCTAGGGTCGTCAATCCTAGTTAATCTCATACGATGGTGTGTTTCTAGGTCGCTGCAAAGGCTGTCAAAGTTGTTACGAACAAAGGTTACACCACTCCCCCATCACCCTTTTTACTGTTCATCACTATACAAATACAGGCCTAGTTCATACTCTATACACTGTGGCAAAACTCGTCGCCTCACCGCAAATTCAGAGTATGCTCGAGGTCACTACAAAGGGCTGTCAGGGCTGTTACGCACAAAGGTTACACCGCTCCCCCATCACCTTATCAATGTAGGTCGACAACACGAATATAGTGTCCCATACCACCATAATCGGCTCACGAGTCTGGTTGCTCACTGATCACTATGGGGAGGCACGTGGCCCCATCGTAGCCCGACAGCTCGACCACGGTATCCCATACCACCATGTCCGGCTCATGAGTCTTAGTAGATCGAGGTACCATGGTTAACGGGATTTCACTAGTAAGTTTGGTACCCTAGGTTGAAGCAGTAGCGGCCAAACATGGTGAACATACATTAGACACATCGGGTTATTTGACGAGCCTGATTAGCTCGAGCGCACAATCAATTGAACGACATGAAGTGTATAAGCACTTCGTGTGGCCTAACCATTGTCGCCAACCGAAGTACGACTCGGGTTCGTCAAACACATCGTACGTGGCGAAATGAATCTCAACCACGATCTCAAGTCCTGTATTGATTGTCTGGACTATACACATAGTCCCAATTGCAATTAATCCATGTTCAAAGCATGTGAAGTAAAGCATGATAAACAAAGTAATTCAAGCATGCTAACAAACATGTCATAAAGCATGTCTAAAGCATGTTATAAAGCACCATATAGACAGGAAATACAAACACATAAATTTCATAAGTAAGCGGTTAAGTTAAACAATCAACATGGAGAAAATCATATACGTCTCTAAGGTAGTTGAGAATCCCATCTCAACACCTACCTAAGACACCCTCATCCAAACACTTACTCTCACAAGCATTTTCACAAACACTTAGCATACCCTATTTCAACATACATAGTGTACGTTAGCAAACATGTATTAGGGCGAGTCCTTTTGCCAAGCAAGTATTTTACGCACATATGATATATTTATACAGCAAATAATCATGGCAAATACATTTCCAAAATATATATGTATACGGAATTTTCTACCATACACTATTTCTACATACATAGTGTATATTAGTAAAACATGTGTTAGGGCGAATCCTTTCGCCAAATAAGTATTTTATCCATATATCGTATATTCATACAATAAATAATCATGTCAAACACAATTCTAAAATATATACGTATACGGTATTTTCTACGAATACCTATAATATGTAAAATTCCATATTATACATCTTTAATCGAAATGGAAAACAGATGGCACTTTGTACATGTGCAATTGCATGCAGATCATGAATCTATCATTAGCTGACATTGAAAGCGTTGAAAACCATAACCTATACACCTAAAGTCTGCACCTTTTGTCGTAAAATCGTAACGGAGTCGATAGGTTTGCTAAGCTTCCGTATACGGCAGTTTGACAACCTATAGAATGAAATAGGTTAGCTATTTCATAACTTACAATTATCAACACCCCAAATCATATTAGGGTTAGGGTTTCTTACCTAGAAACGGAGCTGGAATCGCTGGGAAAGCGATTAGAATGGAGTGGTGGAGCATGGATAGCAGCAGGGAAGAAGAGCAGGGAGACTCTCCCACATCTCCCACACTTTCTCTCTCTTTTCTCTCTCTCAAATCTCAAATTCGTATGGCTGTAAGAGAGAGGGTTCTAAGGTCCTTATATAGCCTAAAAACTCACCAAATTAGACTTAAGGTCAAGGTATACTTGGGTTTTGTCCAAAGGGCATCTGTTTCAGCTCAATGGAGGACTTCTGGCGGCCCCTTTTCTGTATGCGGTTGGACTTAAGCTCACTAATGCTGGATCTATGTTTACTCAAGTTTTCGTTTCATTTGGGATTCCAGATCACGCGTGGCGGACCAGTTTCAGTTCAACGGTCAGTGGATCTCGATCGGAGATTTCGAGTACATGAATATGTTTATGAAATTTTTCCTGATCTGAGGGTGTATTTGGGTCAGATTCTGACGGTCTGGTTGCTTAAAACTAATCCGCAAGCGACAAGTCTCAGATTACTATTTGAGATATTTATTTTTAAAGAAAATTAAGTATTCTCACACTCACACGCTCCAGACTCAAGCGAACAGCCGTGGGACACTGTCTGGATTTGATTTCCGAGATGGTTGTCAAGTCCAGCGTAGCGGTCCTAAGTCCTTAACTTCATATTACTCAGACTTCCGATGTGCGGTCCAGATCTGATACGGAGTTTCGATATGCTCCCGAGAGTAGCCGGGTAATGAGATTGATCCTAGATTTTAGGGTAACCTAGCGTCAATGATTCTACAAGTTTTGGGTCTTGCAGATCGTATTTAAAGTGATCGAACGGATTTCGTAGCTAATCCAGTTTAGCACTTAGTTACTTTATCTCATTTCTAAAGGATTTAGTCCTATAAGATTTCCGTCTGAGGTGGTACTTAGTCCTTTGTAGTTTGTATATAGAGTGATCCAAGTTGTACTACTTAGCTAGTTTAAGATAGTGTCTAGGGTGAAAGTACTTAGGAAAAATTAAAAGATCAAGGTGGTGAAGGGTGGGATTTGTGAAGAAAATGGTTTGAAAAAGGGATTTAAGGCTTTAATTGAGTGTTTGAGAAGTTAAACCGGTATTAGGATTGACCCATCGCCTAAGGATGTCTAATTCCAGGTTGGGAAAAATCCGGGCTGTTACAGGGGTCATGGCTGACTTGAGGCTAAAGAGCTTGTGTGTTCTGAAAGACTTCTTTCACGAGGTCCAATGCGAAGTGTCGGGCCTACTTTATCGGGTCAAGTTTCCTCCTGGTCATTAGTCTCAAGGCTGAGGCACCTCGGAGACTGATTGGTGAATCCTTCAGTTGTGGGCGTCGCATGGGGTAATTTTCTCTTCGATGACGTCGGCCCTCAGAATTGTAAGGGACTCGGATCTTCCCATAACAATTCCCACTGTTGAAACCTTCTCATGGTCCGTTATAATATTTATTTGTCATCCAACATATTCATGAGGTCTAAAGGATAATGATGAAGTGAAAAAACTTGTGTTTTTTATAAAAGAAAAATAATAAATTTTAAAAATATTTTTTTTTAATAAGTCAATAATTATTTTGATTATTCAATATTTTTATAAATAGAGTGTATATACAGATGTTGAGAGAAAAGGATTTTACTTTTACAATTATGGTTCAAATCTCCTCGAGGACAGCGCACTTGGACGTTATTGTGAATGGGTATGGATGTCTTGAAGAGGCACATGAGCATCTCTTCAGGAAGAACTCCATGATCCTTCAATTGCTATAAATCTTGAATATTATAAACCAAATGACATACTCTTCATTTTTAAAATAAAAATCATCTTATGTGCAGTATTCTTGAATCTAACCTCTTGCTATGTTTTTTTGAACATCTTAAAGCCATATTGGTGTCAAAATTAGAGATTTGTTCAACACTTAAATGTGTAAATTTTCATATTGAATAAACATTATGGTAAGCTTAAATAAGGTTTCAACATTTATTGTCAGTATACTCATTGTTTCCTATGGTGTGGTCTACCGGGGCTTTAAAACTACTTGATTTAGGATCGTAATCCAAAATAAGCCACAAAAAAAAAAAAAGATAAACTATGTGGATATAAGACATAATCATGGTAAGCGTCATGGCTCCCAACACCTAGCATGTTTGAAAGTGATTAGGTGAATTAGTTTAATCACCGAATTCGAATGGATTAGTGTGGTTCCCCTACGTAGGATGGGCCATCAATGGGTTGGGCTTGAGTAGGTCTCAGCTCATATTTTAAATTATTCTATGGCCCGACCCTATTCAAAATTCTAATTTTTCAAGCTAGAGCTCGGCTCATTGACAATGTAGGACATAAGAATATTGAATATTGAATATTGAATCATGAATGAAGAAAGCCATATTAGTTAGTGAGGCCCTCATTCTTACCTGTAAATAACATCAAAGGCCTCTACCCTTCCATCCCTTAGATAGATAGAAAGAGGTTGAAATCTAGGCGTTGCACAAATCTCTCCATGTCGGGATCTCACAGGTTTCATTAAATCCCACCATATCCCAATACCACCAATATGTAACGCCCTGAAAATCGGGGGTCAAGCAAAGCCCAACTCCCGAGTTCCAATGCATCACTTATGCAACACAGATTATGATGATTATTATGAGTGCATTCAAACATGAGTGAGATTATACTAAAACAGCATATCATACTCCAGAGACAGTTAACTTACGCAAGCGAAAGACTGTGATAGATATATAAAGTATATAAGTGATTTTAAATCCCCAGAGTATGAAGATGTAACAGGGCTAAATATATACATGCTTTGTGTCAAACTATATAAAATACCAAAATGTAAAGTGTTCAACTAAATCATATATCCCTTTAATCCCGTCGAATCAGAACAAGGTCTGCACAAACCCGCCTGATAACTGCATGTATGAGAACTCCTCCTCATCGTCGTAGAAGTCTGAATTGGCCTCATACATCGCGCCAGAATCTGCATCTAAGACAGAGTCTGGTTGGTGTTTAAAACACTGTCCCAGAACGTGGGAGTGAGTGATCAACTCAATAGAGTTATAAAGCAAAGGTTAACATGTTATCAATTCAGTCACGCAGTAATGATAAGGCAATACAATCAAGCATTCCTAAATACTTTGGTTAATGCAAGGATGATATGTATTAAAGATGTATGCCCTCGCCTGTACTCCCTCTACGAACTTCATCTCACGGTCGCTGCATATACCCCTTCCACAGTGCTCAACTCCAACACCAAAGGCACATGCAATGTGGTGCATGAACGTGATTACCGAGTTCTTATTAGACCTTTTCATACATCAGGATTGGGAAGCTAAGGTACCTTCGTTATATCATTTCCCAAACAATGATCCATTTTAGGGCCGTTAGTCCTAGTAAATCTCATACGATATTACAGTTCTAGGTCACTACAAAGGGCTCGTCACCTGATCATTGTAGGCCTAGTTTATACTCTAGATGCTACGGAAAGGCTCGTCGCCTCAACGTAGTCTCAGAGTATGCTCGAGATCACTACAAAGGGCTCGTCACCTGATCAGTGTAAGCCGACAGCTCGAATACAGTGTCTCATACCACCGTATTTGGCTCACGAGGCGGTGTTACTCACTGGTCACTACGAGGAGGCTCGTCGCCCCAGCGTAGGCCGACAACTCGACTACGGTATCCCATACCACCATGTCCAGCTTATGAGTCTTAGCAGATCGAGATACGACGATTAACGAGGTTTCCACTGGTGAGTTTAGTACCTTAGATTCAAGCAGTAGCGTCCATACATGGTGAACATACATCGGGCCAATCGAGTTACTTAAGAAGCTCGACTAGCACGAGCGCACGTTAATTTGATCGACATGGAGTGTATAAGCATTTCGCGTGGCCTAACCACTGTTGTCAAATGACGTACGACTCAGATTTGTCGAACGCATCTGTCAAGGCTCAAACAATTTGGCCACCGACCGTAGGCCATTACCGACTGCCTGGACTACAACGTAGCCCCAAAAATATTTCAAAACAACAATACTCACATGTGGTAATCATGTACTGCATGTGACAATCAAATCTAAATATAAATTCTATTTGAGTATTTCAACAAACACATGCTACACATGTCAATCATACACAGGCAATTTATCAGTAAGTGACGCAGTAGTAAGATAGTTTACCCAAAGTAAATTATAACTATGTATGAGGGGGTTGAGAATCCTATCTCAACGCCTTCATTACATACACAACATCAAGCATTTCTCATTCAGGCAATTTATTAAACACTTAAACTACACACAATACATGTCCGTAATAATTTAGTTAAACGCATATTATAGCAACTCCTTTCACAAAGGACTTGCCACGCATACAACAATCATGTATTCACAATCAATAATCATGACAAGAAAAAATCATAATTCCATATTCATACAAATATTTCAATAAGCACTTAAACTACACACTATAACATACATGACATATGTTGGCCATAACATATATTTGGGCAAATCCTTTCACCAAGGGGTTGTCGCACATACAACAACCCTATATCAACGACGGATAATCATGTCAAACATGAATCTAAATTCTATACGCATTCAATCATTTCAACTAACACATGGAGTACGCTATACTCAACATAGTTCATATATATCTGTAAAGCGAAGGAATCTTCGTATTTAGCATGTGAAATGACACCCAAATTAGTTATAAATCATTAACCGACATTGAAAGCCTTGAAAACCATAACCTAAACGTTTATAGTCTGCACCTTTCGCTGGTAAACTCGTAACGAACTCAGTTTAAATACCAAGTCCTTGCCTACGGCACAACGACAACCTATAATATGAAATAGGTTAGCTACTTCAGCATTTACTATACTTATATCTCTAAAATAGACTAGGGTTAGGTTTTCTTACCCAAGTACGGAGTCGGAATCGCTGGAATAGCTACAGGGAAAGATCCCAGGAACAATCTCCCACTTCCTCTCACACTTTCTCTCTTTCCTTCTCTCTTTGCTCTCTTCTCTCTCCTAGGGTTACAAAATCGTATGTGAAGGGAGAGAGGGGGTTTAAGGCCTTTATATAGGCCTAGAACTGACAGGAATGACCCCAGGGTCATGGTATACTTAGGTTATAGCCAAATAGTGGCTGTTTCGATTCAACAGAGCACTTATGGAGGGCCCTTTTCTGCATTCAGTCAGACTTAAGCTCCCTAGCATTAGATCTAGGTTGAGTTAAGTTTTCAGTCCGATCGGATTTACAGATCGACCTCGGCGAACCAGTTTTAGTTCAACGGTCACCGATACTTAATCAGGGCCACAAGTACACTGACACGTATATGAAATTTTTCCTGATCCGAGGGTGTAATTAGGTCAGATTCTGACGGTCTAAAACCTTAGATTTGGCCCGCAACCGAATGACTCAATTCACTTAAATCTGAGTACGTTTTCCAAAGATATTCGCGTTTCTCACACACTTTACTCCGGGCTCAAGTAATGCGTTTCTGGATACTGTCTAGATTTGATTTCCGAGATGGTTGTTAAGCCCAGTAAATCGGTCATAAGTGTATAGTTTCGTGATCAACGGACTTTTGACGCGCGGTCCAGGTCTGATACGGAGTTTCAATGTGCTCCTCAGAGCAACTAGGCTTTGAGATTGATTCTAGGTTTCAGGGTAATGTAGCTTTAACGATTCTATAAGTTTTGGGTCTTGCAGTTCGTATTGAAAGTGATTTAAGGTAATTTTGCAGATTATTTAGTTTAGTACTTAACTAAGTCATGCCATAATTACGATAGAATAAGGTCCTAGGGCAATTCTACGTCCCATTCTGGTACTTTTAATTTGTATATTATTTTAATTATTTTTTTAGTAGTTCGTCATTAAGTTTACTTTACCTCTACCATATTTCATTAGATTTAGTATTGTAAAAAAATTCTAAAAATTCTAGAAGCAGCAGCTGTCTAAACTGATGATTCTCGTACAGTTGTCACAACGACCTATATTTAACTATATTAAAATTTTTATTATATTTTTTACTTATTTTTATATGCAACTAGATTTATCAAGCTTCAATTTAACTTTTAAATCACCTAAATCAGATTATAACGAGAGAGATATGACTTTTTGAAGTCGGACAAATATTGCACAAAATGGGGCAGAAAACGGGCCGCCCGGCCCGCTGGCCGGCGAGGCGTCGCCAATCCGGCGATGTCATCGCCACTCGCTGGACCCTGGGGAGATGGCTCGCCCTGGGGGCGATGACATCCCTCCCCCGGGGTGCCAAAAATTTACGAGACCCACCTCGGGTCCCCTCGATTTGTGTCGTTTGGCCCCCCAAGTCCGTTTGATGTGGTTTCACAACCTGATATTTGAAATAGGTGTATTTTTCAAACTTGAATGAGTTATGCGACGTGCAATATATGATTTTGGGGGTAGGAGAAGCTTCTCTATCCAAATAAGCCATTTATTTCGTGATATTTCAAAATTTTAATGGTC
This sequence comes from Magnolia changhungtana, assembly GCA_030180095.1. Lineage (NCBI taxonomy): Eukaryota > Viridiplantae > Streptophyta > Magnoliopsida > Magnoliales > Magnoliaceae > Magnolia > Magnolia changhungtana. The sequence goes on from JASAUF010000096.1 coordinate 3,973,441, forward strand.
AAAATCCTATTTTATTTATGTATTTACCATTTATAGTAAGTTTTAGTTTAAGTCTTGTTCTTCATCATTTAAACTTTAGGATTAGTGTCTAATGTGAAAGTACTTAGAAAAATTTGAAGGACAAAGTGGTGAAAGGTGAGATTCTTAAGGAAATGGGTCGAAAAGGGAATTTAAGTCTTTGGGATTGAGTTCTGAGAAGTTAATAAGATATTATAATCGACCCATTGCCTAAGGACGTCTATTTCCAAGTTGGCAAAAATCCGGGATGTTACACAATATCAGGTCACCAAGTCAAACAATTTTAACTTTTAATCAGTGGATGTTTGTTTATTGAAATAGAACCATTGAATATTTTTCATCTTAACTACCCAATGAATGTCAACCAGTCTTAATGTAAGATATTGAAATAAGCATAATTTTTATTTTTTGATGCTTCTACATTGGGACCCATAATATGAGCGGTTTAATTTGAATTACTCATGGGTCAATTAGAAATACCCAAGCGGTGTCTGCACATCATCCATCACATTCTGCTAGAGTACCATTTTTTCCATGAAATATGCTAGAGCCAACTATACCGATAAATCCATCAAGCAATGTTGTATTTTGTTTCAAAATTTATATTAAAAATAGAATTTCAAATATTTTGATTTCCCTCTAAATTTGAAAATTTTGTTACTTTTGACTTGTGGGTTTATTCTCACATCAAAATTGTTAAAAAAAATCTTCCTGTATATAAGATAGGCTTTTTGCCTTGGGGCTTGAACCCTATTCGGGAGCATGTGAATTGGGTCTTATGAGGGGGCTATGCTAATAGCTCCAATCTATGTCATTGATCACATGCGCACGCACCGCGCCCCACCGCACCGCACCGTGCGGAGTCTAGTCCGTATGCGTGTGTGTGCGCGACGCGACAGGACAGGGCAGGCCAGACCAGGCCGCAGGTGCGAGTGCGAGTGTGTGTGTATGGGTACTCACGAGATTTTATTTATGTGAGAGTGTATTCGTAATTGTACCTTTTTGTTTTAAACTAAAGAAATGTGACCAGTCGGTTAGTCGCACTTGTTGGGTTTAAATCCAACGGACCAAACTCTTTCGAAAGGGTGCTTAATGCACCGCTTTGGAATCTATATAAAGACTTCCGTTTCATTTTCAAAACAACAACAAAAATTTCTCTTATTATAAAAACTCTCCCTGTCTTTTAGTTTATGAGTTTTGGTTGTTAAGTTCGTCGCTGAGTTAACTCAACATTTTCATGTTAAACTATAAGTGGTTCAAGCCCGCGTACAGTGAGTGCACTGCTGGAATTGAGTTATAGTCATTGTATCCTGAAGGTGAATTGCTCTGAAAACCTGTTACATTAAAAACGTTGTATAAGGGGAGCAAATTCAATTTCAAGCCAAGTGACTCACGTCATCGCCTTAACTCAGCTCTATAAGTCTTTTATCTTAACATTTTACTTTTATTTTTAAATTTTCGATTTTAAATAAACCAAGCAAGCAGTACCTTCCATCTAATGGGACTTACAATGGATGGCATACATTTAGAAGAGGTAAATAGATCAGCTGATCCAATCAATCTGTTCAGTAGCCTTTGAAGCAACGGTGGAGAGTAGAACTAGCTAATGGGCCACATTGGGTGTTGAAAAATAAAGGCAATTGAGGGTTAAGGTTTCCTGATAGGCGAGATTTTGAAACACGGGCCATCCATTATTGGGCCCACTATATAGGAATGCTGACACGTGTCTCTGAGAGATGGCGTCGGGTCTGAAGTTTGACTGTGGGTAGCTTGACTCGCAGCCGACAAAGGGTATGCCATCGATCACGTGATTGGCGAGATGGTCACATGCGTTCCTATCGTATGGTAATTACTACGAGTTTGAAAAAGCTCCATGGCCCACCATGATATATGGATTATCCACGCCATTTATACGTCACCACGTTATGTGGGCCCCACCATGATGTATGTGTTGTATCAGCACCATCCATCCATTTGCAGGGATCATTTTCCGGCATGAGTCAAAGAATGAGTAAGATCCAAAGCTAAAGTGGACCCACCACAAAAAACAATGAGGATTGAACGCCTACCATTAAAAACTTCTTTCAGCTACAAAAGTTTTTGATCAAGTTGATATTTTTGTTTTCCCTTATTTAATTTCATGTCTGTGTTAACTTATAAATAGGTTGGATCTCAAATAAACATCATGATGGGCCTAAGGAGATTTCAACGGTGGGCATATGATTGGTGCCCACATGAACTTTGGATCTTACTCATTCTTTGAATCATGATGTAAAATTAGGGCGGTACATCGAGCCGAGTCGAGTCGAGGTGGGCCAAGTTCGACTTGACTCGTCCATGCTATACTCGAGTTCGAGCTCGAGCTCACCCTCGAGCTCAACATTGAAGCTTAGCTTGTTTGCCAAAGCTTTTGAGTCGAGTTCAAGTCGGGCTAGTGGTTTGAGTCGAGTCGAATTTACCTCAGTAGGGTAAGGGAAAGAAAAAAGAGGGAATGGAGACAGGTAGGGTCGGGTATGATTTTTTAATAAAAACTTTTAAGTTTTAACTTCTTTAAAAAAAAAAAAAAAACTTAAATATATATTATATATATATATTTAATATTAATATAATATATATAATATATATTATTAAAATATATTACTCGAGCCGAGTCAAGCTTCGAGTCGAGTCGAGTTGAAATACACCGTGGTCGAATTTGGCTTGAACTCAACTCGAGCTTTAGTAAACAAGCTTGACTCGCCTTGAGTCGAATCCGAGTTAAGTCGAGCCGAGTCAAGCGAGCTTTTTGAGCTATCTTAACTCGTATACAGCCCTACACAAAATGATCTCTCCAAATGGATGGATGGTGTGGATACAACAAATACATTATAGTTGCCCATAGAGCATGATAAGGTCACTATATTAGCTAACCTGCGTCTCTATTTTTCAAGCCCATTTTAGTACATGAGTCCGAAAGTCTGGCAAATGCAAATCTCAAAGTGGACCACATTATAGGAAAGAGTGGTGATTGAACTCAGTACCATTAAAAACTTACTGGGGTTATAAAAGTTTTGGATCAGGCTGAAATTTGTATATTCCCTTCGTTCAAGTCTTTGTAATATTATCAATAGATTGGATGGCAAATAAATATTTCATTGGACTTTAAAAAGTTTTCATTGGAGGGGATTCAATCATCACTATTTTCTGTGGTGTGGTCCACCTAATATTTTGATCTGCTTTGTAGGTGTCCTCATGTCCTCAAATCAGCTGGAAAAATGGTTGGACGGCGTCGATTTAAAACAAATATATCATGGTGGCCCCACAGTACCGAACGGTGGTTCCCCGGATCCACCGAGAGGCGACCCAAAATTACGGAATCAGGACTCGAATTGCGTGCCACGGCACCCACGTGGAAATGTTTGCTGTTGGAAAGGTTCGGTGGGCTACCATGATTTATGTGTTTAATCCACACCTATCGTTCATTTTCTCAGCTTGTTTTAGGCCGTGAGCCCAAAAATTGTGGCAACTCCAAATCTCAAGTAAAGCATACCTACAAAAGTTTTGGATCAAGCTTATATTTTTGGATTTCCTTCGTCCAGGTTTGTGTGACCTAATCAACGGGTTGGATGGTAAATAAACATTACAGTAGACTTTAGAAAGTTTTCAATGTTGGGAGTTCAATCACCACTGTTTTCCTGTGGTGTGATCCACCTGAGAGTTGGATCTGCCTCATTTTTGAGATCATACCAATAAAATAAGCTGAAAAAGTGGATGGACGGAGGGGATAAAATAATACATCACGATGGACGATGGGGCTATATAGCTTTTCCAGCAGCATACGGTTCACTTGCAATCCATAACTATAGCCATGCAAAAGGTCTCATGGGAGAAAACTATCACTATAGACCATACCTTTTATTCAACGTCTCTTATGAAGGATTGAAAACTCACCTTCCCAACTTAGACCTTACACGTACGGACAGACATTTGAGGATGAAAACGCCCCTGTTACGGTACATCTGGCTACGGTTATAATCCGTAGCCATAGATCCCGAAACGAAACTTTACTTTGAAAAGCAGGAGTATTTTAGTCCTCTTACTTGCAAGGTCTAAGTTGGGAAGGTAAGTTTTATATTCTTTATAAAAGACGCTGGATAAAAGGTGGGGTCTCCAGTGATAATTTTCTCAGTCTCTTGGGAGTATAGGGAACGCTCCTCAGTAAAAAGGGAAGCGGATCAGGTGTTAGCCGAGTAGCAGCTTACTGTGTGGTATCCTTACCTTGGGTCCTACCTTGATAATGTTGTTATATATCCACGCCGTCCATCTGTTTCTACATATCATTTTATACCTTCGTACAAAAAAGTAAGAAGATCCAACTCTCAAATCGACCACACCATAGGAAAAAGTGTTGATTGAGTGCTTCACCATTAAAATTTTAAAAGAGCCATTTTAAGGTTTTTGTAATGTTTATTTTTCATCCACCCGGTTGATAATGTCAGGAATACCTGGATGAAGGGAAAATATAAATACCAGCTTGATCCAAAGCTTTTTAGCCCACAAAAAGCTTTTAAAGATTATTCATCACCGTTTCTTTAGTTTTCAACGGAGAAATGACGTGAGTGGCGAGTGTATTCTCGACCAAATACATATGAAAATGAGAGTTTTATTACTAGGATGGACAATTACAAAAGGGAAATGAAAAAAGCAGTAAAATGAAAGTTTTACTATTAGGGTGGACAGTCACAAAGGGGGGAGATATAACTAGAAAATGAGATTTTTTTTTATATACTGAGGTGAAGAACCAAGAAGAGGAAAGAAGAATCAGATAAATTTTTAAAGCACATGTAGCCTTCGGCTTTCGAAGGTGTCTGTGAAGAGGCAGGTGCATTTTGGAGTAGTGAAAAGCGTCTGAATAGAAAGGGAGTATTCTTGGAAGGTAAGAATTGGAGGCTTAGTAAAGTGCGTAACTCATAAGTGAGTCGTACAGTTGAAAAAACTCATAGAGTCGTACATCATTCCATCCATCCATGTGCATCATTCATGATAACCCCTCTGCATGAAGATGGCCCAGTTTAAATCCGTACGTGCCATACATCTATCATGCTAACATGCCACTCGTGTGAGACATCCCAACCATGAAAATCATGCTGATCCATGGGGGCCACACCTGTATGTTGAGTCAGACCTCCGGTTGTCCGTTGATTCCAAATTTTTTGGGTCAGATGATGAGAGGACCGGCCTAGTTATTGTACCAGGTGATCTTCATGGTGAGGCCCACCGTTTAAATGGTATAGATGTCCTCCACCGTTGGCAGGAAAGATAGTACGGCACGGTGGTGCAACCATGGGAAGCGGATCGCGTCCTGCCCGGGGCTCTGTGGGGCACACCATGATGTATGGGTTTTATCCACGCCGTCCATCCATTTTTTCAGATCATTTTATGTTACGAATATAAAAATTAGGCAGATCTAATGCTCAAGTGGACCGCACCATAGGAAGCATCGGTGACAATGAAACTCACCGTTGAAACCTTCCTAGGGGCAACCGTGATGTTTATCTGCCATCCAACCTGTTCATAAGGTCATATAGACCTGGATGAAGAGAAAACACAAATATCAGATTGATCGAAAATTTCTGCCGCTTACAATAAGTTTTTAATGGCAGGAGTTCAATCCCCACTTTGTGGTCCACTAGAGCGGTGGATCTGATTCATTTTTTGGTTCATATCCTAAAATTATCTGAAAAAATAGATGGACGGCATAGATAAAACTCATACATTACGTTGGTCCCCACAGAGCCCTGCCTGGACGGACCCGACTGGAGCTCCAGAAGACCCAACACAACGCAAACCCAGGTTGAGTCAATCGGGTTCGGGTTGATCCGAACCGAAGCTTCAACGGCACCCGAACAATTGTGGCACCCTGACTGGAGGTTATCAAATCTCTACACGCATCCAGACCATTTAAACTGTAGTGCCTGAATTTGGATTTCTGAGCATATCCATCTGATGGACGGTCAGGAAAGAAAAGCAACTGCCCTTAGTTGCAATGCACCAGGGCTAGACCCTTGAGCCCCGTGGCTTGGAACCTGGCCGGATATTTAGGCTCGGTAACAAATTGGGCTAGGCCCACCTAAACCCTCTTTAGAGTTGGTGGGCCAATCATTTGAATAGTTGGCCCAATCCATTGGCTGGGCCCCACCCAGTTGCAACTAATCGTGCCCCTTCTTCCAGTTGCCTGACATCATCTCTGTATGCATTTCTACGTGAGAAGTAGAGCTGTATACGAGTTAAGTTAGGTGGGTCAACTCGCTTGACTCGGCACAGAAAAGCTTAACTCACCACAGCTTGAAATTGGATTCGGACTAAGTTGAGCTAGTTTTTAGAGCTTGAAATAAATCTGAGCCGAGTTTAGGCTTGCTCAGCTCGACTCAACTTGGTTCGAACCTCGACTCGGATTGAAACGGCTCAGCGGATCGGTCATTTTAATTTTGATATCACTCATCGAGTGTTAAATGAAATGTCTCAACAAAGTATTGTTTTTTAAATTGCCCTCAAAATAAGTATTCAATGGATGATTGAATAAATAAATTTTCTTAAAAAAAAAAAAGCTTTTCATTGTGGGATTGCCCTTATTTATTGATATTAATGCTCGAGCATTTGATAAAAAAGTACTTATATATGTAATTTACATGTTTGAAAACATGCTACATAGGTTTATACTCAACTTAAACTAGCCTGAGTTGCTGACCAAATTAAGCCGAGTTAGTCAATCAGGTTCAAAGACCAAGCCAAGCCTAATTCGCGTTAGGGTTGGCTACCGAGCTGTACCAAGCTCGACTCAGTTCAACTCGTGTAGAGCTCTAGATTTAGAAGTGTTCTTTAATGCTCTAGTGAGAAGTGTTCCTATGCAACGTTTGTAAAATAAGCCCATTCCACTGCATGTGTGGGTCTACAGTGATGTTTTCATGATATCCACTCCGGCCACCCATGTAACCCCCACATTATCCATAGATGCAAAAATCAGGCCTGTTCAAAACTCAGGTGGGCCACACCATCTAAAATCATGCCTAAAACTATTAAAATCAGGTAGACTGGGCCCTATTTTTTCCTGGGGCACATCTTGTGAATGAATTGAACGGCATGTACAAAACAATCTGCACCCACACACATTTCGAAAGGTTTTAACGGTGGGCGTCCCATCCCAACCGTTCATGGGTCTGGACGGACAGGATGCCACACAAACAAACATCAGGATGCACCCCCAGATCTCCTACAATTCGGGTCCATACACGGGTTTTCAATTCTAAGAAGTGCTGGGCCCACCATTTAGTAATCTGGACCATTGATCTGTTGCACCACACCGTTGATGGAGAATGCCCCAAAAATCTCTCAGAAGCCGATATTAGGATTTAGGACAATCTCTGCTTGAATGTAGACTTTCGATGTATTTCTCCTCCCAAACGTACATCTGAAGGTTGCAAATCGAAATGTCAGATCCATCTAGGATAGGACACGTGTCGCACAACAAACCAATGGTCTGGATTATTAAACCATGGCCCCCACGTCATACCGTAGAAAGATGCGGGCGCGAATATGATATTAATTACTCGGGAGCAGAAATGGGCATTTGATAGAGCGTATACACAATAGATTTTGTGTATATTCGACGGCATTACCAAACTCTAGAAAGACAAGCTAAGGTAAACAGCCGCAGATACACCGAGAGCATACACCCCCATAGCCTTCCCTACCACATCTCGACTCGACCGAGTCGCCATCCCCAACCCAGCGATTCCGACGATTCCGACGGGAACTCGGCGCAGGACCGCTCCCTGAGCGTTGGAAACGATGACGTCCTTGAAGAGCTCCACGGCGAAGGCCTTGAACTGCTCGCGAGTTAGGGTTAAGGTTTCGCCTCCGTCGATGTTGACGGATTCGAGGGCTCGATCGACCTGGGACTGGGTGGGAGGAGATGGGGCCCACCTACGGATGAGAGGGACGGAGGTGGAGACGGCGAGGTAGAGGCGGGCGGAGGCGGGGAGGAGCTGGTAGGGCTTTACGCCGGGGAAGGCGTGTTGCGTAAGATTCAGGCAGTCGTCGTAGGCGGAGTCGCAGGCGGCGTTGAATTCCGGCGAGTTTCCTAGGGTTTTGGAGACCCTCTTCGATGCCGATAGGCCCATCGATCAACGGCTGAGAGAGAGAGAGAGAGAGAGATTCACAAGGATACGATGTGAGTTCGTGGGTCTGGTGACTCGTCCTCCTCACATCGTGGATGGAGCTTATCTCTAAAACCAAACTGATGAAGCAATCCTAACCATCCATCCTGGCTATCAAATGGATGCTTGAATGTAAAATAGCGAGTTACAGGGGCAAAATCAGATGGTTAGTGTTAGGGCTGATATTGGGCCGGGCTCGGCCTAGCAAAATCACCATTTTGAAGCCCGGCCCGTTGACAGCCCTGGTACTTGCTGCGGTTGCTTTCTCTACTGTGGGGGGAAGGGAAACAAGTTAACGTACATGAAATCCACCCCGTCCATCAGCTCCATCACCCCTTGTCCCCTTAATTCTAAGGTTTATTCAACACTCAGGTGGGCCACCCCTTATATCTATGCCTAAAAACCTCTAAATTCACGAGGTATAGCACACCTAAGTTTTATAAATACTTACATCTTAATGAGGCTAAATACTTTTGTTATCCCTCCAACTTGGTCGATCCCGCAACACCTCTGGTAGGTACTCGCACTTTAATGGGAAGAGGAATTATACTAAGGGCATCGGTTGTGGTGGAGGACCCTTTAATGCCTAGGTTGGTTGATGAACCCAAAATTAGTGTGGCTAGAGTGAGGATTGTTGTGCATACCTTTTTTCTTATGTAGGGTGATGTATCTATAAGTTTGTTAAGCAACTTGCATATCTAAGTAAATCTATGAAATATACCACAGGGGCCGATATTGGAGTTGAAATATACTATCCAGTACATCTCTAATTATACCTTGATTCGTGTGATCTTCGGCTAGGATCTTACCAAATAATTTTGGTCGTATATGACATAAGATTCTCTTCGAATATTTCCATTCCGAGCTCGATATCGGTATCCATTAAAAAGGTCGGCATCCGTGGTCGAAGTTTGCATCCGTGATCGAAATCTATCAATGAACCTTATCACCGAGCTTGATTAATTGGTTCGGCTCGGTCATTGGGTTTCTTTGCTCGGCACAACTTTCCTAGTAGCAAGTACTTCGGTAGTTCAAGGAGTTTGCTCTAATGGTGATCTGCCACGTGTTTCAGTCATCATGTCAATTCGATTTTTCCAATAACAGTTGTCCTCTACATCCAAGTTCTATGTTCATGAGCGTAGGAAGTAAAGGGATTTTTGAACTAATGAATGAGTGGGAGAATTTGAACTTTTAATTGTGGGTGGTCAACTCGATCTATCAATGTTCCTAGATTTTATCACTTAATAATGAAGGCAAGAATTGAAAGGGATGACGCATGTTGTGGTGATCGAGGAGGGTATTATAATGGTATCTCCGTACGAGGAGTCGTGCACAGAATGACAAGTATCAATTTGCCTTCCGGGTGACTCACAAGCGGACACATATTCCTGTTTAATTACTATGGGCTCTGGGCGCGTATCGCCACGTGGAGGATATCGTGCGTCGAAGTGTCCTTTCTTGCCCTCATGAGTAGCGCTAGCATTAAAGGCTCTAATCCTAAGATGCTTATAAATATGGATTTCCCCCTCATTTCTCACCCACCAGTTCCAGCAGAGCCCGAGTTGTGCCAACTTATTCCTTTCTTCCGTTATCTCGGTCCTTTTCCATTCACAATGTGGGTTGTTCGGACACTTAGCTTTTTCTAGTACGTATTCTTTTACACTTTTTATTCTTTTCCTGTTTCTGTTTTCCCTCTATCATCATGTCTTCCGAGGATTATAGGAGCATTTTTCTATATGGAGCTTCCCATTGTGAATCCACCCATGACCGTATGGATTCTAAATTAGCAACATCTTCAAGTGGGCCATCACTGGCGATGGTACTTCGTAACGAGTAATGAGGAGGCCCTTCTGCCCCAAATAGAAGTGGCGTCTTAGTCTTCTAATGAACTAACCCCATCGGCCAATTTCTTTCATTCCCGACAAAAATCCAACTCGATGCTAACTTGACTCGATTCAAATATGACTCATATATATATATATATATATATATATATATATATATATATATATATATATATATATATATATATATATAGATATATATATAGATACGGCTGCAATTCTGGCAAGTGCACTTAGGTTTTGACTTTTGAGTTGTGATTTCAGCCAGATGCCTGTAGCACCCCACCCGGCTTGGTACTTGTGACCGCGTCAGACTCGGATTAGGTCAGGCATGCTAGACTTCGTACCAAGTCAGGTCAAGTTCAGGTCAGGTCTATTTTAAAACCGAATCCAGTCAGGTCAGCCTAACTCTATCTGACTCGACTCGATGCCCTGGAACGAATACTACAGAAGGTGCATTTTATTGATTTCTGCCCGGTGCTCCATGAGGAGTCGGGCTGGAACAAATTAACGGTCCCAACTGATGATTGGACTGTGCGCGTCTAATGTAGAAAAAACATCCACCAATACTCATCTTGATATCTCCAACAGTTAAAATCCATCAATATACAAGACCGCAATACAACCAATCCTCAGTCTAAAATCGCCACAGCATCCAAACCGTTAATCCTGCTCCATGGCTCATTCACCATTGCTCACATCCATGGAGAGGCCACCAACGAATGGCTCAGATCAATTTTCTTAAGCCCTTTATTTTTACTTGTTATGCACCTAGCTACTTTTCCGATTCGCTAGAATAGCATAAAAATATACACATGCACCCATCAACAATACCTGTGCTATGCACATACCTCAATCCGAACCGTCCAAATCATGGACCCCACTCTTGAGGGCATGACCCAAAAAAGTCTATTTAACAGATAATCCCAAGCAAGCTATTTGTGGCCATCAAATTGCAAATCAAAAAGGGAAATACTCAATGGCCTAAAATGTCCATTAACAAGCGGTTAGGATCGTTCTTAACATTACATACATGCCCATCTTAAAAGGGATCATCATATGGACTTCTTGGATTGAAGTAGAAACATGCCACGTGTATAGTGTCTGTACGCATGCGTATAGATAGTCACACCCTACCAGAGTATCATTGAGCTCTAACAGCAATTTGAATTCAAGAAAAAACAACTGAATAGGAAGAGGGGAAATACATGATCCTTGACCCAAGTATCCGAATAGCATGCTAAGGATTTCCAGTTTGTAAAATTCGGACCATTGTCCTAGCAAGATAGACCGTTGATCTGTTAGGACCCGTTGTGGATGGACAATGCCCAAAAAAATATCCAAAATTGGAAGATCCTAGCCGCTAATCTTGGGGTGCTCACAGTATACTGAGCTTTTCAATTTACACAAATGGACCCTTGTTCGTGATCCCGACCGTTCATCTGTTCGAACTCACTGAGGATGTTTATGCACCAAAAATCTCCCAAATTAGATGAGATCCTAGCCGTCACTCTTGGAGCTTTACGTCTCCAAATGTGGACTGTTGCTGTATTTCTCCTCTAAATCATTCGTTTGAAGGCCATAAATTCAAAGGTCTGCATTATCATATTGAGGAGATATTTGGGGCATGGTCCATCCATAGTGGATCAAAACAACAGACCAATGGTCTAGATCAATAAACAATTCGGGGCAACGATCAATGAATGGGCCACAGGAAGATATTGTAATTGCATTTTCTTTTTCCTTTAACAAATGAATACATGGCTAAAAAGAATAGGGTGTGTTACAAACGGAGTTTTGGAACATACAACTAGTAACAACAATACAATGAAGAAAAAAACAGTGGTTTGCTTGACATGGAAACAAAGAACAGAAAATAATTTCAAATTCAAAGAAAAAATAAATTAAATAAAAAAACAATTGGGTTACCGGGGATCTTTAACGGATCTGATCTTTAGCAGGCTAAGTGGTTTGGAGAGCTTCCGAACATGGTGTGCCACACGTACGCTCTAGAAAGGACCATCTCCAGCTCCTGGTGGGTCCAGTCCACTGTAGGGAGGTGCTGGAGGAACATGACCATCTCCTGGAACTCAAGCTTTAGGAGCTCGTCTGACCACTAGAACAAAGATCATCACATTATTAATTTCTTTTATCAAGAGGAGAGAAGAATACAAGAGATTATTAATTTCTTTTATCAAGAGGAGAGAAGAATACAAGAGAGGCATGATAATTTTCAGATTGTCTTTGTTAATGCTCAAAAATAATAATAATTTTGAGATTGTACTAGTGGGGCTAACCTTTAGGTGAGATCCAGACAGTTGATCTGGTGGGCACTGTGATGAATTGACCATGCCCCAGCATTTGCCCTTTTCCATGGTTGAGTGTAGACCTTTGTCATAATTCTTTTCTTTACTGTCTATTAGATGGCCACTGTTTGAAGGGTTCGGATTGTCTCATCATGAGGGCTTTTTAGGCATGGTCCACTAGTGCTGGATCCAACCGCATGACGGCCAAGATCAAACCATGGGCCGTACTTGTACATAATAAGGACCCAATGGCACTATCAAGTTTACTTTACAATGAAGATGAGATTTTCTTGCTTTTTTCCTTTTAAAAAAAAAAAAAAAAAAATCTGAATCTTGAGAATCGTGCCTAAATGGGAAGTTTTTGTGTATAATTGGGAGGGAGGAATGCTATAGGCAGGCATGCACCAAACACAAGCAGCCCACACAGTATCAGATTTAAAAAAAAAAAATCTGAATCTTGAGAATCGTGCCTAAATGGGAAGTTTTTGTGTATAATTGGGAGGGAGGAATGCTATAGGCAGGCATGCACCAAACACAAGCAGCCCACACAGTATACATGTGAGATCCATAGCTCTAAAACTCGCTGAGTCGACTCGAGACTTTGATGAGTCAACTCAACTTGGCAAGATTTCGAGCTGAGTCTCAGGGAAACTAGGACCTGGGTCTGACTCGAACTCAACTCAGGAAGACTTTGAATCGACTTGACCACTTAGTCAACTTGACACAACTCCCGGTGACCCAAACCAAGTTGCTCAATGAGTCGCAAATAAAATGTGAAAAGGAGGGGGGATCGGACCCTCAGCCAGGAGGAGAGATGTACTTAACCAGTGCGTCATCCAATCACTTAACAATAGTTTTATTATTTTGTATTGCTAATAATAAGTCTGTCTATGTTAGATATATACTGCTATTGCTAATATATTTTGTTAAAAGATAATTGTTAAAAATATTGAGCCGAGTTGAATCTTCTAGTCCAACTGACCCATCTGAAGAGCAAGTCGAGTCTTCAGGTTTTTTGAACTACAGTGAGAACCAGCCCATTCATCAGGTTTCTCTTATGGTCCCAAAAATCCAGCTGGTCCTCTCATCATGTGGGCTACATGTACAGATAAAAATGGATGGATAGAAAAGGGATGGATGATGGTCTACATTCAACGTACATGTGACCACCTGATGAGTGGAGTGGCCCGATTTGCAGGCTAGGGCACAATCACTAATGGGACCACCTCATGAACAAACTGGATTTCACACATGAATGCTGCATCGGCACATGTTGGTGCTTGTGTTTGGCATGTGCAAGATGCGTCTACAAGTAGCATTCCTCTTTTTTTTTTTTTAAGAAGAAGAAGAAGAAGAAGAAAGAAAGAAAGAAAGAAAACAGCCATCCAGACCAAGAAGATGCAATATCGTCATCAAAAAGAGAGAGAAGCATCCACAATCGAGGCTGGCAATGGGTTGGATGAGCCCGTGGTCCAGCTGGCCCAGCCTGTTCCTCACTAGGCCATCTTGGGTCGGGTTTAGGCTAGAAAATGAGACCCATATGTATATGGGTCAGGCTTGGCTATCCCAACCCAACCCGCCTTGACCCACTCGCATGAAGGTTATAAATAGTAATAGAAAGTTTTACTCCACAAACCTCTTAAATAGTAATGGACCAGAAAATGAAGACCCACCAACAGTGCTTCGGCCTACTGCTCTATTTTGAGTTAGACCACACACCTAAATTCTAGACACATTTAGCAAACGAGCTAGACTCGGGTTGTTGTTTATGAGTTGTAGGTTGGCCTCAGGTTTGAATTCTTGGCCCATGAGTAAATGAATCAGTCTAAGGTTCAATGTCTTGCCACAAACACTAAACAGGTTTGAGCCCAGGTTGGCCCCGAGCCAACCAACCCATTCCACCCCTATCCATAGCCAAACTTTTCTTGACAGAATACACAATCAAAACTAAGTTTTAAAAATAAATAACATAATGAAATTGTTAGGCCCTGATGCATCAAGATGTGTATGGTGTCCTGATGTACGCAATCTGTACAAGTTGGACCCGTGGTCCAGAAGTCCAGACCATTGATCTGATGGGCCCCACCATTGGGGATGGGGATGTGACAAAAATCTGCAAGATTCTGACGATGCTAGGCACCTAATCTTCAGCTTTTATTTCAGACCATTGTGGTGTTTAGCTGTAACTATCTATTTGTAGGCCACTGACTGAGGGGTTAAGTGTTGCAGCCTGGGAGTTTTTGCAGCATCCCCCTTTCAAAGTGGGGCCCATCTAATCAATAACCCATGGGCCCACTTGTTCTCTAAAACCACATGCATGATCAATGCAGAACGAGTTCCAACATCTAAGTATCTCAAACTGGTTTTCGTGCATCATGTTTAAATGCAAGCAGAACCAATGAACATAGTAAGGAAGATAAAAATAGCCTTGCATAACTCATGGCAACAACTCGTTCAAAAAATAAATTCAGAGAGAAATCCATCTATTCCACCTTTACTCGCAATCAATAAAAGAGAGTCAAGGCAATGGAAGTAACATAACTAGAAGCTTACTGTCAAAAGAAAGCTGGCGGATATGTACACAAGAAATTCAGGCAGTGACTCTCCTTGTGCAAGGTACGTATCCCATAAACGCGTAACGAGATGGAAAGGGATCTATAAAAACATCAAACCTGAAATTAGAAGCTTACCAGAGAAAACCCCAGCTCTTGAAATAAAATTGTAGTTGGTTGCAACAAACCTCGCGAATTAGAAGACAGTTGAACCAGCGAAAAGCAAACTGAAGAAACTCCAGACCTTCCTCATCCATATGTTTTGAAACAGGTTCTTGTAACGAAAAACAAAATGCCAATATCAGCATTATTATCTAGAGGTGCGCTCTGGAAGTACCAGTACCACCCTAAAAGCTACAGTGGTACCTTGCAGATGTGGGGCTCACTTGATTCCTGAATGAAATCCAACATGTCCTTTGGATACATCAGCGCATGTTACCCCCAGAGCCCAAAAATCAGGCTGATCTGTGAATCAGGTGGGCTGCTACACTGGGTACATGTTGGAGGGAACACCCACCCTTGATTTGCATGGAGTGCCCGCCATGTTATGCATAAGGAATCTAGGCCATTCCTACCCTTCATCTTGCATGGACGAAGCGCCGGGCCAAAACTCAGGCTGTTTTCCGATTCATGTTGGGCCCTGAGCAAATCAAGGGTGGTCATCCTCCTCACGTTGTTCCGTGTTGTGGCCCACCTGAGTATTGGATCGGGCTGATTTTTTAAACTTCATAGTAGCATGAGGTGACACGTTTGATGGACGGGTTGGATGGCTGGCCTTGCATACATCGTGGAGGCCCCCACATCTACCCACCACCACCGTAAACTTCAGGTGGTACCGGAACTGCTGGAGCATGCATCTTTGATCTAACAGAAGAAAATTCATACATAGGATGCTGGTGACGTGTTTTATAAAATAGCACCAATTATACAAGGCAGTCTATGTTGTTATTTAAGGGTTATGTTTGGGTGCGGACGGTTTCCAAGGCTGATGCACTCATATGAATCGTGGTTGAGAAAAGAACAAGACCTTCCATTCCAATCTCGAACATGATTTGGGGTAGAAAGGGCAGCTAAACACTAGCCTCCTTAATGTGGGCATTGTTTTCTGTACCGTCCAAACACCAAGTGCATTATATATGCTTAAGCCCAAATGCCCATGGATTGGGCAGTACACCAAAATGCTACAGAAGTTATGTTGTTACGATTGAGGGAATCCATATTCCTCCTCTTCAAGAGCTAAGGAAGTTATTTGATATATATATATATATATATATAAGGGAAAACTTCGAAAGATGTTGTTGTATTTACTGGGAAGACAGCTCGGATGTTGATGCTTTGGTGATTAGGTTTGCAGGTTTATCCAAGCCCTATTAGCAAAAGGCATTATGGGATTTTAACAGAGAGGGGATATGCAACATGCAACCTGCGTCTTTGCAGTGTGCACAGGTTTTCAATTTTCACAAGTGGGGCCCATGGTTTAGTCATACAGATCATTAGTATGTTGCTTACCACCATGGATTGACCATGGCCCTAAAATCTCCCAGATTTTTCAGTTGAACATGGACCTTTGCTGTATTCATCCTCTTAAGCATCTATTTGTAGCCGATAAATTGAAAGTTATTGAGGCAATTTTTTGAACCTGGTCTATCCAGGATGCAGAACAACAGACCAGAAGTCTAGATTACCAAACCGCGTGGACCACTTGTCAGAATTGAGAGTCTGCATACACTGTACAAAGAAATTGGTTGAGTACTATATAATACTCTAATAAGAAGTTCATAATTTACAGATCACTACCAAGAAATGCCTAACCAAAATTTCTAACAAAATCGGCTGTGATAGATGTATATAAGCACATCTTGCAATAATCTACAACGATGCTTTCTTTCCATTTCCTTTTATAAGCAACAGCAAATTTTAAAACCTTCCTGGTCTGGACGGACCTTGGGCAACATGACACAGTTTGGTTTGGGTTCTGCACACTGGCTGTGAACCTATTTTTAAAATGAGGTGGTCTCAATTCAACCGGTTAGACCACTAGTTAAGGTCCACACAGCAGATAACTTCCAACCTTTCAGACATCCAATCCATCCAATGGGTTGCCCACCTTGAGGGTTTTCTTATGCAAAAATAGCCACATCCACTCATTGAGTGGACCACACTTGTATTTTACCATTTATCAATGGCTAGACATTGTTTTCTATGGGGCTGATTTTTACACTATGTGATCTTCATGGTGGGGCAAACAGATTGGAAGGGTTGAATATCACATTCGCTTAACAGGTTGGAAGAGCAAACACTGGGTTTACCATAATTTGTGGTCCTGCAGGTTGGACTTGAGACCTTCTCTTTAAAAATAAGGTAAACGGTAAAATAGGTCATGCTGGACATGCTACATTTAACTGGTGGCCAATAAATGGCCAGTTAAGTGGTACCCAAAGGTATCTAGCCATTAAATGACCCCTGGTTAACGTTAAGCCATGCATGCCTCATGCCACTGTCGCATAGAATAATTAAACCAATCCGAGTCATAGAACAACTGTGTTTTTTTACAAAATCATAAAGTTCCTGTGAGTCCGCTGAGCTGAACTTGGAAAGCAGAATGATTTCTGAGCTGGGACCCACTGTTTAAGCTTCCATTGAGAAAATGTCACCATTAATAAGGCAGTTTTTTTTTCCGAAGATTGAGAAGTAAAAGGCAATTCAATTCATTGAAAAGAAAACAGATGTACCATCTATCCTTCGGACCAATTCCTTCAGTTTGAAAACAAGGCGCTGGATTCCTGGTTGGGCAAATGTGTAATGATCTTGCATGCCTTCAAGCAAGTTCGATAGACACCAATAGCAATCGGCTTCAATATTAGAAATTATTGATGGGGATAGATCTGAAATCAGCCAATTATCCATGTTGTCTTCCAGGTGTTCTGACAAGAAAACGATTAAAAACGGAGTGACGAGATCGTTTATTCCCTGAACATATCCACTTGCTGGGTGACGAATGGCCCTGAAAACAAACGCTATGTCATTTCATGAAGAGAGGGAAAATGGTAATTGACCTATAATAGTAAATTAACATCAAATGACTATTGATTTTTCCTGACAAGAGAACCGATACAGAAAAGCTTTGCTAAGGCTGCTAGAAGTAAGATTTTCAATCCCACTCTTGCAACACATGCCAACATGGCATGTATGCATGAGATCTGGGCTGTTCATCAGGTGGGCCCCATCATGTGCATAGTCTGATAATCAGAACCATCCACTTGGTGGTGGATGCCATCCATATGATGAATGGGGATTCTTAGTGAGTACTTTTTAACCTTCCATTTTTCATGTCCGGACCACCTGATGACCACACCAGCCTGATTTTCAGCCAAGCATATATGCATTGGGCCACCTAATGAATGGCCTGGATCTAGCACACGTCCCACATTGGCACTTGTGGGATGAATATGGTAGGGTCGGAATCCTGTTCTTGCAAATAGAATTTGGACTTGCAGCAAGAAAAGGGCACAAGTATCAATATTCCCAGCAAATAAAGTAGTAGGATGATGAGGAAGCCTTCAAGGAAATGGTGGAAAGAATATAATCCACGAGAAACACCTCTCTCTTTTTTTTTCTTAAATTCTTGCACGTGCAAGGGAAACCAAAAATAAATAAAATAAGCGCTTCCCTTGAGAACCATATAATGTAGATAATATCCAATACATTTTCTGAAGGGTATATGTGAGTTTTCTTCTAATCAAAGTACATCATTATTTACATGTTTGCTTCAGTTTCCAAGTGCGATCTTCTAAGAGATGCATGAGTGGTGCCTACTCAAATTCAACTTAAGAATGAAAATAAGGTCTATGAAAGAAGAGATGCTCCGGTGCTCTCAAGAGCACTATAAGTTATAGTGCTCCTAGTTGCATCAGTCCACTTGGACAGTCCAATCGATCGGTCTGAACTGTCTATTAAGGCCAGATCACATTTCATGGACTACCATGCAAAAATCATACTGATAGGATGATCTAATCCATCCTTGATTTGGCCTCATTTTCTATAGCCATCTCTTTTCCAAGCTATGGATTGGGTGGCTACAACTGCCTAAAAGAAGTGATTCCTTAGAAGTATAAGCAACCCACGATGGGTCCTTACTCTTACGCGGGTGGTAGACTCCCAGGAGTTTCAACACTGTGTCAAAGGTTCGAGTACCCACCAAGGGTGAAATCCCACGGCGTGCATGTGTGTGGGGTGTGTGTGCGTGTGTTAAAAAAAAAAAAAAAAAAAAAAAAACCATGATGGGCCCTAACAAATAGATGGATCAAATTGTTGTTTGGATCAATTTTTTCTGTAAACAATCTTGACCGTCCATATTAAAGGCCACCAATCAATGGTTAATATTTGTTTGATTGGTGTAATCTTTGCATGGTAGCCCATGCAAATGCGCTTTGGACCTAATGAACAGTCTGTATCAATGAATTGGACTAAGTGTCCAATGCAATCAGGAACACAATAAGTCAGAGTGCTCTGATAGCACTGGAGCATTTCTCATCAAAGAACTAGGGACCAGTTTGGAAGCACTGCAAAGTGTATTGGTTCCAATCTTTTTTGTGGAACCCAGACTGCATTGGGGTGCATGGGCAACCGAAACCGCACAAAGCAGGCTGTGTTCTTCCAGTTTTTTCCCATCCTAACTCAATGGAGATGAAGAATAGAAGATACGCACATAACTGAATTGGAAAAACTAAGTTAAGAAGATTGGCAGCTGATTCAACTGATAGCTCGAGTAACTTAAGAATTGAATTATGGCTTTATTTTGAACTTCTTCAACCAGGATATAACCAGTATTCGAAATATCAGTATTGCATTACGCATCGCATCCTTGGGATATAGATACGTATTGGTTATCGCACAGGATATATTGTTTGTATCGGGTAATTTATCACACTTTTTTGGAAAACATGGGAAAAATTGGGAAATTTGTTGATTTTTTCAAAGAAACTTCAAGGATTGTTAAAAAAGACCTTAATACACACTTTTAAATCATAAGTTCATAACATCTCAAAAAAGCAATGCACATAATAGGTTTCATTTGTATAGGGTCCTAAGCTATGCATTGTCTGACTGAACTAATGCAATCATATTCAAATTGAATGCATAACATTTAGAGTGTATGTGATTATCATTTCATCAAACACTCCTAAATACTTCGAAATTAGTCTCGATTAACAGCTGGTTGAAGGGAAATTTAGAAAAAATATATATTTTTTAATAAAAAATTTTATTAATGTTTAATTAAAAATAATTTTTATATACCGAAAATTGACAAGGAGTTAACAAATCAGTAGATCAGCCCTCATACATGCTTGATTTCATGTTTGGAGTACATCATTGCAAGCAATTTGGGAGAAATTGGGAAATTTTCAATTTTTCCCCAAATCAAACCACCTACACTCAAATTTCGTGTATGTGATGATCATTTCATCAAATACTTCGAAATTAGTCTTAATTGACAGCAGGTTGAAGGAAAATTTTGGGAAAAAAAAAAGGAGAACATGTTTTTTTAATGTGGTAAGGTTTTCGTATGAAAAGTCAAATGGGGGCCGAATTAATCGAAGCATGAGGAATTTTTCATATTGGATTACCAGGAATGAGCTTGTGGATTTGCCGATGGGAGAAGTAAAATACACCTGGTCAAATGGTCAGATATATGCTATTAAATCAAAATTGGACCGATTCCTTGTTTCCTCGAATTGGGTGGAAAAATACCCTTTAGTGCATCAAAGAGGCTTACCAAAATCAGTTTTTGATCATTGCCTGATTATTCTAGAAGTGGAAGAAGAGGATTGGGGGCCTCATCCATTTAGATTTGAGTTTGCATGGCTACAAGTGGATGATTTTTCGAAGAATTTTTTTTTTTAGAATAGTGGGTTGGTTTTGATGTAGAGGGTTTTGCAAGTTTTCGGTTATTCCAGAAAATGAAATTGTTAAAAAAGAAAACCATGGAGTGGAAAAAGGAGGTATTGAAGCCACGTGTAAAGGAATCGGCTAAGTTGCTGCAAGATATTCAAGCTCTTGATGTAAAAGAAGAAACCAGCGAATTGTCTGAGGAAGAGAGGGCGTGGAGAGAGATTTATAAGGTGCAATATAACGCTAGGCTTAGATAGGAGGAAATAAAGTGGAGACAGCGATCTCGGGCGATTTGGCTAAAAGAGGGAAACAAAAACACAAAATTTTTTCATGCCATGGCAAGTGCATGAGCAAAGGCTAACAAAATATCAAGTGTATCAGTGGATGGGGAAAGATTTTAAGGCAAGGATAAAGTTTGTTCGACAGTGGTTAGCTTTTATAAAAATCTGCTCAAAAACGAAGCTTGGAGGAGACCTTCTCTTGATGACCTTTCCTTTGTTTCCTTATCCTCAAATTCACCGGAAGCATTAGAAAGACCAGCTACAGAGGAAGAAATTAAAAAGGCAGTCTCAGATCTAAGAAGTGATAAAGCTCCCGGTCCGGATGGTTTCCCAATTGCCTTCTTTCAAATTTTCTAGAATGTGGTGAAGCATAATCTGATAAGTTTTATTTATGATTTTATTTTTTTTGGTAGGTTAGCTTCAGAGTTTGGGGTGACGTTTATTGCCTTAATTCCTAAAAAAGAAGGGGCAAAATGCTTAAGGGATTATAGGCCGATTAGCCTCTTGGGGGGGCCATACAAGATCTTGGAAAAGATTTTGGCATCGAGATTCAATTATATATTAAATGAGGTGATTTCAAGATCTCAAAGGGCATTTGTGAAAGGCAAACAGATTGTGGATAACATGCTTATAGCTCATGAATGTATTGATTCTTACAAAAGGAACGATGCGAAAGGTATTATATGTAAGCTTGATATTGAAAAGGTATTTGATCACATCGACTGGAGCTTTCTCGATTATATGTTACAAGGGCTGGGATGTGGGGAGCAGTGTTTTAAATATTGACGATATCGGCCGATATATCCCACGATATCTTGTATCCCACCTGTGCGATACGAAACACACAAGTAGTGAGATATATCCCACATGTTCGATCGAGTGAGCATTTTTTAATTTTTGATTCCTTTTTTTTTCTGTAAATCTTGTTAAATCGATGTCAAATTGTTACAAAACATGAAAAATCATAGATTGGGAGCTTCGATTTCGAGATTTGGAGGAGAAGGACAGAGTTGCAAAAAATTGAAAAAAAAAAAATCAAAATTTTCCCAAGTTCTCGCAAATCGGTCTCAATCTTTGTGTCCAAATATAAAATCAAACATGTATGTAACCTAATCTAGTGATTCTTCTTTTGCTTTTGAATGTATTTGTTGTGTTTCCACATGTCTTCTTACATTTATAAATTATATGAATCTACTTGCATCAATTCAGTTAGACAATGCATAGATTAGGACCACATACAAAGAAAGCCTATTATGTCCACTTGTTTTTTGTAACGTTTTGATTCGTAAGTATGTATTGATGTCTTTTTTAACAATCACTGAAATTTCATTAACAATTCGACCAATTTCCAATGTTTCCCCATGTTTCCAACAACAACGATACATTACGCGATACAACCGATATATCCCACATGTGATAACCAATATGTATCCGTATCCCAAGGGTGCGATACGTAATGCGATACCGATATTTCAAACACTGGTGGGGAGAAATAGAGGGCTTGGATGCAAGCACGTATTTGATCACCAAAATACTCGGTATTGTTAAATGGAGCTTCATGTGGATACTTCTCTCCTTCTAGAGGTTTATGACAAGGCAACCCTCTCTCTTCTTACTTATTTGTGGTGGTGATGGAAGCTTTTGGGAGGACGACTGAACAAGGGATGACAACACGTTTAGTGGAGGGCTTTCGGGTGGATAATTCAGAATTTCAAATTTCTCATCTTCAATATGCAGATGATACATTATTATTATGCAAGGTGGACGAATTGCAAATTGATAATCTGCGGACCGTTATCATATGTTTTGAGGCGAGCTCGAGTCTGAAGGTTAACATTAGTAAAAGCGAAATTCTGTGGGTGGGACTTTCTAAGGTCGAGACTTATGCCTATGCAGCTCATTTTTGTTGTAAAGCGGGTTCTTTCCCATCTTCATATCTGGGTCTTCCATTATGAATTGGGAAGCCGGCTAAGCACCTTTGGGATAAAGTGGTAGGAAGATTGGAAAGGAAACTATCAATTTGGAGGAGAATGAATCTTTCTTTGGGTGGAAGGTTAACAATGATTAAATCGGTCAAGTCAAATCTTCTGATATATTTCATGTCTATTTTTAGATGTCCAAAATCAGTTGAAGACAAGTTAGAAAAGATTAGACAAGACTTTCTTTAGCATGGGTCAGAAGATAAGCATAAATTTCATCTATTGAATTGGGATGAGGCTTGCAAACCATTATCCCAAGGAGGCGCAGGGCTACGAAAATTGGGGGTGGTGAATATGGCATTGTTGGGCAAATGGGTGTGGAGATTTAGGATGGAGGAAGGTAGGTTGTGGAGGGA
Organism: Magnolia changhungtana; assembly: GCA_030180095.1. Lineage (NCBI taxonomy): Eukaryota > Viridiplantae > Streptophyta > Magnoliopsida > Magnoliales > Magnoliaceae > Magnolia > Magnolia changhungtana. The sequence goes on from JASAUF010000096.1 coordinate 3,996,864, forward strand.
GGTATTGGGTAGAAAATATGGTGTAGAAGAGGGTGGCAGATGGACAAAAGATTCTTCATTGTATAAGGCCTCATCATTATGAAAGTCAATAAATAGATTAAAAGAGAAGGTTTGGGAAATGTAGCGTTCTCATTAGGGAATGGGAAGAGGATTCAATTCTGGGGGACATGTGGGCAGGAAATAAAAATTTGAGTTTGGTTTTTCCTCACCTAACTCGTATCGCTACATATCCAAATATCTCGGTCGAGAGGTGTAATTCCATTCATGATGAGGAAGTTTTTAGGTGTCATCCATGTAGAAGAAATTTGACTGACATAGAGAAGGAGTTGTTCATGCTATTGGATTTTCTCTCGAATTGCACCGCATTAGTTTCAAAGGTCGATGCCATGGTGTGGATCATTGAATAAGCTGGTAAATTTTCAATTAGGTCATTTTATATGAAATTAGATGGGGTTTTCTCTGAGCAAGTTGCATGTCATACAACGTATGTTTGGAAATATGGTGCTCCTTCCAAGGTGGGGGCATTTGCATGGTTGGTGGGTAGGAGACAAGTTCTTACAGTTGATAACTTGTGTACGTGCAGTATGGTAATCCCTAATATGTGTCTCTTATTTTATAGCGAGGAGTCAGTTGATTATCTGTTCATTCATTCCCTTTTTGCATCAAAGATGTGGGATAGTTTTTTCAAACTATTCGGAGTCTCATGGGTTATTCCAGGATTGGTCGACCAGTTTTTCTTGGCTTGGCATAGAAGGGGTAAGAGTAAGATTGAGAATCATATATGGCGATTATGTTTATTAGCGGGTCTTTGGAGTATTTGGATGGAAAGGAATAGTCGTTGTTTCAGAAATCAAAAGGGGAACTTCCTTGAAGTTTTTAATAGGGCGAAAATGTATGTTATTGAGTGGGCATTTCAGCTAATAGGTTCCCTGCTGCCTAATTTCCAGTTAGCTGGTTAGATTTGTAGGAGGAAGCTTTTGTTTTGTCTGTTGTTTTTTCTTTTCCTTTGTATTCTTTGGCTTCTGCCTTTCTAAATAAAATTTTATTATCATCATCTCAAATATATATATATATATATGAAAAACCAATGGATATCGAAATCAAAGCTCCAACTCGATAATTTTTCATGCAAAACATGAAAAACCAATGGTTTTCTAACCATTTGACACTGATTTAACATAATTTCAATTTAAAAAAAGGCTCACCCAATTGAACATGTGAGATATATCGACACTAGATGTGCATTTTGTATCGCACATGTGAGATACAAGATATATCGTGGGATATATCGGCCGATATTGTCGATATTTAAAACATTGCATATAACAACAAAATTTTGTTATAAATTTAAATTAAAAAAATCCTCCTTTAGAAGGAACTTGTGATGCAGGACATGAAAATTAAATATGATATGCAAGATCTCAGGCTTTAGATTATACTAATTCAGAAACAATCACATAAAATTCCACATCCCACACAAAAGTTCAAACATTCAAGCAAGGGGATCTGTGTGGGTCGAGGCCTACACAGGCTAGGGGTGGATAAGTAAAATTATGGACCAAACGATACTCAAATGGAAGTAAAAATCATCCACACATGCACAGCAATCAGTCCCTAATCCAAGGGATTCACCAATTCCAATTCAGAGAACCCTAGGGTAAGAAAAGGGGCAAATAAATTGAAAGTAATACAATCTAGGGTTAGGGTTAGGGAGAATAGGTATGAGAGGAGTAAAATAGGCGGAAATCTGAACCTAGATATACTCCTTGCGCGCGGACAGCGAGCCAAGCCTGTCGCACGTGCACAGGGGTCGCGAGGGGGCGCCGAACGCGGAAAGCACCTCCTTGGCTCTGGTCGGCCAAGGGATGGCTTCAAAACCCCCAAGTTTCGTATCGATCGAATGCATGATCTGTGCGTGATGCTCCGCTGAAGTTTCAACCCTCCTGCAGGGTCAAAATCTGGAAGTCTGCTGTAAAGAGGAAAACTGTTGCAATAAAGGACAGATTTAAAGTGCAAATGGTGGTAGGAGATGAAAAATAAAGATGGCAGAGGATGGGGGCGAATCGGGGTCGATGTGGCTTCGCACCACGATAGTTAGCCCTTCAACGAAGGGAGAGCTTCGCACCCAATTGGATTTCCACAACTCGAAAACTCAGAGTAGAAAAACGCGGAATTTTTATTAAGCTTCAATGAGAAGAAAAAAAAAAAAAAAAACTACAAAGGGTGTCTGTTTATAGGAAAACCTTATACCCCAAAACTCGCGCCATGTGCGCAACCTATTACTTGGCAATGAAGTAAACAAAAATAAAAACTAATCAAAGAAATCTAAACCGTCCATGATACTCTAAATAATATTAATAAGCAAAACCTAAAATATGAGATTAATCAGACTAGTGGGCCACGATCATGAGATCCCACGATGGGCTTTACTTGACTATCGGGCCCGCTCCAACAAACCAAACCTCCATCTTCTAGCTAGGAGGCCCTCCCTAGACGTCGTCATCAATCCAGATCGATGGTGGGGCCCTCCTTCTCCTTATGTACGTGCATGGGGGGGGGGGAGGCGTGCGTGTGCGTGTGATGCCCCCATCAACTTGAGATCGAGAAGAAATCCCTACAAATATGTCATCATATTTCCGACTAAAGAAACCGAGTAAGAGATATCTTACCATGTATAAAGGATTCTCTCCAAGGATTTTTGAACTTCCTCATGCTGAAAGAAAGTGACTTCAGGCACAGTCCTTGGACAATCAACAGAAATCTAAGCACAAAAAAATGAAAAACAAAACCCAAATGAAAAACAAAACCCAGCATACAGTACATTCTTAGTAAATAACCCCAGTACATAATAAAATGAAAAGGGCCAACAGCCATCCAATTTAGCTCCACATCACCTGGCGAAGCATGTTGATCTCATCATCCGAACGTTCTGTATCAGGAATATCATAACATTGTGAAATGCATTCTACGTACTCGAGTCGTTTCCTCTTCAGAACCGCCTCCCTTCTATCTGAATTAGGTGGTGCATATCCCTGTTGTCAGCTCATACTTAAAAACTCAAACAGGCAACAAAGTGTTCGATAGTAGATGACTGCGACTGTTTTCTATTTCAGAATTAATTGACTTTTATTCAAAAAGTAAAATCAAACAACAGACCAGATTTTCACCTTCCTTAGTTAATGTATCTGTTAAATCTTTAGCCTCTCTTACTACAAGGTAAGAGCATACTGACAGATAAGAAATGACCCAATACCCTCAAAGCATTATAACTTAATAGCGCTCCTATTTGCATTGGGACATTAGACAGTCCAAACCATCAATCTGGACTGTCCATCAAGTCCATTTCATGGGCAAAAGAGAGGAAGTCACACCAATCAGATGGTTAAATGCATCCTTAAGATGGCTATCCTTTTTGTAGCCATCCATTTTCATGCTATGGTGCGGTTACGATGACCTGAAAAAGTGACGCTTTAGAATCATAAATAATCCATGATGGTCCCCGTCAAATGAACATGTGAAATTGCTGATTGGACTTAATTTTACTAAATGATCTTGACCATCCATTTTAGATACATTTGATTGGATGGTAAAAATTGCTCTATCGATGTTGATTTGGTACTGTAGGCCATGAATGTGTTCTTGGCCTAGTGGACAGTGCACGTCAATTGTTTGAACTGTCCAAGTGTCCGATGCAACTAGGAGCACTATCACTTATAGTGCTCCTGAGAGCTTGGATCACTTCTCATGACAGATATATGTGGCGTGTTTAAATATAACTCTATATTCCTGATATTTCAAAAAATGATATTTAGCAAGAGATATTTTCAACATATCTCCAAAGCCCCAAGAACATCACAATAATGTCCAATACTTTTTCCAATGGTGCCATGTTGTATTCAAATTTTTGGATCTCCTTCTCCTTATTTTTCTACCATTTACCTATTTTCTATTTAAAAAAAATTCTGCAAGACTTCCCTTTCAATTCAAATAGTGCTACATTTATAACCTATTGTTTTTTTGTGCATCTTCAATATCCATGTAACAAGCAGACTCCACTTCTAAAGACACTGAGGTGCCAGCCATTTCCCTTTCAATTCGAATACTGCTACATTTATAAAATATTGGTTTTTTGTGCATCTTCAATATCCATGTAACAAGCAGACTCCACTTCTAAAGACATTGAGGTGCCAACCATGCAAACATACATAATCAATGTTTTAAAACCAGACTGGACCTTGGCCCTTTCTCATGACTGGTCACACCCGTTCTGACCCATTTCAACTAAAAAATATTCTTATCTGTAATCATTAAAAAATAGAAAGAACTAAAAAATAATATGTCATTGGCATAGTGGTTCAGCCGTTTGATTTTCAAGTGGAGGTAGGGAATTGAACTTTGACTGATGCTTTTTTTTTTTAATACAAAAGCAGTAAAAAACAGTCATCCACTTAACTAACTGGATTTCTTGACCGGAAACATTTGGTGGCTGTTCTGGTCCAACGGCTCAGTCCTCCTGGGTTTAAAACATGTGCATACTTGTGGCTATAAGAGAAAATAAATTCTCTTTTTTTTTCCCCTTTTTTGTTGCACTACCAATTATATTGGTGATAACATTATGTTTAGGATATGTTTGTACACAGCCAGCTCTGCTTGAATCAGATCGGAAGAACCCATCCTTTTGAGTGGAAGACGGTGCAAAAATAATTGGAAAAGGCGCCCATCTTAATGTGTTTCTGCTTCCACATGAAACTTTATGGATGAACCAAATGCCTGATCTTTTAGATTGAAATCTCTTTGGATAAAAGAATCCAAAGGAGTCAGGATTCACCACCATCCCAAACAGGACCCAAGTTCACAATTAGTGGCAATGTTGCTCTTTGAAAAAAAAAAAAAAAAAATCGCTATTATCAACTTGTTCTGTGTTTGTAACATTGTTTTGTAAGAAATAAAGTGCACTAATGTAACCTTATACTTTCTAATAATACCTTATAACAAGGTGCATTACCAATCAGATTTTCTGGCACATGCATGCCATATAATCACAACACTTACATTGCAAGTCACATATCCTAAACTTCCTAGTCAAATCCTTGTTGGACTCGTTATCCAGCTGTTAAGAATTGGGCCTACCAAAAGAATCCGCCACACATCAGGACGCATGTAGGGTGGTATGCCACTCCAAGCTAACCCACGCAAAGTCTCTGTAAAAATTTTATAAAAAAGAAAAAAGAAAAAAAAGTTATTAACGGTGTGGAAAAGGAACGAACCAGAACTATCAGAATTGGTAACTAGAATGCAGCATCCAAACCAATAGGGCGAAAAAAAAGGGAAAAGAAAATTCACCCAATGTTAGAAGATTGGAGTAAAAACTCATAGCGCAGATGATGCCTAAGTAAGGTGAATTTAGTGCACTCAATGTTTTGTCAGTAAAGAAAAATGGAAAAGTAAAGTTATTGACGTCAAGCTGCTTTTTCAGTTATAATGTAAGAAGTTTCCAGTACAACTTCATTGCAACATGGCTGAACATATCCCTAAGCAGTCTAAACTGATGCAGGTCCTTCTAGATAAGGTCCTCTGAAATTCAATCACCTGAGCAGCGAGCCTACCAACTGAAGGTAAGGAGGATGAAGGGGAGGAATAAGAGAAAGGGAGGCAAGAAGATGTGAACTATGAAATTGCAAAAGGGTTGTGCTTAAACTGCAACCACCATTTGCAACCGCATAGAGTTAGAGGTCTAACTGTCACGAAATTAAACTTATGAGCAAAGACTAAAGCATGAGAAGAATGTATCAAAAAATTAGTTTGGTTTCATACCTGCGATACTATGGAACTTTGGGAGAGATTAATTGAGCAAAGACTAAAGCATGAGAAGAATGTATCAAAAAATTAGTTTGGTTTCATACCTGGGAGGTCTAACATTGAAGCAATTTTACTAACTAGACAATTGATGGAGAAATATAGGAAGAGGATGAATGATCTCCATATGGTTTTTATTGACTTAGCATATAGATAAGGTCCCCGGAGAGCTAACTAGTGGGTGTTGGGAAAGAAATGAGTTTCAAGAGGATATGTAGATGTGATTAATGATATGTGTGAGAGAGTGGTAACCATTGTTCCGAGTATCCCCGATATTATCCGTATCTCCAACTCGGCAATACCGATAATACTGGTAGTACCAAAAATTCCAAGTATCAATGATGTATCGCTAATTTATTGATATCACCAATATTTTTTACTGCGTAAATTTCAGGTGTCGCTTGTATCGCTAATGTATCGTCAATCTTTTCAACCGTATAAATTCCAGGTGTCCCTTGTATCAGTGGTGTATTGGTGATATTTCAATGAAGTCGCCAATGTATCGATATCGCCAAAAATCTGTTTATTAAAAAAATCCATTTCAATTTTTTTACTGGCGCATGGCTGTATGCAATGTTCAAATTGTTGACGATAATATAAATAATATCGCGATATTTTCGTTATTGCAACATGGACAATATCGAGACCAGTCTTTCATTTTCTTTCTAGTTGTCAACAGTTTCTCGGCGAAATATCGGGTGTTGTTGATATTCCAAAATAATGATGGATGTTTCAATGGAAGGTTGGGTGGTTGGACGCATGGATGGGATTGATGGGATGGTTGGACCGATTTCTTACTCATTAAATGGAAACTTATTATGCATGCATTCCTTTTACAATTTTTTTTAAATTCCTAAATATGCAAATTTTGTGTATTTAGCATCTCCCAAAGTTCCACTTAAAAATTCCATTGTTTTCCCCATGTTTCACCGCATTTCCGATAATTCCAATTATCGGTGATATTATCTATCGATATTGTTTCAGTATCCCGATTAGCAAAGCTTGTAGCGATATCGATACTTCGGACACTGGCAGTAAAAAAATGTGAGGACCACTAGTGGAGAGACAAGTGAGTTCTCAATTATTGTAAGCTTGCATCGAGAGTCAGCATTGAGGCTTGTACATTTTCGCATTGGTTATGGACAAGTTAATGAGGGATTTACAAGAAGAGACCCCATGGCGTATGTTGCTTGCAAAAGACACAGTTTTGATTGACAAGATGAGGGAGGACGTAAACACAAAGCTAGATTTATGGAGGGATGCTTTAGAATCTAAAGGATTTAAAATTAGTCGGGCTAAAACATAGTATATGAAGTGTAATTTTTGTAACTACAAGAGTGAAAACAAGGAATTAGTTAAGATTGCTGACACACACACACACACACACACACACACACACACACACACACACACACACACACACACAAAAAGTTAAGATTGTTGACCGAGAAGTTTCCCAAAATGATCACTTTCGATACCTTAGGTCAATAACTCATAAGAGTGGAGAGATTGAGAAGAATGTTGCCCATTGAATTCAAGTCGGGTGGAAGAAATGGAGATGTGCCTCTAAAGTTCTATGTGATTGTCATGTACCACTCAAATTAAAAGGGAAATTTTATAGGATAACTATAAGACCGGACATGCTTTACAGGAGATAATGTTGGGCAGTTAAGAATATACGCGTTAGCAAGATGAGTGTGGCTAAAATGAGGATGTTGAGATGGATGAGCGGCAAGATGAGGAAGGATGGAATTATAAATGAATGCACGCTGGGGAACTTAAGAGTAGCACCAGTAAGTAATAAGATGAGGGCAGGTAGACTAAGATGGTTTAGTCATGTGCAACAAAGACCTGAAAATATGCCGGTTAAGAGTGAGTTGGTACAAGTTAAAAGCTCTAAAGAACAAGGGGAAGGCCTAAAAGGGCATCGATGGAGGTAGTAAGAAAAGACTTGATGACCTATGGTCTAACTGAAGGTCTAACCCTTGATAAAGTAAAGTGGCATAACAGGATTCATGTAGCCAACCCAATTAATTGGGATAAGGCTTAGATGGTGATGATAGAGACAGAGGTTTCCCATCAAGGAAAAGCAAGAAAACAAAGCAAATAGCTCCAAAAAAAAAAAAAAAATCAAAAAAACAAGAAAAACACCTAATATGATAGTTGATCCAGACAATTCCTTTGTGAACCTTCTAACCCTTGCAGAATCTGTAGCTCGAGCCCCTGACAGTTGCACATCTCTGAAAGTTCTCTCGCTATTTGTAACTGGCGATTTTAACTTATGAAAATTTGAATTGGATGCAATGTTGTGAGTACTTTGAATCCCTCCCTATAGAAAAAGAATTGTCTGTTAATGTCAGGCTCTTGGTTATTTTCCTGAATAAATTGAAATGATGAAGGTACATGCAGAAATGAGGAATGATAAGGTCCCGAACCCCAGCAATTGTATAGGTTGTTTATGAGCATGATTCCATGTGTGTGGGTTCCATAATTCAGAGATCAGCACTGCTGATCTGGTGGACCTCATTGTGGATGGGGGCTGACCCAGAAATCTGGATCCCCCCAATTCCACTGTTGGGGCCATCAAAGCAATAATATGAATCACTGATCCATGAGCCCACTTGTAAGGAATACTTCGGATCAGCAAACTATATATTTCCTGCTGTTGGGATGCTTAACTTCCTCCACAGAAGCATACCACAGGTGACAAACATACCATGGAAAGAGGAATGCTAATTCCAAAACCCCTCATCTCCAAGCGCCAGACACAAACACACTATACGTGCAAACATGACAACTGACAAATGTATGCGGGATCCAGGATGTTCATAGGAAACATGTGCCCTCAGTACATGTGTCCGGAACAGCACATGCATGTTGACAGCTAGTTATCAACTGCCTCACTCTCCATTTCTCCACACGTCCCACCAGATAAATGGATAAGCTGGATTTTTTATGCCAAACATTCACTGTGCAACCCACCCCATGAACATCCCAAATCCCACACACATGCTACATTGGCAGGTGAGATTTGCATGCCTTTTGCCACTTGAAAATGGGTCATTTAGAATTTGTAATCCTCCCCTAGAACAAATCACAACAAGGTTTAACGTATTGCCCGAAACCAATACATATCTGGTGATACGTAGCGGTATTGGTACAATGGCCCCACCTATACAGTAGAATGCACCAAGAATCAGGCTCGACCCAGCTGACCTAAACTATGAAGTCTGAGTCAGAGTGATTTGACCAAATTGCTACTATGCCAACTCATATGTTCCATTGTTTATCGATAGTTGTATGCCCGTATCAAACAACAGTATATGCCATATCAGCCTCCTTACATGGGGGTGATCGGTCCGTTATGAAGAAAAGGGCCTTATGGGCTGATACGGCCATAAAGGGCACATTTTAAAAATAAATCATTTCCCACTCCTTTCTTCATTCAAAAATGAAGCTTAAAAGCTAATTTTAAACTAACACAAAATTTGAGTAGGATTCAGTGGATCAAAGCAAAGTGGACCATTTTGGGAAATACAGGATGAAGGGGCATTTTTTTTTTCACTTTTCCATATATATTTTGTTGTATTTATATGTAATGGGCCCTAATCACCAATTCATGCTTGAATTGTGTTCAATTAGGAGTTACTTGTTTGACTTTCAGCAAGTCAAGCTAGCATTGCCTAATAGACAGCCCATTACACCATCAAATACGTGTCCAACATAAAAATTATAAAAAAAATAATAATAATAATTTAAAATTAAAAGAACAAATATTTGGGATCCTCACATTTTTTATAATTTTACCAATAATTCTTTAGATCCCCCTCCCCTAAAAAGGGCCATATTGGCCGATAACCGCTACATAATACCTTGGTGCATGAGGCCCACCATGATCTGCGTCTTAGATCCACCATCCATTAGGTGCACCCATCGATGTTTGGTCATGATCCAAAAATTAGGCCAGTCCATCTCTCAGGTGGGCCACAACCCAAGGAATAATGGGAAGGATGCCCACCATAGAAAAATATTATGCGGGGCCTACCAGGATGTTTTTTTTCCATCCAATCTGTTCATAAGATGCGCCCAACAGAATGAAGGGACACACCAATGATGAAGCACATCCAAAACACAGTGGGCCACACCAATGATGAAGCACATCCAAAACACAGTGGGCGACACCACTTGCATTTGGAGGTTTGGGCATGTTTTTACAGTTTCCTATGGTGTGGCTCGCCTGAGTTTGGATCAGCCTGATTTTGGGGGAGTCACATCTTTATTGTGGGGCCCACCTAATTTACAGCTTGGATTCTAAACAAACATCACACTGGGACACAAACAACTCAACTGAATAGGAGCCCACAAATAGGTGCACGTCGACTTCCATGCTCCCTCAAAGATCATGCCTGGCTCTTCTGTTTCACCCTCGATAATAACTTTGATATTCTTCCAAAGTGTGATGGATGAAGCATATGCACTTAGAAACTGCATACATGGGTACAAGTAATTCTAATTAAAGAGTCCAACTTATGGGTCCCAAATTAGATTATCACAAATATGCATATTTGATTATCTGATTATCGGATTGGTGGCAGTGGCATTTCGTAGAAGGTTAAAAATGAAAATATCCATGCTTTTATTTCAACGAATAAATGTCTACAGCTTAGAGGTTAGAATTGCTCAGCCAATCTGATTTTGGAACTAAGCAAGTTGGGTTCCACAATCTCATCAGTTTAATTTGAGTTAATATATGCTAGAAGTACAGTTTATGCTGTATGAGAGCCTGTGTATCAACCATCATATGCTGCCAAAGCATTGTGGTAGAGTATCAAATAAGTCACTTTATCAATTTGGAAGTTTTGATAATTTACACCATTTTTTAATTAAATGGTACAAATAATAGGAAGTGACCTATACAGGAATGCAGGCCGTTGTTCTAATCCATCCTATGGTGGATGGGCTGCACCCGCACATGTGCATATTGACACATATCAGCACCTTCTCAACCAATACAGGCGAAACAACTTTGTTTTTACGGCAACTGACATGGTATACTGAAACCAAGTTTTAACCCTTGGGTTATAATCATTGTTTTAAATATCGACGATATCGGCCGATATATCCCACAATATATCTTTTATCCCACCAGCGCGATACGAAACGCACAAGTAGTGCAATATATCCCACATGTTCAATCTAGTGAGCATTTTCGAATTTCGATCCTCTTATTTTCTGTAAATCGTGTTGAATTAGTGTCAAATTGTTACAAATTCATGATTTTTCATGTTCTGCATGAAAAATCATGGATTGGGAGTTTCAATTTCGAGATTTCAAGAAGATGGGCTGAGTTGCAAAAATTTGAAAAAAAAAAATCAAAATTGCCCAATTTCTCGCAAATCATTTGCAATCTTTGTGTTCAAACATCACATTAAACATGTCTGTAACCTAATTTAGTGATTCTTCTTTTGCTTTTGAATGTGTTGCTTGTATTTTCATTCGTCTTCTTACATTTATAAATTATATGAATAGACATTAAATATACTTGCATCGATTCAGTTAGACAACGCATAGATTAGGATCTCATACAAATAAAACCTATTATGTGTACTTGTTTTTGTAATGTTTTGATTTATAAGTGTGTATTGATGTCTTTTTTAATAATCACCGAAGTTTCATCGAAAAATTCAACCAATTTCCCAATGTTTCCTCATATTTCCAACAACAACGATACATTACACGATACAACCGATATATCCCATGCGATAACCGATACGTATCCATATCCCAAGAATGCAATACGTAACGCGATACCGATATTTCGAACACTGGTTATAACTTATAATACACATGTTTTCTCAATGTTACCTCAGCATAACAGTCCACATGTGTTGGCCCGAGATCATTCTCAGAATAACACATTTCAATATCTGGAGAGGATGTGCCCGGACAAGATTCATTGAAAGGCTCTAATCTCTGGGTTAACAAAACTTTACCAGGAAAACTACCACCTGTAAGCAACCTGAACAACAAGAGCGGAAAAAAGTTCTTAGTATCGCAAAGTAGATATATTGAATGCTATGCAGAACTGCCTCTATGGCTAGTAATGAACCAGGATAGCTTGTTGTGTTGTGAGGCCGAATGTCAAGGGCCAAGATCCAAGCCTGATTTCAGGAACTTGGATCAAGAAATAAGCACGTCAAGCACACCCCAGATTCTGTTGAGTTATGGCTTCAACCCAATTCCAGACCCCTATATGGTTGTTACAGGCCAAGCCCAGGACCAGGCATGGTGCAAAAATCACACCAATCAGATGATCCTAAACATCTTATCAATAGCATGAAAAATGGACAGCCAAGATTGAGCATAGAAACAAAATAGGTGGAATCATCATCTTGAAACATCTATTCAATAGATCCTACTTTCCATTGCTTACGATTCCAAAGTAGTACTTTGGTTTAATGATTCAACCATGTGATTCATAACTCATAAACAATGGATGGTTTAACCAATTGGCCCCAATCAAAGGGCTAGGATCATCTGATTGCCATGATTATTGCACCATGGCTTGCTCCCAATAGTACTATTGAATGAACCGTACAAATTGATGATTGGTTGCCCCCACGTGTCACTTAAAAGTTTTCGAGATGTTGCTAACGTCCGCATAAAGGTGGGGATGGTAGCAAAACCCATTAAAAATTGAAAAATAAACTAACCAAATAAATTCCTAGAATCTTCCTATTAGATCACTAAAATCGAGACATTAGAATTGTTTGATACAAAGGAAAAAACACATGTAATTCCTAGCATCCAAAATGCAAAATTAAAAAACAAGTATCATTTTTTCCATATAGAGCTGTTATTTCTTATAATGTTTTTTCCATATTTTGTTTGAAAATTGACTTTTAGATAGGACTTTTATTGGGCAGTTAAAACTTGAGATCAATGCAACCGATGTAGTATCTATGAAGTGCTCGTATTTCGACGTCCTCAAATTTAAGATATCAATTCTGAAAAGGTATTCGACCCAAATGTGACTCTAGCAACTGAGTTTAAGACGTCGGAATCATATCAAGCAGAAAAGAATAATCATATCATGTAGTTTCTTTCTTCCAGAACATGAAACTAGAAAAAAGAAAAGAACGGTTGTTTTTTCATATTCAGTTGTAGGAATTAATAACTGAACTAACATCATAGAGTCAATAACAATGGTCAGATTCAAAACTACACAGCCCAAGTGGATTATGTACTGGATTGCTAAAATCAGGCAGCATAACATTTCATGAGAGAAAAAAATAGTCATGTCTATGTAATTCCTACCATTGAAAAAGCCTACCGGACCTTTTCTATTGGGATGTTGAAATCAATAGAACTAACATAATAAATGTGAAATTCTTGTCATTTCCTACTACTTTGTATCATTGGGAGATAATGCTGACGATGCAATGGCAAATCAGTATTTTTTTAATTTTTTTTTAAGAAAAAAACACAGATGAATTTCTACATTGGCACGTCGAAATCAATGGATCAAATGTAACATATGGGAAATCCTAATCATTTCCATATAGTCCTGTAATTGAAGGTGGGCACTCCAATAGTACCGGTGACACCCGGTGCTGGTCAGATTTGGGGCCCAGTGATATGTTCTCAGAATCCAACCCGTCGATCAGATGCTTCACCTAAAAAGCTCTCAGCCCCCAAAAATCAGCCTGATCCAAAACTCAGATGGGGCATAGCACATGGAACAAGATGAGAGGGAACACTCACCGTTAAGCGGCGGGCCTGCCGTGTTGTATACATATAATCCAGTCCGTTCAGACCCTTCAGGCCAAAAAAACAGGTTTATGATTCAGGTATGCCCTTGTGAAATTTGAGGGCAGGCGTTCCCTCCTAGTTTGTTTCCTTTTCTGTGGCCCACTTCAGTTTGGGATCAGGATGATTATTAGGCCTTAGACGTATTTTGAGGCGATGCATCTGATGGACGGGTTGGATGGTGCGAATACATCCGTGGGCCCCACATCTACCACCGCACCGCCAGAGCGCGCCCCATAACTGAAAATCAAATTATAAAAGACCCAAAGAAAAATCCCATGAAGCGAGCGAATGCAGTGCAATCAAAACCATTTCCGCACAATCTACGCCGTTGAAAGTGCACAACTTATAGGAATTTTGCAGTTGGGCGATGAATCGAAGAGATCGTAAGCATTTCATGGAATTTTTTAATCTTTCCTTTCGTAATTTCCAGAAATTCAAACAACTCAACGAACAAAAAAAAATAAAAATGGAAGGCATGGAGAATGGGAATCTGGGGCCCATACTCTTGAACATTTCTGAGTGTTTGATTGAATCCCAGATCGAGACTGAGGTTTTTGTTCTTCTCCTTCATCGATCCTTTTCTGCCGCGAGCATTTGGGCCTTTCGAATTCTCTCTTCCATTTTCCACCCAGAGAAAAATCATTACAATTTTAAAAATTAGGAGTTATATGATACTCGGGCTGCGTATGAAGCTTGATACGCATGCACTCGCATTTTGTACACGTGGCATGTATTAATTCAAGTAAAACCGATTAATTTGTGCAGTCTACTGTCTCCAAGCCATAATCCCAATTTCTGAATGATTTAATAATCCTAAGCTCTGTGGACGATTGTCTGTGGAAATAGAACCGTTGGATTTTTTTCAATTTTAACTGTCCAATAAATAGTGAGATAACTAACCTGTTTGGAGTGAGATAAAAATGTCATGACTATTAGAAACCAAACACAATAATCGTAGGTCAAATGTAAATGTTACGGCAAACATTGTGCTTTTCGATTACATGGTTGTGGAAAAATCAAACCCAAACAAGCACACTTCGTATAGATTATATAAATGATGTAAGGGCCTGTTTGGCCGGGCGAATCCCATGGGATTAGGAGGGATGGGATGGATTTTAAGGTAATGATGGTGGCGTCAATGGATTGGTTTAAGATTCATGGGATTGCTATATCCTGGACAAGTTCACTGGATCTGTTTGGCACTCCTGCATATCCCGGGATTTTACCTTCCAATCCATCCAACCAAGGGATGGGATCAATTTTAAGGTAATGATGGTGATGTCAGTGGATTGTTTTAAGGTCCATGGGATTGCTTATATCCCGTGACAAGTTCACCGGGTCTGTTTGGCTCGTCATGCATATCCCGGGATATCGCGATCCCATCCCTCTTAATACTGTGGGATTGGTTTGGCCAAACCGGCCCTAAATGGTATTTGATGGGATTGAATTGGAAAATTTACTTTTTCAAACCTTGTTGTTTACCTTTGTTGGCGTTGGACTAGAGCTTTGGAAACCAACTGGATAGAAATTTAAATTCAGGGGGATTCTTCCAATCCCATTTGATTTACCACATCTGGAGAGAGGGATTCATATTAAGCCATGAGCCTGAAATTAAGACAGCTCCAAAGCTCAAGTGAACCACACCACAAGGTGGTGAGGACATTGATTATGATGGTTGAAACCCTCCTAGGGCCCATCAAGATATACATATGTCATCTAAGCGGTTCATGAGGTCACATGGACCTGGATGAAGGGAAAAAATAAATACTAGTTTGACCAAAACTTTTGTTTTCAATATTAGACATTAAATTGCTTAATGTGTTGTGGCTCACTTGAGGTTTAGATATGCCTCATTTTTGGGCCAACACCTTAAAATGATATCGTAAAATGGATAGACGCTGTGGATATAATACACATGGAAGTGTGTGATATAAACACATGGAAGTGCATCTGTCACAACTTACTGTATCTCCACCACGGCTATTCCACCAGAGCCGGTGAGTTTTCACCTTGCTACCCAAACATGGTATCTGATTTATCTGTCATATACATGGGAGATTTTTTACACTCCAAACATGAAATGAGATGGGATGAAAATTTTGAATTCCATGGTAATCTCTAACTATCCATAATGATTAATTTCAAACAATTATATCCCAGTTAATCCCAATTATTCCCATGCACCAAATGCCCTCTAAAGTAATGAAATAAAATAAAATAAAAAATCATTGTTATGATTTAATATCGACAAAGACATCAAATGGAGATGTTTTAATATCGACAAAGACATCAAATGCAGATGTTTTTAATGATCAAGGAATTTGTAATCATTACATCACTCTGACACCCTTAGCTTACTTCTTCATTCAACATGCACTTGTACACTTCATTGTTCGACATATACATGCATGGGGACATGGATTACATGGTGACTGCAATACCACATGAGTTGATTGTGTTGGGGTGAAAGATTCCATTGAGCCACATGCTTGTGATAGGCTAGGTTACTTATCGTCAAAGATGGGCCCACGCAAAGTATGTTTGAAAGTTACTAAGTCAAGTGACTAGCCTATCAGTGACACTTGGCCAAATCAAATCCTACCATTGAGCCACACAATCCACATCCCATGTAGACTAGGGACAATGATTTAGGCGATTTAATTTGACCATGCCATGTGTGCAATTTCTAAATAAAATTTAAATGCCTATGGATAATGGTGTTGAAATTTTTCTATTTTTAGTAAAAAAGAAAATGAAATAGAGGGAAAAAAAAAAAAGAATTATTGATGTAAGGGTTGTTTAATAAAAATTATTTTCAACACTTATTATTGAGATTTTATATTTTCAGTGATTTTCACCAATTCAGTTCGATTAGTAAATCTTACTCATTAGGTGCTTAAATTAATTTTCACTTAAAATATGTGCCTTTTTCTAGTTCTCCTTCATTCACTTAATGTTGAAGGTTGAATGTTGAAAATGGTGTATTAAAATTGCTTTTCACTTTTGACTAAAATATTCTTGAAATTATTTTAAAATTACAATTCAATGAGTTTTCAACACTTGAATTAATTTCCAAAGCATATTTTTATTAGTTTATCAAACAACACCATGCACTTAAAAAGGCCTGGTCCATACACACATGCAAAAGATCGTGGCATTGTACACTCAAAAGGCCCAAGAGGTACACACATGCATGAGATCACTCCTAGTCGTGGATAATTGAACCCTAGCCTGCTCATGGAGCGGCAGGTTTCAATTGTGACAGGGCGTGTGATTTAGCAATCTAGGCACCTTCATGGATGGATTGAGTGATATAGGAGAAACGATCGTCTATAGGTGGCCCGTGGCATTAAGATTGCATGGTTTAATAATCGATTTAATCATAAGGGCCACACCATTCCGACTCCTTGTATAGGCTCTGATATTGCCCCCTCTTGCGCTCTAGCTTGAGCATGGATTGCTTGGTGACCCTCCAACCACAGACGTCCGTGGAGACCCAGTGCAGCGGGATTTGATTGGACCATGTGTTGTTGTTAGAGATGGGCTTGATCAAGTATTTCCTCGTTGTAACAACTTTCAAACATGCTTTACATGACCCTAATTCTGACAACAGCATGTGGTTCAATCAAATCCCGTAGCATCAGGTCACTACGAACATCCGTGGTGGCAAGGCCGGCCCCCTACACAATCCATGCCCCCCTACCTTGCACTCTCGGATGTTGAGTGCCTATGACAACTATCATTAAGCTATGTCAGACCCACCATGATGTGTTTTAGCCGTGCCATTAAATGGTGGGCGTTCAATCCCACTATTTCGCAGTGTGGTCCACTTGAGCTTTGGAGTTGCCTTATACTTGGGCTCATGCCCTAAAATGAGCTGGTGATGCAAATGGAAGACAGATAAAACACATGCATCACAGCGTGCCTTATAGAGGTGGGCCGCGTAGTGTTGCAAGTATATCCCAGCGACAAGCGGTGCAGACAATCCATCGTCCTAAACTCTTGCTCCCTTTTTGTGTGGACCATGGATGCCCCGATGGCCTTAGTGGTAGGCAACGTGGTTGTCATGCCCTAAAATCCAACATCCAAGTATATTCAACCCGATCCTGCACTTCAAGACATGACTCATAAATCATACACTCACAAGCCATAATCCATAAGCCAACACAGTATGAAACCATAAATCATATATTCTCCTTAATTAAACCAAATAATCACTAACTAAAATAAAAACAAAATATCACAATTCACAACCATTGCCACTATTACCCAAGAAATACATATCTCACTCCTTTAAGTCTTTTACAAATAATTTTGAAATTCAAAAAGAAAATTAAATTCAATAAAAAATAATAAAAAGTTAGTCATTTTTCTTTCATACACTTCATAGAGATTTCAATGCAAAAAAATATATATATATATCAAATTCAAAAAGGATAAACTGTGAAGTCCAGTGAAATAAAAAATAAAAATCAATGTAAGTTTGAAAAAGACATTCGATCCAAGTACAAAACAATTACCAAAAGAGAGCAGCTGCAAATGGGCTTCTTGTTGCAGCTGGTAAAGCTAAGTAGGGCCTACCATGATGTTTGTTAGATTCCGTTTGCTAGCTGATATTAGGACATAGGCCTAAATGAAGCATATCCAATACCTAAGTGAGCTACATGAAAGGAAAGAGTAGGCAGGAAAATGCCAACTGATGGGTTCCACTGATCTATTTACATGCCATCCAGCTCATTTATAAGGCCATTCCCATTAGGTTGAACTAAAAACACAAAAATACTAGCATGAGCCAAATCTTTTTGTGGCTCTAAAATGTTTTAATAGTGGACGTTCAATTGTCACTCCGATAGGCTCACTTGAATTTTTATTTGGGTTCATGTCTTGACACGGTATAGCTAAATTGGAGTGAATTTCTCATAAATAGCATGGCCAACACATGCCGTGTATGGCATAGCTTACGACTCAACTTGCACGTAACCCAGATTTGGATGAACCAGATTGCATCCTATCCATGTTACAGTAGATTGGGTCCTCACGGGTGCTTTGTGGAGCCCACTGTGATATTTGTGTTATCCGTGTCATCCATTTATTTTTTCAAATTATTTTTAAGTATGAGCTAAAAACTGAGTCATATCAATGGCTCAATGTACTTAAAATGACTCTATAGGCCTATGTAAAGAAAATGACTCGGTTTTTTCTGTTCCGATCATTTCTCCTTTATCAACAGGTGAATCGAATGCAAATCTTGGTTGGAAGCTTTCGTCAGTCCTCTTGAATGGTATTAACTATGTATCTTGGTCAAGGGCTGTAACTTTATCTCTTGGTGGCGAGAAAAAGCTGGGTTTCATCAATGAAACGAAAGTTTGTCCTGCATCTATGATACAGGATATGAAGATTGGATCTCCAGTGATCAATTTGTCAAATCTTGGATTCTTAATTCGATGGAACCCCATATTGTTGGAATTTTTACCTTATCTGAATCTGCAAAGGAGTTGTGGGATTCAATAGCAGATTTATATGATAGTCAAAATAATGCCGCTTGCATTTTTGAACTTAAACTTGAGATTATTGCAGCACAACAAGGTGAAAAAATGTTCAATGAACATATTGGGAATCTGAAAAGGATGTGGGACGAATTGAACATGTATCGCCCACATACTACTGATGTGAAAAATCTTCTGAAAAGAGATAAAGAAGATAAAATTTTCTCATTGCTCAGTAGCCTGAAGCCTGAATATGAATATATCAAGAGTAATATTCTTATGGATGCTACGCTTCCTTCTTTTTCCAATGTTTGTGCTACTATTCATGTAAAATACTAACAATTCAATAGAAAGATGAATACAGAGGATATCTTTGGTTTGGCTAACACACCAGAGCCGTGTAGTTTTCCATTATATTTATAACTATACAACTGAGAACTGTCAAGCGTATAATAAGGAAACAAATATGAGCAAAATAAGGAAACAAACAAATACAATCAATTACACGTTTGTAGGAGAAAGTTACGCTCATATTTGTTTCCTTATTATACGCTTGACAGTTCTCAGTTGTATAGCTATAAATATAATGGAAAACTACACGGCTCTGGTGTGTTAGCTAAACCAAAGATATCCTTTGTATTCATCTTTCTATTGAATTGTTAGTATTTTACATGGTATCAGAGCCTAATATCCTATAAGCTCACACTTTTCAAACCAATCCTTTCTCCAGCTTCCGCATCCTCCAAATGGCCAACACCAATGACACCTCCATCCCTAAACCTATCCTTCCACCATCTACCCTCTTCCACTACTATTTCCGTTAAGCTAGATGGCTCCCACAATTATTTGGCATGGAAAATGCAGTTCCTTAATCTCCTCTGAGGACACGACTTAGTTGGCTTCATTGATGGTCTTGAAACCTGTCCTCCAAAAAATCTTGCCTCTGGTTCATTCAATCCTGCCTATGTTGTTTGGCAGAAGAAAGATGGTTGTCTCCTTGGATGGATCCTTGCATCTCTTTCAGACAAACTTGTTTCCACATTGTATGGATTGGAAACATCTAAGCAAGTCTGGACTGCCCTGCAGACTAGTTTCTCTTCTCAGTTTCATTCCCACATTTCCCATCTTAAACGTCAACTTCAAATGTTGACTCAAGGTAGCAAATCATGTTCCAAGTATCTTGAAAATGCCAAGAATCTTGCCGATCAATTAGCAGCGGCTGGTAAGCCTGTGGACGATCAAGACTTGATCTCCTTTCTTGGTGGCCTGCAATCGTCATACACACCGTTTGTCACCTCTTTTAATTTTGCATCCCGTGAAACTGACTTCACCTTTGAAGACTTTCAAGCTGAATTGCTGGGCTATGAAAATCTTCTGGATGTCAATCGATTTGTTCATGGTACAGATAATACTCACTTTGCTTTTGCTGCAAACAAATCTAAGGCCCCTACTTATGTGAAAAAGAAAGGACCTCCACTCCCTCCCACAAAAATCCCAAATGCAATTTCCTCTAATTATCGGCCACACCAGCAGACCAGATCTACTCCTCCACAGCTTCCAAACAACCGCCCGGTTTGTCAATTTTGTGGTAAATCTGGCCATACTGCTATTGATTGTTTTCACCGATTTGATTATTAACAATTCAATGTGAAGAAACTCGGAAGAAGACTATGAATTCCGAGCAAAAATCTTCATCTGAGAAAGTTGAATCGAATGCTCGTTTGGCTGAGAAAGAAGATAGAAGAAAACCTTCTGGTACTGAAAAAGAAAAAAAATACTTATCGAAATAAGGACAGAAAAGAGCCTTACCATTGTGATCATTGTGGTAAAAATGGGCAAACCAAGGATCAATGTTGGGAATTATATCCTCACTTTAAATTGAACCTTGACAAGAATAAGAAGGATCATGTTACAAAAGCCGATACATCAATCTCAATGAATCAGTTAAGTCATATTCTTCAACAAATCAGTAAGTCCATGTCTTATAAACAAGGTCATTCTACGTCTACCCATGCTTTAGGTAATTTGCAAGCTTACCTCACTTTATCTTCCAAAATTAATTATTGGAGTATTGATTTTGGAGCCATGTATCATATGGCCAATAGTCCTTCATCTGTGCATAATTTTATTCCAAAGTCCAATAAGCATGATGTTTCCATTGCTAATGGGATTACAGTTCCTGTATTAGGGAGTGAAAATTTTAACTTCTTTCCAAACAGTCCCACTTTTGATGCCCTTGTTGTTCCGTCTTTTCCAGTCCGGCTCTTTCTGTTGAGAAAATTAATAATTCTTTGAACCGTGATGCTATTTTCTCTCCTACTTCTGTCATATTTCAGGATCGAGAGTTGAAGAAGATGATTGGTAAAGGAACTTATTCACATGGATTGTACCTGCTAAATCTCACTGATAAGGCATGTTATACCAGCGACTTGGTGAAAAGTCACATCTTACATAAACGGCTTGGACATCCTTCCAATCGTGTCTTAGCGAGACTTTTCCCTTTTTATTTTGGTTGAATCTGATGTCTGTCAATTTTCTAAACAAACTCGTTTACCATTCGTTAGTTCTTTGTTTACATCTGTTGAGTCTTTTGAACTGATTCATTCTGATTTATGGGGTCCTGCTCCAATTGATTCATATGATGGATATAAATACTTTGTGTTATTTATTGATGATCGATCTCGTGCTACATAGTTATACTTGTTAAGATAAAAAACTGAGGTATTGTCTATTTTCAAAGATTTTCATAATATGGTGATTACTCAATTCAGTGCCTAAGTTAAGGTTTTCAGGTCTAACAATGATATAAAATACACCAAATGATCTTTCTCTGAATATATTCGCAGCCAAGGTATTATTCACCAAACTAGTTGTGTGGGAACACCACAACAACATGGGGTGGCAGAGAGAACAAATCGGCACATTTTAAAAACCGCAAGAACCCTTATATTTCAAATGAATGTTTCAAAAAGATATTGGTCCCATGGAGTTTTGACTGCCACATATTTGATTAATCAACTTCCTAGTTGAGTAATTAATTTTAAGTCACCAGAATTAGAAGCCTGATATATCTCATTTGCGGGTGTTTGGTTGTTTGTTATGTGCACCAACAAGCTATCCATCGTGATAAGTTGAATGCTCGATCAAATCGGTGTGTATCTTTTTGATATTCTTCCACAAAGAAATGGTACATATGTTATGACTTGGTATCTCAAAAGATTTTTCTTTCTTGTGATGTATGCTTTGTTGAATCTGAATCTTATTTCTAAGCACAAAATGATCACAAGAATCGGTCCCAGGGGGAGTACTTGTATGATTTGGTACCGCTTCCAACAGTAACTGATGATGTTCTTACCTGAGCTATACTTCCAAAAAATGAAGCAACTCTTACAGTTGAAACAACAGTACCTCAAATAGCAGCACCTCCAACTCAATGGAGATCAAGTAAAGAGACTCATCCTTCATAAAGAATGAAAGATTTTTTTTTTTACTTACCATGTTGTCTCTATGGTTGAAACAACAGTACCTCAAATAGCAGCACCTCCAACTCAACGGAAATCAAGTATAGAGACTCATCCTACAGAAAGAATGAAAGATTTTTTTACTTACCATGTTGTCTCTTATCCTATGCAAGCTTATTTGACATATGATAATGTTACTTAGTCTCATTCTGCTTTCTTGAATGCAGTATCTAGCGATCAAGAACCAAAGACTTTTTGATAAGCTAATTCCAATCCAGTTTGGAAAAATGCTATGAAAGAAGAATTGTAGGCAATTGATGAGAATAAAATGTGGGACATTGTTAGATTGCCTTCAGGAAAGAAAATAGTTGGGTGTCGTTGAGTATATAAAATAAAATATAAGAGCGATGGAACCGTGAAATGACATAAGGTGAGACTGGTTGCTAAAGGATTTACTCAAACTTATGGAGCAGATTATAAAGAGACATTTGCACCCGTTGCGAAGATGAACACATTTCGAGTTCTTATATCCTCGGTAGTAAATCAAGATTGAAAATTATTCTAAATGAATGTAAGAAATGCATTCCTGCATGGTGACATAGAAGAAGAAATTTATATGAGTGTACCGCCTGACCATCTAAAAGAATCCAAACTTGGTTTAGTGTACAAACTGAAAAAGGCTATGTATGGGCTTAAACGGTCACCACGAGCTTGGTATGCTAAACTCAGTTCTGTCCTCATGATTAATGGCCTACAAAGGAGTGTTGCAAATCATTCTCTATTTGTTAAGAAAGGTATTTTAGGTACCATTATTGTTTTGGTGTATGTTGATGTTATAGTGATCATAGACGACAATCGAGATGAAATATCAAAGCTCAAGACTCTTTTACACAAGCCAGTTTTAAAGTATTTTCTTGGATTAGAAATTGCCTACTCAAAAAAGGTCATATTTCTTAATTAACGAAAATATGTGTTGGACTTGTTACAGGAAATTGGAAAATTGGGAGTAAGATTGACAGACACTCCTACTAGACAGTGGCGGTAAGCTTGGTGATGATGAAGAATTATTTTCTGATATTGGTCAATTTCAAAGATTAACTGGTAGACTAATTTTTTTAACTATTACTTGGTCAGATATCTCATATGCAGTTAGTTTGGCCAGTAGATTTATACATGCACCAAGAGTTAATAACATAAATGTTGTCAATAGCATTTTGCACTATTTAAAAGGTTCTCCATGAAGAGGTATATAGATGCATAAAAATGGACACAGTTCCATTGTTGCTTATATTAATGCTAATTGGGTTGGGTGTCCAGTTGATCGAAGATCTACAATAGGGTATTGTACATTCATTGGAGGTAACTTAGTAACATGGAATAGTAAGAAACATAATGTTGTTTCACGATCAAGTGTAGAAGCAGAATATTGAGCAATGGCTTCAACCACTAGTGAAGTTATTTGTCTTCGGTCCTTGTTGCAGGATTTGGGTTTTGGTTCATCTCAACCAACAAAAATGTTCTGTGACAATAAGGCTGCAATGCACATTGCTTCAAATCCAGTTTATCACGAGCGGACTAAATATATTGAGGTGGATTGTCACTTCGTTCGAGAAAATGTACAAGCCAATGTTATTTGTACTATTTTTGTTCGTGGCGACCAACAGTTGGAGGATATTTTCACTAAGGGACTACCTGCTGTCAAGTTTCAAGAGATACTGTTCAAGTTGGGATCTATCAATATTTTTGCACCAACTTGAGGGGGAGTGTTGGTGGAGAAGAGAGATTTATGGTGGATCTGTTTCTGTTTATGAATTGATTTGATTCTCTGTGGTTATAATTTTTCCTTATTTGGAACATTCCTAACTAGTGGGTGCTAAAATATATTGCTCTATTATTAGCATCGTATGTCCATTATAAATATATCTTGCTGCTATAATCTCCATTGTGACCATGAATAATAGTATCTCTCATCTTCTTCTCCCGTGCATGTAGGATTGCTACAGTGGCAGCCGAAGCACGTAAATTTGTGTGTATTTTATTTTTTGTTACATTTGTTCTTCTTTGCATATGTGTGTGTGTGTGTGTGTCACGTATGGGGGGGGGGGGGGGGGTGGTAAGTGGTGATGAGATTAAATTTTAGGTTGGATGGCAAATAAATATTATGACCGACCTTATGAAAGTTTCAATAGTGAGTATTATTATTACAATTTCTTATTGTGGTCCGGCCTACTTGAGCAATGGATTTTTCTATTTTTAAACTCATAACTTAAAACAATTTGAAAAAATGAATAAATGATGTGGATAAAATAAATACATCATGGCCGGCTGCACAGAGCTTTAACCAGGATTCAAGCGGATCAGGTGTGCCCAACCTCACTCATGAAGGTTGGGCCCTTCCCATGGGACTACCTTTATATATCTATACTTTATTACGCCGTTTATTCTTTTTTCAGCTTATTTTAGGATATGAGTAAAAAAATGAAGCAATCTAAATTTCACGTGGACCGTACCAAAGGAAACAATGTTAATTAACGGTTAAAAACTTCTTACAGGACACTGTAATGTTTCTTTACCATTCAACCTATCGATAAGGTCACACAATTCTAAATGGAGAGAAAAAATAAGGTCACACAAATCTAAATGAAGGGCAAAAATATCAGTGATTCAAAACTTTCGTGGCTCACAAAAAGTTTTTAATGGTCAATTATCATCGTTTCCACTGGCTTGGTCCACATGAAATTTGTAACCTTTTAATTTTGGGGATCATGCCCTAAAATGATCCAGAAAAATGGATGGATGGCATGGATATAGTATACATACATCAAGGTGGGCCCCATGGTAAGGGCTACATCATTTTGGGTGAGACGAACCACACCTAATCCGATCGAATGGTGTAGAAGACAAGTAACCCATTGGTAGTGTGTATACATGCCAAAACTAAGTGGACCCCGAAAAAATGTATTTATTTTATCCACGACGTCCATCCATTTTTTCATATTATTTTATGGCAAGAGCCCAAAAACCATGCAGATCTAAAGCTCAACCAGACCACACCACACTACACCACACGATGAATGGACAGTGAACACCTACCAATGAAAGCTTCTTTGGGGCAATAGAAGTTTGAGTTTTTTCCTACTGTAAGTCTCACTTATGGCTGCGCATCTTACTAGGCCCACTTATTCTTACCTTCCAATGATACTCCCCTGTTGTATGGACAACTCTTGACATGTCGAAAATGCCCCTACTTTATCTATTTCACTCCGTTCTCTCCCTTACACCCAAAAACATGCCCGAACGAGAAAATCGACCACCGTGGATACAACTTTTTACCCAGTTTCTTCTTGGAAGAGTCCAAAACTTACCTTTCCAACTTAGACGTTGGATGTACGGACGAGCATTTGAGGACCAATATACCCCTGCCTTCCTTTCAGAAGCGGATTGGCTGGTGTGCGAAGACGAGCACTGACGTCGGACGCTTCGAAATGGATTGGCTACTCCCCTGACACCAACCAATGGTTGGTGGTCAATGCTATGTGGGCCCCACCACGATGTATGTGTTTCATCCATGATGTCCATCTATTTTTACATATCATTTTACCCATGAGTCCAAAAATGAGGTATATCCAAATCTCAAGTGGACCACATTACAGGAAACAGTGTTGAATGAGGGTCGATCATTAAAAACATTTTGGGGGCTATAAAAGCTTTGGATCAAGCTGATCTTTGTTTTTTCTCTTCATCTGGGCCTATATGACCTAATGAATAGATTGGATGTCAAATAAACAGTATAGTGGACCTTAGGAGGATTTTAATGGTGGATATCCAATCACTACTATTTTCATGGGGTGTGGTCCACCTAAGATTTATATCCCTCTCATTTTTGGGATCAAGCCATAACATGATCTGTAAAAATGGATGAACGGAATGGATGAAACACATACATCATGGTGGGGCCCACAGAGCACCGACCACTAACCACGAAGCTGGTGGCAGGAGGAGTACCCAATCCGTTTCCAACACGGATTAGATACTGACAGGTTGAGTAGCAAGTCAGCTACTGAGGTGACGTCACCAAGTTCAGTGGGCCCCACTATGATGTATGTGTTATATCCACACCGTCCATTCATTTTAGATATCATTTTAGGGCATGAACCAAGGAATGAGGAAAATAAAAATCTGTAGTGGACCCCACCAAAGAAAACAGTGGGAAGAGTGGTTCCCATCGTTGAAACTATCCTAAGGCCCATCATAATGTTTATTTGAAATCCAACCTGTTCAAAAGTTAAAAAAGACATGGAATAAGGGAAAACACAAATATCAGCTTGATCTAAAACTTCGTGGCCTTTAGAAGTTTTTAATGGTGGGCGACACTATCCCACTGTTTTCTGTGTTGGGGTCCACTGGAGATTTGTATTTAACTCGTTCTTCGGATATTGCCCTAAAATGATCTCTCCAAATGGATGAAAAGTGTGGATATAAAATATACATCATGGTGGGGCCC
Organism: Magnolia changhungtana; assembly: GCA_030180095.1. Lineage (NCBI taxonomy): Eukaryota > Viridiplantae > Streptophyta > Magnoliopsida > Magnoliales > Magnoliaceae > Magnolia > Magnolia changhungtana. The sequence goes on from JASAUF010000096.1 coordinate 4,023,983, forward strand.
ACAAGCGTCATCACTCGTCTTCGCACACCAGTCAATTTGCTTCTGAAAGGAAGGCAGGGGTATTTTGGTCCTCAAATGCTCATCTGTATGTCCGATGTCTAAGTTGGAAAGGTAAGTTTTGGACTCTCCAGAAAAAAGAAATAGTGTAAAAAGTTGCGTCTACAGTGGTCAATTTCTCTATTTGAACTCATCTCTATCATCCCTGTTCCTTCTTTTCACCCATTTTCTTCATTAAATCTCCATATAATCTCCATCCTACTATCACATTACATCTTCCATGTTCCATTCTACTTAAGGCTACCTACATTCTTTTTTTAAGAGGACGTGGATGCATTGATAAACATGAAATCTTGAAGGTTTGAAAGATGAAGAGAGAGGTGTTTGGAAGATGAGAAAATGATTGTGTAAATAAGAAGAGAAGTGTTTGGAAGATGAAGAGTGATGTGTTTGGAATATAAGAAGATGGTAGAGGGTTTTAGAAAAAGAGAAGGTTTTAGGAAGGGAGATGAAGAAAGGTTTAGGAGGGAGGAAGATGAGGGTTTGGGTGTGTGGGGGACCTTAAATACAAGTGTTCTCAAGTATAAGTCAGATCCACGATGGGACCTACCCAAAAAAAATTAAAAAGTGCTCGGGGGCAGTACAGTACCCCGGGCAACAATTTTGCCTGGACCTTTAGCGGCCGGCGGCACTAGCGCCAGATTGAAATTAACCGCAAAGTGAAGGGAATTGATCGCGAAATGCATGGAATTGACCGTAAAGTGAAGGGAATTAACCGTGAAATGCATGTAATTGACCGTGAAGTGAAGGGAATTGACTGCGAAATGCATGACATTGACTGTGAAGGGAATTCGTTGGAATTCACTGCGAAATGCACGGAATTGACCGCGAAATGCATGGAATTGACCGTGAAGTGAAGGGAATTGACCGTGAAATACATGGAATTGACCATGAAGTGAAGGGAATTCGCCAGAATTCACAGCGAAATGTATGGAATTGGCCGCAAAGTGAAGGAAATTCACCGCGAAATGCATGGAATTGACCGTGAAGTGAAGGGAATTCGCCGAAATTCACTGCGAAATGCATGGAATTGACCATGAAGTGAAGGGAATTGACCACGAAATGCATGGAATTGACCGTGAATTAAAGGGAATTCACCGCGAAATGCATGGAATGAAGTGAAGGGAATTGACCACGAAATGCATGGAATTGACCATGAAGTGAAGGAAATTCACCGCGAAATGCATGGAATTGACCATGAAGTGAAGGAAATTCACCACGAAATGCATGGAATTAACCATGAAGTGAAGGAAATTCATAGCGAAATGCATGGAATTGAACGTGAAGTGAAGGGAATTCACCGCGAAATGTATGAAATTGACCGTAAAGTGAAAGGAATTGGCCGCGAAATGCATGGAATTGACTGTGAAGTGAAGGGAATTCGTCGGAATTCACCACGAAATGTATGGAATTGACTGCAAAGTAAAGGAAATTGACTACAAAATGCATGGAATTGACAGTGTAGTGAAGGGAATTCACCACGAAATGCATGGAATTAACCGTGAAGTGAAGGGAATTGACTGTGAAATGCATGGAATTGACTGTGAAGTGAAGGGAATTCACCGGAATTCATCCCGAAATGCATAAAATTGACCGTAAAGTGAAGGGAATTGACTGCGAAATGCATGAAATTGACCATGAAGTGAAGGGACTTCACCACAAAATGCTTGGAATTAACCGTGAAGTGAAGGGAATTGACCACGGAATGCATGGAATTGACCGTGAAGTGAGGGGAATTGTAGCGCCTCAAAATTCAAGGACCGAGTAGCTACTCGCCTCCCAAATTCTTGAGCGCTACGTATGCAATAATGAATCACAAATGCATACAATTAATCAGGTATTAGGGAGCAATGATGAATTAGATTTAGCATGCTTAATTTCTAATAAGATAATTAAGTTCCAAGTGCTACTAACCAAGTAAAGTTCCATCATAAATTTATATCCAACATAGAAACCTAATAATCCGAATAACAGTCATCCAGGGATCCAATCTCATACGCTCATCACACCCCAAAATGATTTGACTCTAGCCCAGTCCCGCCAACATTCATCTCGCTAATATGCTCCGTCAAACTCCTGGTAATACGCTCGCTCCTCGTCGTCGTTGGCACTGACAGTGTCCAATGCGTGCTGCTCCAGGGTACCTTCATCTATATTGGGTTCTGGTTGTTGTTTTAGAACACCATCCCAGAGCGGGAGTGAGTGATCAACTCAGTGGTACCATTAGCAATAAACATCGAATTATCATGTATATGATACATTTAATGAACAATAATCATCATGAAATCCTAAACACTGTTGTTAATGTAAATACATGGTTATGATATGATGTATGCTCCCTACAAAGAAACCAACACTCCCTCAAGCAACGACATCTGACGTTTACAATGAAACAATACTCTCTCAAAAGCGACCTCAACTGCATAATCGCCACAAATATAATGCAATGTCGTGAAATATGTTAGCCTGGTTGATTAGTTAAGTTCATTTGTCCAGCAGGTTGGGGAAACCGGAATACCCTTAATGGAGTTATTGCCCTTAACCCAATCGCGTGGCTCAAGGGTCGTGGCCAAATGACTCTCGCGACCCTTAGGCCTATATTGGGGTCGTCAATCCCGAAAAGTAGCACAAGCATAGACGAAATAGATTAAGACTTAAATGTCCTACTCGCGGTCACTATAGGGAGGTCGTCACCCCAGCACAGGCCGACAGCACGGGTACAGTGTCCCATACCACCGTTCCCGGCTCACAAGTCCAAGTGCTCAATGGATACTACGGGGAGGCTCATCACCCTAGTGTAGGTCGACAACAAGAGCCTAGTGTCTCATACCACCAACCCCAACTCATGAGACTTTGTGGACCGTAAATTATAGTCAACAATGGGCGTAACGGTCATAGGGTACTTCGGTTTCATACAGGCGTGATCAAGCAAGGTTAACATACAAGGATGATCGACTATTAGTCAATGTGCCCCGACGGGCTGAACCATAATTAATCGGCCTGAGAACGCTGTCTTGTGTAGTCCAACTACGACCAACAACCTATAGTTCAACTATTCAGGCCAGATTACTCACGGGCAGGTCTAACGAAAGGGGTCGCCCAAGTAATTTCAGGTAATCGGCCCATCCATAAGGGTTTATGCAATAATACACAACATGTATTGTCAAATTCAGAGATAGTTCACTCATGCAGACATAATTTAGCAATGTAAGTACATGGACAATAATATATCAAGTTCCGCTAACCCATATAAGTCATATTCACCATATTCCAATATATACAACTATAAGGGTAGCCATGCACCAGTATACAACAACTAGCCTTCCATGAGTTAACATAATTTACATAATTCAGCTATAAATCGAGGAAATCAAGCAAGTAGTTTAACAATCAGCAATGCGACAACATTCCATGCTTTTACTCCTAGCACAATTGACATGTAGCAACAATTCAAACGACAATCAACATTTTACGGCAATACATGTCATTGTTAAAGCATAGTTAGCACCAAATCAGGAAATCGACAATCAACTGCATAAATTTAGGGAAAGTTGGATATTTGCACCCTACATGAGAATGCAAATGCACAAGTTACGGATTTGGGGTATTAAGGTCTAATCATCTTCATTAATTTCAGCAATTTCAAGTCCATTATTCTAATTATGTAACTCAAATAAAAATTCAGCAACATGTACTAACAATACACCATACACATTCACTAAACCTATACTAGGCGCGATAATCGACTACCTAAAGGTAATGGTCCTCACCTAAACTTAGCTGAAGATTGCTGAAACGATCCTAGTGACGCCGGGTCCGCAAGCTCAAGGTGTCGGTGCCATGTATTTCATTAAATGGGCAAGGATCACATGCATGTTGTAGAAATTATGAAAATAGTGTGAGAATCCCTATATTACCTTAGATGGGTTAGAATTTCTCTTCCAACGGTGAAGAACAATCAGGATTTTCTGGCGGAGGGGAGAGGACGCCGGAATTTACGAATTTCAGCCATCGGGGTCACATGCAAGTGAGGTGCCCCCAAAATCTCTCTCCTCTTCTCCCACACACACACACACTCTCTCTCTCTCTCTCTCTCTCTCTCTCTCTCTCTCTCGAGAGAGAGAGAGAGAGAGAGAGAGAGAGGGCAGCCTTATATATGCCTAGAATTATGTCGTTGACCCCAAGTTTCAAGAAATGCTTCCAATGGCCTTGTAAGACCCAAATCTGGCTGTTGGGGCTTCCTGATGGCCCCTTAGCCCATCTGATATATTAGATAGGTGTCCCATGACTCGATGAAGGGTTGGGTGAAGTTTGATCAGAAACGGATATGGGGTTTTGCCGTAGTGGCCCAATTCGTAATCAACGGTCACCGTTCAATGATCAACGGCCAGATTTTGTAGGCGCGGGCCTGGACTTATTTCTAACATTTGGTGCAAATTTAGAAGAGATCCGATGGCTGGAACGCCCGGATTTGCATACTCAAGCAGCGGGGTTATTAGGGTAAATTTCAGAATTTGGTCACATTTGGCCAAGCGACTTACAGTTTGCAAGTGCCAGCAGGGCAGCGTTGACTGATGGTTTCTGGGTATTTTCGGGGCCTGTGTTCGCATGGGACCATAAACCTAGTGAGCCCAAAAGTCTGATAAAGTTTCAGGATTTTTGGACCTTCATCGGGCGATACACGGCCCGTACGGATAGTTGTAGAATATAAATGGGCTACTTGGCTCTACGGCCCATGCTCGACCTGAGCATGATTTGATTTAATCTCATTAGTGGTTAAGTTTGACATTAATTAGTTCATAGTAGGCCCACACATGCAATTGAATTATCCAATCCAGCGTCGGCTCTCACATGCGCCTCAGGACACTGTTCCTTAAAAAAAAATAAAAAATTGGCGGGGTATTATAGGAATTCATCGGATTTGACATCGAAATGCATGGAATTGACCGTGAAGTGGAGGGAATTCGCAATTGACAATAAAATGCATGGAATTGATTGTGCAATGAAGGGAATTGACCGCGAAATACATGGAATTAATCGTGCAGTGAAAGAAATTGACCGCGAAATGCATGAATTGATCGTGAAGTGAAAGGAATTCGTTGGAATTCACTACGAAATGAATGAAATTGACCATGAAGTGAAGGAAATTCACCGCGAAATGCATGAAATTGACCATGAAGTGAAGGGAATTTGCCAGAATTCACCGCAAAATGCATGGAATTGACCGCAAAGTGAAGGAAATTCATTGCAAAATGCATAAAATTGACCGTGAAGCGAAGAGAATTCACCGCGAAAATGCATAGAATTGACCATGAAGTGAAGGAAATTGACCGCGAAATGCATGGAATTGAATGTGAAGTGAAGGGAATTCACCGCGAAATGCATGGAATTGACCGTGAAGTGAAGGGAATTGACCATGAAATGCATGAAATTAACCACGAAGTGAAGGAAATTGTAATGTCTCGAAAAAATCCGTACAAAGACCCGAGTACCACCTCAGGCAGAAATCACTCAGGACCAAATCTTTTATAAATTAGATGAAATTAATTAGGTGTTAAACTAGATTAGCTGTGAAATTCACTTGAACCACTTTAAATACAAACTACATGACCCAAAACTTGTAGAATAATTAACGCTACATTACCCTGAAACCTAGGATTAATCTCAAAACCCAGTTGCTCTCGGGAGCATCACGAAACTCCGTATTGGACTTTGACTGCGCGTCGAAAGTTCGATTACTGCGAAACTAAACTCTTATGACCACCTTACTAGGCTTGACGACCATCTCGGAAATCAAGTCCTAATGATATCCAGAAGCGCATAACTTGAGCCCGGAATAAAGTGTGTGAGAAACGTGAATATTTTTAGAAATTAAACTCAGATTTAAATGATTTGGGTCATTCGCTTGTAGGCCAAATTTAAGCTTCAGACCATTAGAAGTTGACCCAAATACACCCTCGGATCAGGGAAATTTTCCAGCACAGGTCCGTTACTTGTGGCCCTGATCAAGTGGCGATGACCGTTGAACTGAAACTGGTCCGCTACAGTCGATCTACAAATCTGATCAGACTGAAAACTTAACTCGACCTAGATCCAATGTCAGAAGTGCTTCGTTGAGCCCAAACAAATAGGTTTTGGCTATAACCTGAGTATACCATAGCCCTGGGGTCATTGAGCTCACGTTTGAGCCTATATAAGGGTCTTAAACCCTCTCTCTCCCTTCACATACGAATTTCCAAACCCTGAAGAGAGGAGAGAGGAAAGAGAAGGAAAGAGAGAAAGAGAGAGAGTGTGGGAGATTGTTCTCGGGACTCAATCTCATCGTTCCACGTGCTTATCCACCATTCCTGTATCGCTATTCGGGCGATTCCGATTCCGATTCTGTTCTTAGGTAAGAAAACTTAACCCTAATATGTTTTAGGGTTTCAGATAGTGTAAGTGATGAAATAGCTAACCTAATTCATGCTATAGGTTGTCATTCTACTGTTGACAGAGACTTGGTGTCTAAACTAAATTCGTTACGCATTTACCGGCGTAAGGTGTAGACTATAAATGTTTAGGTTATGGTTTTCAAGACTTTCAATGTCGGTTAATGATTTATAGCTGACATAGGTGTCATTTCACATGCTAAATGCGATGCCTGATTCACTTTACAAATATATATGAACTATGTTGAATATAGTGTATTCTATGTGTTTGTCAAATTGATTCAATGCGTGTAAATTTAGATTTGTGTTTGACATGATTATCTATCGTGGATATAGGATCGTTGTATATGCGACAACTCCTTGGCAAAAGGATTTGCCCTAATACATGTTATGGCTAATATACGTCATGTATGTTGTAGTGTGTAGCCTAAGTGTTTGTAGAAATGTCGAAATAAGTATGGAATTTGTATTCGTGCTTGTCATGTTTATCCATCGTAAATACATGGTGGTTACCTGCGTGGCAACTCCTTAATGAAAGGAGTTGCCTTAATACATGTTATGGTCGACATACGTCATGTATGTCGAAGTGTGTAGTGTAAATGTGTGTATAAATCCCTTAGATGTGTGTATAAATCCCATAATGCAACCGTGTGTATAAATCCCTTTATATGGGTGTTGATATAAGATTCTCAACTACCTTAACTGTGTGTATAAATCCCTCCATGCAACTTACATTATATTGTCCGTTTTACGTATGAAATGCATGTGTGAAATCATGTTTATGTTATGTTTCATGAAATGCTCAAATGGTTGATATCACTTGAAAGATTAGTTTAATGCTGAGGTGCCTATTCATATATAATTCATTGTTATGTTTAAGTGCGGTTAGGACTATGATATAGTCCAGGCAATCAATAACAGATTCTAATTGGGTGGCTGAGGTTGTCTCGCCACAGGGAACGTGTTCGATGAATCCGAGCCTGGTTGTCGGCAATGGTTAGGCCACACGGAGTGCTTACGCACTTCATGTCGATTAACTAGAGGTGCGCTCATACCAGTCGAGCTCGTCAAGTAAGTCGATTGACACGATGTATGTTCACCATATATGGACGCTACTGCTTGAACCTAAGGTACCAAACTCACCAGTGGAAACCCAATTAACCTTGATACCTCAATCCGCTTTCGGACATGCTGGTATGGGACACCGTGGTCGAGCTGTCGGCCTACACCGGGGTGACAAGCCTACTCGTAGTGACAGTGAGCAACATAAGCTCGTGAGCCGAATACGGTGGTATGAGACGCTGTATTCGAGTTGTCGGCCTACGACTAGGTGATGAGCCATTCGTAGTGACCTTAAGCATACTCTGAGCTTGCGTTGAAGCGACGAGCCTTTCCGTAACAACTATAGTATAAACTAGGCCTGCATCGAGGTGACGAGCCCTTTGTAGTGACCTAGAACCGCAACATCGTATGAGATTTACTAGGACTGACGACCCTAGAATGGATCATTGTTTGAGAAATGATATAAGGGAGGTACCTTAGTTTTCCAATCCTGCTATATGAAAAAGAATAATAAGAACTTGGTAATCACACTCATGCACCGCATTGCATGTGCCTTTGACGTTGGAGTTGAGCACTGAGGAAGTGATTGCATGCTACGACCATGAGATGAAGTTCGCAGAGGGAGTGCAGGCGAGGGCATGCATCTTTAATACATATCATTCTTGCATTAATCAGAGTACTTAGGGATGCTTGATTGTATTACTTTATCATTACTGCTTGACTAAATTGATAACATATTAACCTTTGCTTTATAGCTCCACCAAGTTGATTACTCACTCCCACGTTTTGGGACGGTGTTTTAAACACCAACCAGACCCTGTTGTAGTTTCAGATGATGATGCAGTTTGCGAGGCGGAGCCAGACTTTGAGCATGATGAGGAGGCATTCTCATATATGCAGTATTCAGGCGGGTTTATATAGACCGTTCTGATCGGCGGGGCTTCAGGGCTTATACATTGTAGTGGACCACCACATTTTGACATTTTGTATTTTGAAACAATACTTGTAACTATTTGATTTGGCAACGCGTACATACTCTGGGACTTACAGTGGTTTTTACGTACCATGTATTTCTCTCAGTCTTCCGCTTGCGTAATTCGACTGTCCCTAGAGTATGTTTTGTTATTTTAGCTTAATCTCATTCATAGTTTATGCACTAATACAGACAACATTTAAATCATCATTATCTATATTGCATAAGTGATGCGTTGGAACTTGGGAATTGGGCTCCTGCTCGACCCCCGATTTATAGGGCGTTACCGAAATTCACCCTGAAATGCATGAAATTGACTGCGAAGTGAAGGGAATTGACCATGAAATACATGGAATTGACAGTGAAGTGAAGGGAATTCACAGTGAAAATGCATGGAATTGATCGTGAAGTAAAGCAAATTGACCGCGAAATGCATGGAATTGATCGTGAAGTGAAGGAAATTCACCGAAATTTACCGCGAAATGCAAAGAATTGACTGCGAAGTGAAGGAAATTCACCGCGAAATGCATGGAATTGACCGTGAAGTGAAGGGAATTCGCCAGACTTCACCGCGAAATGCATGGAATTGACCGTGAAGTGAAGGGAATTCGCCGGAATTCACCGCGAAATGCATGGAATTGACCGCGAAGTGAAGAAAATTCACCACAAAATACATGGAATTGACCGTGAAGTGAAGGAAATTCGCCGGAATTCACCGCGAAGTGCATGAAATTGACCTTGAAGTGAAGGGAATTGACCACAAAATGTATGGAATTGACCATGAAGTGAAGGGAATTGACCGCGAAATGCATGGAATTGACTATGCAGTGAAGGAAATTCCCCGGAATTCACCGCAAAATGTATGTAATTGACTGCGAAGTTAATGAAATTGACCACAAAGTTAATGAAATTTACTGCAAACTGATTGAAATTTACCGCGAAGTGAATGAAATTGATTGCAAAGTGAATGAAATGAATGAAATTAACTGCGAACTGATTGAAATTGACAACGCAGTAAATGAACATCAACCTGATGGAATCTTGGAAAATAATTAGGTTGATTGGCTAAAGTAGCTTCTCCTACCCCAAAATCATATGTGGTACGTCAAGTAACTCATTCTAGTTTAGAAGATATGCTTGTTAAAAAAAAAGTTTTCTTTTTTGTTTGCGGATGAAATCTCCATTATTTTTGTGGGTCCATTATGAGGTCTGTGTTATATTTAAGCTATCCATCTATTTGGTGAGCTAAGACAGATCTAACTATCAAGTGGACCACACTGTGAAAGGCAGTGGGGAAATGAATGTCCACCGGTGAAACCCTTTTAGGGTCATAGAAGTTTTGTATAAGCATGAAATTCAGGTCTCATGAGTAGATTGGATGGAAAATAAATGTTATGATAGGCCTTGGAAAATTTTTTAACGGTGAAAATCATTTTTCCGGCTACTATTCGTGGCCCTGGTCCAGTTGATCTTTGGATATGCTTTTTTTTTATAATGCTCTGAGATGATCTTAAAATATGGATGAACGTTACGTAACTCTGACCTCTTTTGAGCCGTTCGTACAACTTGGAGTTTGAGGACGTCAGCACTCCGCATCGCACACCAGCCAATCCGCTTCCGGAAGAAATGGCGGGTATTGAAGCCTGGTGAAAAGTCGCCCGTACACCAGGTGCGTAGTTTGCTACGGTAAGTTTTGACAGGCATGGCAACGCCGCTGGCTTAAAAGTGTGTCGTACAGTAGGTAAAATCTCAAAAAGTTTAGGATCAAGCTGATATCTTTGTTTTCTCGCTGTCCACGTAATCTTTTTATGTCATGAATAGTTTAGATAGAAAATAAACATCATGTAGCCCACAGAAAGGTTTCAACCATGGCTGACATTATCTCCACCGATTATTCTGATTTGGTTCGGATTTGGATTTACCTCATTTTCAGGCTCGTGCACTAAAACAATATGAAAAAAATGAATAAACTGCGTAAATCGAACAAATGCATCACGATGGCCCCACGGAGTTCTGCGTTGCTATGTTCTCGTAACCCCAATTACCGGAGATTCCGGTAACCCAACCTCTATGGGCCACCGCAACATTCGTGTTATCTTATATCCACTATATTCGTACGTTTCATCAGCTCACTTCCAGACACAATCAAAAGCATGAGTGAGATCCAATGTTCAACTGTGCCACGCCAGTGAGGAATGAACGATCACCGTTGAATCTTTCTTAGGCCACCGCAGTTTTCGATAAGTTGATATTTTGCTTTGAGTCGGGATCCTCTGTTATCTGGTCAACAGGGATTTCCTGTTACCCTAATGGTTTGGCATCCGAAGTTTTTTATTTTATTTTTTATTTTTTCAGCGAGTGGTGACGTGAACCAATGAAGAATAGGGTATAGGAAATCTCTGTTGACAAATAACAGACGATCCGGACTCCCTTTCTTTACATTCATTATCAAGGTCGGAATCACATTATGACATTGATAGGCGCGGCATCGGTAGATCCCGAGATCCACCGAGGTGGGTGAATCCCTGACTGTGGGGTCCACCGGAAGGCATGTTCTTTACATCCACACCATCAATCCATTTGTTCAGCTCAATTTACATCCCGAATCCAAGATAAACTGGATCCAAGTCATAGGTAGACCACACAACAGGAAACAGTGGTGATTGACCATTAAAAACTTCTCATGGGCCACAAATGTTCTAGATGAAGTTGATATTTACACGGTACTTTCGTTCAAGTCTTTTTACCTTATCAACGGGTTGGATGGAAAATAAACATTGGTGTGGTCCACTTAAGATTTGTACTGGCTTGATTTTTGGTATCTTGCCGATGGACAGACTGATATCGAGGTGGGCCCCACAATCATGGATCCACCCACCTCGGTGAATCCCAGCCGTGCTCTATTATGATCGGGTTGGATGACACGTAAGCATCAGGTCGGGTCCCACAAGGTTTCAACGGTGGGCCTGTTTACTGTAGCATGGCTCACTTGAGTGTTGGAAGTCTCTCTCCTTCGGGTTCATGTCCCGAAATGATCAGAGAAAATCGTCACGGTGGACCCCACACAGAGCTTTCGGTCACAGGAGATTCATGTAACCTGGAAAGTGGCGCTGGACAGGGAGCACTCATTGCTTGCCACATGTGTTGTATCTGCACCGTTCATTTTTTTTGCAGATTATGTTAGAGGATGAGATTAAACGTTAGTGGATACAAATCTGGGCCACTCCATGAAACGGTGGAGATATTTTTATTTTTATTCTTTCCTTCGTGAAACCGGCCCAGGAAGTTTTTAACGGTGAGCGTTCGATATCCACTGTTTTCTATGGTGTGGTTCATTTGAGATATGGATATTTCCAAAGTATGGTATAATAGCTTAAAATGGTCTGGGAAAACTGATGAACGGAGTGGATATAATACATACATCATGGTGGGTCCCACAGATCATAAGGGTTGCTGGAGATCCGGGTCCTCCGGTAGCTCGGGCCATTCACGGAAACGGGTCCCGACCGTCGTTCAAAGAACCGAAATAAATTCCATTTGGAATCCGCGGAAAATAAAGGTAGCTTAGAAAGGGGGAGTGTTTTTATACTCTAGTTGCGTCGGACGCTTGATACGCAGGCACTTCGAAATGTTACACGTAGAATATTTTAATTCAACTTAAACCGACTAAATCATGGAGCCTACACTTGCTAAGATAAATTCCAAAAATCATTCTGGTTGAACAAAACCAAGCTCTGATTCATAGAATGTTGGATATTTTTTATTTTCAACCGTCCAATAACTGCCCACAAATCTCATAATAAGATGATCAAATAAGTTTAGTTTTTAGTCCATCATACATGTAAACTGCTATAAATAATTTGGACCGTTTAATTTGAAACACGATATGCCACGTATGCAATCGTTAAGTGCTTTTTAAGCGCATGCGTATCATCCACCACACTATACCAGAGTATCGGAGTTTTTCTCCTCAGACAGGCCAGAGAGAGACAGGCGAAATAACGGAAAAAAAGGGATTGTGAAATGCCGCAGAACTGATGCGGAATCGTTTCCATCTCTCAAAAAATCAGGTATTTTCTATTTGAAATTCCTTCTTGAAGCTGTAAATCGATGGCAGAAATGCTATTGTTTTTGCTTTTAATGGCGAAAACTTGAAAAAAAAAAACAGGCATTTCGTTCTTTTCTGTGTGATTGATAGTGGTATATCCTCTCTCTATCTCTTCGAGAGTCGAAAATGCTGGGAAAATGCAATTTCTTTTAGTTCATGTCGATCTTTGTAGCTTGGGGTGCTGATTTTTTGTTTGATTGCTTGGATTGTAAGTAGAATTCTTAGATTTCTGTTTCTTGATTGCTCATGAATGCGTGAACAATCTCTCTCTCTCTCTCTCGCTCGCTCGTATTTGTTTTTTATTTACTACTTTGTATCTTTCGACGAAGTAGAAACGTCGATTGTTGCTAATCTGAAAAATATTGTGTCCTGTTTGGATGCCACTTAAAAACGACTTCATCTCATTCTAGTTAACAGTAATTATTGTTAACTTTTCATGGAATTGAATTGCAAGTCATGATTCCATAACTAGGATCGTGCAATGCATACATACGCAAAAATATCAACTAGAGAACCACAAACTAGAAGTGGGATTAGCCACTTAGCATTGAACCATGCCGATCTAATGATGCATGTCACTCCTGTAGGCGGTCAGACTTGATGATGAATGGCTTCAATTGTTGCTCCTACGTCCCTGCACGGCAGATGCCCTTGACTCACCTTCTCCTCAATTCTCACTCTAGTGTGTGCTAATGGGTAGCCGTGCACGTTTTGAGCTTAGATGGAGAGGGCCAAGAGTCTCTCTTATTTATAGACTTGGGTCTCCTATCCCATCATAGAAACTAAGTCCTACATGGACTCTCCTTCCTTGCGCATATTAACTTGCCTTAATGTGAAGTTTTCTTTTACATTGGGCTTTGAAACTTAAAGCCCAAGTTTTCCAAAAACCAAAGGGTCCCACATGGCTGAATGTGTGTGCATGTGGGCCGTCATAACAAGAGACACACTAACAATTATGTACAATTATGTGTTAGAGATCATATATAAATCATAGTGACAAATCTTATTCTGGGGAATTTCTCGGCTTGGGATTTTCTTAGGAGTTATTTAAATGTTGTTGTTGTTTTTTTTTTTTTTTTTTTTTTTGTATTCAATATTAGGAAAATGTCACTAATAAAAAAATTGCAATATATTATTTATAAATCAATAAACAATTTTAAAATTTATATACAAATATATCAGTAGTTAGTTAATATTTTAAGTGATCACTATGTTAGTTTTGGAATAATCTCACAAAAATATCAAGAAAAAGTAAGAAAATGCTGATATTTTGAAGGTCTCGGGATTGTTGCTGCCCATTCAATCAAACTAAACCACACATGTAGGTGAAAGCCTAGATTGGTTGTTCATGTGAGAGTAAGATGCGCGGGCGTGCCAAAGTCTGCTCGACTAAGAAGTTTTGATTTAATTGTTGGTGTTTCTCACGTTGAGATGGACAAATTAGAGACTGGACCGGGATCTAGTCATCCTCTCAACCACCGGTTTGCGCTCCGTTCATGCAATTTGTGAAAGGGTAGGGATTAGCCATTCCGAAAGAGTTCTTTTTGCCTTTTGACGATAGACGTGAGTTTACGGCCTTAAGGACTTTTTCTTTCACCAGTCTTTAGGTTTGTATGTCTCTCAAATGAACAAGAATAAGGCTAAACAAATGTCGACTTTATTGGTATTAGAATGTGTGGTCCATTACAATCGACAAAATAATAATCAACCAGATAAATAAACGAAAGCGAACAAAACTAAGATAAGTACTTGACTCGTCTATCGGAACAAACGATCAGGGCGGGTGGTTAGCGGGATGTGACTGGGTTGGTATGAACAACTAAATCAGAACTCAATTAAACATGATCATACAACTTAAGGTTGATGATATTTTCTCCTACTCCTAAGGTACTGTAGCAGGATCCACTGCGCATTAGCTACCTATGCTAAACTAAACTAAGGAAAGATAGACGAAAAGTATATAAATGTGTTTGGCGTGGGGCCTTGAGCCCTTCTTTGTGTGCTCCATTTATAGCTTGACAAGGTGGTGAAACCCCTCGTTGTGTATTCCTTGTTGCTTCTTGATCCTTTGCGCTCATGTCGTGTTATGGATATGGAAATCCCCTTGATTGCTCAGGAACTGACGACTTGGATTGGGAAAGAGGACTCCAGTCAGATCCGGACTCGCTGGCTTCTTGAATCTTCTTCTCGTAGCTAATCTGTTGTGGAGATGTTCGTGGCCCACTAAAGACTAGGCTTGGAACCACTCAAGTTTCTCTGATGAAGACAACCAAACCAAGATCTACGAAACTCAAGGGCTAGACCTAGATTGACCATGACCAGTCAACATCTCTACTGACGGCCCACTGTGTCGACTTCGAGTTATTGGATGGTCCATATCAAACCACCTCCTGCATTTAACCATCCATAAGGGGATGGTCTGGAGTGAGGTGGGGTTTGACACCTGGTACCAATCTATTATTGGACCAGGTTGGATCTAGTTCTTACATTCTCTTAATTTCGATTAATGAACGAAATGGGGACCCTGATCGAATCAATTAGTCTGTCTCTCTTGACCTAGGTCCGAACCATAGCTGGATTGGCTTGGACATAGGTCTGATCTCATGATTTTCATAACCTTCTTGAGCATTGATACTTCTCCGAACGTCTCCGGGAAATCTCCCATTTTGGAAGGATTGTGAGAGACGACCTCACTGAGAATTTCATCGTTAGATTCGTGATTAGGTCCGTTCTCTCAACGAGTCTTTTATAGACGTGCCTGGTACGTTGTCTCATAAATGGGCACGTTAATCATGGCCACATGGCATGCGGCGATTCATCCCCCTAAAGGTATGTGTAAGGGTTTGTGCAATCACATTAATAATGGAATACATAACGCTGAAGGAAAATCAACCGAAGATCTCTTCAAGTGCAAGTACCTCTTCTATGCGCGCTAAACACATGGTGTCACCACGTGGCAATTTTCTATTGGACCATGTCAGGGCGTTGAAAATGGGTGTAAACAGTGATATTATTGGGATTATGTCGTTTAGTTTAGTTCTTGCGGAAATGTTTGTGAGCTTTTGAAATCTCGGCAACATTTGTCACACTTATATAAGTTATTAGTTATGCAAATCTCTAGTATAATTACTCTATGGGGTCGTTTGATAACTTCGAATTGGAAAAGAACTAAAGAATCCAAATCTAGGATTTTGATTCCATTCTCTTTATTGTGTTTGACAATCTGGATTGTCACTTCGTGGATCTCAAAAACTGCATTCTGGATGCTGGGAAAGAATTGTTAGGAATTCTATTGTGTATATTGATAAGATAATGATTTTAAAGAGGTAAATTATAGAAAATATACCCACACGACATTTGTGTGCAACATGTAAGAAAATCATTAGATTAAGACCATTGTAAGATAGCCTTGGCCCGAGGCATATTTCCAAGCATTAGGTAGCCACTAGCCACAAAAGCAAGTCCACTAATTTCATGAGCATGGGGGAGGAAGAGATAGCAGTTGTGGGGGAGAGGTTGAAGTGTGAACTAATCTCCCCTTCTATGAAAAAAAATGAAACTATTACCATTGAGAATTGAGACCTTTTGGAATTGGAATCCAAATCTAGGGCCAATTCCCGGTTTTCAAATGACCCCTTATCTAAAATGAGATGAAATCATGAGGCCTTAGAAATTTAATAACGGGTGAGATGAATGTTTATTAGCTGACCGTTTGAGTACTATCACGGTTATTTGATGCTTCACCTATTTTGCCGTTGGAAGGTCAAGTTGTGTTAAACACTGCTTTAAGAAGAAACCTTGAGAGTTGACGAGATCGTCTCCTTTGCTTGGCTTATATCTCCTTTGGAAGGATTGTTTAATTTGTATCTGATTTGATCAAGGTATTTTGTATCAATAACAATGGCCATAACAGTCACCATCGTTACCGATACAAGTATCGGTTATAACGGTTGATAAGGGGGTGTGACGACCGTTACGACTCCTGTAACGGTTGAAAATTTTCTTTTACCCAAAAAATTATGGAAAAATATCTAGAAAATCCAGAATAATATAAATATTCGAAATATTTATTCATTTTTTGTTTTAAACATGTTTATAGTACCGTAACGGGCCACTCTTTGTTGAGAGTGAATTTGTGAGTATAATTATGTCTCTAATGTTTATACATCACAATTAAGTATTAGAACTAGAAATAAGAAAAAAGGCATAAATACTACTTTTTCATTTTTTTTTGAAAAAATGGCCCTCGGAGCTTCACCCAAATCATTATAATCTACAATTTTCATTTTAAAAACTATAGTAAGAGTGGTCTAAATCTATTGTAAAATTATCTAGCAGAATTTTTGGAATGAGAAAAATGAATTTAAATAGAAAAAAAGTGGTCATTGTTTGACCGTTTCGGGGGTAATAGTCGTTGTGCCCCCATAATGGCCTTTACAGGTGATACAGTCTTAAACAACCAACTGCCCCGTTTTACCCATGTATCCCATAACTGATGGGGACATCGGAGGACCTACTTCGATGTACCAAAGACGGAGACGACCACCCATATTAGCACGACTCTCTTTGTGGATGGGAGATGAGTTCTAGATGGGGGCCGCTAGGTCATTTTGAAGACCTCACATGCATTAGACGTATATCAGGAAGGCCCCCACCTTGGGATGATGCATGTGGGCTACTTAGGAGATTGTTTTAGTCATAGGATTGCTATTTCGTGTCGATCTGATCGTTGGATCTTGTCGATTAGGCCATCAGGCCACCAGATCTTTTAGATCTGGGCCACTTGGACTTTGATCTTGCTTTCTTTATGTTTTTTTTTTTTTTTTTTTTTTTGTTATTTTTAGGATTTATTTGATGGTTGTGATTGATAATAAATTTTTTAGTTTTCTTATTTTGGACGATGGGCCACTTCACTTAAGTGAGTGGCATAGTTGTAATTATCCTGGAATTTTAATTCCGAATTTTTAATAATATAAGCACAAGGGAGTGGAGATCCAACTCTCATTGGATTTTGTGATATAAAAAAGAAGAAGAAAGAAACTTTTGCTTTCTTCTTCCCTTTTCATACAATTTGAAGATACTTCCATGCGATTTGGAAGGAAGATTGGTTCGAGGCTAATCTTCATTAACGGAGGTGCAAGGTCTCCATGTATCCCCACACCAACTCCTCTTTTCTCCCTCATCCATGTATTTTCTTTAGGTTCTTCATTCTCCCATCCTAGATATTCATCTTCTCCCAAAACCCAACTTTCCCATACCCAAATACAATCCAAACCCTAACCAACCTAAACCTATCCATCCCACTCTACACGTGTGATCCTACGGCCACATGTGCAAATCCCACCTTGCCCCCTTTTGGCTTTCCATCATCCTTATATCAAAACCCCTTTCTTTCATTCCTAAAACCCTAACCCTAAACCTAAAATCCCTAACTTTCTTAGATTTTCTCCAATTTCTAAAAAACCCTAATTCCAAAATTCTCAATTCCCATGAACCCTAATTCTTCAAATTTCAGATTTTCCCCTTCCTAACCCTAATAATAAAACCTACAAATCTATCTATCCCTTGAGTGTGGAACGTGCCTATGCTAAATTGGAATTTCTATCCTTCCATCGAGCTTAGTTTTAATTGATTTATGTGATTTCTTAGTACGCAGGCATGTGATTTAAGCTAAATCAAATTTTATTTCCTATTGTTTACTCTTAATTACTTGGTAGATTAACATATTTTATTAATTGAATTACTTTATGGACTCTTTCATAATATCCAATGTTGCATGCTAGCATTAAATCATGTGTCCTACATCAATAACGGTCATGGCCATTACCTATACGTATCGGCCTTTACAGGTATATCGTAATGGATATGGAACACCTTGGATTTGATAGAAGAATATGGAAGTGGGATTAGGGGGTTATTTTTCAGTTCATACCTTTTCCATGTCGATAACTACTATCTAAAGCAAGGTTACTTGAATTGCTAGTTGATTTGACATGTAGTATGGTAACAGGTACGTGGACACTACTTCTTTTAATGTGTGCTATGCTAAGGCTAGGATCAAGTGGGTCCCTCTAGTACATTCATTAGACATATAAAGTTTTGTATGTGAAATTTGGATCGTTGGATCCAGAATGGACAACGTAGTGGGTTAGTGATTTAGGTAACATTAGTCTAAAGCACCAACCACCACCATTCCCCTCTAAAGGTTCTTTGCATTCTATTAGGTGCTAGATTGGTAAAATTCTCACTATGGATCATTTAATAGAAAAAAAATAATAGTCAACACATTTTTTTCCTTTTATGCTTACAAGCTAGGGAGTCCACTAATTACCTCTCATCCACTAAATGTTCTAAAGAAGAATGGTAGCATGTGAGCCTCTACCGATGCTTTGTTTACGAGAGGTAGAAATTTTGAGCGGGATACAAGATCCTCTAGATTAAGATTCAAATCCAAGGGCAAAGGGGGGACAACCTGTGTCTTCAAAAAAAATAAAATAAAAATCCAAGGGCAAGGGCAAGGGAAAGTTAAAGTGCTAGAATTGTGGGATGTCATGGCACATGAAGAAGGATTGTACAAATCTAAAGCAAAGAAAGATAATACAAAGTTTTCTTCCATGGAGGCCAATACTGCCATGTCTGATAAAGAGACAAGCGAAGGTGATGTGTTGTCAGTGTTTATGATCGGACACTTACACAATGATCATAGAGACGAGTGGATTCTTGACACATGGGCTTCATATCACATGACCCATCGGAGTTGGTACCCCAGTTACAGGGAGTGCGATGATGGACATGTATTTATGGGCAATGACAATGCCTGTAACGTTGTGGCTATTGGTATTGTCCGTATCAAGATGTTTGATGGAATGGAGTGTACCTTCATTGAGGTAAGGCACATTCCTAACATGAAGAAGAATTTGATTTCTCTCGGTGCACTTAAAGCAATAGGGTACAAGTTCACCGGTTTTAATGGGGTTCTTAAGGTTTCAATAGGGGTGCTTGTAGTCATGAGAGCACAGAGACACAAAAATCTTTACAGGCTGATTGGGAGCACTTTAACAGGTGGAGCTGCAGCGGCTGTAGTGGATTTTGCGTTTGCACGTATGTGACATACACATTTGGGTCACATGAGCAAGCGGGGCATGAAAGTACTTTCCGATCGTTGTTTAATTCCTAGTTTTAAAAGTCTTGATTTAAATATATGCGAACATTATATATATGGTAAACAATCTAGGTTATCTTTTAAATCTGGAAAACATGTATGTAAGAGTGCGCTTGACTATGTGCATTCTGATGTATGGGGGCCGTCGCCCGTGGTTTCTGCTGAAGGATCGTCATGGTTTATCACATTCATTGACGGCTACTCCCAGAAAGTTTGGATTTGTTTCATGAGACATAAATCCGAGGTTTTCACCAATTTCAAACAATGGAAAGCCATGGTGGAAAAGCAGTTGGGGCGAAAGGTAAAGGTATTAAGGACAGATAATGGTAGTGAGTTTACTTCAGGTGAATTTAATCAATTTTGTAAAGATGAAGGGATCATAAGGCACAATACAATGCGCTACACACCTGAGCAAAACGGTGTGGTTGAGCGGATGAATCGGACTCTCTCGGAGAGAGCCCGATGTATGATTAGTAATGCCGAATTGGGCAAGGACCTATGGACTAAGGCCGTTAACATGACTTGCTATTTGGTGAACCGGTCTCCTTCTACGGCTATTGAATGTAAAATTCCAGAGGAAGCATGGAGTGGACATAAAGTGGACTACTCAAATTTGCGTATTTTTTTGTTGTGAAGCTTACTTTTATGTACCGTTAGTTGAGAGATAAGCTAGACCATAGAGCCAAAAAGACATTTTTATCGGCTATGGTGATGGTGTGACGGGATATGGGCTGTATGATCAAGTCACATGGAAAATCGTTATTAGTAGGGACGCCAAATTTGACGAAGGCTCCCTATTCCGCAAGAATGATTAAGAGGAGCAACAAGAACCGGAAAGGTTGGTCGTGGACGTTCAAATTGACACAGGTGATACTTAGCCTGAGATAGATGTACAAATAGAGGTACAGGAAGAGGTGGAGCAACCACCTAAGAGAAATCCGCCACGAGATCGTAGGCTACCGGCATGATACAGGGACGACTCTAATATCGCATATGTTCTCATTACAGATGAGGGGGACCCGTTTACTATTCAGAAGGCTCTTGATGAGCCTGATGCAGAAAAGTGGAAGGCGGTAATGGACGATGAGATGGAGTCTTTGTACAAGAACAACACATGAGAGCTGGTGGAGCTTCCAGTGGGCCAAAAAGCGATCAGATGCAAGTGAATCTTTAAGAAGAAACAAGATAGATGCAACACAAGGTTGGTAGCGAAGGGTTATGCTCAGAAAGAAGGCATTGACTTCACAGAGATATTCTCGCTGGTTGTAAAGCAAGTGTCTATCAGATTCGTGTTGACACTAGTTGCCAAATATGATCTCGAGTTGGAATAGATGAACGTGAAGACTGCATTCTTGCACGCGGAATTGGAAGATTAGATCTACATGAAGCAACCAGAATGTTACGAAGTTAAAGGGGTAGAGAACAAGGTTTGCAGGTTTATTATGTCGTTGTACGACCTAAAACAGTCGCCTAGGCAGTGGTATAAAAATTTGATTCTTTCATGTTGAGTCAAATTTACCAGGAATGAATACGATCACCGTGTCTATTACAAGGCACTGAGTGATGACAAGGTCATCATCTTAGTGAAAACGATCACCATGTCTAGTACAGTCGCCTAGGCAGTGGTATAAAAAATTTGATTCTTTCATATTGAGTCAAATTTACTAGGAGTGAATACGATCACCGTGTCTATTACAAGGCACTGAGTGATGGCAAGTTCATCATCCTAGTAATGTATGTTGATGATATGTTGATCGCTGGTCATGACATGTCTAATATTGATGTACTGAAGACTCGGTTATCCGGGACATTTGAGATGAAATATCTGGGAGCTGCAAAAAGGGTTCTCGGCATAGATATTCACAGAGATAGGAAGAGAAGTAGGCTTTGGTTATCTCAAGCAGAATACCTTGAGAAGGTGTTGATCAAGTATGGATGGACAAGGCAAGGTCGGTGAGCGTTCCCCACACAGCTCACTTCAAGCTTTCCTTAGAACAATGTTTCAAAACTGATGAGGAAAAGCAAGATGTCTCGTGTGCCATATTCGAATGCGGTTGGCAGTTTAATGTATGTCATGGTCTGTACAAGACCAGATATTTCATAGGCAGTCGGTGTTGTGAGCAGATATATGTCAAACCCCGACAAGTAACATTGGGAAGCAGTGAAATGGCTACTTCGATACATTCGAGGTACAAAAGACTTGACTTTTGAGAAGACAGGGGAAAAGTTGGTAGGGTACGTGGATTTAGACTATGCAAGCACTGTAGATTCCAGAAAATCGACTTCAGGTTACTCGTTTGTACTAGCGGGTGGAGAAATCAGTTGGATGTCGAAGCTTCAATCTGTGGTTGCTCTTTTCACGACTGAGACAGAGTATACGGCAGTGACAGAAACATTCAAAGAAGGTATTTGGTTGAGAGGCATGATAAATTAGTTGGGGCTTCAGCAGGAGGCCGTGCCAGTTAATTGTGACAGCGAGAGCGCTATCGATTTGGCTAAAAACTCTGTTTATCATTCACGTACTAAACACATTGATATTCGTCACCATTTTATCCGAAAGGTGCTTGAAGAAGAAGGTGTGACTCTGGAGAAGATTCACACCAGCATGAATCTGGCTGACATGCTCACCAAGGTGGTTTATACAGAGAAGTTCAAGTTATATGCGACTTCTTTGGGCTTGGTGAAGGCGTAAAAGGAGGACGGAGTGTGCACGAGAAGCGATGGTGGAGCTATGATGCAAGGCAGAAATGAGAGAAGAGGACAAGAAGCTACCTTTTGATGATTGAAGACATGGTGGAGATTGTTATTTTTTAAGTCTTAAATCATTTAGAAATGGGGCGAGATTTGTTTCCTATTCTGATTATGATTCTTCCAAAGGTTTCTAATTCGTCTAGAGGATTTCAACGGCGTAGCAAGGGTTGATTTGAGGTTGTTCGAATCGGGTAAGCTCTTTCCTTTGTAATTTCTATTTTCATAGTGATATCTGTCGCTTTGTGCCGTCGTTTTTTCCCGAAAGGGTTTTTCCACGTTAAATTCGGAGTGTTTGCATTGTGCTTTCTTGGTGTGATTGGATTACCCTACTTGATTCATCTATATGTGCTTCCGTGGTCACCCGACACTTTGGCCAAAAACTTACTATGTCTTGGTTTGGGAGATTCTCCAATTGTTGTTGATGGGAGATGCTCTCCCTTATTGTAACCTAGGCCAACATAAGGCCCAAGCTTGAGCTTAAAAAAAAAAGGTTCGGTTAGGCCCTGGCCTGACCCAACCTGACCCAGCCTGGCCTGAAAATTAATAAAATCTCTATCTTCATTTGAGTTTTCTTAATCCATCTGTTGATCAAGTGGGCCATGCATGCACAAAGAAATAGACATTCTAGAGGAATGGAACCAACAACCCACATTCAAGATAGATGGGTTGCCTAACTGAGGATTAGAATTGCATATTTGTAGGATGCACATGTAAAGTCATGAGATTGGATGGCATATTTGTAGCCAACAACTGGTTCGTTGAGGTGGTCCATGCCCCTTCTAAAGTGGAGACCCGGGCTTAAGTCCAGCTTTTGTAGTGGTCTCTTCCCGAATTGATTATTTAATCCAGACAGAAAAGAGAAGAAAAGGCCTTAATGATTTCAATCTACTGGCATCTGACATTGATAGTTGATGCATATACATAATATACATGTATCTATGGATAGATAATATAGAAGGCTACAGTGGGGTAAATCATACATGGCAGATTTCTTTCTTTCCCCCCTTTTGGAGAAATCTCATACATGGTAGAACATGGAGACTACAAATCTCATACCCGGCAGAACATGGGGACTATAGTTTCTGCAACATTGTACATGGTTATAAACATGGTGACCTTTGTCTCTTTTTATCAAGAGACTCTTTGATCTGTTCAGAACACAGATGTGACTTGACCAAGAAATGTGAAGAAAATTTAGTTCCTTGTGTCTTTGTTCACTTAGTCAACCAACCTTATCTCTGTCGAAGCACACATTTCTTTCCTTTTTAGGTTAATCAAAGCATGATTTACAGTACAGATTTTTATTTTGTTTGGGATGAGTGTCCAACTACACTCTTCTTCTTCTCTCTCTCTCTCTCTCTTTCTCTCTCTCTCTCTCTCTCTCTCTCTCTTGTTTACCAATGTCAATTTGAGTTGTTCCTACTATTTCTTATTGATGCGGTGGCTGATATAGGGGCTTTGAGGCTACGAACTGTTCATCTGTGGATCAGTGAGTCGGCAGGGGTTTTTTTTTAGTGGATGTCGATGTTGCCAAATGGTTAGTGGAGCAATGGAGTGTTTCCAGTCCATCATGCATCTTAAATGTGAGTTCTCCAAGAAGGTCTTGATTCAATTTTTTGCAATTACTAGTTTTCATACCATTTGTATATTAACTTCACTGGATCACTGGGTATTTATTATGTTGGTAGTCTCTAGTTGACTCATCAATTAGGGTACTGCTTTTAATGATTTCCTCGGTTTTTAAATTTAGTAGGTTCTGTTTTTATTTTGTTAATCCGATGCATCTATTGAGTGTTTTCTTGGTTCCCATTGCTGGCTTGATCTTTTTCTCGTTGTTTTCTTTTATTTTTCCTTATTTGTTTTAGAGTGATTTTAAAGCAACGTTGCAATCTGTGTTAATTTGATTAAGGCCAAAACGAGGGCTTCTTTTTGCAAATATCAGTTAAACTCTAGTACTTTACATTTCTTTTTCAGCAGAAATTATCACAATTTGTGAGCGGGGTTATGTTCAAGTAAAAGACGAGGGTGGTCGGCTTGAATGGAACAAGACCATTTATGTTTACAAAAGAAAAAACAAAAAAAGAGAAAAAGAAAAGAAGAAGACTTTTCTGTTGTATGTTTAGTGACCAAACACTTCGTGAAACTGAAGTTTCATCATTAGTATGAAATCAACGTACCCTAGTTTTTCATGCGCAACATCCTGTTGACAAGCAATGGTGCTTGCTATAGATTGATCTTTGATTTGCTGAGTTGCTTATGAGGATGATTAAATATTACCTGTTCAAATCTGGATGCAGGTTCTTTGTATCACCGACTGCTATTATTTATAATTTGGTATTCTGGTTTCCAAGATGTAGTGGCAGTGCAGACAACACCTTCATCAAATTCTCATACTTCTAACACACTTGTGCTATCCGACCCACCTATCGGACTCTTTGATCCCATTGAAATTTCACCTGCCGTGATTCCCCCTTATCCATATTCTGGGGAACCATTGCCACCAATGTATCCTTCCTTTCCGAGAACGTATGAACCAGTTTTGACTGGAAGATGCCCGGTAAATTTTTCTGCCATATCAGGTATTATGGACAAAACAGCATCGGATTGCGCTGCACCTTTAGCATCCCTTGTTGGGAATGTGATATGTTGTCCCCAGGTTAGCAGTTTACTGCACATTTTCCAAGGTGACTACAACAGGGATTCAGATACATTAGTTCTACACAAGGCAGCTGCTGATGATTGTTTCTCAGATGTTATCAGTATGTTAGCTGGCAGAGGGGCAAACAGTACGATCCCTACGCTTTGTTCTATAAAATCATCAGATCTCACTGGCGGATCTTGTCCTGTGAAGGATGTAACAACCTTCGAGAAAATAGTAAACACAAGCAAATTACTGGATGCCTGCAGCACTGTTGACCTGCTAAAAGAGTGCTGTAGGCCCGTTTGTCAGTCTGCAATTGTTGATGCTGCATTCCACATCTTATCAAGAGAATCAAGTCTTGTGGAGAATGCTAATATAGCTGGGAGGCCTACCGAGGTGGATGTTCTCAATGACTGTAAAGGCATAGTGTATGCATGGCTTTCTAGGAAGCTCCCGTCAGACGTTGCCAACACTGCATTTCGGATATTATCTAGCTGCAAGGTTAACAAAGGTATGATTTAGTCTCTGTATTTAGCTCATATGTTTATTGATCAATATCCTCCTTTGCATTGAACTTGCTTGATGATGTTTTTTTTTGTTGTTGCTATTGCTGTGACTCCAGAGAAGCATGGAGATGACAAGGTTTTTCCCCTTTTGTTAATGTTCTTTTATATATTACATGACTGCATTTAGGCCATGTTTGGATGCATGTATTCCAAGGGGAAAGAAACGAAAAGGTAATGAGTATTTCCATGAGCACTGTTGAAACATGGAGTCCATTTTAGGGGTCTTGTTTGGATAGCAAGTGGAAATCTCAAATTTGTGAGACAATGGTTGCCTAGTTTCTTGTTCTAGAGAATCCAAACATGGAAAAGTGCGATGATTCTTTGTGAATCCTCTCCCTTTTCTTTGCTATCCAAACATTGCAAGTGCAGCAACACTGGAATACCTTTTCCATTTCCATTCAATTCCATCCAAACATGCCCTGAGTGGACCTTCGAAGTGTGAATTGCTGCATATGCACTGATATTATGTTAAGAGACAATACATATGTGGATTAGTTTCTAGTCATATGTGTCATTAAATTTGATTTTCTCCTAACCATGTAAAATTGTTGTTGTTTTAGCATAATGTAATCCTGCGGGTTTTGTTCCGATGCCTTGTTTCCTTTAACTATCCATTACATGTCTCGGTTACTTTAGATGATTTAGATATTATTTTATTGATTTCTAGGCAATGATATCGGTATCGTTACATGTATCAATGATTGGGATACAAAAATATATATCAGTATCATATTTTAGCCCTGATACTTAGAAAAATATCATTGTCTGAGGGAAACATTAAGAAAAAGGTGGAATTTTTTGGTGAAACTTTAGGAGATGTTAAAAGACACATATTACACAATTTGGAACCAAAATATTGTAAGAAGAAGAAGAAGAAGAAACAGCTATACGTAGTAAGTTTCTATTTTATAGGGACCTAACCATGCGTTGTCGAAAAAAATCAATATAAAATAAATATATAAAATTTGTAGCCAATCAAAATAGATTGCTAAAACTCAATTTCCACATTAATTAACAATAAAAAGCACATTTTCCAGTATAAGAATGGAAAAATTAGGATTTCACCAAAATTTCCCATTTTTTACTTGAATGTTAATTTTTTGCCAAAAATCCAAGTCAGTGCACGAGAATCATGCATAGACATGGATTTCCATTGCAATTCATACTAACATTTGAGAAAAATTGAAGCTTCTATAGATTTTTTGTCACCTTTGAGTTTTGACCTGTCTTTGTTTTAATTCAATAAAAATCAAGTGATTGAAAGCACCTAAGGAACAAAATTCTAAGAAAAAAACCCCCATAAATGATTTTTTTTTTTGAAAATTTTATCAGTTTCCTGTCAAATTTTGCTTATTTACGGATGTTTCCTTGGTATTTGGGATGTTATTGCTGGTATTGGGGATAACATCGATGGCATCACCAATACCAAGGAACTTTTATAAGGGATTCTTCTCAAAATGTTGTTGATATCAATAATATCGTCAAATATTGCCAATATCATAAAAAAAAAAAATATTGGTGATATTTGGAATTTTTTGTACTCCTAGCAATTTCAGTATCGCTGACCTAGTGATATTGATAATTTCGTTGATATTTGAAACACTGGCTCCAAGAATCTCATGTTGCATGGTTTCTTCGGATAAATATTTCCATTAATTTGTAGTTTTGGTATTGAAATGTAGAAAGATGGTACATGTATAGATGTTAAGATGCCTGTGATATTTCAATATATAGCTGGTTGAATTGTAAAGGCAACCAGTATGCCAGGTTTCACTAGAAAGAGGAACCTGGCACTCAACTAACAGAAGAATTTGTAGAGGCTCTCACTTATGATTTATCCTGTTCTTTAAGGACTAAGGATATGTGGATGTATGCTTTGTACTTGGTGAATAAGTAGTGCACAACAGTGTTCGAAATATCGGTATCGTGTTATGTATCGCACCATTGGGATACGGATACGTATCGGTTATCACATGGGATATATCGGCTGTATCGCATAACGTATCACTATTGTTGGAAACATTGGGAAGTTGGTCGAATTTTTCAATGAAACTTCAGTGATTGTTAAAAAAGACACCAATGCACACTTATAAATCAAAACATTACAAAAAACAAGTGCACATGATAGGTTTTCTTTGTATGGGGTCATAATCTATGCGTTGTCTAACTGAATTGATGCAAGTATATTCAAAGTCTATTCATATAATTTATAAATGTAAGAAAACATGAGGAAACACAAGCAATACATTCAAAAGCTAAAGAAGAATCACTAGATCAGGTTACATACATGTTTGATTTTATGTTTGGACACAAAGATTGCAACCGATTTGCTAGAAATTGAGATTTTTTTTTCAATTTTCTGCAACTCGGCCCATCTCCTCCAAATTTCGAAATTGAAGCTCCAAATCCATGATTTTTTATGTTTTATGAAAAATCATGGATTTGTAACAATTCGACACTGATTTACCATAATTTCCAGAAAAAAGGATAAAAAACCCTCACCAGATTGAACATGTGGGATATATTCCACTACTTGTGCGTTTCGTATCGCACAAGTGGGTCGACATGTAAAACACTGGCGCACATGATATTTTATCTTGTTTGGAAAAGTGGGGGTGTCCTTTGCTCCGTATAGCTAAAGTAGTGTACATGTTGTTGGCTCTTAGAATGTACTACTTAGTTTACCTTGGAAAGATGGTAATTGGTCCATAGCTTGACACTGAATTTTGTTGCTTATTTTATCTATCTCACATTTCCTAGCTGAGATATCATGCACCTTGTGCCTAATATTGGTTTGGCAGTTGTAGTGATTGGAAATCATAATATAATCTGGAGCTTTGATAAACCTACACACTTGTGCAATAAAGCTCATGTACATGCCACACGTGCTACCATGGCAGGATAAGTCCAAGAGCCAATCCATCCATCACAATAGCACCACTATATTGATGTCCTAGCCTTAGAATTAGGTTGATCTACTGGTCAGTTAGCCACAGTTTTCAAAATAAATGTACGGCTGAAAAAGTTGGCTGAAGTTTTCTAACCCATCCTCCTCTTTTCCAATATTGGGGGCCACATGTTGATTGGACCTGATTTTATTTCTGGGAAACATGTACAAGGTTGGACCAACCCGATGGATGGATCGGATCTTGCATGTATGTTGTTCACACCCCAAGTATAGGGTTGTGATGTAGTAATAATCTTGGTAAGACCGAGGTCGAATCCATAGGGACTGAACCTTGTACGTAATCTGAAAGTAACTTGAACTAGAACTAGGTAAAGATATAATCTAAATCAGGGAAAATTAAGGGAATAGTGCTGAATAAATTTAATTAAAACGTGTAAAATTCAAAGTTGGGAAACTAGGGTGCCAAGGATCCACTTGTAAAGATTAGGGAGATCTATGCTTGATTCATGAACACAACTGGATTTAGAGTCCAATCTTCATCGAGTTAGAAGATATATTATTAAAAACCAAATCCGAACTTCCTTTAATCCAGTTTTCAATAGCAGATAGGCATGAGAATTATAATTGATTCCATCACAAAACCATGCCGATGAGACAAAGCAAACAACAGAATTTAACCAATCTGAAAGAGTTATGAACGTTAGGAAGGATTCCATCACCCAACCATGCCCAGGAGATGATGGTGAACAACAGGGCCTCCTAAATTCACAATCTCATAATGAAAAGAACATACTCAAAGCTATTGCAGATTTACTGTAATTTGAGTCATAATAAACCATTAAAAGCTAAAAGCATTCCTTAATATCAAACTATAATCAAAGAGAGTTCAATGTAACATGAATCAAAGTATAAAAACTCACCCATCACGCTACAAGCTTCACCTCTTAGCCCTAGCTAAGAGGTTTAACCAAACATGATCAAGCTAAAGATCTCTTAAAAGAAAACATAAAAGGAAGAAACAAAGAAAAAGAAGGGGAAGGACAACTTGATGCCGGCCGACTCTCTCTCTCTCTCTCTCTCTCTCTCCTCTTCCTTTGCTCCACACCAAGGATGCCTCCACGGCTGCCCGTCCAAGATGATCCGTCTCTCTCCATGCTCTCTCCTTTTATAAAAACAAGGTAGGTCGACTGGGAGTCGGTGGAGTTTACGCTTGCGTGTGTAAGGCTTTCACAGCCGTGAAAAACACAAACCAAGTTGCGTTGGACCCTGTTTTTGGGACGGCCGAAGTTTCAGCTTGGGATCTAACTTCATGGTGGAGTTCAAGACCCTCTTTTTGAGATTTTAGATGGTCCAGATCGCTGATTCGACCACCACTATGATCGCAAAATGACCCACGTTGGCCGACAACGTCCGACTCACGTGCTGCGTAAGGAATCCGGAAACCAGATTTTTCCGGCGTGATTGGGGCCCATGATTGGTGTCATTTGAGAAATCCGCGCTGTCCACCGGATTTCGCTCGAAATTTCGGTCGGAAATGGATGGTTTTAACTCGCCGTTGATGAGGCCCATAGGATCTTTTACTCCACCATCAATCCTGCGTTTGAAATGACATCTACGTGTGTACACGTGCGTGGGGCCAAGAGGACGTCTTGGCTAGGGTCGTCCCCACCCCCTGGAGCAGATGGATAGTCCAGATCTTTGATTGGGACGATGGTGGTGGGCCACTACACACCCCAACGGACGGATGTCCGCTGGGTGCGTAAACAATTGGGTCAACCGACTTTTGACCAAGGCGGTGGTCCGGTGCGGCTCGGTTGTGCGTCGTCCGTGCACACGCACCCCCTCATGTGGGGTCCACTGTGATGTTTATGAGAAATCCGCTCCATCCATCCATTTTCTCATCTAACTCAAGGGGTTGAGACCAAAATCGAAGCATATCCAGATATCAGGTGGGCCCCAAATCAGTGTTTTATGGACTGATCTATCCGTTGGGTCACTTCCACAAGGATCTAATGGCTGAAATTCGACGTGTATGGTTAATTTAGGGTCCTCAGGTTATATGTAAAGTTTCGAGCCGAATGGATGTTGGGAACCTTGTGATCTTGCATTCAGGACGACTTTCAGGCCTCTTGAACTTCAATTGCTTGATTTTCTCGGATCTATGGCGTGTAAATTCTTCGATCTCGGTCCCCTAGGATTCGTCCCTTGCCTTGGTGATTTCTGAGCGTTAAATCCATGCTTTTAGTACCATTTTTCAGTCCAGGCTCTTGAATTCACCTTGCAACACAAACACGATTAAAATAGGGCGTTTAAACAGTATCATGTTCATAAAATCAGGTAATAACTAGGATCTAATATGCAATATTTGACCCTCAACATATGTGCAATGCTGACATGTGGGGCGTGTACACGAGCTTTATTTCACACGTGTGTGCACTTAGCAAAGCTCTATATTCTGTATTTTGTATTATGAATCATCTCCTAGTTGGGACCTTGAGGGTTTATACTGTTGGCTTCTTCAATTCTAGAGCCTCTTGCTGCACATATTAATTGGGCCCAAAAGGTCATGCATATAATAGAGGATTCCTCATAGAGTGGTAAGAACTAACAACAACCATTAGACTTCTTGCTTTAGTTCAAAACCATAGTAGCAGCATGCTAGGTCCACTACTTATGGTGGAATTGTTTGGATCCATCCTATTTTAAGAATCACTCACTATTCAACCTCTGCTATTGTGCCTTTGTCTGTCAATGATGGGATATCTGTTCATTTTCCCGTAATTTGCATGAACTGAGCTCATAAAAGTTATTTCTGGTTCACACAGGAAAATCACACTACAGAAGCACTTGTTGTGGTTTGTGAGAGCACCCAAATTGACATGCCTTTTGAAGTGTAGTTTGGCTCTTACTGATTTAAGGTCTATTGACTTGCAGTTTGTCCTTTGGAGTTCAAAGAGCCTTCAGCAGTAATTAAGGCGTGCAGTGACGTCGCATCTCCCAATCCTTCCTGCTGTAGCTCATTAAATATGTACATCACAGGGATACAGAAGCAGATGCTAATTACAAATAAGCAAGCCATAAACTGCGCAACATTGTTTGGGTCCATGTTACAAAAGGGTGGTGTCATGATGAATATCTATGAGCTCTGTGATGTTGACTTGAAAGACTTCAGTCTTCAGGGTAATTGATCTTCCCATAGCTCTTACTCTTACACCTTTAGGAGCTGTTTGGATTTGGCCAAAGTTTTGTCCTGACTAGCAGTTATGGACAACCGTGCATGTCTTTGTCAACCCCTTGTGCATAGGAACCAATGCACATTTGGACAAGTAGTCGTGGATATGTGACCATTAGACCATGGATTGGGTGTCTCTAGTGGAGAAGTGGAGCTACTTGTCAATTACACTATAGTTTCGGTACCATGAAGATCATATTTATCCATGCGCATGTGGTACATGTTACGGTGTGCCACATGTGTGACTATCCAAGTTCAAACATCCAACATGCATATGTGCCCTCATCAATCTTGAAGCACTAAAAATTGTGGCACATGTATTGATGCACACATGTTCAAATGTGCATGTGCACATGCAACTTCCCTACATATGCCACAATCTGTCCTATCTATGATCCAAGGTGTTTGTCAAACAATTGACAGAACTATGAAACAACTAGTCAGCAACAGCATATCCATGACCAGCTAGCCTTGACTGCATGCTATGGATCGCCAGTCACAACGCTACTTTGCCCAAATCCAAACAGGCCCTTAAACTTTAAATTCTTGCATTCTCATTTGTGTATGGTGTCTGATCTGGCTTTATCCTTTTCTTTTCCATCTGTGCTTGCAACTGGAGCAGCATACGGACTACAAGGTCTGTCATTACATACAGCTTCCCCTTTCATTTACCTCATTTTTTCTGCTACTCTCATCTCCGCAGGGTTTCTTTTGTCTTGGTATTAGAGAACTAGTACACAATGTTATTGCACCTACATCTAAACTTAGATGGTATGTAGATGTAGGTTGTTTGCTTCGGAGCTTTCCTGCTGATGTTGTAGTTGACAATTCTTCTGGCGTTAGCTTTACATGTGACTTGAGTGACAATATTGCTGCCCCGTGGCCATCGTCATCTTCACTGTCATCCATGACCTTCTGTGCTCCCGGTTAGTAAGCTTATCCAGAAGCTATATTTATTTATTTATTTTTGGAAAAGTTAGTGTGCTCACAGTCTGCACTGGGAGTTGGTAATGGTGTGTGGAATCTTAACATGCATTTCAAAATGGACTTTTTAAGTTTGCCTTTTGAAATGCTTGCTAGATTTCTGCCAAGCATGCACAAAGAATCTCTTAAGCATATTCAGAGGCCCGTGTTAGAGATCAAGGACTTTTGGGTGGAAAGTACATGCACTGACTCTCAGTGCGCACTGTGTGCATTGAAGTTGTGTCCTTTTTTTCTGGATAAAAAATGAAATTTTAACTCAAGCACTTTGTTTAGGGAGCTGCTATTTACACCCTTCCTCACAGATAAATACGCCTTTTCTTTCTACTTGTAATGCTTTAGTACAATGTTCTACTATTGGGTTTCTTAAAGCAGAAAGAAAAAGGTCTCAAGATTTGATAACTCACTTTTTCAAAGGCAAATAAAGGACATACATTAGGAGAGGCTGAGTAGGGGTGTAGATATCAATTTGCCTTGTTTTTCTATTGGCTACCGAATTAATTGATAAATAAAGAAGCAGATTCTACTTGGCTGTGAAAAAAAAATTGAAACAGGGACTGGAATTACTTGTATTATCAAAACACACCTGATGTTGGTTTGCAAAACCTGCAGAAATGGCATTGCCTGCGCTACCCACATCTGTGACCTCTGGAAATTCTGGTGCGTCTGATAAGCTGGTGTCTTCGTTGCTCGTTGTCAACATTCTGATATGCATAGCCTATCTTGTTTCTGTGTCTATTCACTTTCCTCAAACTGCTTCTGCAATTATTTTCAACGGTTGATTAAAATCACAATTTCATATGTTTGGGCTGGTTAATATCTTCAGAAGTCCAGTGCTTTCTACTATTTTGCTTCAATATAAAGTTTTTTTAAAATCATTTTTAGTGTTAATAATGGAAATAACAGTAATACAATCCTATAAGGCCAAACCATTAATCTATTTGTTCCAGAACTTCCCTATTCTGAACTTATTTTGAAGAGGTGGGGCCCATGGTGGTCTATCCAAACCATTGATCTGATGGCCCCCCCTCATGGGTGGAACATTCCCCAGGAATATCCCAAATTAGAAGATCTTTGCCATCGAATCTTTGGTCTTTCCTCCATTGAATGTGGTTTGTTTGTGCATTTCTTTTTAACTAGGTATTTGCATGCCAACAACGGGAATGTTAGAGTCGACCAGTTGAGAGAATATTGTGGGAATGGTCCATCCATGATGGGGCCCGTAAGATCAATGGTTTGGGTAGACCAACCTTGGGCCCCACATATGCGAACTAAGTACTTCCCTGTTTGGAATGAATATGGAACTCAGCCTCTTATAATAATTATTATTATAATCATATACCTGATATGTGCCGCAGGTAGAGTAGGATAGAATTGAGAGACAATTTCGGGAGGATATGGATGGACTAATGCAAGTAATTCCAAACGGAGAGAGGATATTAGTAAGAGGATACTTAAATGGTCATGTAAGAAAAGATGTAGAGAATGTGGGAGTGTACATGGAGGATACAATTTTGGGAAGGAAAAAAATGAGATGGGGGATGCTATCCTTGATTTTGCTATGGCTCACAATCTAGCTCTAGCAAACACATACTTTAAAAAGAGATGGGCATTTAATAACTTTTAAAAGTGGATCATATACAATCCAAATAGATTTCTTTCTACTTAGGAAAGAAAAACGATCAATATGTAAGGATTGAAAGGTTATTCTAGAGAGAGTTTGACTACTCAATGTAAGTTAATGGATATGGATATTTACATTAAGAGAGAGTAAAGAGAGTGAAATTAATAGGTGTCCGAAAAAAGTGGCGAAAAATGTTTTAGGAGTGTCTAGAGGAAATAAGGAAACCTGGCAAGGGATTAGAAATTATGAAAATATTGACCAATATAGAAATGCCAAAAAGATTGCTAAGAAAGTAGTTGAAATGATGTAAAATGTTTGTATTTAATGTTTATATTCATGTGAGGACTCTGTATACATATATTGGAAGAGATCCAATGCCTCTAGAGGTATGGGTTTTTGTTCCTCCATATTGTGTATTGAACCTGTGGCGCATGCTTATGATGATCCTAACCGTAATATTCATATAATGAATAATAGAATAATATTCTATTAAAAATGATTAACGAATAGGGATTTTTACCGTAAAATGCCTCCGTGATTGTGATTTTACCAAACAATGTCCTCTAGAGCCTATATTTCCGAGCAATGTTTTTTCAAAGGTGAAATTACATTACTGCTCTCTCTCTCTCTCTCTCTCTCTCCCCCCCCCCCCCCCCTTCTTTCTTTCTTTCTTTCTTTCTTCTTTTTCTTTTTCTTTCTTTTCTTCTTCTTCTTCTTCTTCTTCTTCTTTTTTTTTTTTTGTTCTTTACAAAGTGGAGAATCCAGAATTGTTGGGCCCATATGGTATGTGTTTAACATCCAACCTGTCCAACAGGTGCACACCAACATGAATATTAGGTGAAACAAAAATATTGGGGATCCAAATCCAAATTCAAGTGTGGCCCCCCGTCTGATGATTTGATTGGCCTGAGTTTTGGTTCGTGCGATCATCATGGTGGGATGCATATGTTGGATGGCTTGGATGTTATATACATACTAGGTAGGCCCCACAAGTCTCCACTTTGACTAATTTTTAAAGGGAAAAAATTGGATGAGGGCATTTTTGTAATTTTCTTCCCAAAAAAGCACCTCCCTGTAATTTCCAATCATTGAGGCATTATTTGGTAAAATGGATTCCCAAGGAATTTTGTGGTAAAAATCCCTAATTAATATCACATAATATTCATATATATAATAGCTTAGCTAGTTTGAATTTTTTATTAGATTTCTCAATTGAAGAATCTTTTATATATCCCACAAGCTCCACAGTCCACAGTGGTTGGCCCATAACCAAAATTTGTCTTGATTGGAAGGCTGATCATGGCTTGTTAACCTGGTTTCAAGCCATTGGGTGCCAAGAGCTGCCAGGTTCGTGATGTTGTAAGTTGTTGCATTTGGGTGTTGTCCTGTCTTTCTGATTGTGAAGAGGCATGGCTTTTGGAGATGTTGGATGCTTTGGGTGCTAACAGCCCCATGGCATCCTAATGAAAATGAAAGATTATATCGAAATTTCAGCCTCGAAAGGTTGTGGCTTTGTTTGAATGATTTAGTCTGGAGAAGCATCGAAGTAAAACTAGGTGGCACATCCTTCATTGACTCTGTGTAGAAGCTCTGACCTTGTTGTACATGTGGATACACATGCATATGCTGGCGACATAGGGTTTTACATGCATTAGTAGCACTTTATGACGCCAAGGTAATTAACTTTTCAAGTGGTAAATCGTAAGGGAATGACAATTTTGGTGTGATTGGACCTTTACAAGTATATACAAAACTAAAATATGTAACAGTCGCTCTGGACATTGATGTGAGGGTTGCAAATGGCACCCATTGTTGAACTTGTTTAACCAATGTAGTTAGGGAATAGGGTGGCCTTACTAGGCTATAGCGAAAGATTGTGGTTTGTTTAGGAGCAGTGCAACTGATGAAAGTACCTTTCCCTGATCTGCTCCAAAGGTAAATTGCTTTAAATTCAAAGGGAGTCGCTTCGAATTTTGCAAAAAAACACGGTTCTTGCATGTAACCTTTTTATGGACGACAAAGTTAACCTTTTGCATGATGGTTCTTGCAACTACCCTTTTTATGGATAACAAAGTTAACCTTTCGAGTCATGGTTCTTGCATATTCCCTTTTCATGAACTTTGACTCTAAAAGGACAGAAGCAACTATCCATTGAAGCAATGGACTGTCATTACTGCCTACTAATTACAAGCACTGTCTGGAAACAGCATTAGTAGCAAATACATCAGCGAAAGAGTTCAACTCCCTGATCCTAGAAAACATTTTGGAAAAAAAAAAAGAAGAAGAACAAGAAGAACAAGAAAAAAACTGCTACGGAACTATGGAGTAGGTCTGAAGTTGTTTTCTAGAAAATTGAGGCTAGAGCGTATCTATGGGCTTGTAGCATCAAAATCTTTTAAAGGATGTTCTTGAATGGCAGAGAATGAGGTGAGATTTCTCCCTCTAAGCAATCATATTTATAAAGAAAATAACATACAAAAGAGAAACCCAATTTTGTGGAGGAAAGAGGGATTCGAAGGATGAGGAACTTGCAGGTGCAGAAGTTCAAGCCCAAGCATCCCAGAGGATGGAGAGAGGCACTTGGAATATTCAGTCAATTACAACTCTTCCAACAAGAATAATGGAAGCAAGAAGGGTAGGGGGTCTCTAGCGGTGTCCAACAAAAGTACTCAGTTGGAACTTGGAATGTTAGGGGGCTGGGAAGCCAAGACAAGAGGATCCATGTCAAACAGGTATGCAATAGGTATAAGATTCAGATTCTCTATATTCAGGAAACTAAATTGGATGTTTTTGGTCTGCAGATTCTCAACTCCATTTGGGGAATTAGGAACAAAGGGTGGTCCGTTTTGAACGCGGAAGGCATAGCAGGGGGGTATTCTAGTAGCTTGGGTCAAGGACTTCTGGGGCACTGAGGACAGTCACATGGGTTCCTTTTCGGTTACGGCCGTTCTC
Source organism: Magnolia changhungtana (assembly GCA_030180095.1). Lineage (NCBI taxonomy): Eukaryota > Viridiplantae > Streptophyta > Magnoliopsida > Magnoliales > Magnoliaceae > Magnolia > Magnolia changhungtana. Next base: position 4,061,428 of record JASAUF010000096.1, read on the forward strand.
AGGAATATCTCAACATAGTTCAGATGGCTCTTCACTGCAGTCTATCGTTCGTGTAATCCAACTTGTAGAAACCTCTTCTGGAGAGAATTGAACTAGGTCAGATCCATTTACGACTTTCCTTGGTGTATTGGTGGCAACTTGAATGTTATGAGATTTGTGCATGAGAAGTCAAATGGAGGTCGAATTATGTGTAGTATTAGAAGGTTTGAGGATTGGGTGAGCCAAAACGAGTTAGTTGACCTTCCAATGGGAGGGGCAAAGTACACATGGACCAACTGGTTATGGCCAGATTAGACAGATTCCTGTTATCCCCTAATTGGGTCGACAGATATCCTCTGGTGTCATTGCGTTGTCTTACCAGATCTACATCAAATCATAGACTAATTTTACTGGAAGTGGAGGAGGAGAGCTGGGGTCCCAGGCCTTTCCAGTTAAGCTCTTTTGGTTGGAGGTGAAGGGTTTTGTGAATATGATTAAGGATTGGTGGCAATCGGAGGTGAAGGGTTTTGCGAATATGATTAAGGATTGCCACCTGGTTACTTTCTATCCCAAAAACTTAATGAGTGGAAGAAAGAATTCTTAGCCAACAGATATGCTATGACAGATAGCATAATTCGGAGTTGAATATTGTAACGCCCTGAAAATCGGGAGTCGAGCATAAGCTCCACTCCCGAGTTCCAATGCATCACTTATGCAATATAGATAATGATGATTAAATGTTGTCCGTGTTAGTGCATTAAACATGAGTGGGATTACACCAAAACAACATATCATACTCCAGAGACAGTTAAATTACGCAAGCGGAAGAACTGTGATAGATATATAAAGTATATAAACTGTTGTAAGTCTCCAGAGTGTGAACATGTTATCAGGTTAAATATATACATGTATACTTTCCAAAATGGACCAAAAATGAATATATATGTGTGATTCAAAAGACAAAATAACGAGTATAAGGGCATCTAGTCAACATCCCAGAAGTCCCCGTCGATCAGGCCACGGCTTACATGAACCCGCCTGAAAACTGCATGAAAGAGAATGCCTCCTCGTCATCCTCATAGTCTGGCTCCGCCTTGTAGGCATCGCCTCCACTTGCAATTAAGACAGGGTCTGGTTGGTGTGTACAACACCGTCCCATAACGTGGGAGTGAGTGATCAACTCGGTGGAACCATAAAGCAAAGGTTAACATGTTATCAATGCAGTCAAGCAGTAATGATAAAACAATATAATCAAACATCCATAAGTACTCTGATTAATGCAGGAATGATATGTATAAATGATGCATGCCCTCGCTTGCACTCCCTCTGCGATCTTCATCTAACGGTCGCGTATGTCAGTCACTTCCTCAGTGCTCTCTACTCAACGCCAAATGGCACATACAGTGCGGTGCATGAGCGTAATTACCAAGTTCTTATTAGTCCTTTTCATACAGCAGGATTGAGAAATTAAGGTACCTCCCTTATATCAATACACAAACAATGATCCATTCTAGGGTTGTCAGTCCTAGTAAATCTCATACGAAATTGCGGTTCCAGGTCACTGCAAAGGGCTCGTCACTTGATCAGTGCAGTCCTAGTTTATACTCTAATTACTACGGAAATGCTCGTCGCCTCAACGTAGTCTCAGAGTATGCTCGAGGTCACCACAAAGGGCTCATCACCTAATCAGTGTAGGCCGACAGCTTGAATACAGTGTCGCATACCACCGTATTCGGCTCACGAGACGGTATTGCTCACTGGTCACTACGGGGAGGCTCGTCGCCCCAGTGTAGGCTGACAACTCGGCCACAGTGTCCCATACCACCGTGTCCGGCTCATGAGTCTTAGTGGATCGAGGTACTAAGGTTAATGGGATTCACTGGAGAGTTTGATACCTTAGGTTTAAGCAATAGCGTCCATACATGGTGAACATACATCGGGTCAATCGAGTTGCTTGATGAGCTCGACTGGTACGAGCATACGTCGAGCCGATCGACATGGAGCGCGTGAGCACTCCGTGTGGCCTAGCCACTGCCGACAAGCAACGTACGACTTGGATTCGTCGAACACGTCCTTTGTGGCAAAACAACCTCAGCCACCTTATCAAGGCCTATTACCGATTGCCTGGACTATACTGTAGTCCCAAACACATCCAATTCCAACAAGTATTCATATGAAATAATCAAAGCAGTAATAAACACATAATTCCAATCCTACAATCGTTTGAGCATGTTGTGAAATGCAACATAAACATGAATTCGCACATATTCATTCCATAAATATAATAGACATCATAATATAACATACATGGAGGAAATCATACACATCATTAACGTAGTTGAGAATCATATCTCAACTCGCATACAAGTACACCTTGCTAACTACTAGCTCATTCAAACATTTTTACAAACACCTAGTCTACACATCCCAACATACATATCATATGTCGGTTACAATACGTATTAGGGCAAACCCTTTCGTCAAGGGGTTGTCATCTATGCAACAATCATATGCCCACACCAGTTAGTCATGCCAAGCACGAATACAAACCCTATACTCATTCAGACATTTTCACAAACACCTAGGCTACACATTATAACATACACGACGTATGTTGGCATAACATGAATTAGGACAATTCCTTTCACCAAGGAGTTGTCACATGCATAACGGCCATATATTCACGACGAATAATCATGGCAACCACGAATCCAAAAACCATACGTATTCAATTATTTCAACAAATGCATAAAATACACTATACTTGACATAGTTCATACGTATTCATAAAGCGAAACAAACATCACGTTTTGCATGTGAAATGACACCCACGTCAGTAATAAATCATTAACCGACATTAAAAGTCTTGAAAACCATAACCTAAACGTATATAGTCCGTACCTTTCGCTGGTAGACGCGAAACAAAATCAGTTTAAATGCTAAGTCTTTGTCTACGGCACCACAATAACCTATAACAGGGAATAGGTTAGCTAATTCATCTATTACCTTAGTTGAAAACCCTTAAACAGGTTAGGGTTAGGATTTCTTACCCAAGTACGGAGTCAGAATCGTCGGATTTGCGACACAGAGGTGGTAGTTAGATGTGTGGAGCCGCGGGATTGAATCCCAAGTACAAACACCAGTTCACTCTCTCACTTTCTCTCTCTTTCCTTCTCTTTTCTCTCTTCTCTCTCCTAAGGTTTCCCAAATTCGTATGGGATGTGAGAGTGAGGGTTTAAGGCCCTTATATAGGCCCAGAACTGATGGGAATGGCCCCAGGGCCAAGGTATACTTAGGTTATAGCTAAAGATCGGCTGTTCCGATCCAATGGAGCACTTCTAGAGGCCCCTTTTCTACGTGCGGTCGGACTTAAGCTCCCTGACATTGGATCTAGGTCAGGCTGAGTTTTCGTTCCGATCGGATTTACAGATCGACCGTGGCGGACCAGTTTCAATTCAACAGTCACCGGTACTCGATCAGGGCCACAAGTGTACTGACATGTGTGGGAAATTTCTCCTGATCCGAGGGTGTATTTGGGTTAGATTCTAACGGTCTGAATCCTTATATTTGGCCCGCAAGCGTCACGTCTCAGATTACTTGAGTCTGGAGTTTATTTCCAAAAATATTCATGTTTCTTACACACTTTGCTCCGGGCTCAAGTTGTGCATTACTGGACACAGTCAGGACTTGATTTCCGAGATGGTTGTCAAGCCCAGCAAGGCGGTCATAATCGTTTAGTTTTGCGGTAATCGGACTTTCGATGTGCGGTCCAGGTCCGATACGGAGTTTCGTGATGCTCCCGAGAGCAACTGGGTAATGAGACTGATCCTAGGTTATAGGGTAATGTAGCGTCGATGATTCTGCAAGTTTTGGGTCTTGCAGTTCGTATTTAAAGTGGTTCAAGCGAATTTCACCGCTAATCTAGTTTAACACTTAGTTAATTTCGTCTAATTTCTAAAGGATTTGGTCCTGAGTGATTTCTGCTTGAGGTGGTACTCGGGTCTTTGTACGGATTTTTCCGAGACGTTACAAATATATAGACATCAAGGAGGAAGGGGCTGTTCTATTGGCAGAAGACCGCAACGAAAGACTGGTTTTATCATCTGATTATTCCAAACTTTTAAAAGAAGAAGAAATTAAGTGGAGACAAAGGTCTAAGACTGTTTGGCTTCAAGAAGGCGACTAGAACACAAGTTTTTTCCATGGTATAGATAGTGCAAGGTTGAGGAATAACCGTATCTGCAGTCTCATGGTTGGTGGTCAAAGATTAGAAGAAAAGGAGTCAGTTCGTTAAGCCACAGTGCAGTTCTATTCAAATCTTCTATCTTCTGACGGGTGGAGAAGAGCTTTGCTGGATAACTTGACTTTTGATTGATTATCAGACACGGATATAGTCTCCTGAAAAGTCAATCTTTGAGAATGAGATTTAAAATGCTGTTGATTCACTGGGAAAAGATAAGGTGCCAGGACCTGACGGCTTTCCTTTGGCCTTTTTTTTTTTTTCCAATTCTTTTGAGATACAGATACTGTATAGGTTCAAGGGTTAAATGACAAAGGAAGACTGACCAAAGGGATAGGTGCGTCATATTTAGCTGTCATTCCAAAGAAAGGAGCAAAGGCATTTACAGATTTTAGGCCCATCAGTTTAATTGGAAGCACAAACAAGATACTGGCAAAAATTATGTCCTTAAGATTCAGATCGGTATCATCGTTAGTTATAGGTGAAAGCCAAGGAGCCTTCATTACAAATAAATAGATCCTAGATAGTGCTTTGTTTGCCAATGAGTGTATTTATTCGAGACACAGAGAAGGAAAGAAAGGTGTGGTGTGCAGGTTACACATCGAAAAGGCCTATGATCACATGGTTTGGGGCTTTCTTAAATACATGCTAGGTAGACTAGGATGCGGGAGTAAATGGATTTCTTGGATGATGGAATGTGTCTCTTCGGCCCATTTCTTGATGTTGATCAATGGGTCTCCAAAAGGCTTCTTCCAAGCGACACGGGGCTTGAGATAAGGAAATCCACTATCCCCCGTTCTATTTGTTGTGGTAGTCGAAGGCTTGAGGAGAATGTTATACATAGGTCAAGAGGTGGGGCTTATATCTGGATTTCAAGGCATCACTGGTCGGGATAGAATTTCCCATTTGTAATTTGCGAACGACACACTCCTATGCTGTGAGGTATGTTCATATGGTTGACAACTTGACTTGGATCTTGGGGTGCTTTGAGGAGGTTTTGGGTCTAAAGATAAATATTACAAAAAGTGAGATGCTAGGCATCGGTATATGTAAAGAAGAGATTGCCAACTTTGCGGGGGTCTGTTCCGTCCACATACTCGGGATTACCATTGTGCTTGGGGAAGCCTACTAAACACCTTTGTAATAAGGTGATTGAAAGATTTGAGTGGAAGTGCAGACACTTGTCATTGGCGAGGCGCATTACTAGCATCTCGGTTTTATCCAGCCTCCCTACATACTTTGTCCCTGTTCAAATGTGTTTTGGTGGCACCGACGGAGGGAGGGAGATATCAAACTAGGGTTTCCTCCAGTCTAATGGGCCTATACACTTTAATAGAAGTAATCAAGTTGAGATGGATGTTTAGCAGGAGCATTTGTCCTTGGGAAAGGGGGAGATGATTTCTTAGCATCTATTCCTTAGTTATATCTTCTGCTTTCTTTAATAAATTGCCATTACCATTAAAAAAAGTGCCGAATAGGGGGAAAAATACGATAATTCAGTACATCAGATCTAGTGTTATCAAATAACTCAAATTCATAAAATGATTGACCAGCCTGTAGCTGAAAAAGGGAAGTTATAGGTAACTTATGTTCTATAGACCCAAGTTCTCTTTATTCATGTTGGGTGACCTGCATGTGTTAAGGATATGGCTATGTCCATTCTGAGTTAGGATTAAACTCTAATTTTGTGTATCATCGGGCCTTGTTGACTGCAGTGGTAGTACCTGGTGAACTGGGCGTATTCCCTCTCTCCTTTGCTGATTTTTGCTACTTCATTTGGTTTGGTGATTGACATCAATGAAAGAGTCTAAGTATAGTCACTCATGGAGCAGTAGTGGCATGGTAGTTGTGTGCATGGCAGCATAATAGTGGTAGTTGAGACTTCAACTCCATGAGCTGCTTTAAGACTCATTTAATTTTGGCAACTCATTCCATAACCGAATGAGTCAACTTCCTGAATTGAGTGAATGGGTTGGTCTTGTAGTCACGCTTCATATGCTGCACTTGACGTTAGGGCTGCAACTTGCGTTTGGGTCAACTTGAACTTGATTGACCCAACTGGATTTTGGGTCGGGTTGTCAAGGTCCTCAGGTCGGATTTAGGTTGGAGAATGTCAACCTAATTTGAAATCATGCTGGGCAAATTCTGGTTGGGTTAGGTCGGGAAATAATCATGTATTTGGGTCAGATTGGGTGAAGGCATTCAATAACAGTAACGGTGGCCGCAGTGGCCACCCTTATGGCTGTTACAATGCGCTTTGTGACAACCATGACACCCTTGTAACAGTTATGAGTTGGCCTGTTATGTGTCCTTTTTAATTTAAAAAAAAAGGGTGTTATGACCCCATATGGCATGTCAGTCACCACCATTACTGTTACGTAATGGTTGCTACAGCCATAACGTAACCACGTTTTAGAAAACAAAAGTAGTTATGGAAATTGATTTCCATTTCCATAGATTTCTTTTTTTTTCTTTTTTTTTTTGTGGTTTTCATTTCCTATAAAGAGCCTAAGAGGTTTCTATGTTTTTTGAGAGAGAACTTTCACTTTTTGACCATTGACCCATTCACTCTTCCATGAAAATCATGAATGCTAAAACGGATGGGTTACTTTATGATGCAGGACAATTAACCACTTGCTCTAAAAGCTTGAACTGTTAGAGTATGGCGAATTAATCCCTTTATCTCATAGCTCAGGCCCCACATTGCATGGGTTAGGACCTCGGTCGAACCCCCTTCGTGAGCCCCAAATCACATGGGCCGCCCACCCGAAGCGTGTCCCCGTATCCCATGGGCTACCCCACTCGAGCTCGGTGTGAAATGCGCATTAATCACCCCCGGTGAGGAGTCTCGAACACGAGACCTCCTCCGTGGGCCGCACCCACCCCGAGTGTGCTCCTGCATCCCACAAGCGACCCCACTCGAGCCCGGTGTGAAAATGCCCCTGCATTACTTCAGATTCTTTTCCATGGATTTCTATTTCCATTGATTTCCTCTCGATATGACATTTTTCTTTCCAAATCTACTGTGTTGATTCCACCAAACCAGACAAGTCCCCCCACCAAACATATATGTTATTAGTTTTTTGTACAAGCCTTAGTATTAGGACTGCCCCGTGCACCCATTTGCTAATAGTCTCTACTGTTAGTTTCCCACCATTAAAAAATAAAGAAAGGTGTTGACTCATCACATGGCACTGATGTAGAGCTATCCAGACAATCCAAATTGTGGGTCTTGTGGGCAGAGCATATATCTAAAATCACACTGATTGAGCGAGCCTAAGCATCCAATTAATGGCTATCAATGGATGGTAAAAAAATAAAATTAGAAGTGGTCGAAATTTGAATGAAAAAATCAGACAATGTTATCTTATTAGCGAAAATTCCGTTATGCTCCATTGTCAGTTGGGTCAGAAATTTAGTCGGTCTAGATTGCCCCTGCAGAGAACTAACATAGGAGTCTAGCCTGTTTACTGTCTCATTGAAACTTTGACATTAACAGTTTTCAGAACAATAGAAAATCAAATAGAGTATTGCCAACGGACACCGGACTACGCCCAGTGCACCTTTTTTCTATTTGATTCACACGCTTGCAGAGACAGACACGTAGCCCTGCATGCACATGCTCATGCATGCAGACAGAGTGTGTTACGTGCTTATGGCTAACATTTGCTTGTTATGGTGCAGGCCTTCATGGCAGAGTTGGCTTTCTTGTGCCCATTTTTTCATTCTTTATTGTTCAGTACACTCTTCTGAAGAGCGCGCACTGATGGTTTGAGGGTGCGGTCCGTGGATATTTATGGAGGGCTGGGATATTTCTACCCCTGGCCAGGTTACATGTATAGTGAGTATCCATTTCCATGTATAGCAGCTGTTTTTGGGCATTTTACATGATTGGTTGCTTTTTTCTTCTTTCTTTTTTTTTTTTTTTCTTGAATGGACTGGAAGGACTGGTCTAGGGTTTCATTTTTGGGAAATCACAGAAAAAATGGCTTCATTGGGACAGAATTTCCAATGTGATGATATCAAAATAGTTGAACAGGCTCTGTGCAAAATTGCTCCTGAATGCAGCGTGTGGGGCCCGCCGTGTAGATGACCAAACACAAAATCCAGCAGTTCAACTCATCAGCAAGTATGCACAGTTTAAAAGATAGCCAATGGTCCACATTTTATGTGCATGTGACTCTTGTTGAGTGGACTGACATCTATTTTTGGGCCATGGTCATTTACATGATGATCGCCCGCTAATTTTGCAACGGCCAGGATGTGATTTTGGCATTCCAAGGAGTGGGCCACAGTTCGAAAGTGGACCCATCAAACAAGCACTAATCTTTTTTCTGCCAGCCAACAGTTTGTGGGATGGGGCCCATTCAGCTTGATAAGTCGTAGTAAGCACTAATTTTTTTCATCACTGCTTTATGGAGGTTGGTCCCTGGGCCGTCAATCGTGACCATTGGATGGATTGAAAGAGACATTTGATCCTGCCCTCTATGATGATCTTTTCAAAATAGATCTTTCAGGCCAATATCTCTTACACCAGAAGAACAAGCCCAGTCTTAGAAAGACTCTGGGGCGTTGATGTACTAGATGTTGGGCCATATGATTTCTTTGCATCCATATGTGCAGCACGTCCAAAAGATGAAGCCAATGGGTTATAAGGTGGGCCACATGCATAACAAAAAAAAAAAAAAAAATGAACGGTTGAGAAATATTGCCTACAGGTCCAAATTCCATGATGGGCCCACTTGATGATCGGATTCGATTTGATATGATGATATTGATAGTGTGGGGACATCTGATAAGTGTTTCCCATCTAACACGGGTCTAGTTAGTCAAGTTCGTATCGTGTCACCTTATCAAACCCTAATCATCCTGGCTGTCGGATAATCTCAAATGGATATTCGTCGTCTTACCTAATTGAATAAAGTAATTGTGGGTGTGTTTGGTTGCACCAAATTCCATGCCTGCGGTCGGAACCTAGATGGGGCCCACCATGATGTTTGTTAGAAACCACCCCTGTCCATCCTTTTTTGCTGGCTCATGTTAGGACATGAGCCTAAAAATGAGGCAGATCCAAAAGTCAAGTGGGCCACACGAGGAGAAAAAGGGGTGAGGGAAATACTCACTGGGATGTTTATATGCCATATCATCCCTTCATAAGGTAATTCTCACTGGGATGAACTGAAACATAAAACTGTTAGCCTGATCCAAAACTTTCGTGGTCCCACTCATGTTTCAACGGTGGGTGTTCAATCCCAATGTTTTCCGTCATGTGGCTGACTTGAACTTAGGATCTGCCTCATTTTTGGGCTTATATATTGACATGAGCTAGCAAAACTTGCAGGAGTGAATTTCTTACAAATATCAGGGTGGACCCCATATAGGTTCTGAGTCGACTACTCGACCAAGGGTTGGATCCATGATCGGGCTCATGCCTTGCTTATCTAGATCATTGATCTGTGGCTTTTGTTTACACCTATCCTGGCGCCTCCATGTGGACCAATGAGATCGAGATGCAACTAATGTTGGCACTATGTATAAATGTACGCAGAAATCTTACTCACGTGTTGAAGATGTCTTTTCCCTGATATTCTTTGGTAACACATCACCTCTCGAAAGTAGAACGGTATAAGATCATACGTAAGTCTACAAATAAAACACTACTAGGAGTGACACAACCTTAACATGAGTGGCACATGTGATCAAAGCAGCATATCATATCTAGTAAGTCTATAAAGAATTGCTGAGATAGGGATTCTATCACAATCTGGATATGCCTAGTAAAGCCATCTCACACGATCTTGCGACAAATGGGCATGTTAGGTAACCACAAAAGTACATAAAAATAAATTAAGCAAAGTACTTGCAATCGCACAACCAAGTCCAAACGAGAATAATTCAAATTTTACGTGGAAAAGCCCTTATGGAAAATAATCATGGCTTTTTTTATGTGGAAAAGCCCTTATGGAAAATAATCATGGCACAAAGCGATGATTAATGCACTATGAAAGCAAAAATTTACAAGAGATGGAGTGTTACCCATTCAAACAAGTCTCGAATCCACTTCACAAGCCCTACCTATGTCCTTAAAACCCTCATGAACGAATTAAAAAGCTCTAGAACACCTCTACTATTTTCAAATACCGATTACACTCGATATATAAAATATTACAACTGGAATAGGAAACAAATCCCGCACCTAGCAATTCTGCACATGTGCTCAATGAGACTTTGATGGTATTGACAACCCATGGAGGACCTCAATGACATTGAATACCTTCGATGACATCAAGTAATTAAATAACCCAAAAAAATCTTCAACAACCAACATGAATTTTCTAAATTTTTTCAATGGCATCGACCTCTACTTGATGGCATCGACCGACCTCAACATGGATTTAAGACATAAACAACATTACGAAAGTTTAAGAAATAGATTTTTCTCGAAACGAAAAGAAATCAAAGACACATGAGGAATTTGAGGCTAGTGAATATGATCCCATAACATTCATGGATCTCTGCTGCCATGTTAGGAATGAGACGTTTCGTACTACAACTTTTGAAGATCTCATTGATTAGGCTAGGAGGATTGAAAAATATTTTTATATTGTTACCTTAAAGGATCCTGTAATCACCAAGAATCTTGGACCAGTAAAGAAACCCAAAAGGGTTTACTACCTCCCTTACTATGTAAGGAGCATACAATGAAGAGGTCGGGACCCTATGCTAAACAAAATCTCTCTACACAGCGGAAGTGTTGCTTATCCTAGTTTAGCTTTATAATAATTTACCTCTGTCCAATTATGCTGCAGAATCGTCCGAATCTTAGGTTAGCTAAGATTGTTGTTCAACGTCATTGCTGTGGTATGCATAGGAGTAGTATAAATATTTACGACCACAGTAGTCGAATTCCAAAAATCAACCAAGCCCTTAGAAGATCACACATCGGTCACATCTTACTGACCATCTGCTTCGATTGTTTGTTTATACAAGCGATTATGTATTTATCTTTTATTTATTTCTCTACTTATTTTATTTCTCCGCTGACTGTACTAAGTTTCAAATACAAATCAATAAAATTAATATTATATAGCTTTTAATTGTAATCTTTGTTTAGTCATTTATTGTGTTACTGAGAAATACAATACTTGTAATAACAGCCTTAAAAAATAAAAAATCCTTGGTGTAAGATAAAAAATTCTCATTCAGAATGATAAACTCTGACCCTTCTAAATCACCTAATCACTTACAATAATCAATGGCTAGGAAGATGATCGATATCAGAGATCTAGTCTTAATTGGTCTATCTTAACACGTGGGGTCATAAGTAAGCCTTTGACATCCCCACATTAATCACACGCATTTGCCCGAATATAGGCATTCATTAATGTGGCCTTATGTTTAATTAAATAGTAAACATCCTCTACCTATAAATGAGCCATTCGTTAGAACACCCCTGATCGGAAGATCCTAGCCACTAATCACATCACTCTTTTCAATTGAGCATGGATCCTTGCCATTTTTCCTACTCAACTACTATTTCTAGGCAAAACATCAAAAGATTAGGATCGTCCGATCGATTTGATTTTTTGGGCATGGTCCTTCTGCAATGGGACCCAACATACCAAGATTACCAAAAGACGGCCCCACTTGTCAGAACAGCAACCCGACCACTTGAATAATCTTACGTACTCAACCCATTCAAATCCATGCGTTTCACCAACCCCAGCCATTTTCTCCACGGGTCCATGATACACATCAACCGAATGTTAGATCCTGACCGTCCAATAGGCAAGAGATCCCTACATCATACGCAAATGAGAATTTTAAATTACCGTTCAAATCACATTGATTAAAGTATAGAAAATTCACGATTGGATAAACATTTAGGTAGTGTTCAACAACCTCCGAGGATGTCAATGACAGACAGAGAATGTAAGAGATCTGATGCCTACGGAGAGACGGTTTGCCACCATGTTGCTGGATGTACACGTGGCGTTTGTATGGTGATCTGAACCATACATCAGCCAGGTCAGATATTGAATGGCCCACCAACTAAAAATTACTTTGATCGGACTATTCTAGATGTTTAATCCATGGATTTTTTTTTTCTTAGCGTCTATTTTCATATCACGGATTAAAGGGTCCGAATCCTCCAAAAAAGGTAGTTTTCTGTTTATGGTCAATTCACTATCGGATATACTGAATGAACGGTTCTGATCTCTTTCAGAATGCTATGTGGATGGCGATGACGTGGGAACTTGTTGCCTCCTATGCTCCTGGAAGTACTGGATTAAATCCGGTAGAAAATGGACCGTCCAACTGCTGTTGTTGACGATTGTGTATTCCTACAAGAAAGCACATTTCCATCTTTACCCCTTCTCCAAGCAACCTCGATTGCTAATTCATGCATCCAAGAAAGCACACGTGTGAACATGCACGTGGAACATCCAATCTGTCAGTCAGGTGGGCCCCACATCTAGATGCCCTGGCAAAGAATCAAATCTACTCCACCCACTAAGCCGGCCATGATGTGGAACGAAACGGACGGCTAAAACAACTCGGCCAAGCTTTCTTAGCCGTCCATTTTCTGCACTCACCGAATTCTTGGGCCTGTGCATCTACCCATAGGGGCCCACCTGATGGACAGCTCGGATGTTCCACAACCGGTGCTACATAGGCACGTGTTGTGGTGTGCATGGGAGGATCGCTACACAAGCGTGTGGGATTAGCAAACCTCATATATATAATTATTATTTATTAATTAGAAGAAAAATGATAATTAAACCTCCTTTTTTTTAATACCCACAGATTCACGCAGACACTCTGTAATGGTTGACATGCACTTAACATGAAAAAAGGGGTGTACCATTAAAAAAGTGGGTAGGAAATGTGGACCACATAGTTAGTTGAGCTCATCAGACGCTTAAACGTTTCAATCGAATGATCTGGACCGTCCATGAAGTTCATCATACATTTTTTGTACTCCCATACAAAAATTACACTGATCCGTCCATTCCAACCTATGATCAATAGCTTATAAAATGGACAGTCAGGATCATTTATATAAAAATAGGTCCAATCAACAATCCAAGACACTTATTTATTGAGCCCCATCATGGATTGATTATGTTATAAAGAATCAACTTCATCAGACAATCCTAACCATCCCATCATGGCTTTAAAATTTGAAGAATATAAAGAAAAGGCCATCTTATGGATGGATTGGACCATCTGATCAGAATGATATTTAAATGGTTTTCCAAAAAATACACGATGAATCTAATGAACAGTCCGGATCAGCCGATCGATGTGTCTAGATGAGCTCAACTACATATGATCACTTCCTTCAAATGATATGACCATATGGGTGCTAGTTTCCTAACCATAAAATGGAAAGGTTCCAACTGCTCCATCGTCATTTCATTTGTAAGACCCATTAATTGAGATGATTGGACCATTCCACCAGCATTTTAAAAATCCAACCATCCATCATAACGAAAGTCCCAGAAAGAAGAGAAGATGGAAATGAAGATGTCTGTTCTTTCTATCCTTTTCTTAGTTTTCTTGTTTCAACTTTCTTCTCTTGGGGTTTCTCAATCAGATTCTTGCAATTCCAATCTCAATCTCAACAGTGATGCTGTTCCCTTCAATACAACTTCTCTACGTTGCAATCCTGTCTGGGGTGCACATGGTTACATCCTCAGGGTAAGATCTTAATGGTTTTTTTTTTTTTTTTTTTTTGGAATGATCATGTACGTTGGATCTGTGTGGGGCCCACTTCATATCTCAAAACTCAGCTTGATCCATAACTTAGGTGGGACATGAGGGAAGGGACGCCCTGTATAGAAATTTCTGAATTTTGGGTTTTCCATGTTGTGTATATGTCATCCAACCCATTAATCAGGTAAGTTCCATCCACAAAAAGGGACCCACAAAAAATCAATTCGTTCCAAAACTTTGGTGGGCCACAACAAGTGGATTTAAGCGTGACCGTACATTTCTCCTTGCGATGTGTCCTCCCTGAATTCTGGATTGTGATGGCTCTGTAGACGTATGGTCGAAGGGAGTAAGGTACACCATATGTACGGTTTGGATTCTACATACACATCACGGGTGGGCCCCACAGAGCTCCAAGTATATGATCGTTACCCGAGTTTTTTCTTTGGAAGGTGTGAGGCAACGCGTCCACCGTACACGTGGCATCTACATGCGTAAGCTGATCTCGGTTGTCCAAATCACGGGCCACAACGTGGACGGTGTGTACCCTGATGGTCATGCTGATGGGATGAACGTAAATTGCCTGTTGGTGAACGTTGGAAAGAAAGCGTCAGCGGTTGGAATTTTATGGGTGACGTCAACGGTTGAGATTATCCAATCAGTTTGATTATCGGGTATTGTGTCCGTGAAGGGGCCCACCATTCGGACGGTCCAAAACTGTAGGCTGGATGAGTCGTTGCACCTTAGCTGCAGCTTGCTTGATCACACCACGACCCATGTTCTAATAGCTTTTCGTCAGATGCTATGATGTTTTAGTACCATCCAGTCCGTCCATTGTACGAGATACCTTGTTCTTCACTCCGATCCAAAAACCCATCATGATCCATAACTCACGTTGGCCACACCAAATAAATATATAGTTTATAGCCATGATTATATATTTCTGCCTGTGTTATGTCCCACCTGAGTATTGGATAAGCAATTTTTTTTTTTTTGGAACCTATAAAATGATGATCTTCACCAGATGGACGGTTCGGATTTCACGTAAACATCACCTGTGAGTAGGGGTGCACATTTAACCGGTAGAACCGTGGAACCGGACCGGAACTGACCAAACGGTCCGGTTCTAGAGTGCACTGGTTCCAGTTCTGGTTCCAAAAATCAAAAAACCGGTTACATCGGTTCGGTTCTCGGTTTGGGGGTATGTAGAATCGAATCAAACCGTAAACCGATCCGCAGAACTAAACCGTGGATCCAATCCGTAAAACCGAACTTGGAACCGAATCAAGAACCCTTTGTTGTTTCCATATTTGACTCATGATTTATGGTTTATAATGCACAATTTAATTATTTTCATAAATGTATTTTTATACACCTTATACAATATCTAAACCGTTCATCAAATGAACCACAACATGGATGGACATGGGCTTGCAATTGGACTGGATTATAAAAAGTCCAGAATTGTGGAACCGATCCAAAACCGAACCGGTTTTAATGGTTCGGTTCTAGAGTGCCAACGGTCCAGTTCCGGTTCCAAATCTCCTAAAACCATTGGGAACGGTTCAGTTCCAGTTTCACCCCAGAACCGGACCAAACCGCCCCGCGTACACCCCTACCTGTGAGCACAACATATCTTGAATTTATGGTAATTACCATACATTGAGGAGTATGTGAGAGACATGGTGATTTACATCGATAGCTTGCATCTAACACTGTGGACCGCTTATCAGTATGCGCAGAGCGGGTCAAGCTTGTGGAGCTTTGTTCTATCTGCGCCGAATCCAAATTCATACGTCGCAATGGGGTTCTCAAACAACGGTCAGATGATCGGATCGAGCGCAATCGTCGGTTGGATCTTGACGAATGGGACCCCAGTTGTAAAACAGTACTTTCTGAGTGCGAAATCTGAGAGCCAAGTCCTCCCAGATCAGGGGAACCTACCACTCATCAACGGATCGACGGTCATCATATCGCAATCGTCACGCCTATACATTTTCTTCCAATTGAACATCGTCCAACCACTATCGAACGTGATCTACTCGATGGGCCCCAGCAATGTAGTGCCCTTATCGAACGGCATCTTGTCCCAGCATCAAGATAAGGTGTCCACTCGCCTAAACTACGCAACAGGTATGCATGTGCGAATATACACTGTTTCAACATACATACACGGGCTTGGACTTATTGACTTAGTTAGAGCTGGGCAAGGGCGACTCGACTTGCCTGACTTGACTCGTCAGGCTCCTTCATACTCCAATTGATTGGGTGAGTCAGTCCGAGCTGAGTAGGTTTTGCCCAGTATGAATTCAAACCAAGTTGAGTTTAAGTTGCCTATAACTTGACTCAACCTTATCCAAAACTCCATTCGGTCAGACTTAACTTGATTCGAAACCTAACTTGATTCGGATTTGGGTATATATATATAATAAAAAACCTTAATTTCTAAATATCTTTAACCTTACCTGCTGCACCCTACTTTGACCCTGACCTAATCTCTCTCTCTCTCTCTCTCTCTCTCTCTCTCTCTCTCTCTCTCTCTCTCTTCCAAGCCTGTAGTCACCCACCACCATCACGGCACTCCTCTCTCTCCTCTCCACTCTCTCCCTCCCTCTTCCAAGCCCAATAGCCACCTACAACCATCGCTACCCTCTCCTCTCTCTCTCTCTCTCTCTATCAACATGGTGCCAACTCAACCGGACTCGGTACTTTTAATCGGGTTGGAGTCAGTACAAATTAGTCTAGGCCAAACCTGGACTCGGATTGAGTTAGGCGTGCTAGACTCAGTACCAAGTCGAGTCAACTTCGGGTCATGCTTATTTCAAAACTAGATTGAGTCGGGTCAGTCGTAACTTGGTTTGATTTGACTCGACACCCAACGCTACCTATGAGCTAGGTCCGTGGACTAGCCTTGGGCCTGTCGTGGCTGGGCTTGGGTCGAGTCATCTTAGCTCGAGCCACGGGACCATGTGTGGCCCACTTGATCAACGGATTGATTAGAGCATTCGTGTGGTAAATGGGATTGGATTTATTTTTGTGGGCCCATTTAAGGTACTCATTGCAATTTAATGGGACTGTTGTGGTACATGTGCAGGTCAGAGTTCTCTGGACGCCCCATATACGACCCTAAGGAGGAGTCATGGGATATTGAATATGGTGGGGTGGGGCATCCTCATGCCAATAGGGGCCATCATTGCTCGCTACTTCAGGGAGTGGGACCCATATTGGTTCTATGCTCACGTTTTCATCCAAGCCGTTGGATTCGCCTCTGGATTATCCGGCGCGATCGCTGGATTTAGCCTAGAGGACAAGCTCTCGGCCAATGTAGACACCCACAAGGCCCTCGGGATATTAATCCTCGCCTTCGGATGCCTCCAGGTCAGTTTCGTTGATGCTCGAATTAGTGATGATGATTGTGCTCGTATCATGATCCATAAGTATACGGTTCATATATTTTATAACTCTATAATGTCCTAAAATATCAGGATCGTGTAGTGTCCCTTAAAATGAACTCTAGCAACTTAGAATTAGGGTTCATATATTTTGTAACTCTATTATGTCCTTAAATATCAAGGATCGTGTAGTGTCTCTTAAAATGAACTCTAGCAACATAGAATTAGGGTTCATATATATATATATATATATATATATATATATATATATATAATTTTATTTTTTTTTAACACACGCACACACACCCCCACACACTCACACTAGTGGAATTTCACCACATATAGATACTCGAACCTTTGACCGGGTGTTGAAACTCCTGAGAGTCTACCACCTGAGCAAGAGTAAGGATCCTAAAATATCAGAGACACTACACGATCCCAAACTCCCGAGGGTTTATATATTTTGTAACTCTATTATGTCCTAAAATATCAGGGATTGTATAGTGTCTCTTAAAATGAACTATAGCAACTTACAATTAGGGTTCATATATTTTGTAACTCTATTATGTCCTAAAATATCAAGGACCGTGTAGTGTCTCTTAAAATGAACTGTAGCAACTTAGAATTAGTGGTGGCATTACGGTTTAATTTGGCTCCGATTAGGGTTTGCCGGAGACTAGCTCATTTACTAAATGGGCCAAGAATTTTAACCCAAAATCGATCCAACCATTCAATTGTAATCAATTGTCACGATCAACCAACCCGAAATGACCACACTAATGCATACATCATGTGTATGTATCTATACTTACCATCTATTAATTTGTTTTGAGTTATGGGTCCAATAGTATAGGGTCACCCCGGTCGGCTAGGTCAGGCAGGGTTTAACTCGAGTATGAACCATTTACTTAAATGGGCCATATTTTTCTAACCCACGCCGGACCCACTACCCATCAGAGGCGTTTGTGCCAGTTGAACCATGGGCTAACCCGACCCGGGCCATTGCCACCCCTACTTGGAATGTACCCGAGTGGACCGTTGGACTGGGCTTAGGTCATATATCTAGGACCTAGTTGAAAAATGAGCCATGATGAACCTTTTAGCTTTTTACATTTATGATGAACTGGGCCTGATTTTAGGCCCATGTCAGGTCCTGGGCCTAATCTCAGCCCTCATGTGACTCCCTTGTGACTCGTCCGAATCAACTCGGACTCGGTTGGACCTTATCCAATGCTCTCAGACCGAGACCGGTATGGTTATAGTGCTCGTAGTTGTACCCGTTTTCCTGGACAGTCCAATCAACCGATCTGAACTGTCCATTTGATCCAGAACACATTTCATACACTTCCATCTAAAACTTGCACATAAGATGATATAATCCACTGTTGATTTGTCCTTTTTTCCCCTACAACCATCCATTTTCTGAGCCATGGATGACATGGTTCTAATTGCATAACAAAAGTAATTCTTCAGAATCATAAGTAATCCATGATGTGACCTAAAAAATAGATGGATCGAATTTCTGATTAAAATTATTCTAGTGTAAAAAATCTTGACCGTCCATATTAAAGGCCATTGATCAAATGGTTATATTTTTCAAATCGGTTTGATTTTCACATGGTATCCCATGAAATATGTGGTGGACCTAATGAACAGTCTAATGGTTGTATTGGCTTTTTTTAATGGTTGGATTACATAAAAACAACAGTGGGCCACAAATTACAATATAAAACAATGGATAATCAGGTCTACGAAGAACACTGATTTTTGTGTGGGCCCACCCCAATGCATGTATGTCATCCAACCCGTCTAATGCAGATAAAACCAAAAATCATGCTGATCCAATCATCAGATGGCCCACCACCTTAGTTTTGTGGTTTCAATTGATTTTACGTTGTTTGTATCATGTGACCCACTCAAACGAGTCAATCTGAGTCACTGAGTCATTCACCCATGCTGACGAAGGGAGTGGATTTTGTAGCTGACGGCGTTTCTGGTGCGACCCGACAAGGGATCCAAGATCCGAAAGTACTGGAATTGGTATCATAGCTCTGTTGGGAGAGCTCTGATTGGAATTGCAGTAGGAAATGTATTCTATGGAATATCTCTAGGCGGAGAAGGGAAGTCTTGGAATATTGGTTACGGTGTTGTTCTTGGATGCTGTGTTTTGCTTGCTTTGGCTTTAGAAGTTCGAATGCACCTTCGAAAGAAATAGTCTTTTATTAGGAGAGTGAGACTTCATGTAACGATTTTCATTACAATCAAATAGACTCCTGGTCTTCTAATGTTTCCTTGTTTAATGTGGACCCTTTGGGATGTGGATTTAGTCCTTCATTTAGATGAGATCTGATCCACACCGTCCATTAGGTGTGCCGCCTTGTGTTTGATGTTGGGCCCACGATCAGCATGATTTGAAACTTAGGTGGGTTGCGCTATTGGGAACGGTTGAGATGGGAAATACCACCGTTGAATTTGTTCAATTTGTGTGTGTGGTCTACCATGGTGGGTGTATTCCATATGGTTCACTCATGTGATGTATTGGATCGGGATGAAGAGATCCTTCGGAGATCTGGGCATTGGAATACTCGTGTGGGCCACAACATGTGAATTTAGAGTTTTTATGTGTGATTTTACAACGTTGCATCCGGTGTTTTGGTTCATCTAAATCTTGGATTTAAATTATTTTAGGATCTATGGTGGAGATAGGGTGCCGCACATGATGGACGGTGTGGATCTGATGGTGATTGGTTAGTTGTAGCAGGATAGCTTCAATGGCCCGTGCCAGTTGGCCTTTAGCCTGCAGAGCTTGGAATGACATATGGAGGCCCGTGGGCTGGCTTTGGGCTCTGTCTATGAGCCCATCAACCCGGCCCGGCCCAGTTGGGTTTGAAGGGCATTTTCATCATACATCATATATGGTGGGCCACACTTAATGAACAACCTATATCTTTTACAAAAATGGGTGGCGGACCGGGATTTGGTCTTTGTATAATAGGACTGAAAGTCGGGCGGGTTCAACCCAACGAAACCGCGATTGACCTGACATTGGGTTGGGCTAAGGCAAGATGTATTGGATTCGGCCTCGGGCTTGGGCATACAAACACCAACCCCATAAAACTTGGTTTGGGCTTCAGTTGCCTGACCCAACCTAAACCTAATCAATATATAAGTTATAAATTATAATTGAATATGAATGATCCATGTTTAAGGTGCTGAAAATTTCAATGACATTGGGTCTCATTAGTCCATTTCATTTCATTTCCAACGCTTAGACTTCTATCTAGATTGCGTGCTGCACAACAAAACTTTTAAATGAGTGGTTGTCTTATATTTTAGCTTGGTTATTTCAAAAAATGAAGTTCTTTGCAATAAATAATTACATATATAATTAATAAAATCATAAGTAAGAAAATAAGATGTATTGAAGTATGTTTGACAAATATAATAACAAAATTATTAGCGTACATCCGTTTGACCAATCTGGCCGAACCCACTTGGGCTGAGAAGATCCTACCCGAGGTCAAGTTGGGTTGGGTTGGGGTATAAGAACGTTGGGTTGGATTATGGTCGAGCACCAACCTGACCCGACCCGCCTCACGTTCAGCCCTATTGTATAAGTATTAGAGGGCCTGGGCTCAGGCCTGATTTCATCCTATGGGCTAGGCGTGACACATCCCGGCCCAAACTGGACCCGGCCTTCTACAGCCTATCATTGGAGATGAACGGTTTAAATTCTCAAGCAGCCACAATGGTGGGCCTCCAACTAGTATTTAAGGTATGGGATGTTGTCAGTGTATTTGCACGACATCCTCAAGCGCTCAGCTAGAGAAGTTGGCCAAACAAAGTCAGTGATCCAGACCGTTTATCTGATGGGCCCCAGCATGGTGAGATCATGACCCTAAAATCTTCTACATTGGTTTCTCATTGGGCATTAACTGAATTCATGCTCTATCTTCTTTAACCGTTTATTTGAAGATCACCGATAGACTGGGCCATCCATGGTGGGGACCATATGATCAATGGTCTGGATCTGGCTCGCTGAGCCATGGACCCTCGCTAAGATCGCTCTACATACATACCGCATAGAATAAATGTGGGCCCCATCATGATCCACCTAATGATTCAAATCTTCATCAGTGTCTGCTCTTTGCCCGATCACCGTTAATCGCATGATCTCAACCGTCCAATCCATAACAATCACAGAAATAATTAATTCCATAACCGGTGGCCAAAAGTCCAAAATCGGAGGATATTAGGCTGCCCCCAAAAACCCTAACTGATCCAGCTTTTGCGAACATAGCTGTCGTGCAAGATCTGGGCCCTTCATATGGTGGGCCTCTTGTGCATGGCCTGTGTGGTCCAAATTTAAATCGATCTGAACATCTTAACCGTCCAGTTTGAGGGAAAAAAGGCAGGTGAAAGAAAAGCCGAATCAAGATCAATATTCAATGTATAAAATCCTCAGACCATCTTAACCGTCCATTTTGAAGGACACATTCGCGGTGGGCCCGCCTGATGATGACTCATGAGAGGTCTAGATCTCGTGCGTAACTGCCACTGCCTCTTCGGTGGATCCCTGACTGTCGGGTCCACCTTGATGTATTTTCCTTGCATCTACGCCGTCCATCCGTTTTGACAGCTCATTTTGGGACATGAGCCCTAAAAGGAAGCAGATCTAGATCTCAGGTGGACCACAACACAAGGAACAGTGGTGATTTACCATTAAAAACTTCTTGTGGGCCACAAAGTTTTGGATCAATCTGATATTTGTGTGGTCCCTTCATCCAATTCTCTGTCATCTTATCAATAGGTTGGATGGCAAATAAGCATTATGGTGAATCCCATGAAGTTTTTAATGGTGGGTATTTGGTCACCGGTATTCACTGTGGTGTGGTCCACCTAAGACTTGGATCTGTTTCATTTTTTTGGATTATGCTCTAAAATGAGCTGTCAAAATGGATGGACGGAGTGGATCCAAGGAACACGTATTAGGGTGGAACCATGGTCAGGGATCCAACGAGTCTGCGACTTACAGGCACGAAGCAACCCAAGCATCACAGAGGAGAGTACTTGCGCATCAAGCATCAAACTAAACCCGGAGTTCTGTGGGCCCTGTGAGAATGCGGATTGCATGCTGATACTGCAGCAGCGACCACGGTGCTTTGTGGGCCCCACCATGCTGTATTTGTTTTATTTACGCTGTCCGTCCATTTTCGATCATTGTTTTAGTGCATGAGCCCAAAGATTTAAATTTCAGGTTGACCACGCCACAGGAAACAGTAGTGATTGAACCCCACCATTAAAAACTTTCTAAGCTCCACTGTACTGTTTATAAGCTATTCAGCTTGTTGATTAGGTCATACAGACCTGGATGAAGGGAAAACACAAATATTGGCTCGATCCAAAACTTTCCTGGCCTCAAAAAGTTTTTAATGGTGGCAGTTCAATCACCACTATTCCCTGTTTGTGTGGTCTACCTCAGATTTGTATCTACTTCATTTTTTTGAGTCATACCTTAAAATAATCTGATGGAATATATCATGTTTTGGACATTTCCGTTTGATAAGTTCTAAGTGCATGTGTAAGCAATAAAATTTCAGACGCAGTTAGCTGGGGTCATTGCTTAATGGCCCACCGAGATGGATGTTTTTTATCCGTCCATTTTTTTTTTCTTTAGGACATGAACCTAGAAGTTAGGCGACACCACATAAAACAGTGGGGATAGGAAACGGATTGGCCACTAACCCTGCCACTAGCCAATAGCTAGTGGTCGGTGCTTTGTGGGCCCCACCATGATGTATGTGTTTCATCCATTCCGTCCACCCATTCTTCCAGATCAGTTTATGGTATGAGCCCAAGAATGATTTTGATCCCAATTTCAAGTCGACCGCAAAGTGTTGATTGAACGCCCACCATTAAAAACTTCTTGGGGGCCACAAAAGCTTTGGATCAAGCTGATATATATTTTTCCCTTCATCCAAGTCTTTATGACCTAATCAACGGTTTAGATTTCACATAACTATTACATCGTGCCTAGAAAGTTTTTAATGGTGGACATTCAATCACTACTGTTTTCCCATGGCGTGGTCCACCTGAGATTTAGATATACCTAAAATGTATGATAAATCGCTAACAATATCTTTCAAAATGGATGGACATCTTGGATAAAATACATACATCATGGTGGGGTCCACATACCACAGACCACTAGCCATTGGCTGGTGCAGCGTCACTAGCCACTGGCCTGGGAACGCCTTTCGCAGGAAGTTCCTGCGCAAGGATGATGGGTGGGGCCCACTACCATGTTTTTAGGAAATATACTCCGTCCATCCGTTTGGAGAGCTCATTTTAGGACAATCCACCAAAAATGAGGTGAATCCAATACTCAATCGGGCCACACCAGAGGGAAAATTGGGAAAAGAAATACCTACCGTTGAAACTTTCCTGAGATTCACCTTGATGTTTATATACCATCCAAACCGTTTATAAGGTCATTACCACATAGATGAAATGAAAATACAAAAAATTAACCTAAAAAAAAAGCTTTTGTGGTCATAAAAATATTTCAACGGTTCTCAGTGGATCATCACTGTTTCCTCTGGTGTGGCCCAATTGAGTTTTGGATCCACCTCATTTTTGGTGGCTTGTCCTAAAATGACCTCTCCAAACGTATGAACGGAGTATATTTCCTACAAAAATGGTGGTGGGCCCCACCCATCATCCTTGCGCAGGAACTTCAAAGGCTTTCGCAGGAAATCCGCGTCCGCTGGGTGGTGCAGCGTCACTAGCCAAGCCGCGTCCGCGGGCACAATGCCGTCCACCGTTGAAACATTCCTAAGGCCCACAGTAATTTTTATTTGTCATCCAAACCGTTCATAAGGTCACACAGACCTGGATGAAGGGAAAACAAGAATATCAGATTTATCTAAAGCTTCTGTGGCCCCTATGAAGTTTTGAACGTTAAGTGTTCAATCCACACTGTTTCCTATGGTGTGGTTGACTTAATCTATGGATATAATTAATTTTTGGGATTGTATCTTAAAATTATCTGAAACATTTGATGGACGGAGCGGATAAGACAATTCCATCATAGTGGGTCCCACAGAGCTTTGACATCAGCTAGCTAGCTGGTGTGGGGTCACTAGCCAAACCGCGTCCAAAATTTTCTCTTTTCAATAGGTTTTCGGCGGGTGTTTTGAGAGAGAGAGAGAGAGAGAGAGAGAGAGCGTCACCGGCGAGAGAATGGATTCCGGCGAGGTACGGGGAACCGTCGGAGGAGAGAGAGAGATCGGAGCGGGTATGGTGAGCTGCGAGATTTCCGTCGAGGAGCAACGCAGGGAGAGAGAGAAACACGTAGGAACAGGTAAGAAAGCTCTGAATTCCGGCGATTTTGGGAGAGATGTTGTGGGGTGAGAATACCCTTTCTTATTCATTAGAGATTTTTACAAAATAGTGCCTCACAATCATGATATCTACGTTCTGATACCTTGTCTAAGAAGCTTTTCATTAAACTACCTCATTAGATTTCCCTAACAGGAGTTGTAAATGACAAAAATGTCCTTATGATAGAATTTTTTAAAAAAGTGGATGTATGAAGGAACTTTCATAGTTAGCAGTGAAGTTCAGAACTATGAAGAATAACATTCATATTCTTCATGATTCGAATAGTAACAGCTACTTTACTTCTGACTCCATTGCAGACTCTCTTGCCAGTCGTTTTAAATCCATCTTAGATCTTCCTGTTAAACTACACACATTTCCCTTCTATGTGCAAATCAATGGGATTAATAATACATAAAGATTAATGGATGATAATCACTTCCAACACAAGCAAGCAAATCATCAAACATGTAGGATGCAAGAGACAGATTTTTTATGTGGAACCTTTGACGTGAAGGGAAAAACTATGGGACCTAGTATGGCAAAATCCACTATAATAAAAATAATGGAAGTACAATTATCAAGAGACCAACCTCTCTTGGATATCCAAATACATCACCCAATGGTGGATTACATGCAATAATGAAAGGAAAGAGTTTTGTCACCAAATACGGATTGTGCAAAACTCCCAACATAACCCTTGGAGAAGATAATCGACGAAACTGGTGTTGTGGATGGAGCCTCACGAACTCAGATGCAGGGATTTTGGTGCTAGAAGGCTCTTGATTTTTTTCTTCTACAAACCCTATTTTCTCATTCTTCTTTCTCATTTTTTTCTCCAAGAAAGGAAACCCCCTAAATGTTGTTGTGTTATGATTTTTTTTTTTTTTCCCTTAAACAAGAGAAATAGTCCAAAAGACCAAAATGCCCCCACACACATGTGGTAAAAAAAGATTACTTAAGCCCACATGTGTGGGTCCCACCTCCACATGAGGGAGACCCAACAATCTCTGCCTCTCGACTTATGAGGAGGGCTCCACCTTGCCCAACTCGATTTATGAGGAGGGCTCCACCATGCCCAAACCTGCTGTGCTTATGCAAAACTCATGCTTTTCTCTAGATAAAGCCTTGGTCATCATATCTGAACCATTTTTGTCGTATGGATCTTCTCAAGTTGTAACAACTTTTCTTTAAGAGCATCCTGAATCCAATGATACCTTACATCTATGTGCTTGGATTTGGAATGGAGACTTGGATTCTTAAAGGTGGATAGCATTTTGGCTATCACAATGAACAATATGCTTGTTTTGCTTCAAACCAAGTTCTTGAAAGAACCTCTTCATCCACAATATCTCTTCGCAAGCTTCTCTATTTGTAATATACTCGGCCTCTCTAATAGACTAAGGCCACACACTTCTGTAGCTTGGATTGCCATGACACTACTCTTCTTGTAAAAAATAAGCATGTACCCTGATGTGGACTTCTAGGAGTCAATATCTCCTGCCATATTTGCATCCGTGTAGCCTTCTAACATAAGTTTGCCATCACTGAAGCATAAACATAACTTGGACGAACCCCTGAGATATTTGAGAATCCATTTAACTACCTCTTAGTGCTCTTTGCTAGGATTTGTAAGAAATATGCTAATAACACCAATTGCATGTGCAATGTCGGGCCTTGTGCACACTATGCATACATCAAATTTCCTACTACTGATGCATAGGGAATTTTCTTAACTTCTTCTTTTTCTTTCTCACTTGAAGGGCTTTGCTCACCACTTAACTTGAGGTGACCTGCAAGTGGAGAATTGACTGGTTTTGCCTTGTCTATATAGAACCTTACAAGAACTTTCTTAATATACCTTTCTTGTGATAGCCATAGTGTGCCAACCTTCCTACCACGAGAGATCTTCATGCTTAAATTAATTGTGCTGGTCCTAAGTCCTTCATGGTAAATGACATGCTTAACTCTTTTTTCAACCTATTAATTTTGCCAATATCTTGACCAACAATCAACATATTATCAACATAAAGCAAAAGAATAATAAAATCACCCTCATAAAATTTCTTAGTGAATACACAATGGTTTGAAGCGGTTGTTTTATACCCACGGTCCACCATAAATGGGCTTGTTTTAACCCGTTAAGGCTCTCTGGTCCACCATGAATGGGCCTGTTTTAACCCGTTTAGGCTCTCTTTTAGCTTGCAAACTATGTGTTCCTTTGCCTTTGACTTTGCCTTTGACTTTGAAACCTTTTGGCTGCTCCATACATCTCTCTTCCTCTTAATCACTATGAAGGAATGCTGTTTTGACATCTAGTTGCTCAATCTCTAGATTCATATTTGCAGCCAAATGTAATACGACTCGGATGGATGACATCTTCACTACAAGTGAAAAAATCTCATAAAAGTCAATGCCCTTCTTTTTATCCAAATCATTTCACAACCAACATTGCCTTGTACTTTGATTGTGAGTTCTTCTTTTCTGTCTTCAATTTGAATACCCATTTATTCTTGAGTGTTTTCTTGCCCTTAGGTAGCTTCACCAAGTCATAGGTGTGGTTCTTATACAAAAAATCAATCTCCTCTTACATAGCTCTTAGCCACTCCCCTTAATGTTCATCGATTTGAGCTTCTCAATAGTTATTAGGTTCACCCCCATATGTAAGCATGACATACTCATGAGGTGAGTACCTCCTAGGTGGTTGGCTTGCTCTAGTACACATCCTCAACCAAGGCTTGACTGATGGTTCTTATGGGGGCGGCTCCCCCTGTTCTTCTCGTTCAACATCACCTATTAGGACATCATCACCAACCATCTCTTCTTGGCTGCTATCATCATGCACCATGGGAGGAGGAACTGGATCTATATCAATAAGATCACCTGCAAAGGGTTGAGGTTTTTCAACCTTCTCAAAATCTTCAATTGTATTGTCTTATAAAAAAACCACATCCCTGCTTTTGATCACCTTCTTATTAATTGGATCCAATAACTTGTAGCCAAAATTTTCATCTGCATAGCCCAAGAAGATATGCAGTTTTGCTTTGTCATAAAATTTAAACCACTCATCTTTGGGTAAATGCACAAATGCTCTACAACCAAAGCACATTTAGGTGTTCATAGGAAACATCTTTCCCGGTCCATACTCTTTCTGCAACGTCTCCATTCAGAGGAGTCAAAGGAGATTAATCTTGGTAATTTTGTCTGCGAGTGCATACATCTTATTCTTTCCACATAGTGCAATTATCCTTTCTGCTACACCACTCTGCTATGAAGTCTTGGGAACAGATTGGTCATGTCGAATTACATGGCCTTTGCAGTATTGCTCAAATGGTCCAATATATTCACCACTATTATCTGTGCGAATATGCTTCAATGGTTTGCCTATTTCCATTTCCACCATCGGTCATTAATCTTCAAGGCATATGCCCACACCTTTTTGGAAGTATCATTTATGAAGGTAATAAAGTAAAAGGCCTTGCCAAGAGTTTTCACTTTCACAGGATCACAAACATCAAAATAAACCAATTCCAAAATATTTATTTTTCTTTAAGGAGATTTTTTATGAAATGAAATTCTATGCTGCTTACCAACTAGATGATGAACACAATTATTTAAAGGTGTACCTTTCATACCAAGGAGTTGCTTCTTGGCAAGAATTTGTAGACCCTTCTCGTTCATATGGCCTAGTCGCTTGTGCCACAAATCAATAGAGGAATCCTTCTCTGTTGTATTTAGCTCATCCTTGCATAATTGTATGTGTGTCTTATACAAAGCGCAACACTTTCATCCTCTTGCTATTACAAGAGACCCTTTGGTAAGCTTCTATTTTCCATCATCAAAGTGATTGTTGTAGCTTTCTTTGTCCAATCTTCCCATAGAAATTAAATTAAGGCAAAAATCAGGTAAATGTCTCTCATCCTTGAGGACCAACGTGCAATGAACATTAATCTTAACACACCCATCACCCATCCTGACAATTTTCGAAGAGCCACTGTTACGTATCCCCACAACACCAAAGTCCCCCCGACTTGTAAAATGCGAAAAAATTCTTACAAGGAGTAGCGTGATTTGAGGCATTGATGTCAATCACCCAATCTGTGTTTTGACTTGTGAGACTGAAGCAGGATTTTTTACAATGTAAGAAAATATAATATCGCCATCTAAAGCAACCGCAGTTGTGTCCTTCTCTTCTTGCTTTTTCTTCAATTTTATTTCTTCTTTTCCTATTTGGGCTTTTGGCACTCATTTTGGTAGTGGCCAACTTGCCACAATTATAATAGTTAATATCCTTGCTTGACTTGACTGAGAAGAACCTAAGGATTTTCTTCTTGTTTCTACATTCAACAAACTACTTGTTACTTGTCTCATTGTAACAAGCTCACTAGGAGCGAAGTTACTTAGAGACACCACTAAGGTCTCCTTAATGTTAAGCAAAGAACTAAGTAGTAGCATGGCCTACAACTCATCATCTAGTGTCATCTTCATATAAGAGAGTTGATTAACAATACCTTGCATCTCATTCAAATTCTTGGCAATCGAGCTACCTTTTTTGTACTTCAAGTTCACAAGCTTCCTAATTTCCTGCGGTCTTTCTCTCTTACAACCCTTCCAATCTTCCTAATCAAGCACGAGTGTGCCGAAGTTTCTATAGAAACATGATGAAAAACACTATCGTCTAGTTTCTTTCACTCTAGTTTCTTTCACTCATCATCGATCATATCTTTCAAAATTTCCCCAACACCTTCAATAGGTGCGTACGAGTCTTTGCAATACAATAAATCTTCTATCTTGGCTTTCCAAATCATCTAGTCGTTTCCATTGATACTAACCATTCAACTTGTGCTTGCCTCCATGATTCACACACGAAATAATTAGAACCAAAGCTTTGATACCACTTGTTGGGAAACCACACACCTTTCCCTTCCATGTACGAATCAATAGGATTAGCAATACAAAAAGATTAATGGATGATAATCACTTCCAACACGAGCAAGCAAATTATGAAACATGTAGGATGCAAGAGACACCTAGATTTTTAATGTGAAAACCCTTTGACGTGAAGGGAAAAACCACGAGACGTAGTCTGGCAAAATCTACTATAATAGAAATAATGGAAGTACCATAATCAAGAGACCAACCTCTCTTGGATATCCAAATATATCACCTAAAGGTGGATTACAAGCAACAATGAAAGGAAAGAGTTTTCTCACCAACCAAGGATTGTACAAAACCCCCAACACAACCCTTGGAGAAGATAATCGAAGAAAACGACGTTGTGCAATGAGCCTCACGAACCTGGATGCGAAGATTTCGTTGCTAGAAGGCTCTTAATATTCTTGTTCTACAAAACCCCTTTTTCTCTTCTTCTTTCTCCAAGAAAGAAAAACCCTCAAATGTTATCGCGTTATGTTTTTTTTTTCTTTTTCTTTTTCTTAAACAAGAGAGATAGGCTAAAAGACCAAAATGCCCCCACACATTTGGTAAAAAAATAAGACTACTTAAGCCCACATGTCTGGGTCTCACCTCTATATGAGGAGGGAGCCCCAACACCTCCTTCCTCAACTGTTAAATGTGATCTCAGCCATTTAAGTTTTCCTCACAACACTACTTATACTGCCTTTGCCTTCTGTAGGATATTGAAATCAATAGATTGTACTAATATTGCCTTGATCCAAAGGATGACTCTGCTTCCACTCCAAACAAATTCGGGCCCATTTCTCTATCAAATTTCATTTACACAATCAAGGTAAGTTGCTTAGTAGCAAACCCAAAGAGGTCAAATATGTGGCTCAATTTGCCTTTGTCACCAACAGAAATGTTACATATAAATATATAATATTATTTTGTGCCAAAGTACGAAGGTTGATACACATGCACTATGTAATTGTACAAGTGGCACATACTCTAATAAAAACCGATTAAAATGTGGAATCTGATGTTTGTAAGCCACAATCCCAAAATCAGATTTGTTGAACTATCCTAATGTGTGATTCATGAATACCTATCTAATCTCTATTGAAATGATTTTCTCATTGTAAGGCATTTTTTTCAGTTTACAAAAATACCTTCTTAATGCAACTTCCATTTAGAGAAATCTAACAGAATGTATGGGAATGATAGTTACCTAAACTAATGAGTTAGCTTAATGAAATGCTTTTTATATGCGTAAAAAAAAAGCTTTTTATAAATGTACTGGAATGTATATGCTATAATAATGTGGTATTATTTTGTAAAAATACATATTTATTATAGTTTGGCGTACCTGGCACATAAGCACGTGTCATAGAGAGGTCCAAGCTACGGAGAGTTACTTTAGGGGATAAGGATCAAACAACCCTTCTGTCATATTTTTGGGACTAACCATCCCCTCTCTAAATTACAATTCCACTTTCTTTTTAGCAAAATCTACACCCCTTCGTTAGCAAAATCTTTGTTAATTCTTCTTCTATTAGTTTGTTTGTTTGTTTTTTTTTTTTTTTCTTTCTAGTTTTACCCTCCACTCCTTAAAAATAAGGAAAGTCTTTCTGTATTCCTCTTCCTTATTTCCAAATTTAATGCTCATATGGAAAAACTAAATATGGTAACACACTAACACCCTCTTTGTAAGACACATTGCAAGGTGATATATCGATAGGGTCCACTGTGATGTCTTTGTTATATCCGCTCCGTCCATCCGTTGGGCTAGCTCATATTTGGACATATCAAAAAAATCAGACAGATTCAAAACTCATGTTGGCCACAACACAAGAAACAATGGAGATTGAACACCCACCATTGAAACCTTTTTTGGCCCAAGAAAGTTTTGGATCAGGCTAATGTGTGTTTTCCCTTCGTCCTCATGGTAGTTACCTTACAAATGGGATGGATGGTGTATAAATGTTAGGATGGGCCCTAGTAAGGTTTATATTGGGTGCTTCCATTCCCATCGTTTCCTGTGTTGTGACCTGCTTGAGTTTTGTATTTTCCTCAGTTTTGGGCTCATGTCCTAACACAAGCTAGAAAAATGGATGGAGAGAATGGATGCCACACAGAGTCATGATGGTAGGGCTTTAGCTTTCGGGTGGGCTCACCATATTTTGGTTGAGTTTTGACAGGTTCCCGTGCTACAAGACCGTGCAAAGTAAGTTTTCACCCCAAACTGCATCTTAGATGGTAATCTTGACCATTTGTGTTCTCATGATTATGTTATATGGAAGTCATGACCTTACAATCATGCTTCGATGATGATCCAAACCTTTGACTCTTCAATTTTAATATGAGCCATTCAAACTTCTCCATGTTTTAAATTCATCTTCGTATGCAACCATTTGTTCAACAAATGTCTCTTAGGATGGTGGTCCATTTAGCATGGAATCTAAAATATGGATGGTTTAGATCATAATTTAAAATGCAATCTTGCGTGAAACATGATAGCAGTGGTTCACTGGCACCCTACCCAATCAAAACCCATTCCAATTGACCTTGCCCTCCCTTCTCATCTCCCAATATAAGAGAACACAATCCTCTACAACACCTGTTTTATGCAGTGTGTAAAACACCCAAGCTTGTGGGGCCTAGTGGCCCACCATGGTATATGTAAAATCTACTATGTCATCATGTTTTATCCTTAAATATAAAACTTGGGCAAAAAATCAGCGACATCCACAACTCAGGCAGGCTACAATATACAAAACAATGGGGATGGATGCCAACTGTAGGTTTGTGTGTGGGGCCGCCATAGTGTTTATCTTTCATAAAACCCATTAATCAGGTATAACTCACCAGGATGAAGGGGAGATACAAAAATCAGCCTGATTAAAAACATAAGTGGGTCACATAGTGTGAACTTAGCAGTTTTGAGAGCAACTTTACATTGTTTCCACTGTTGTGGCCAACATTACTTTTTAGTTAGGGCTATCTTTTGTACGTACAACTAAAATAATGGTTCTCACCTTATGGATAGAGTGGATTTTACATACGCGACATGGTGTACCCCATGGAGCCTAGGTGTTTTACATACAGTGTAAAACATGCGTTGTAGAAAATACCAATCCAAATGCACCGCACATGGCCTCACTGGGCGTGTTCATGGATCCCAACGTTCTCAAAAGGTCTGTCCACCATGAAAGGTGGACACCTGCTAATTAGGTTGATCCAACCATCATGTGGGCACCATGTGAATTTGAACATTTTTTTTTTTTAAAATTATTATTATAGTTGCTAATTGTTTTCTATGGTATGGCCCACCTAATGAACAAGCCTATTTTATCATCCCATCATCGTGTGGGACTTATATAATGCATGAGTTGGATGGTGCACACACACGAGCACATGATGGGTCCACTATAGAAAACATTGGACGACCATTTGAAAACCTCCAAATTCACGTGGTAGCTCACATGATGGTTCGATCAGCCTATTTGTGTGGTGTTCAAATTTTGCAATGATGGAAAGGTTGGAAGCCATTCACTCGCCCGGGTGAGCCCCACATGCAATACCTGTATAATAAGATTGGTCTACAAGACTATTAAAAGATCAGGACTTCCAAAAGGGTATAATAGGAATAAATAAAAATATTATCCTCCCTTCTTAAACAGTGGAGGTAGATTGGATTAATTAGCAAAATTGGGGGCAGGGTTGGAATGAAAATAAGAGGAATGAAACCCCATAGAAGGCTTGTTGGATCCAAATAGGGTTTTCGATGTGTGTGCCCTCAGCCTATATTTATGCCCAATTTGAACTGTACATCCTATGGTCACACTTTAAGTTTGTTTGCCTAGGAATGGAGGGGGTGGACATGCACTGTGTGGGGACTTCTGATAAATATGCTCTCATCAATTGTTTTTTCACTATCTAGGGACAATCCAACAAGCTAGTCATGCTTGGTGTGGTCCACTTGAGCTTTGGATATGCCTTTTGTGGCCCCAAAAGTTTTGAACAACATGCGTTCAATCCCAACCTTTTTTTGTGGTGTAGTCGAGCTTTGGATCTACCTATTTTTGGGCTCATGCCCTTAAAATGAGTTGGTAAAATGGATGGATGGCGTAGATAAAACACATACATCATGGCGGGCCACATAGAATCGGGTCACTAGGCAATTGACATCCCCATATGCAACCGACTCTGTTCATGACATGAGCCCAGACATGAGCACTCCAAAACTCAAGTGGGCCATACCACAAGAAACAATGGGAATGGAAACATCTACCGTTGAAATATTCCTAGCTCACCAATGTGTTCAAAGGTGATTACCACCTGGATAAATGGAAAATCTTGATCCAAATTGTGGCCCCAAGAAGGTTTCAATGATGGGTGTTCAATCCTCATTGCTTCTCACGGTGTGGCACACTTGAGTTTTGGATCTTCCTCATATTAGGGGTTCATGCCCTAAAATTATCTTGTGAAGCGGATGGATGGAGAGTGGATATAACAACATCATGGTGGACCCCATATTTGGAAATAGTTGGATGGGTTAGAAAACATCAACCAAGTTTTTCAGAGCCAGACATTTGTTCTATGAACTGTGGCGTACTTGACCGGTGGATCAACTTGAATCTTGGTCCAGGGGCATCAATATAGTGGCGTTGATCTAATGGATGGATTGGATCTCGTACTTATTATGCCATGCTGGCACATGCGTTGTGTGCAAGGTATTCCGTAATGGTAACGGTGGCCGTAACAGTACCACTCTTACCTTTATGATATGAGCTATAACGGCTGTTGTAGTTTCTCTTTCTCTCTCTAATTTTAAAAACCTGAAAAATCTCTATTGGCCCTCTAATGGACCGTTACGGGGCCTTTATGGCCTTTACGAGGGGCATAACGGGCCATTGCGGGGCTATAATGGTTGTTACGGGTCATTTTTTTTTTTTTTTTTTCCGTAATAGCCGTTACAACCTTGTAATGTGTAACGGTTGCCACTGTTACCTTTACGTAACGGCTTTTACGGTCCCGTACTGGTCATTACGGCACACCATGGTTGTGTCCATGAGCTTTATTGGACACACATGTGGGCTTAGCAAAATGCAAATCAGAATTGAGGAATTTCAAGTAAAAATCTTTTTTTTTTTTTTTTTTTGCTCTTCAATGTCTTTAGCCCATGGATTTGGTTCATTTTTCAATCCAAGCCATTTAAAAGATGGGCCTCACAGCTACGTGTGGGCAATAGCACATGTATGGGTGTTTTTGGCTGTCACATGAACTTCCGTCGTTCCCCTTCATCTTCTCGCAAAAAACCAACAAATCCCTCTTCAAAATCCTGATTCCTCTTTCTGTATATTCATTGATTAAAAACCCTTTTGATTTCATCTTCGAGAGATCTCGAAAAGTATCTTCTACTTTCTCAAATATCTGATTTCTAGACTCCTTTTCATATTCAATTTAATCACAATTTCTTATGAATTCAACTATTTTGAATTTCATCAAAAATTGCAATCTCAATGAGTTTTTGATTTGTTGAATTCGATTCAATCATGACTTCTTTGAATGTGATCCTTTGCCTCCAAGCGTTAAACTGTAAGAACACAAGTTCTTTCCAAACTGAAATTGGAGTTCTGATGCCTACTGATAGATGTAAATTATTGAATTCATAGCAACTTGTAGTAGTAGTATATTAGCAGCAGACATCATTTTAAAACTTGTCGAGTGGACTTGAAACTTGGTCGAGTCAACTCGACTCAACTGGATTTTGAGTCCCGAGTTGACTCAAATCTCATTTTATTGAGTTGTGCAAAAAGCTTGATCGAGTCAAGATGAGTCCATTTTCTTCACCTGTCTTTTTTTTTCCTAAGTGGTTGTTTAGATGCCTGAAATTGCATGTAAATGGTTTATAGGTTGTAAAGCAATTACAACTTTTACCTGCAGTTGAAAACTTGCCTTTAAGGCATGTTTTCATTTACCTGCAATTGATTTTCAGGGCAACGGCTAGTTGTTCAAATCCCTCATAAAGGGAGCATCGCAGCTCACTGCTCCTCTCCTCTCTCTCTCTCTCTCTCTCTCTCTCTCTCTCTCTCTTTCTCTCTCTGTAAACAGATTACAGTTTAATTTTGGACAGGCTGTAAACACTTTATGCCTGTAATCCGATTTCCTGTAATTCCTTTACAACTTAGGGGTCATTTGGATGCAGCTGTAAAATCTGCAAGTGGTAGCTGTAAATTATTAACGGCTTGTCCTGTTGGGCTTTAAGCTGTAGTCTGTTTATGGGTAAGTAGTTTTCTATGTTTGGATAACCTATAAATTGTTTACAACTTGTAATTGGTATTCGCGCCTAACAAAGCTTGGAGAGGTAAATCTCAATAAAATCTTCAAATGAAATATAAGGGCTTCATTTAAGATGGATCATTGGATTGAGCCCATCTCAATAAGGCCAATCCTCACCATAAACCAAGCATTAGGTGGGCCACAAAAGTGGGCCCACTAATTCAAATGCCCCTTTATGAAGAGAAACTACTGAATATAAAAGAGTACTTCTCAACGTTGAATGTTCACTAAAAGAGCGTATTTTTCTAAATGAATAATCAAAGAAAGAGTAGAGATGTTCACTCCAACA
Organism: Magnolia changhungtana; assembly: GCA_030180095.1. Classification (NCBI taxonomy): domain Eukaryota; kingdom Viridiplantae; phylum Streptophyta; class Magnoliopsida; order Magnoliales; family Magnoliaceae; genus Magnolia; species Magnolia changhungtana. The sequence continues at coordinate 4,097,666 of JASAUF010000096.1, forward strand.
AACATGAAGGATTGCGTTATCTTTAAACTAAATCAACAAAAAACATGCAGGAAGAACTTCTATAATTGGCAATCAAACTTATCATCAAGAAACAATATGAAAACTCCAAATACCTAAAAGTGATTTACAAGTAAATGAAAACTTAAGAGTCAGTTTTTCATTTGCAGGTAAAAGCTGTAAATTCTTTACAGCCTGTAAACCATTTACAGGCAATTTCAGCATCCAAACAGGCCCTGCAATCCATTTACCTTTATTTCATTTACCACTTGTCCATTTTACAGTCATCTAAACAACCCCTCGTAGATTTTATAGGCATCCCAACGACCCCTAAATTTTCTGTTATTGTTTTAGTATTTTCATTAATTCATGCTTTCTATGTACATTTCTCATATTTTTACATGAGAAGGTCTCAACCAAACTGGTTGGACTAAAAGTTACTGTCCACCCAATATATAACTTCTAACATGTTATATTCTTTCAACATGCAACCTGTCTAGTAGGTTGGTCTCAACATGTTGATCACCTTGTGCAAAATCTGTCACATTCACTCATTTGGTGGGCCAATCCATAGACAACACTGTACAACTGCTAATGAAAACCAAAATATAAGTTTGGTCCTCCTAATGAGTGGATGGACTGTTTTTTAACAAGAGGACCCTCATTTTGAGGTCAACCTAGGAAGGAATGTAAGAGAACCAATAGGTGATAAGATGAGGGAAAGTAGATGTAGATGGTTTGGTCATATGCAATGGAGACGAAGAACTGCACGAGTTATGAGTGAGTTGGTACAAATTGAAGGCTCTAAAAGGGGAAGGCCTGAAAGGACGTGGATGGAGGTAGTAAGAAAAGACTTGATGATCTATGGTCTAACTGAAGGTCTGGCCCTTGATAGAATGAAATGGCAGAACATGATTTATGTAGCTGACCCCAATTAATTGGGATAATCCTTAGATGATGATGATGATCCTCATGGTGAGGCCAACCTATTGGACAAGTTGGCTTTTGAAAGAACATGACAGGTTGGAAGATATCTGCTGGGTGGAGAGTAACTTAACATCCAACCAATTGGACTTGAGACCTATTTTTAAATAATTATCAATTATTGAGTTTCGACTTCCTAGTCTAGCCGAGTTTTTGGGTATTTGAGCAGTGTTGGCAGATGTACTTGTTGCCCGTGGTAGCATTTACTGGTTTTATTTGTTTATGTTCATTTAGCTAGATCTCTTATTATATTATTTTCTTTTTCGATCTTGTATGCATATTTTCAGCAACGGAGATCGAATTTTGTCGCACTGATGCAAGAACATTATGCTCACAGATTTGGCATCAAGAGAAGCTGCTCAGAATGAAAAGGAGGTTTTATAAACTAGCAGTGTCTTTCTTTATCCATTTTCTTTTGGGGATGTTTGGGAATGTCGAATACCTTGGGAATGAAAAAGTTTTCCAAGGAAACATACTTTTCCCCATGTTTGCAGAAAAAAAAGATGCGTTAATTGTTTTTCATTCCTGAGGTTTTACTCAAATTCTTGGATATCATTTCCTTTCAAAAAAAGCTGTTAAACGTAAATTCCCAGGTGAGAGCCTCCTCTCATCATTTGACCATTGATCTTTGAACATTTCCAGGGAGAAGTACACTCCAAACTAAACAACAGATTTACTGTTGGAATCCTTAGTTTTCCATATCCTTACCATTCCATGTTGGTTTTCCATGTCCAAGGACATGAGATGTATACTAGGACTCTGATTATGAAAACTGTTGCCTGCATTTGGCAATCAAGACTGTTAATCTGATGTGTCCAACAGAGAATGGTGCTCCAAAACATATCCTGGATCTGGAGATACTAGCCTCCTAGATTATTATTAATATTATTATTACTATTATTATTATTATAATTATTATTTTGTCTTATGTTGAATGTGGACGGTTGCTGCAATTTTTCCTCTTAATTGTCAAGTTGCAAGACACTAATTGATGGGTTGAAATCTTCCGTTCTAGGAGATTTTTGGGGCATGCTCCTTTGACATTGGTTGATTAGATAAACAATTGGATCAGTGAGCTATTGTTCCCACTTTTGAAACTCAGGGCTTGAGTATACAATGCATCTTCCCAGCCTGAGGATCATGTAATTCCTTATTTCTATATGGAACCTTGGCTTCCAGACATTTGAATCCATTAGTTGCATTGCTAGTCTACTTGCCATCATACCCAATGATTATGTGAATAGAATATCAATGTGCAGTATGTAACACATAGAATAAATGCAAGAAACGGCAACATGGTTTATTACTCTCGTTCAATTACATGTAGAAACTTAATGACAATGTGAGCAGCATCGAATATGCATAGCTTGTGCATGCCTGAAGCTGAATATCTATTTTAAACCTCTCTCTCTCTCTCTCTCTTATTGTTTGAAACTTCGAATTCACATTGTTCCTTTATAGCACTGTTTTGGATGGTTAATTCTTGCATAGCCACATTAGTTACTAGCTAATTTAGACTTACAAAATCCACCTAAAACGCTGACACAAATTTGATACCACATGCTCAACAATTGATAGAGAAAAAAGTTCATGCAAAGTAGTCTCATTTGGCATCGATGCTTTAAACATCAACTGTTCGCAAACTACTCTTTGTAGTGTAGCGCAGTGTGGAGCCTGATCATGTTGGCATGAGTTGTGTTTGTAATCATAGATTAGTGGATTTCCTGCTATTTTAAGCAGCCACCTACTCAATCACGACGTTTCACGTGTGTGGATGCGTTGTGCTTAATGGCTTGCTTGGCAACTGCCCCTCCATGACTCTACGTTTCTTGCTCACCCTGTGGCGTGGATGTAATAGTTGGGCTGGGATCATACTAGGTGGGACTGTGCATGGGAGTGGCGTCAATGTGAGCCTCTGTGATGACCAAGTTCGAAGAGCCCAGTAAAAGAGGAAGGTTGATGTTTAGTGGACAGCAGATTGTATAAATTTTGTGAACCTATCAATGAAAAGTCTAACCCCAAATTGTTGGGCAAAAGCTAAGATGATGTTATATTATAACTGAACACTGAAATATAATTAGATTGACTCTTCTGAAATATGCCACAAACATGCACTCTCAAATATTTTTAGGCACATGATCCTTCTCATAACTCATCAAAATAAGCTCTTTAATATGGTATCAATTTCCATAACCCTACTCAACAGTTATTTCAAGCAAACCCTCTTTAAATCAGAATATGATGTAAATTTTCTTTGAAAAGGAGAATGCTTGTAGGTGGACATTGTGGTGAAATTTCAATGCTGCATCTGTCTCATTACCAAAATTCACTAGTTCTCCTAACCATCAAAGGAATGAGTGGAGTTCAGTAGTAGGGAAATTTCAACTATTTCTTTCTATGAAATTTCTTTTCAATTTTCAATTATTTTTGGAGCTAGATGGCTAATAAAAAGCTTTTTCCCCTAATAACGAATAAGCTTCTCGATATAGACTGAGCTGTGTTGCTAATGCCTGTGGTTACGAGTGCATCCAAATCTTATAAGCTGACCTCCTTTCTCATCTTCTCACGCTTTTTAGGCATTGTAACAACTAATTCTTCAAGAGGTGCATCGTGCGCCCTGTAGGTGTTTTCAGTATCATACACTCATAGTCAGGATTGGATGATCTGGACCAAATCGAGGGTCTGACCAGACTGAGGGGTCCACAGATTAAATTCAGATAAGTGATTGAAAAATCACTTCTGTATTGGCAGTTGTATTGGATTCGTATCGACTAGCAACCGATAATAACACAAGATACGAGGGTGAAATGGGCTTAACCAAAATCGGTGCTTGTGTATCGGCCCGTAATTATACTGATGTGGCCTCACTGTATCAGTTGCAGTCCAGGACTATATAAGGGCCCATTTTCTCTCATTTTTTCCCATCCATTTCAACCTTAGAGGAATCCTGGAAACTATATTCCATTGGATCTTTTAGCCTATTTTGGAGGTCAAAGCAAAAGATTTGAGCAGGTTTTGATAAACCGAAGTGTATTGGGCCATTTTGGGGAAATTAGACATGGAGCAAACCATCATATTTTTCATTTTCTTCTTCTTTTTGTTGTATTTCAATCTAATGGACCTGATCTACCAAACCATGCTTGTTTTGTGCTAAATTGTAGCCTGTTTGTTTTTGCTTTTTTTTTTTTTGTTTTGTTTTTTTGTTTTGTTTTTTTTGTTTTTTTTTGTTTTGTTTTTGTTTTTGTTTTTTTCCAAAATTTGACATTCTTAATCATTTTTGCCAATTTCAAGCAATTAAAATTGTGCATATTAATTACGGTTTTTACACAGTATAGTCATATAATATTATACAGTTTGTGGGCATTGTCTAGGAGGGCAAGCCCCCCACTCCCATCTCCTATTGTGGTATTGGATTAAGTTGGGATGACATGCATGATGCATATAATTACTTGTGATAGAATGTTGTCATTATATTGCATTCATGATATTTGTGAGTGTATCCTTACGAAAAAAAAGATATCTGTGACTGTAATCATGTATATTTTAATTCTGGATAACCTATGGTGCTTCGTATCATGTCCAGTTAAAATTTTTAAATATGTAAAAAACCCTTTGTAGTAGGAAATGAAGATCACCGAATGTGTTTCTAATTCTTAAATGCTTTAGCAACAAATTTTGAGGGTCAAAGTCTCAAAAACTCAGTTTTCAGCAACTTAGGCTTACAAACGACATTCTTACCAAAGAATGGTCTAATATGTCATTATGTGCATGTCAAAAACACAAATAAAGGATAGATAACGGGTTGGATATAAATGAGAGTCTTTTACCACATACGCAAAGAGGAGAAGAGAAGAATTACTTATTCATTCCTAAATCGTCATTCCCATGGGTGATTGCCATATTCTTCTTGGAAGACCGTGGGCACAAGACTGAAATGCTATCTGCGATGCAGAGAAGAATTACTTATTCATTCCTAAAGAATAGGACAAGGTTATAATGAAGTCAATATCTCAAAAGATCTGGATGTCCATAAATCTTTCGAAAGAAGACACATGAGAAATTGATAGAAGAATCAACATAAGCGTAAATAGATGGATCTACTAATGAATTTGGGAATGTATCTGCCAATGAATCAATGACTGGATAAAAAGTCAGTGATAGATAACCCAACTTTCGGATCAGAAAATTGCAAGCAGTGTATGCTCAAGTTGAGAAGAACTCATTAATACCATCCCAACGTCGAATAAGAGTTGATGCATTGACAATCAATGGTCAGATGGGTGACCATAATGAAGATATTAGCTTGCAAGGAAAGCATAAGAAGCAATAGTACAGATCGATATGGGTTGTGGTGATGATTGACTCGATCTGACAGTTATCACCAGTTACTGTCAAAACTAATGAAGATTTGATGCAAGGGTGACACGTGGCAAGTGACTGGCACAAACTCAAGGATTTCTTTCAAGCCTAGGGGAGTTGATGCAGGACTAACAATCATCACAAGCAGTCACAATTGGATCCGCTTGCTGGCTGATTGAAGATGAAGCACATATGGGCCATATCCAGGGTCCTGTTGATGATCTAGATCACGCGAAGGTCCGATCGAAGATCTGGACCCTGTCAACAGTCTGGATGGAAGATTTGAACCAAATGAAGGGTTCAATGAGAGTGTGCGTTCCCATATATTTGATTGAATAGCCTATATTGTCAACTCTTTGGGCTGTGGCTCACATATCCAACTGTATACTAATTTAGGGTCTCTTATTCAAACCACATACACAAAGGAGAGTCTTTTACCAACCATGTAGCTTCTTAGAGCCATATGTCGGTATATACAAAGGTATTTGAGAAGATACAAACTAGTTAAATGTTTATTTATGTATTTGCTTTCCATCTTTGTTACAAACCTTTATAGGAATAGTTGAAACCATTTAGGAAGAAAAGGTTGGACCAATATGAATTTAAGTGTTGGCTCTTTTACAATAATTAAGGGCCTGTTTAGTAGCAACAAAAGTTTACTCTTGGCAGGCTATCTAAGTCATGTTGACTTGGACTAGGCTATCTGGGCTCAATTGTCTTAGACTAACTATCCTCATATTGTTTCTCAATTACTTGGAATGAGGATTATTTGGCACATGCGGCACATATGAACAGTGAAACTCAGCACATGTTACATTGTTTGGTGCTTAAAAATGGACAGTAGCATGTGTGGCACATGTAGGGTGATCAAGGATGCACTTGATGATGTATGGCAGCGCACATGGAGTATGCACAACTTGGCACAGGTGACACATGGAGGAAACTTGAAAGTTGGATATCTCACATTTGCGGTGCTTGAAGATGGTCGGAGGCACTTGTGCCATATTGGTACATGTGACATGTTTATTGCAATTGAATAATCTGGCATGTACCATAATGGTGACAAACGAGTCTCAAATTTATTTTTAGGAGCAAACAACGGCTTTCCAGTGGTTAGAAAGTGAGACAAGTGCTTTAACCTTTCTTGGTTTCCGTGAAAAAGAAAAAACTATTCAGTTTCAAACCATGGACTGGTTGTTAGTCTCGGACTAAGTAATGGACTGAACTTTCGTTGAAAACAAACATTCTAGGGATGTCAACGGTTTGGTTTTGGGTCAGGTCCTATAGTATCTGTACTTGGGCTAACCGGGTTTGGATCTTGCCGGGTCTGGGGCCTTTTAGGTCTTAGTCTAGTTCTTGAAGTCCCAGACCCGGATCTGATCAAGTTTGGCTATCTGTTGGGTCTTCAGATCTAGGTTTTGAGTCAAGTTCGGGACAAATAAGTGCATTTCCATGGTTGGGCCCAGCCGATGGAAGTGTTAGATTGCACACACTTGTTCCACTTTGACATGTTCAAGTTGTATAAATGGGCTCTCTTACATGTGTGTGGCTTCGGAAACCCAATTTCTTTTGCTAGAATAATCAATATATACTAAATATATATAATTTTACTATTAAAACTAAATAATATATACTAAGTATATTAGGTGTGGAAGCCGATATCACATGGGGGAGTGGGGCTTCATTCTTTGTGTACCATGAATCAAGTTCTTTTGTGTAATTGGTCATGGAGGTTTGGGATGGACAAAGGGAGATTCTGGTGTAAAATTATTGCGTCCAAGTATGGTCTTAACTCTTAAGGAAGTGGGGTGGGAGGTTAAGGAGTCCTCATTATAGGTCTTCTCACATTTGGAGATCTATAATGGCGACAAGGAGGAAATTCTGGGAAAGTGTCTCTTTTTCTTTAGGCGATGGTGCGAGAATTACGTTTTGGAAAGACATGTGGCATGGCGATGAACCCTTCGAAATGTGTTTTCCTCATTTGGCTCAAAGTTGAGGACTGCTTCTCCTCAGGCTCACCGGTTTTCTGGATGCCCCCTTGCAGAAGATTCCTTTCGGACACTGAATTGAAGGTGCTCTAATCCCTTTTGGCCCCACTCCAGTTATTGATTCCTCTGGGAGGAGCTGATTCTATGGTGTAGTCCATCCATAATTCGGGAAAGTTCTCTGTTAGCTCTTTTTATAAGTTCCTCTATTCAATAGCATCTACACATGTCAGGACCTATGCCTATTTTTTTGGTTTTTGGGAACACCTCCCAATGTGGTTGCATTCTTGTGGTGGGTTGGTGGAAATAAGGTGCTGACTATCAACAATCTTAAAAAAAGGGGCTATGCTGATTCCCAACATGTTTTGTTTATGCAAGCAAGATGCTGAATCTGTTGACCATCTATTTATATCCTGTCCATTCACTCCCAAGGTGTGGACCTTCCTTTTGTCCATTTTCAAAATTTCATGGGTTATGCCTGAGTCAGCCTTTGATATTCTTTGGGCCTGGACTGGGAGTGGGGTTTGTAAGAAGATGAAGCTGATTTGGAATCTGACTCTTCTGGCAATTTGGTGGGTCATTTGGGGCAAGCGGAATAGGCGGCGGTTCCGGGATTCCTTGGGATCCATGGTCTCTATTTTGTTGACTATTGAAGTTTCTATTTTGGAATGGTCAGCTGCTTTGAATGTAGATCTAGATTTTGTAAAGTTTGTTCTCGGGATGTAAATCTTTTGCCCCTCTATATTCTTTTCTTGCTTAGCTTTGCTAGTGGGCCTTTAATAAAGTTTCCATTAACCCTCACACACACACACACACACACACACACACACATATATAGGGAAAAGGTTCTATACGGTCGAGCTCATGGGAACTCCCCATGAGGTTGAGCTGTGTGGGCCCCACCATAATGTATGTCGAACATCTACCCCATCAGTCAGATGCACCATTCCATAGTGGGCCTAGCGCTTGTGGGCCACACCACATACAAAAGTTGAGAGGGGTTACTCTCCATTAAAACATTCATAATTATTTTTTGGGCCCACCAAGATGTGGTTCAGAAATCTAGCCCATCCATTATGTGTGTCCCACTTGGATGAGGGGTCAGACCAAGTTTTAGACGCATCCAAATTTCAGGTGGGCCCCACCAAGTGCTTTTATATGTTTTAGGCATGTCTTCGCATGAGTTTAGATGGTATGGCCCACCTGAGTTCCGTATACGGCTGATTTTTTGGAATATCCCATAATTTAAAGGGGACCCATCAAATGCATGGTGTTGATGTTCAACATACATCATGGTGGGGCCCACATAGCTCGACCTCATGGGGAGTTCCCATGAACTCGACCGTATAGAACCTTTTCTCACACACAAACACACACAAAAAATAATTTTAATATTAAAACTAACTAGATCCAATGAGACCTGACTTAAATTGACCCGACCTGGACCTGAATAGATCCAATTTTTAACTGGATTCAAAAGGCAAGAGCCGAATCCGACCCAATGTCTTAACGGGTCCAATAAACGGGACCCGGACCTGTTAAAATCAGGTGGGGTCCATCGGGTACCCACAGGTCTGGGTAACCATTACAGCCCTAAAACAGCCCCTTAGCACCTTTTTTTGGTGATGTTGATGTCCATGCTTTTCTAGGAAAAGCTTGGAAATGGAAAATATATTCCATGCCTTCTTTTTTTTTTTTCTCCTAAAATGAAGGAAAAGTAGGGTTGGTTTCATATCCAGAGTATCCAATGTTCCTAAATACTACTCATATCAGCATTTCTTTAATGATTTTCCTAGTTTTCTCCACGTTCCTATCTTTTGAACAACATTTTCATTTTAATTTAGGGCCTGTTTGGTTACAACAAAAGTTAAGTGATTACTTAGTCTGGAACTAAACCTTTCCATGGTTTGTTCATATATATATATATTGCACAGAAACCAAGAAAAGTGAGGACAACTTGTTTTCAGTTTTTGACCATTGGAAAGCATCTGTTTCTTCTTCTTCTTCAAAAAAAAAAAAACTAGAGGCTTGCTTGTTGAAAACTATAATAATAAGCCTAAAGAAGGGACTTTTGTTTTTAGATTAGACAATTAAAGAAGATAGATAGTAAAGTAGTGAAGAGGGAGAATTCTAATGCAACTAATATAGGCCTGTGAATAATTAGAATTGTTTATAATCACCATGGTTACTTTCTTGAGATGACAGAAAGATTTGGGAACAATTCAAATGTCTTGTAAAAACAAAGCGATGTTATAATGAATTGGAGAACTATAAGAGAAATTACGAGTTCAAAGCTTAAGAGTTTCTGAAGCATGAATTTGAGGTAATTGAATCAAGCAAATACCAAGTAAAAGCACAAGAAGGAAAAGAATAAACTAAATTGATTGGTCTAAAAAAAACTATAAAGTTTGTTGCAGTAGATCAATTGAATTAATCACCACAAAGTATAAAGAATTAATTGAAGTAAAATGAATTGAATCAAACGAAAGTGTTTCTTTTACTAAGAGGAATTATGGAGATTTGAGTTAGCAACTTAAATGGGGGGTATCAAACAAATGATCTATTACTATAGAGATGATATGATGAGGACATCACGCACATACACCTTTGCGTATGTATTAGAGGAGGAGGCAGACCGCACTGGTTTCCTTGTGCCTAGGCGAGTCTCTGTGATTTTGTTGAAGACCACATGTGCATGTGCGAGCATCTGGAAGACCCCACATTTGGAAGATGCACATGGGATACTTTATGGAGTGATCTAGATCGTTGGATTGGAGGGACGTGACGATCAGGCCATTAATTATGGATCGTCCACATCAGTTTTTTAGACTTTATCATCTATTAGGATTTAGTTTTTGATTATTTTATGTTTGGACACATTATGAGTGATTTTAGTTAATTTTATTTAGACTGGCTATTTTCGTTAAATTTCATAGAACAGGGTGATAATTGTAATTTTGAAACTTCTTGGAGCTTTTGGGGGGGGGGGGGGGGGGTGGGTTTGAGTTGGGCACTAGACGACTCAACTCGTTCAAACCTGACTCGACCCGAACCGAATGGGTGAGTTGGTTCACACTGAGTAGGCTTCGCCCAATCTGAACTCAAATCGAGTCGAGTTCGAGTTACCCAGCAACTTGACCCAAAACTAGATCCGGTCAAACCCGACTCGATCCGAAACCGACTCGACTCGGATTTGGATATATTATAATAATAATAAACCCTTATTTCTAATCCTATACGCTGACCCCGACCCGATCCCAATATCTCTCCCTCCCTCATCCACCTCTTCCAAGCCTGACTACCACCTACCTCCTCCTCCTCTCCACTCCCTCCCTCCCTTCTCTTCCAAAACCGGCAGCCACCCACCACCATCACCACCCTCCTCTCTCTCTCTCTTCCCTTCATCTCTCAATCCGAATCGGTGCCAACTCGAACCGATTCGGTACTTTTGATCGAGTCGGACTCAGTCCGGATTAGTCCATGCCAAATTCGGACTCAGATCAGTTCAAGCATGGTGGACTCGGTATCGAGTTGAGTTGAGTCGAGTTCAGGTCAGGCCTATTTCAAAACCGGTTCGAGTCGGGGGGGGGGGGTGTCTCCTATTGGATTTTTGTATTAAAAGAAAAAGAATCTTTTGTTCTTTTCTTATTCTTCCATTTTTCATGAGACTTGAAGATACTTTCATGTGATTTGGAAGGGAGATTGGTGTGAGACTAATCTTCATCAACGGAAGTGCGGGGTCTCCATTTATCCCCACATCATCATCCCTTCATTCTCCATCAAGGTTTTTTCTTCAAAGTTTTTCGATTTTCTTCATCCCAATTCTCCATCTTTAGTCCAAACCTAACTTTTCCATACCTATCATTAAGCCACACTCTAATGGACCTAAACCCATCCAACCTAGCCACACGTGTGAACCCTTCGAGTTGGCAACCACACTTTGTCCCTTTTGGTTTCCCATCACCCTTAAATCAAAACCTTTTCCCAAAACCTAGAAATACTTGACTTTCCTATTTTCCTAATTCACCAAACCCTAGATCATCCCATTCTTCAATTAACCCTAATTCCCACATTGTCATACCCCAAACCTTTAATCCATTTACCCAATTTGATCCCATGAACCCTAATTCCTAGGTTTCCCAATTTCCTAAAACCCTAATTTCACCCTAGGATGTATTATGTTTTCTACTTTGAGATAGGTTTTCCCTATGCTAATTGGATGTCCCTACATCCTTTAGATTCTTGTTTCCTTTGCTTAATGATCTTTTATAACGATGCTTAGTAACCTAGGCTAGGATTGTGCATGATCTACTTTGGTTTTCTTTGATATTTGTGATATTATAACAAGTGTTATTTTTTTTTTTGTTAATTACTTTAATCTTACTACTTGATCTCACACAATATTTGAGTTCATGCATCACTCCTACATCATGATCCCATGAGATTTAATCAATCAATTAAAAAAATGCCAGAAAAGGGTAACTCAATTAATATGAGTAATAAGGATGTGTTGTGTGTGCGTGCATGTGTGTGTTTGTGATGGATGGTGGGCTGCAGAGGTCTTGTGTGAAGACTCAAATGGATGCAAGTGTGTCGAGTCACCTAGATGGGGTGAGGAGACGGTGAATTTGATAGAAGATAAGATGAATCTAAGAAAGCGGTATGAAAATAGTTTTCCCCCATAGAGAGAATAATGTAGGAGCTCTTGAGGGTGGTGATTATGAAAACAAGAGAGGGGTTTAGGGTTGGGCGGAGAGACACATTGGAGCCCCAATTTCGTGGACTGTGGGGGCTGATTCGACGTGATTTCAAGTTGTTGAGATTTGCGAAAGGGTTGGTTTTGGATAAGTGGAGATTTTTTAGATGGATTTCAGTGTAGTTTGGGTGATTTTGTAGATTTGGAGGTAGGGTTTTGAAAAGGGGGAGAAAATGGAAAATAGACAACTATCCGTGCTGTGGTACATGCTTGACTACTTGGTTGTGGTATAAATGCTGCCATCCATCTTCCGCGCAAAAAAATGCATCACATGCAGCCTTCAAGTGCCCTTCAAGTGCCTAGTGTTTTAAATATCGATGATATCAACCAACATATCCCACGATATATCTTGTATCCCACCTGTGCGATACGAAACACACAAGCAGTGGGATATATCTCACATGTTTGATCCGGTGAACATTCTTTTTTTCGATCCTTTTTTTTTTTCCCCTTGTAAATCATGTTAAATCAGTGTCAAATTGTTACAAATTCATGATTTTTCATGTTTTGCATGGCATGAAAAATCATGGATTGGGAACTTCGATTTCAAGATTTGGAGAAGGACCGAGTTGCAGAAAATTTAAAAAAAAATCAAAATCAAACATCTATGTAACCTAATCTAGTGATTCTTCTTTTGATTTTGAATGTATTGCTTGTGTTTCCACACGTCTTCTTACGTTTATAAATTATATGAATAGACTTTGAATATACTTGTATCAATTCAGTTAGACAACGCATGGTTTAGGACCCCATACAAAGAAACCTATTATGTGCACTTGTTATTTATTTATTTATTTATTATTATTATTTAATGTTTTGATTTGTAAGTGTGTATTGATGTCTTTTTTAACAATCACTGAAATTTTGTTGAAAAAATCGACCAATTTCCAATGTTTCCCTGTATTTCTAACAATAACGATACATTACGTGATACAACCGATATATTTCATGCGGTAACTGATATGTATCTGTATCCCAAGGGTGAGATATGTAACGCGATACCGATATTTCGAACATTGCATGTGCCCCATGTTCCACCAAATATTGTCAAGTTCCCACGCATGCTATCTGTACTTCTTCAAGCAACTAGTCTGTGCCACTTGTGCCACCATACATCTTCAAACGCCACTTGTGCCAAGTTTTCTATGTGCGTATCCACCAAAAGTACCAAATAATTGTTTCTTATTCAAGGCACTTGACAAACATCATCAAAATAGTTAGTCCAAGACAACTAAGCCCAGACAATCTGGTCTAGGTCAGCATGATCTGGATAGCTTGTCTTGGACTAAACTTTTGCTGCTACTAAACAGGCCCTAAGGTTTTGCAAATGCAAGGCCATATAAATGGCGATACATGTGAACAAAAGAGATGCTACAATGAGGTTTTTTTTTTTTTTTTTTTTTTAAAAAATTTAATTAAGAAAAGTTAGCTTTCATTGGTACTATCTTGTGGAAGAGTGACTTTTCTTGGCTGGAGTGTGTTTTTGTCCCTAAAAGGCTGTTGGGTCTCCCACAATCATCATCTTTCAAGGTATCCAAAAATGGTTATGTAACGCCTTTGCTTAATGGTAACGGTGGGGACTGTTATGCGTTATGGGGCCATTATAGTTTTCTTTTCCCTCAAAAAAGCCGTTACAGCACATATCATAACAGTAACAACGGTGGCTGTTACGGTCACCATTACTGTTATTGAATACCTTGTTATCTTTATTGGAAGGCAGCTGGATTTACATCCATGGTCCATTGTGTCTATTGTCAATTTTGTGGCAAATCCAAGGTGGATTTCAGTCGTCTAGTTGGTACGCATGAATGTACTTCCAATTTAATAGAATCCATCACATGTGCTCCACCTTGGATTTGTCTACTATTTCCAAAAGTGTCATGCCATGCATATGCTTTGATGCAATATGTCCTGTTTCAGGACCTTAGGCATCTCTGACTTGTGACATCCATGATTTTTCAAATTAGACAATCTCTCCTATTCTATTTCTCAGTCTTTTACTGCTTAAAAATTCCTCTTGATGAAGCTAGCTCTATGCAGGTGGTTGATGGGATTGCCCATGATGTCCAAGTCAAGATATTCCCAAAGGCGGTTCAAAACACCAAAATTCTTAAAAAATATGTAAGTAGCTGCATTCTTTCATACCATGCACACTATTCATTACCCCAGTAGCTAATAAAAAATGTAATAGTTTAAGTACACTTGCCCGTGTTGAGTATTCCATGGAATTCAAAATCAGCTAACTTATTTTCCATGCTATGGAGCAGCTAATATTACCTAGAGTATTCCAGAGTCTTATGTATGGTCTTATTGAGATAAGAGTTGTTGGTTTTTACTCAAAGGTTGTCTATTTTCAGCAGGATTAGTTTCCCCATTATTATGATTTTTTTTGGATATCTTGTTGGCAGAACAGCATTCATGTAGCTGACCCCAATTAGTTGTGATGCTTAGATGATGATGATGATTATTGGGCAGCTAGTGATTCAGTTAAGTTGGTGGTAGTTATTGGAATTCCCTGGTATTCTCTACTGATTAGTAGTCTCCGTAAGTTTATTTGTCTCATTTGGTGACTTTCATGGTTCTTCTAAGGTTTGATCAACAAAAGTGGGTGTGTATGCCGACATGGGCGTATTGTATCTGTATCGGCTGATGGGGATACCTGACATAGAGCTGAAATGGTCAAACCCAAAATTGATGGCCATATTGGTGCTGATACGCCCACCGCATATCAGTTACATGCTGATGTGTTTATAGAGGCCCATTTTCCATTTTTGTTATTTTTCTTGTTTTCCACTTCTTTCTAACATTAGAGGAAGCATAGAAACCCATCTTACAACAAAATCTTGGCTTCGAGCAGGATTCAAGGACAAGAAGTGAGCGGACGATTTAGGGAATACTGGAGAAGCTTCTGCTTCTTGATCTTCTTCTTAATAAATTATATTTCCACGAACAAATGGATAATGTAATGTGATATATTGTCTTTGTTGTTGTGTGCACAGAATGTTTCCTGCACCTGTCTAGTTTTTGTGCGGATGCTTGTACTTGTTATCATGTCCCTCTCCATTCTACATCTCTGCTACTATTCTTCACATTCTCTTATTTCTCTGATCCTGCTGATGCTTACACTTCAACTTTGTGTAAAGTTCATTCTAGTCATTTCGATGAGGTTGTTTCTTTTGGGTCAAGTCCAGTTAGGTATTATTTTATTAGTTCTAAGCCTTAGGCCTTGGGGAAAGAAGACCAATCCATGCAACAGGTAGAGTTGGAGGTTAAAAGGCATGATTTGATGATTTATTCTTCTCACTTATGACATTAGTGGTGGAAGACAAATCCTTTCATGTGATACTATGATTCCTTGCATGAGGAGGGGTGAGCCCAGCCTGGAGAAGAAAAGATGGGCAGTTGGGGGGTGTTTGTTTTCTGGGTTTTATATTTCTTGGCTTGGTTATTCCCTGTTTTATATATTAAAAAAAAGGTTCAATTCACATTTTTGGTTGGTTTTTACATTCCCTAGGAATTCCATTCCCTAGCTTTTCCTCAAAAACTTGCCCCAGCTTTTTGCTGGGGAATGGAAAACCTGGGAATTAAAACAGATTACAGACTTTCCCCAGGTTTCCCCAAGAAACCTGATGTATCAACCAAACAAAATTTAATCATTCCCCAAGAAATGCTATGCCGACTCTAACATTTGCTAGGAAACCTAAAACCAGCAAACGAATTTCCCATCAACCAAACAAGCCCTTGATATTTTGGATTTCCACTCACATCTTGCTAATTTAGATCTCTCATTTTATAGGGAGGGTATACTGTTTAATGAATTCTCCAATTACTGAAGGTGTTGATTTTAGATGTCATGTGATTCTAGCCTAGTGTAATCATGACATGACTTTATGTCTATAGGCATGTTGCTACCTTTTTTTGTGGCTTATGTGTATTGTTTTCATTGTTACTTTTTAATTGATGAAAAACATATCAATGGCCAAAGATGCACTTAGCTGCACAAAGTGGGTGTGGAAGCTGTAGACGCAACAGTTGAAAATTTTCAAGAACTAAACGAAATAAAATAAAATTTTGTATTTATATTCATTAGTGTATTGAACCAAATAAAAGAATATAAAACTTACGTATTTACTGATTAGAACATTAGAATCTTGATTTGGAACGATAACTGTTAACAATATTATAAAGCTGATTTACTTAAAGGTCATCTTGGTTAAATCGTGTGAGTGGCAAAGGACAACAAGATGACATTTGGAAGTTGAATTAGGATTCGAGCTGCAGCAGATTTCAAGAGGGATTGACACCTTGGGTAGAAGGTTGCCGCCACTGCATATATGCAATGTGATAGTGGTTTTCAGACTTGATATTAACATTGTCATAATTTCCTTCAAGGTTCTAAAAATTGTTGGTAAGAATAGTTTATTAGAATTAAATAAGCTTTTTTTATGATCTCAACAATCTTTGCTGCGAGGACCACTCTCTCTCCCCCCCCCCCCCCCACCTTTTCTTTTTGGTTGGGCAGGAGGAGGCGGAGGTCAAGAATGTTGAGTATTAATATTATTGTTCAAATTCAGGAAGATGACTTGACTATGAACTATCCTTCTTTTGGTTTCTGTTGAAAATCTGTTTCAGTATATTTTCATATATGATAGGCACTTCTTGAGTGGAATTGCCTCTACATGGGATGCTTGTTTCAAAATTCTATACGAGCCTATTTGGTTTCATTTGCCCACAAAGAAATTGCTTTAGTTCTGGTTTTTCCACATCTCTTAAAACAGTACATTTGGTTTGGTCCATCTTTCAGCTGGGATTATGAATTAAATTTTTTTCCCTCTTGCCAAATCACATGTATGTAGCCATAGCAATAGAAAGCATTTAGATTTCCTTGGCAATTTCTGCTGCATAGTTGTTCTTTGACAGTACCTTGGCACACAGCATTTTGATGGTTTTTTTGTTGTTGCCAATGCAGGTATTTGCTTGAATCATTTGTGAGAGATGACGATGTGAGTCATTTTGCATTTTCTTAGATAATCATGTTAAGGTTTAATAATTTTAGTGTTGTTTGTATGTTTTGCATTTTCTTAGATGATCATGTTAAGGTTTAATAATTTTAGTTTTGTTTGTATGTTGTGCATTTTCTTAGATAATCATGTTAAGGTTTAATAATTTTAGTATTGTTTGTATGTTTTGCATTTTCTTAGATAATCATGTTAAGGTTTAATAATTTTAGTATTGTTTGTATGTATTATTATTATTATTTATTTTTTTGGGAGGGGGGGAGAGGCAAGGCCCCAGACTTTTTTTTTTTTTTTTTTTTTTGTATGTATTTAAATATTCTTTGGTAACAGAATTGCAAAAATCCCATTTCCAAACTATCTGACTAGTTAGTGGGTCTCACATGATGGTTCGATTGATCTACCGGCTCATATGGTCCATGCTATTGAACTATATCATATATTTAATAGTTTTTATAAAAGAAAGACCAGATCATTTAGCAAGCATCCATAGGTATCCTTATCTTCATTACTTATCTTTGGGTAATAAATGACATCTAAATGACAAGAAATTGCTCTTGTTTGAGAGCCTTTTGATTTAGCTTTCAAACAAGTAAAAATCATATGATTCTGACATAAGTTGGTTAGGACTGATTAGTGAAGGGTCAAGTGATATGACTTAGGGGTATTTTAGTCATTATTCATATTTTGTTAAACTAGATGGTGGGGCTAGAGAGTTTGGGATTAGAAATAATGGAGGGTTAGGATTAAATTGTAGAAAAAAGGGGGGTCAAGATTAGATTAAGGTTTCTTTTGCTCTAAAAAACTATATAAACTTTTAAAGACTCTCTTATGAAAAATGGCATGTAGTGAATTAAAAAAGTTTTATGTCTTATTTTTCTTAATGTTGTATTGTATCCGAGGGAATAAAGCACTTGGGAAGAGAGACACAATTAGGGTTAGACGTCCAACCCTTTTTCGTTTATATTGAATTGGCAAATTACATAAAGTGTCCCTAGCACAAAGGACAAAAAAGGGAAAATAAAGGAAGTAAAAGAATAAGAGAAATAAGAGAGTCACGGCCCACGGACCAAGTCCAGAGAGTTACGGTCTAGAATCCACCAATTCACGGTCTACATGTCCACACAAATATGTCTATACTCCCCCCTTAAGCCGAGGCATGGATATCAATCATGCTATCCCGCCAAGAATACATCATTACATTGTCCAACTTTAACTGTAAGAGCCTTAGTGAAGATATCAACAAGCTATATAGTAGATGGAACGGTGGCAGTAGAAATAATGCGAACAACAACCTTCACATGCAGAAATTGACAATTAGCTTTAGTATGATTTGTCCACTCACTAAAAACAACATGAAAAGCTATATGATCCCCACAGGCGTGGGTTCGACTCCCCTCCTCGGCATTACCCGATACACGTGGTTGTGGGTGATTACATGTATCCGCAAGGGATAGTCTCGCCTCAAAAAGGGGCGAGGACACCCTGTGTCTTCAAAAAAAAAAAAAAAAACAACAACAACAACAACATTAGAAGCTATATGAATTGTAGCCTGATTGTCCCAATACATGGAAACTAGATTCTTCACTGGAAATCCTAACTAAGCAACAAACTCTTCAACCACAAAATTTCATGTGTGGTATTCATTATAGCACGATACTCAACACTAGCATTAGATCGTGCAACAACTGTATGCTTTTTATTTTTCTAGGTAATGAAATTGCCTTTAAAAAAAACTACAATACCATGTTGTAGAACGTGATTATCTGGTGAACTTGCACAGTTTGCCTCAGAGTAACCTTCAATATTAAGCCTATTGTGACCACATTATTCGATAACGATAATTGTGGTTGTAATGGCTACTGCCGTTATTGTTATGATATTGGCTATAACAGTCGTTTCAACTTTTTTCTGGAAAAAAAAAAAAAAAAAAAACTTGTATCAACCCCGTAATAGGCTGTCACAGGCCATTTTCTATAATGGTTGTTATGGCCCCATAATGGGTAACGGTACCCACTGTTAGCGTTACATAATAGCTGTTACGATCGTTATGTAACCATTTTTACCTATCTTGATCTTGATAGCTAAATAAGATGCCACGTCCTGGAGAAGACTTAACATAGTGCAAGACGGGGCGAATTGCCTCAAGGTGACTGGAACGAGGAGCATGCATGAATTGATTCACCAAACATACTGCATGAGATACATCTGGGCAAGTAATAATCAAATATATCAGTCGACTAACCAAATGCTGGTACATGTGATTATTATTAAGAAGTTTCCCTTATCATCAACCCCAAGCTTCTTATTAATTTCTAATGGTGAATCAATAGGTTTGACACCAAGATTACCGATTGAAGTCAACAAATTAATGGCATATTTTCGTTGAGACAACAATGCCTTTTTAAAACGAGAGACTTCAAACCAAGAAAATATTTTCGTATGCCTAAATCTTTGATGTCAAACCTCACAATGATACTATCCTGTACATGCTATTTAACAAACATAGAATGGTCTAAGTGAACACGAATTAATCCAATACGGATCAAAACTACCAAATTTCTTAAATCATTATATATATATATATATATATATATATATATATATATATATATATATATATATATATATATATATATATATATATATATATATATATATAGCCTTCTTAAGATGATAAACCTTCTTTTCCTCCTCCTTTTTGGCAAACTCAGGAGGAGGAAGCAATAAGCATATAAACCTCTCGAATTAAATCACCATAAAAAAGGGCATTCTTAATATTTAATCAGTGCAACGGTCTAGTAGCAAGAGCAATTATTACTTGTATTGAATTCATCGTAGCAATAGGAGCAAAAGTCTCGGAAAAAATCTCTCTTTTTTTTTTGAACAATAATAACCAAATTTTATAAAAAGGGGAGGCCAGAGCCAGAATATACAAAATAGAAAGGACTATACAATCACCTAAGAGCTATTATAGCTCCGCCCAAATAACTGGAAATTGAACTACGACCTTCGTGATGGCTGTCCATTCTATAACATGTAATTTCGCAGCATTAAACACGTCCTCAGGACGACCCAAACGATTTCTGAAACTTCCGTTATTCCTTTCCAACCATAAGAACCATAACCTTGCCAACAACACGAGCCGCCACACTTTTCTGCCACATGAGAAGGAATTGGCCAATAGAATTAGGTGAAACCTATGATTGTTCCAAAGAGATTGAAGAACTTATGTCACACTTGCCTCGCAAAACCTCAACAAACCACCGATTCCTCATCCTGAAAGCACATCACACAAACATTTGGGAGAATCATATTCCTTTTTCTAAAATTATCTACCATCAAAACCTTACCATACACTACTAACCAAGCAAAAGCCGCCACCTTATAAGGCGCTCCATAACTCCATATCGAGGCAGTCAGGCTACACTCTCTATATGTGTCTCCTTCCTCTAGGAATTTGTAGAAGGATCTAACCAAAAATCTTCCAAATCTATCTTTAAGCCACACCATTGAGTCCGATTCCGAAGGCACCGGCCTGACCCTATCAAGCAGGGACAGCAAAGCCACTATCTCCTCGACCTCCTCCTCTACAAGATCCCTTCTACAAGGCGGGGTCCATATGCAGACATCCCCTTCTATTGAGAAACACCTAGCCACTACTGACCCCTCCCCCAAAGCCAACCTAGCCAACCTTAGATAAACCTTCCCCAAATTTTGATCCCCCACCCAAATATCTTCCCCAAACTTGATTTTCAGCCCATTTCCTAATGAGAAACCCACACCTTCCCACACTTTATTCCTTATCCAAGATACTGCTTTCCAAACCGATGAAGACCTATAAAACAACGAATGCTGAATCCACCCCCTTTCATCCACCCCATACTTCCTACCCATCACTTCCCTCCAAAAGGAGTCCTCTTCCACCCCAAAATTCCACACCTATTTTCCTATCAAAGCATCATTAATTTTCTCCAAGCTTCTCGAGCCAACGCCACCTTGCTCCTGAGGTTTACAAACCTCCTCCCACTTCATAAGATGAAATACGTGTTCATCCTTCGTTCCCTTCCATAAAAAGTCCCTCCTAATTTTCTCCAATCTATCTAACACCAATTTCGGACATTTAAACAAAGACATAAAATAGACCGGTAAGTTTGATGTCATTGCCTTTATGAGTGTGAGCCTACCCCCTAAAGATAGGGACCTTGTCCGCCATTGTGAAAGCTTCTTGACAAACCGCTCGATCACCTTGTAACACACACTCTTTGGGGGCTTACCTATACACAAAGGAAGCCCGAGATAAGTGGTTGGAAAATATCATGCCTTGAATCCAAGCAAACTTGCAAACGAAGCGACTTCATCCATGGATAAGCTGGCGCCCAATAGTTCACTCTTTGCAATATTAATACTGAGCCCCAACACCACTTCGAAACATATAATAATCAAGTGCAACTTCTCCACCAAGTCTTCATTAGCCTTACAAAGCAAGAGCGTAGCATCCGCATACTGAAGGTGAGACATCTAAAAATCGGAATTGTCGATAACAAAGCCCTTGATTAGCTTTTCCTTCACCCCTATATCAATCATTCTTCTCAAAGCTTCCATCTCAACGACAAAGATAGGGAGACAATGGATCACCTTGTCGTAGACAATAACCATTCGGCGAGCCCTTCACCAAGACTGAAAACTTTGACGAAGCAACACATGCACAAGCCCAAGCCCACTATCTCTCTCCACAGCCCAAACGACCTAGCATGTAATCGAGAAAATCCCAATCGGCATGGTCGTACGTCTTTTGAACATCCAACTTGCAAACTACCCCTCTATCCTTTCTCCTATGGCGCCATAGATTCATGAGCCACCAACATGCTATCCGCAACCTGCCTACCCATCACAAATGCCCCTCAAAACTTTGATATAACTCCTCCAATTGCTTCTTTGAGTCTTATAGCCAGTCTCAAAATAATTCTCACCGTATGTCCGTGTAAACTTTTCAGCAAACTAGACGAATTTTTTTATTGATCTATACTATTATTAGGGTTGTAATTAAGAACATACACCCAATGACAACCCACTATATTGTTCCCAGCGGCATGGTGTGCTGTAACGACCATTATGGGGCCATAAAGGTCGTTACGCAAAGGTAACGGTGGCAACCATTACAAGTTACAGGGTCATAATGATCGTAATGTTCGTTATGGAAAAAATAACCTGTAACCGCCGTTAGGGCCCCTGTAGCAACCCGTTATGCCCCCATAAAGGTCGTAATGGCGCAGATACAAGCTTTTTGTGTTTTGTTTTTTGTTTTTTTTTTTTTGGTTTTTAATTAACCAAAAAAGAAGAAGACTGTAACGGCCGTTATGACTGTATCGTAAAGGTAACGGTGGTGGCCATTATAACCACCGTTACCGATACAGAATACCTTGCCAGCAAGCAATGTTCGAATTATCTCCGATATTATCGAAATATCTCTGATATTATCTTTGTCTCTATCTCACCGATATCGATAACACTGGTAGCGATACCGATAACACTGGTAGTATCAGAAATTCCAGGTATTAGCAATGTATCACTAAGTATCGCCAACGTATCAATATCGCTAATGTAATCGCCAATATTTTCAACTATGTAAATTCTAGGTGTCGCTTGTATTACCAATGCATCAATATCGCCAATGTATCACCAATATTTTTGACTACGTAAATTCTAAGTAATGCTTGTGTCATAAGTGTATTTGACGATATTTCAATAATATCGCCAAAGAATTGATATCATCAAAATTTTGTTTATAAGAAAAAAAAATTATTTCATTTTTTTTTTCATGGGCACATGATTGTATGTAGTGTTCAATTTGTCATTGATAGTATTGATAATATCTCGATATTATCGATATCGTAACATGCGCGATATTGAGACCACAATCTTTCATTTCCTTTCCAATTGTTGATGATTTCCTGGTGAAATATCATGTGCTGTTGATATTTTGCAATATCGATGGAAGGTTGGATGGTTAAATATCTTACAACAACATATGCTTTTAAGGTCCCATTAAATGGAAACTTGTTATGTATGCATTCTTTGCAAATTTTTTATTCGTAAATATGCAAATATGTACATAATATCTCCTGAAATTTCACTAAAAATTCCACCGTGTTTCCCATGTTTCCCTGCATTTCCGGTTATCAACGATATTATTGGCGATACCGATATTGTTTTTGTATCCCTGGCCTGCGAAACTTGTAGTGATATCAATACTTCGAACACTGCCAGCAAGTAAATCAATCATCTCCCATGTATGATTCTTTTCAAAGACAATTATCTTCTGCTCTACAGCTTGACGTCACAGAGGAGAATTAAGAGCTTCTTTAGGATTTTTAGGAATATTGGAAAAAGAACACTCTTAAGGGTAGAAATAAAAGATCTATGTGCCAGAGTCATAGAATGATAGGAAAAAAAACATCGAGCCGATGAGAAGTACATTTTGTTGAGCTTTTTCTGATAGAAACAAGCATATCCAAGGATAAATCTAAATATGGATCAATATAAATAGGCAAGCTAGTGGGAACATTATCAATACCTGTCACTAACGAAGAATGCTTTGCGGTGGCCTGTGGGAATACTAGAGTATGAATAATCATTCTTTAATACACCTTTAAATCTTGTTTAGCTGATTATGATTAAGGAATAACCTTATCTTTAACATTTTTAAGTTTAGAAGACCCATTTAGAATGGGAGAAACCGAGACAATCGGATGAGATTCAAGAGTAGGAATAAGAAGAGCCATAGAATTGCGCTCCCCTTGACTGTTAGAAAAATACAAAGCATCTTAAAAAACTCAACATCCACGGAGACAGCCTTTCTTAGTGACTGGATCAAAATACTCATACCTTTTTTGAGAAGACGAATATCCCAAGATAGTTGGCTTGAGTTGGAATGGGCGATAGTATCAAAGGCTTTTACCTATTTCCCTAATAGTTGGCTTGAGTTGTAGTTTTCTTTTTCTTTTGTTTCTTTTGTATTTTTTGGTTGTGGCCTCTCTTTAATAAAGCTATCTTTATTAAAAAAAGGACAAGTAACCATGATTACATTTGACAGCCCAATTTGACAATTTATTTTGGTGAGATTAGTATTATAGACATAACAAATACACCCAAAAACACGCAATG
Source organism: Magnolia changhungtana (assembly GCA_030180095.1). Taxonomy (NCBI): domain Eukaryota; kingdom Viridiplantae; phylum Streptophyta; class Magnoliopsida; order Magnoliales; family Magnoliaceae; genus Magnolia; species Magnolia changhungtana. Next base: position 4,121,929 of record JASAUF010000096.1, read on the forward strand.
AAATTTTAGAAATAAAATAGAATGCCGAAAAATATTGAATCGAAGACTGATAAAAAAGAACCTTAGTAGGCAAGTGGTTAATCAAATAAAAAACAGTAAGAATAACATCCGATGAAAAGGACTTAGGAATAGACATACCAATGATAAAAGCACAAATAACTTCCAAATAACTTTTAGGAGATCCCTATTCTTTTTTTTTGGTAGTTCTATTTTGTTGCGGGGTATGAGCACAAGTGGTTTGAGAATTGATAATGTGCTCTTAAAGAGATTGTAAAATTGAAAATATATTCCTTTGCATTATCGGTTTAGAGAGTGGCAATATTTGTATTAAATTGATTTTTAACCCAAACATGAAACACTTTTAAATGGAACCAACCTTATCTCTATTTTTAATCAAATAAATCTACATTATACGAGAAGTGTCATCAATAAAAGGGAAAATATTTGAAGGCATTAGAAGCAATGATAATTGGACCTCATACACAGAACCAATGAAAAATATTTGTGTTAGACTTTCTTTTCACAGGAGGATAAACAGACTTGTGATTCTAAGCTAAAACACAAACCTCACATTGTAAATTCTTGACGTCACTAGACTTAATTGACCAAGGTAACAAAGACTGTAAGACTAAATAAGAAGGATGATCAAACCGAAAATGCCAAGTATAAAGTTCTTCCTTTTCGACAATAAGACACTAAATTGACTTGAAGAATTTGAAAGATGTATGATCCATCCTTCTCACATCTATAGCACCAAGCAGCTTCTTTGTCTTCAAATTTCGAAATATACAATAATCAGAAAAAAAATTAGAAGAAGACAACCTAAAACCTTGATCAAATCTAAATGTCCAAAAATCCTTGAAAGAAAATCCAAAAATTGCCACAAGATCCCTCCTCATGAATCACATTTGATCGGTGATTAAGCCATTAAGACTCTTAAACTGAGAAAGAAATTTTGAGAAGAGAAAATGAGAGAACAATATCAAGGAGAGAATATTAGATAGAAACCTTATGAACTTTTTCGTTCCGATACCATGTCAGAGAGAATAAAGCACTTGGGAAGAGAAAGATAGTTAGGGTTGGATGTCCGACCCTTTCTCTTCTATATTAAGTGAATTGCCAAATTACATAAAGTCCCCTTAGTGCGAAGGGCAAAAAAGGATTTTTTTTTTTTTTTTAATTTTTAAATTTTTTTTAAAAGTAGAATGAGGAATAAGAGAGTCATGGTCCACACGTGCACACACACACAGATATATATATATATATATATATATATATATATATATATATATATATAGGGAAAAGGTACTATGTGCTCGAGCTGTCCATGAGGTCGAGCTGTGTGGGCCCCACCGTGATGCGTTTCGAACATCTACCCCATCAGTCAGATGCACCATTCCATTGTGGGCCTAGGTCTGAAAAATCAAGTCAATCTGTGACTTGTGTGGGCTACACCACATACAGAAGTTGAGAGGGGCCGTGCACCATTAAAACATTCATAATCATTTTTTGGGCCCACCTAGATGTGGTTTGCAAATCCAGCCCATCCATTATGTGTGTCCCACTTGGATGAGGTTTCAGACCAAGTTTCAGACGCATGCAAATTTCAGGTGGGCCCCACCAAGTGCTTTTATATGTTTTTGGCATGTCTTCACATGATTTTAGATGGTATGGCCCACCTGAGTTCCGTATACGGCTGATTTTTGGGATATCCCATAATTTAAAGGGGACCCATCAAATGCACGGTGTTGATGGTCGACACGCATCACGGTGGGGCCCACACAGCTCGACCTCATGGGAGCTTATCGTGAGGTCGAGCACATAGTACCTTTTCCATATATATATATATATATATATATATATATATATATATATATATATATATATATATATATATATGTCTACGTATTGGATTAACTCTGGGGCATGAGGCTCCTATTGGTGGTGTGATTCAACTAGAAATTCCAGGTTGGATGTGACTTTAAACCCAAAACTTTGAATTAGGTATTAAGGCATGATTCTTTTATTAATCTATCATGAATCTCTAAGGTTTTTCCTGCAGAGATGCCACCAAAGTACTTTTGGAAATGGATCAAATTGTTACATTAAACAATAAATAGTTTTGCTGTTATCTTTCAAAAAAAAAGTAATGGTTTTGTTGTATCACTAGATCCTGTTGCCTTAAGCCTTATAAGATGACCCTACAGAATCCACTCTGCTAAGCTCCATGGTCCACTTGAGATGAAGATCCCAGCCAGCAAAACACCGACTCTCCTTAATCTTTTGTTGGAATTCATGATCCAAGTGCTAAGACGAGCATTTTTTTTGCACATGTTACATAGAGGAGCTAATGAGATTTAAATTTCTCGGCCAAAAGAGGGGGCGGGGGGACAGAAAAAGTGTATGTGACACTCTGTAATCCTAGACCTTTTCAAATTCAACCCAGTTCAATTAATTTAGTTTCTGGTTTTGGATAGAATTTTTGGCTGCTGTTAAAGTTTCTCTCTATCTGACAGGCCTTTTTAATAGATAACAAAATATCTATGCGCTATGAAAGTAATCATGCAAGGATCAGATGCTATGTGCTCTTTCCTTATTCATATTATTTTACTGGTTTGCTCAATCCTTCATAGTTGACATATGCTGCATAAGGTATAGATTTTTTTATTGGTAATGCTATATACATTTGCTTGGTATAGTTGTATTCCCTTTCAATTTGGCTCTTGTTGCTTTCATTTGGGTATATTTAATGTTGTGTGTTTGTGTTCATTCAGGTTTCAAGTGAGACTGTAAGAACTTCTGTAGAAAGAGCCTTTAGAGCATTTATTGGTAAACAAGAAGGGCATCATGTGGTTCAGGACTATCTCCAACACTTAAGCATGAATGGGGTTCGCAACAACACCATCCATCCATCTGATGTTTTAAAGGCTGTTTATTCTGCGCTAGATGATTTGAACAACAATGGGCTATTCCGTCTAGCTAATATTGCCTCAGGAAACATGATTGAGTTTGAGAAAACCCGTCCTATGATGAAAAAAATCATTAAAGAACATCTTCCGAACATACTCAGAAGATCATATAATGTGGAGTGGATGGAGCCGCTGACACAACTGTTTGTGGAGTCGAGTAATTTTCGAGAACATCGTGTGACACTTCTCACCCCTGTCTCGCAACCTCTTCTTTCCGCTGGTAGTAAGGTGTTGGAGAGACTTGACAACGTGTGTCTTCATACACTGAATGCAATGCGCAGAATGCTCACAGGTGCCCCAGCTGTGCCTCAATTGCAATATATCCGCTCTGGCTGGTGTAAAGATCGTTTGCTTGCACAAGTTCGGAAGACTTGCAATAGGATGTTATCTAGGCTTGATGAAAGAGATGAACTGCCAAAACCATTGGCTAAAGCAATGGCAGTCGCAGGTTTATCTCTCAAGGAATTATGTGGACTTTCTGAATTTCCCATTCCAGAGTTTTTCCATTTTTCTCCAGAAGTAGAAGCCTTGCAGAATGATATCCTGAAGGCTCTTCGGTCCCTCCCAAAGGTTAGGCATCATGAGCTAAAAGATTTGCAAGCTATACTGGACCCAAAGACTGAAATTCCAAACCGATCTTTTCGGAAACATCTTCGAAGATATTTGACCGAATATCTTTTTGAATGCAGCGAACTAGAGATTCCCAATTCTTTATTTGGAACCCTTGCTTTTATCAACAGAACTTCTCGACGAAAACTGGGTATCTGTTTCTCGAAGGAGAAAATGGAGGAAGAGCTAGAATGTGTACTGGATCTGAGCAGTCAGTTGAGGCAGATAATATGGGAATTGCATCCAGGTCATGACATTGATCAAGAATTTGTTGATGCATATATGGATGACTCGGAAAATAATGACGACGATGAAGAGTTGGACAATGATAAAAAATCCACCAATTTTGAATATTCCAATGTACTGCATCATGGGGATGCTCAGTTTGGACAAACAGATCATTTGCCCCATTCAGATGATGAGAGTGTTGGGGATTCAAGACCATCAGCTATTTGTAAGCAACTAGTCTTGACTGCCAATGGAAGTGACTCTCCCCAGCTCTCAACGGCCTTTGAAAACTTCAATGGTAATTCTGCTGAAGGACCTGAACCTAAGCAGGTTGCAGGGCCTAGTTCAAGCTACCAGCATGGCTTTGATTCCTCATATGACATGGGGGGTTCAAGAAAATCCTTTCCTGAAAGTTCTCTGCACAATGGAGGAAGCAAGAGCAAAAACCAGTACCTCACCATCCAAGATATCAGTGACAAGACAAGTCTGGTTGCTCATCAACTCATTGGCCGTTTATTAGAGGCATTTTTAGAGATAGAGGGCGTGGATTTTGATCCAAGTACAATATCCTATCTCAGAGGTGGAGCATCAGTTCCTTCAGATTTTCAAGGTATCAAAAGGATCTTGTTATTGAACTTGATTTTAATAGATTCTAAGTGCTTGTCTATGGTTCTAAAAGTTCTTGAAACAAATTCCATATGTAAACAGTTAGGGGTTGGGTCAGATTGGATCTGACCCAACACTAAACAACTCCAGATCTGAATTTGGACTTGTTGGATTGGTTCCAGGTCCAAAACACCGCCCCTTTATCAAATGGATCAGGTATGGATCCTCCCAAAGCAGACCTGGACCTGACTTTTAAATTAGTCAAGCTTGGTCCACCCAAAAATCGACCCAACATGGATCTGATCCCAACCTGATCTAGACCTGTACCTTTATATTCTTAGGGCAATTTATTACAATCTAAAACCTGCTTGAAGAAAGCATGATGTAGGGTGCTTAATAGGAAGTCTGGAAAATAAGGAATTAGATATTTGGAGAGCTCCACTTAGACCTGACCCATGGGTAAATGGGTTGGGTCTGGATCCTCCTAGTCTTATACCCAACTGGCTGTGGCTGTGGATAACACTCTCATGCCAACAAGGCATACGTAAAGATCAAGAAAAAATCCAGGAAAAGTTTGGAAAATTCAGATAATGAAATTATACTGCACACATGTATTTATGTATACATGACCTACAATAGGCCCATACACACGTGTAGCCAAAAGTAGCCATATGTGATTTGATTGGTTCAAACAGGTGATAGAAAGGGCTTCATACCCAGATTATAGGTGCGACTGACTTTTGAACCAAGCGAATAATGTCTGACAACTTAATCTGCCAGGCATGTTAACTGAGCAAACGTCTTGTTCTGGTATTAACAAGTTCTCCGTTTTGATGATTATTGTGTACTGTACAGCAGGAGAAGCGCAGGCTTCCTCCAAGGAAGATATAGGTCTTATTCTTGTTCAAGCTGTCAAAGAGCTAATGCCTTCTTTTCCAGAGAGGTACGTGTTGTTTGATCTCAAACAATGACCTATATGCTTGCATTTTGAATACTCTGATCTGTCACTCTTTTTTCTTTTCTTTTTGGTTCCTTTCCAAAGAAAGATCCTTTTTCTTGTTGCAGTGGAATAGAAAGAGTGAATGAATTGATGGGGCTGTCATAGCTTTCCTGTAAACTGTTTCTTGAATTCTATAATCTTGGAAGGAAAGCCAGCTTCTTGTTCGATAAAAGGGGCGTGTCTAAGCTGTTGATCATAAGACAGCCATGCAAAGTTCATAGCGCAGGATTTACTTCGAAGCAGGGCACACGCCATGGAAAGCAGAGGCATCCAAGATCTGAAAGGAAAGCAGAGGTATCATTTATTTTGAGGCAGGTAGGAGAAGTCCAGGGATCAAATCCATCGGCTGATAGTGTTTATTCAGGGAAAACACTTGCATACCTCACGTAGATACTTACTGGGGTCACTTTCTCTAATGTGGGGGAAACGATTTAACATGCATGAAGTCCAGCCCATCCATCAGCTGCATCTCTTTGTTTTACCTTGATCTCAAAAATGAGTCTGATTCAATACTCAGGTGGGCCACACCATAAAATTATATCTAAAAACCTATATATTCATGTGGTGTGGCCCACCCAAGTTTTGGAATACTGTGATTCTTGGGTAATTCTTTCATCCCGATTTTTGGATGGGATATAAACAGGCTGTGGGCCCTACTCAAAACTAATGGTGGGCATCCCATCCCAACTTTTTGCTGGGGGTAGCTGTGACCTGAGTTCTGGATGGTTATGATTTCTGGGTTCCAAGCGAACATGAGGCAGTGTACCTGATGGACAGGGTGGATCTGATGAAAGTTCCACCCACATGGCTCTCGGCGCGTGAGGTATGCTAGCCAGCTCTTTATTCAGTTCAATTATGTAACATGTGATGCTTTTGTTTCAGTAGTTTATTTATTAATGAGCACTTGCTGATGCACATCTCCACATGCCATTGTAGAGCACATGTGCGAAGTCCAGTCTGTTCATTTAGTATGTTAGTGAATGTGCTCTGGCCGGTCCATTTGTGGGCCACATGTATGTTGTGGGTGGACCATCAATTATCCATTCCTTCATATGTGTGAGGCTCATGTATGAATTGACCGGCCTGTTTTGGCCTCAGCTGCATTCATCATGGGCCCGCCTGGATACTTTGCAAGTATGTCGCACTCATAGCATTCATGCAAATGGACATGTGCAGGTACTTTCGTCCTTGCTAAGAGGAACTTGAATATTGCAACTGAGATTCATCATTTAAAAAAAAAATGAAGCTCAGTTTACATGAAAGGGAACTAAAAGAGAAATTTCCTATGGCAAGGCTGTGAAGGACTGGGCATGGAGTAAGGACTATGGAGCATAAGCATAACCCAAAGGGTTCTATATCCGTAAGTTGTGTAAGTTGTGTAGGAAGTCTTAATCTTTGTTATAGAAGCATTACACTTTGATTAGCCTGAATTTGGAAAGGCCCATTTCCTTCTTTTGCCTTTTGGCTAGAAGATTAGCTCTGCTTTTTTGCTCTCTCTGCAAGTGTAATAATGAATGATCCATGCTGAAAATCTTCCTTTTCTTGGGATCTAAATGTATCTTCCAATGTCTCTATATATAACTAAATACCTTTAATGTATTTTTCTAATGGCTTCTAAGTAAATATTCTCTATTAATGACTTGGAAATGTGTCTCTCTTTCTGAGCTTTAATTGTATTTCTTGGCTACTCTCCTGATTAGGATTTTTCTAATTTTGACCATAGGGATTAGGCAATCCCAGAGGTGTCTTTTGCAACTGTTTGCAGTCCTTGATTTTATTCGCAGTGAGTTTCAATCTAGGTCTACGCATTCAGATATGGTTAACTAGGTGTAATCCATACCTCTTCATGGCATCACCCCATGGATATGATGGTATCTCACAAAAAGAAAAAGAAAAAGAAAAAGAAAAAAATCCATTGCAGGAAAAAAGGAACATGACAACTTTTGTTCACTTTAAGCATCAATCTCCCATGTGAAGATTAGGGATACTCCGAACAATGGTGTCGACCCACTCCTAACCAGCGTAATTCATGTCTCTGTTACACATGACCAAACCATCTAAGTTTACTTTCCCTCATCTTCCTTCGAATGCATTCATTTCTAGTTCTATCTTTATCTTGCCACTAATCCATCTCAATATCCTCTTTTCAGCTACACATTCTATGAACATGTTGTTCCTTAAGTGGCCAATCTTCTGTCCCATAAAGCATGGCTGGCCTTATAGCCATCCCATAAAATTTTCCTTTCAGTTAACTACCTTATCTATAAATGATTATTCGAAATTGTTGCAATTAAAGAGACTGTCTATTCAATCTGTTGCCTTATGTAAATTCTAATAAATACATATAAATGCCAATGGTATAATCATATCATTAGATCCACCTCATGACCCAACTTTTGACCTCACAGCTTTTCTTGCATGCTCTAATCCATAGTTCTAAATGAGATTCTAGTCAAGTGAGCATGACTCGATCAAGAATCGTTGAGTCAGCTCGACAACTTGGTCAACTTGATCCAACTCGTCATGACATGACTCGATCAAGAATCGTTGAGTCAGCTCGACAACTTGGTGAACTTGATCCAACTCGTCATGACATGACTGAGTCACCCACCCATTCAACTGTTTATTACCCAAGCTGGGAAACCACGACCCTGTCAACGTATTTGGAGTGATTGTGGACTGACCCTTTGATGGATGGTTCTGCAGTGTCTACCATTCTAAGAATAATATATATGCATCATCATAATATGTGCATGAAATTAATCACTGCCATACATGCATTCAGCTACCATTCCTGCACTAGATGATGCATCACCCAAAAATTATCTTGATTGAACAATTCTCTTTCATTAATTTGAACAGCTTTGTACTCATTTTAGCTGTCCACCAAATCAACCACTTGGGATCTTCCTTCAATTTGGATAATCTTCCTTCAGTCATAATGCACTAATAGAGGGACCCACAATTTGGATGGTTTAGATTGAAGCACGCTATGCCTTATTCGGTCTGTGATAAGTAGAGCTGTACATGAACCGAGTTAGATCAGTTAACTTGCTTGACTCGACTTGGAAAAGCTCGACCCGATTCAGCTTGAAACTGGCTTTGAGCCAAGTTGAGCTGATTTTTTTAGCTTGAAAAAATTCCGAGCCAAGTCTGAGCTAGACCAAGCTTGACTCGAACTTGACTCGGTTCAAATTGATTCAACTCAGATTCGGTTCACTTAATATAAATATTTTGTAAATATTTATATATTTATTTTGTAAATGTTTATATATTATATATATTAAAAATCATAAAATCTAAACTCAAACTCAGCTCGTAGGCTTGAACTCGAACTTGGCTCGAGCTGCTGACCAAGCTGAGCCGAGTTCGAGCGGGGGTATCTTGCTGACCGAACTTGGCCAAGCTCCACTTGGTTCGCCTCTTGTACAGCTCTAGGACTGACTAGGATTCCTGACATGCTTGGGCACCGCAACTTATACTGCAGGCTTATCTTTTCAACCAATACACCACACTTGTGTGGGTCATCGTGAATCATGCAAACAAAGGCCCAATATGAAGATCATCAACTGGCATGAAAATCAGGCTGGGGATTGCCTAGTGGCAGGTTGTTTGGGGCTCAACCCCGTGCATGATCTGTTTTGCCACCTTATTTTTGGGCTGCCCAAACATGAAATGAAGCAGGTCCAAAGCTCATGTGAACAACACCATAGGAAATAGTGGTGATTGAATTCCCACTATTAAATACTTCTTAGGGGCCACAAATGTATTGGATCAAGCTGATATTTGTCTTTGTGACCTTATGAACAGGTTGGATGGAAAATAAACATCACGGAGGGCCCTAAAAAGGCTTGAAGTGGTGGGTGTCATTATCCCCACTGCTTCATGGGGTGTGGCCCACTTGAGCTTTGGATTTGCTTCATTTTTTTGTCTCATGCCTGGCAAAACGGATGGACAGTGTGGATATAAAACGCACACATCACAGGAATCCACCTCCCCTTAAATCGCCCTCTGAACTGCTCGAACGAATATCAAAGGACTCCTAAAACAGTGCACTGTAGACTATTTTCTTCCTACAACTAAATGCAAATATCATGCTAATCGGGTGATCCTAAGCTTCGGATCAATAACATGGACAGCCAAGATTGACCAGAGAAACAAAAGGCCTAAATCATCATCTTGAAATATCTACTACATCTAGCAGATTGGTCCCACTTTGTATTTGTTATGATTCTATCCATGTGATTTATGGCTCGAAAACAACTGTTGTAATAAATTGGCCCTATTCAAAGGGTAGGATCATATGATCTGCGTGATTCATGTACAATGGCATGCTCTTAGTTCTATGCATGAATGGATGGTTCGGAGCCAACAAAAGGGTGTGTGGCTTGTGACCCAAGCCACACCGTGATGTGTTTCCAAAATCCACTCAAGACCATCATCAGGTGCATCAGCCCACGTTATAGGCCCAAGGCCAAAAAAAAATTCAACCACATCCATAATTCTAGTGGACCATACGAGTGGAAAGTGTTTAAGAAACATCCACCCTCCAAATTGTTTCCCCTTGTGTGGCCCACATATATCACGGTGAGCCTTGTAAAAAGGCAAGGGTGGATGTTCCTCCCTCCAAATGTTTCCTTTGATGTGGTCCACCTAAATCATGAGATAACCTGATTTTTGGGCACTAGGCACAGCTGAGGGGTCATGGTGGATTTTACATAATTATGATAGTGGGACCTATAAAAAATAAAGGTGAGCCCCACCCAACTGTTTCCCTTGGCGTAGCCCGCCTAAACTCATGAATCCACTTGAATTTTTAGCCCTATGCCTAAAATAAATGCAGTCAGGCACCTGATGGTCGGATTAACTTTTGGAAATATAATGCCTGGAGTGGACCACACTATTTAAAACCATGTGAAATCATGACTAAAACATCTATTTCATGTGAGTTGTTGTATATTTATCATCTATTACATTAAAACACCACCTTTTTCGGTAGCTCATTACGAGACAGAGTTTGTAAGCCCCACCATAACATATACGTTTTATCCACGCCGTCCATTCATTTTTATTTTTTTTTAAAGAACAATCTGGGGCACATGGCCAAAAATCAGGCAATCCAAAGCTCAAGTGGACCACAATACAGGATAAACTTTTTCAATGGTTATCATTCAATCTCGACATTTTTGTGTAGTGTAGTCCACATGAACTTTGGATTTGGGTCTGCATTATTTGAATTAATGAATGGACAGCATGGATATACACGAATCATGGCAGGGCCGAAGCACTTGGTGTGGCCCGCTTGAGTTTTGAAATGGTTAGAAATTTCGTGTGACCCATCATCCAAGTGGAACACAATGGATGGGCTGGATGTCTGAACAACATCTCAGGCCCTTATAATGTCTCGAAAAAATCCGTACAAAGACTCAAGTTTCACCTCAGACAGAAATCGCCTAGGACCAAATCCTTTAAAAATTAGACGAAAATTAATCAAGTGCTAAACTAAATTATTTGTGAAATTAGCTTGAATAACTTTAAATACGATCTGCAAGACCCAAAACTTATAGAATCGTTAACGCTACGTTACCCTAAAAACTAGGATCCATCTCTAAACCCAGTTGCTCTCGAGAGCATCATGAAACTCCATATCGGACATGGACCGCACGTCGAAAGTCCGATTTCCACGAAACTATATGCTTATGACCGCCTTACTGGGCTTGACAACCATCTTGGGAATCAAATCCAGATAGTATCCAGAAACGCACAACTTGAGCCCGGAGCGAAGCGTGTGAGAAACGCGAATATCTTTCGAAAATCAACTCAGATTTAAGTGAATTGAGTCGTTCGCTTGCAGGCCAAATATAAAAATTCAGACCGTCAGAATCTTACCCAATTACACTCTCGGATCAGGGAAATTTCCCAGCACAGGTCAGTGTATTTGTGGCCCTGATCGAGCGACGATGACCGTTGAACTGAAACTGGTCCGCCACAGTCGATCTGTAAATCGATCGGACCGAAAGCTTAACTCGACTTAGATCCAATGCCAGGGAGCTTAAGTCCGACCGCATGCAGAAAAGGGGCCTCCAGAAGTATTCCGTTGAGCCGAAACAGATGAGTTTTGGCTATAACCTAAGTATATTATGGCCCTGGGGCCATTGAGCTCACGTTTGAGCCTATATAAGGGTCTTAAACCTTCTCTCTCTCTCTTTACATACGAATTTGCAAACCCTAGAGAGAGAAGAGAGAAAAGAGAAGGAAAGAGAGAGAAAAAGAGAGAGAGTGTGGGAGATTGTTTTCGAGACTCAATCTCGCCGTTCCACGTGCTTATCCACTATTCCTGTATCGCTAGTCGAGCGATTCCGATCCCGTTCATAGGTAAGAAAACCTAACCCTAATTTGTTTTAGGGTTTTAGATAGTGTAAGTGATGAAATAGCTAACCTAATTCATGCTATAGGTTGTCATTCTACTGTTGACAAAGACTTAGTGTGTAAATTGAATTCGTTACGCGTTTACCGGCGTAAGGTGCAGATTATAAACGTTTAGGTTATGGTTTTCAAGACTTTCAATGCTGGTTAATGATTTATAACTGACGTGGGTGCCATTTCACATGCTAAATGCGATGCCTGATTCGCTTTACGGATATATATGAACTATGTTGAATATAGTGTATTTCATGTGTTTGTCGAATTGATTGAATGCATGTAGAATTTGGATTCATATTTGACATGATTATCCATCGTAGATATAGGATCGTTGTATATGCGACAACTCCTTGGCGAAAGGAATTGCCCTAATACATGTTATGGCCAATGTACGTCATGTATATTGAAATGTGTAGTCTAAGTGTTTGTGAAAATGTCTGAATGAGTATGGAACTAAGATTCGTGCTTGCCATGATTATCCGCCGTGGATACATGATGGTTGCGCGTGTGACAACTCCTTGGTGAAAGGAATTGCCCTAATACATGTTATGGCCAACATACGTCATGTATGTTGAAATGTGTAGTCTAAGTGTTTGTGAAAATGTCTGAATGAGTATGGAACTGGGATTCGTGCTTACCATGATTATCCATCGTGGATATATAATGGTTGCACGTGTGACAACTCCTTGGTGAAAGGAATTGGCCTAATACGTGTTATGGCCAATATACGCCATGTATGTTGAAGTGTGTAGTCTAAGTGTTTATAAAAATGTCTGAACGAGTAAGTATTCAGAAACTTGTACTTTATGAAGGTATTGAGGTGAGATTCTCAATTTCCTTAGCTATGTGTATAAATCCCTTCATGCAACTTAGATTTAAAACTGTGTGATTTAGTATGAAATGCATATGTGCGAAACATGCTTACTTTGTATTTTGTGAAATGCTCAAATGGTTACGTTCTTCGAATCAATTGTTTAATATTGAAACGCCTATCACACATGTTTTCCTATTTTGTTTAAATGTATTTGGGACTACTACATAGTCCAGGCTATCGGTAATAGCTCCCGAACGAGTGGTTGAGTTAGCCTCGCCACAGCAGATGTGTTCGAGGAATCCGAGTCATACGGAGTTTGCTGACAGTGGTTAGGCCATGCGAAGTGCTTACGTGTTCTATGTCGATCAATTCAACGTACGCTCGTACCAATCGAGCTTGTTAAGTAACCCGATTCGCCTATTGTGTGTTTACCATGTGTGGACGCAACCGCTTGAATCTAGGGTACCAAACTCACCAGTGAAAAGCCCGTTTAACCTTAGTACCTCGATCCGCTAAGACTCATGAGCCGGACATGGTAGTATGGGACAACGTGATCGAGCTGTCGGCCTACGCCGGGGTAACAAGCCCACCCATAGTGACCAGTAAGCAACCTAAGCTTGTGAGCCAAATACGGTGGTAAGGGACACTGTATTTAAGTTGTCGGCCTACGACTAGGTGACGAGCCATTCGTAGTGACCTCGATCATACTCTAAGTCTGCGCTAAGGTGACGAGTCTTTCCATAGCAACTAGAGTATAAGCAGGCCTACGCTGATGGTGACCAGCCTTTTTGTAGTGACCTGGAACCACAACATTATATGAGACTAGCTAGGACTGACAACCTTAGAATGGATCATTGTTTAGGAAATGATACAAGGGAGGTACCTTAGCTTCCCAAAATTGCTGTATGAATAAATCTAATTAAGTATTGGCTAACATGAGCATGCACCGCATTGCATGTGCTTTGGCGAGGAAGAGTACTTTCGGGTGGTTGTCATGCGCGCCGTAAGATGAAGACACTGAGGGAGTGCAGGCGAGGGCATGAATCATTATTGCATATCATTCTTGCATTAACAAGAGTATCTAGGACATGTTTGTTGTATTGCTTTATCATTACTGCTTGACTGAATTGATAACATGTTAACCTTTGCCTTATAGTTCCACTGAGTTGCTCACTCACTCCCACGTTCTGGGATGGTGCTTTAAACACCAACCAGACTTTGTCTTAGCTGCAGGTAATGGCGATGCTTATGAGGCAGAGCTGGACTATTATGATGATGAGGAGGAGTTCTCCTATATGCAACTCTCTGGCGGGTTTATATAGACCTGGAGTTGTGCTAACGGGGCTATAAGGTTTTGGACTAAATGACATTACATATTACCATTTTGTATATTTTTAGAATTTACATGTAATTATTGACCAGGTAACATGATCATACTTAAGAGACCTACAATTACTTATATGCTTTATATATACTTATCACAGTCTTCCGCTTGCGAAATTCAACTGTCTCTGGAGTATGATATGATATTTTGGTATAATACCATTCATGTTTAATGCACTAATACGGACAAGATTCAATCATCATTATCTATGTTGCGTAAGTGATGTTTTGAAACTCGGGAGTTTAAGCTTATGCTCGACCCCCGATTTTCAGGGCGTTACAGCCTTATAAAACATTCGTCCTATAAATAATCGTGCTTTTGGTGTGGCCCACCAAAATCATGGATTAGACTAATTTTTACATCCATGATCTACTATGGAAGGGGTGCATCTAATTGACAGTAAGGATGTCCAACAAATCACCGCGGGGCACACAGAGCTAGACCTCTTAGAACCTTTTTCCCTATATGAATGTGTTGTTAGTTTTATTAGCATTCCTAATATTTCAACTTTATTATTAGATTATATTAAGTCGAGAAATCAAAGTCAATTGGATATATATATATATATATATATATATATATATATATATATATATATATATATATATATGGGAAATGGTTCAATGTAGTCGACCTCATGGGAACTTCCCATGAGGTAGTTGTGTGGGCCCCACCATGATGCGTGTCGAACATCTACCACATCAATCAGATGCACCATTCCATGGTGGGCCTCAGGCTTAAAACTCAAGTCAATCCATGACTTGTGTGTGGGCCACACCACATACAAAAGTTGAAAGGGGTTACCCTCCCATTAAAACATCAATAATCATTTATTGGGCCCATCGAGATGTGGTTCACAAACCAGTCCATCCATTATGTGCGTCCCACTTGGATTAGGGGTCGGACCAAGTTTTAGATGCATCCAAATTTCAGGCCATTATGAGCGTCCCACTTGGATTAGGGGTCAGACCAAGTTTTAGACGCATCCAAATTTCAGGTGGCCCCGCCAAGTGCTTTTATATGTTTTAGACATGTCTTCACATGATTTTAGATGGTATGGCCCACCTGAGTTCCCTATAGGGCTGATTTTTAGAATATCCCATAATTTAAAGGGGACCCACCAAATGCAGGGCGTTGATGTTCGACACGCATCATGGTGGGGCCCACACAACTCGACCTCATGGGAAGTTCCCATGAGGTCGACCTCATAGTACCATTTCACACACACACACACACACACACACACACCTACACATAGGGAAAAGGTACCATGCGCTCGAGCCTAAAGCGGTCGTCCGTGCAGTCGAGCTGATGTGGGCCCCACCGTGATGCCGTTCGAAAATCTACCCCCTCAGTCAGATGCACCATTCCATAGGGGGCCCACACGGCTGAAAATCAAGTCAATCCGTGACTTTTGTGGGCCACACCACGTACAGAAGTTGAGAGGGGCCGTGCACCATTGAAACATTCAAAACCATTTGTGGGGACCTTTCGAGACGTGTTTTTATGATCAACACCGTCCATCATGTGTGTCCCACTTGGATGTAATTTTAGACCAAGTTTCAGGTGAGGCCCACCAAGTGCTTTTACATGTTTTTGCATGTATACTTATGTTTTCCGATGATATGGCCCACTAAGTTACGTGGACGGCTGATTTTGGGTGTGGGCCCACCCTGGGCTCGTGCATCTGGTGGACGATGTGGATCTTTGAACGGCATCACGGTGGGGCCCACACAGCTCGACCTCACGGACGACCGCTTTACGCTCGAGCGCATAGTACCTTTTCCCACATATATATATATATATGGGTAACAGCTCAGTGGCAGTAGGTATAATTATCCTACTGCCAGCAAGGCATCCAAGGAAGAACAAATCACTGGATTACCCACCCACCTAAGTATAACATAAAGAGTAATTAGGTGCCCATTGTTCAGAAATGAGAACCGGTGATATCATGGGTCCCATGTGCCATTCTCACACAACTTCTCTGCACTCGAATAGACAGCCAATAAATACAAGCTTGAGAATAAATAAATAAATAAATAAAATAAAATAAAATAAAATACAAGCCCACTCATATATCAACCCAAAAAATCCTCCAATCTGAAGGATGTTTTCAGGCCCACCTCAGCTCAAGTCCTATTACATCCAATCACATCAAAATTTAGATCAGTAAACCATGTGTATATTTTTTATTAAATAACGGCTATGAAAGACACCGTCTCCTTTACAGAGACGCAAATGCCATAAATCCACGTGTATATTCCACCCTCCTTAAATACCCCCCACCTGTGCAGCACACATGCATCCAGATTATTCCCCATAGCAAAGGTCCGCTTGTCCAAGGACCAGGTCATTCTACTCACCATTGGCCAACTTCCAGTTCCAATTTCCAATACATGTAGAGACTATTATGAATAAATCCAGATTATTTTATTGTGTACCACATCTAAATGCCTGGCACTAATATTATTATTACTGATCAGTAAAATCCATGTGTGGGAGAGAGAGAGAGAGAGAGAGAGAGAGAGAGAGAGAGAGAGGATTAATTTTTATGGAAATAAAAAAATAATAATAATAATAAATCTCATTCATCTCCGTTATACCACAAGAAAAATAAAAACAAAACAAAAGGACAAGGGGTAGTAGCGCTTGGTAATGACAGGAATAGCCAAACATTTCACTCATCAAAAGCATCGCAGCCCACATGGTGGGACAGATTGCATCTTGGGTGTGCAAGCCTGCATTGCCCCTATTGGTCCTATCGCTTGCATGAAGCCAGACTGTAAAGGGCGATCCATCCAGTTTTGGAACAATGACTCAACCACTGATATGGCTCTAAATTACAAACTGAAAAGACTCAGCAGAATCATCTACAGGAATGTTCAGACCACCTTCCCTCAAAATATATACACGGGTGCAAAGAAAACTGATTTCCTACAGGAGAGGCATGCTAACTTGTCTTTCCCACCAACATGCCAACACCCATACCAGGCAGCTACCAGTAGGTGCGACCATGAAGATCACCTGGCACACAAATCAGCTGTCTGTCTGCTCATTGGGAGGGCCAAACCACAGCAATCGATGGGCCCCCAACAATTGACTTAACATTCAGACGTGGCCCAATCTCATGAGCGGATCACCTGATTTTCCAGATTAGTCATAACACTGTTTGCATGATATAAACATTGTAGATGCGTGATCCTGATTTTCGAGATGAGTAATCATAAGACCTACTGTTTGCATGATACAAACATCCTACATGAGTGGCATGCTGGATTAGCATACCACGTTTCATAGGTGATCAGATCTTGATTGTAGATTCATCTCTGAAAAGCATGCCAACTACTTAGAGCTTGTTTTGATAAACTCTGGCTCCCACTTAATCAGATAGGATCGATCCTATCCAATGAGCACCAGCCGAAAAGAATGGGATCAAAACAGTGGCTATTCCTAAAAGGGATGTTTTGGAGAATCCTACTTTTCACTAGTCAAATTCATAAAGATATTTAAAAAACAAAAAATATAAGCAATAGATTCTCTCCAACCAAAACCGCTCCTAAAAGGAGAGAATTAATAAATAAATAAAAAGTTTCAAGAGGATGGGCAATAAGCACCTGAAATATAGAATGAGGAGGTGTTTACTATCATCCCATGTTTTCCTATCCAATCGCTGTCAAGACTTCTAGGGATCACAGAAGCATTCTGTTGCAGTTGTAATCAGACAGATAATGGAAGTCCCAAACGAGAAAACTAACATTACCATGTTCTTGTCAAAACACCATAGCATTATAACAAAAGAAAGATGAAAATGGTTCTTGTTTTCTCCCGCACCTTTTCAGACAGTAGAATGAACCACAAAACAGTGCTCCGCCCAGTTTCTGATACGGTGTATTCCAGATCAACACTGCACAAAAAATCATAAATTCAGAAAAGAGTAAATCAACTGCCAGAAAAATAT
The DNA here is from genome assembly GCA_030180095.1 of Magnolia changhungtana. Taxonomy (NCBI): domain Eukaryota; kingdom Viridiplantae; phylum Streptophyta; class Magnoliopsida; order Magnoliales; family Magnoliaceae; genus Magnolia; species Magnolia changhungtana. The sequence goes on from JASAUF010000096.1 coordinate 4,139,923, forward strand.
CCAAAATGAACTTGCATAAGTGCAACGACTCTATTGTCAAATACTGACCTAAGTTTTCCAAATGCACTACCAGCAGCGAGCACAGCTCAGTATCGATCATATCGGTCATACCGCCTGCAGCCCAAAAAAATGACATGAATATCACCCCAACAACACTTGCAATATCTGGAATTCATTTTTAATTACCTTGTAACCTACTGTAGGTACAGTAAAGGCATAATGCAAGACAGGGGAACATAGGTTGAATGCAAAGGTCTCATGACAGACAAGAAACTAGAACGTGCAGGAGTGTTTACAAGTGGTAAAAGGCAATAGTAATTTGCTCAAGGACAGATTGGAGAGGTGACACGTGGCACATTTGCCAATGTGGTACATAATGTAAGAGTAAAGGACCATGAATCAGGTTGAGGCCACTGTGAACATGCCTTCACAGAAGAAATGAGAGGTACACTTGTCACATAGGCCATACCACCAATCAGTCTACCTTTATGGGCCACAGCATGTTCACAGTGCCCCGACCTGAATGGCATTGATCCTGCACAAGAGAAACATTGCTGAGCAGGTGTCCAATCGCCTCTTGAATTTCTCCTTGTTTTAACTAGGGCTGTAAACTGGTCGGATACAGGTCGAATATTGCAAAATCTGTATATGATATCCGACCTGGACATCGGTTCGGATGCAGATATTATCAGAAGAAGTCGGATGTAGGTTGGATATAGATACTATCCAAAGAAGCCGAATAGTTGGGTAATTGGATAACCAACTAATATCTAATTTTTTTTAAAAAATAAAATTGCATACCAAATAAAATTAACAAAATAGCTAAAAATAGAAAAAAATAAATAAAAATTGTTCTCACAATAAATAAATACAGACTAAACGAGTAAAAAACAATTTCCTTAATGCAATTAGCTAATATCAAAGCTACAAATCATAAAGCACTAAAATAAGAACTTGCGATTTTGACAAAGGAAAGTCAATTAACAACAACAGCTGCTATATCAACACCGTAAAATTTTATATATCATATGTTAGTATCTAATATTTTACTTAAAAATACCATTAGTTGGGTAATGTATGAAAGTACCCTCGAATAATCAAGTAAGCAGATACAGATTTCACCATATCTGTACCCAACCCGCTTAGAAGTCGGATAATCGGGTCATTGGGTAAAAAATTTTGAAACGGGAAAAAAATCCCATATCTGCACCTGATTTTCTTGGGTCAGATATGTTGGGTAATTGGGTAAATGGATATGCACTGCCAGCCCTAGTTTCAACTGACTGAGCTTTCCCCATAAAAGTGACTACAAAATAAACCAATTTTAGCCAATCCCGTTACAGAGGTTGTTATGAGCATCACAATGAGATAACCAAAAGGGAGAGAGAATGCCAGCAAGATGAAAAAAAGACAAACTCAACATACCATCCCTTGCTCAAGGGTTGCCAACTTCTGTAACTTTCACCCATGTGAACAAACTAGAAGCTTCTTAAAATTTACCAAGTAAACCAGTAGACTGCATTTCAATGCTTTGAAAAATCAAGGAGAAAACTCCCAATTCCAAAAATGGTTACCTTACTCATGTCCTCCCTCAAGGGTGTGAATGGCCGATTGGGGTGGGCTGGTCCAACATGGCATGTTAGGTTTTTCCAACCCTGGCCCACTTGATAAGTATCTAGTATAAAGCCCAGCCAGCTGTCATGTTGAGCCTTTATGCATATCCAGAACCCAGGCCTAGCCTGACTATTCATCAGGCCTCAAACTTCCTTTTATCGATAACAGAAGGATTCACTAAAATAAGCCCTCACAGCGAGAAGATCTACAGGCCCTCTTCTCCGCAAGGGAATTGGCAATACCAACTGCCTCTCTAGGAATCTGATTATCGATAATATCTATACATAAGAGCAGGCAGGGATACATTTTTCAAAATCCAAGATATTGCATTACGAGAATCCCCTTTTGCCGTCAAATGCCCACCCATCCAATTAGCAAAAATCTCCTCACCCCTTGGTAGCCAACAATTTAACTTCCGCCCAGATCCAATCTAGCGAGAGCTAGAGAAGGGAAGGGCTCAAGCCAACTTCCACTTTCACCCAAGGTATTTCGTATCAGTAACGGTGGCCGTAACGGTCACCACCATTACCGATACAGGTATCGGCCGTAACAGCCAATATGGTGGCATAATGACTGTTACGACCCCTGTAACGGTTAAAAAAAATTGCCCAAAAAGTTCTGAAAAAACATTTAGAAAATCCAGAATAATATAAATATTCCAAATATGTATTGATTTTTATTTTATTTTTTTGTTTTGAGCATGTTTATGAATCTCCAGCTCAGCGATACCGATAATGTTGATAGTATCGGAAATTCCAGGTATTAGCAATATCGCTAATGTAATCGTCAATATTTTCAACTATGTAAATTCTAGGTGTTGCTTGTATCGCCAATGCATCAATATCGCCAATGTATTACCAATATTTTTGACTATGTAAATTCTAGGTAATGCTTGCATCATAAGTGTATCAACGATATTTCAATAATATCACTAACGTATTGATATAATCAAATTTTTGTTTATTAGAAAAAAATATATTTCTATTTTTTTCATGGGCACATGGTTGTATGTGGTGTTCAATTTGTCATTAATAATATTGATAATATCTTGATATTATCGATATCATAACATACGAGATATTGAGATCACAATCTTCGGTTTCTTTTCCAATTGTTGATGATTTCTTGGTGAAATATCATGTGTTGTTGATATTTTGCAATATCGATGGACGTTTGGATGGAAGGTTGGATGGTTAAATAGGCCGAAGGGGATGGTTGGACTGATTTCTTACAACAACACATCTCCTGAAGTTTCGCTAAAAAGTCCACCGTCTTCCCCATGTTTCCCCGCATTTCTGGTTATCAACAATATTATCGGCGATATCGATATTACTTTCGTATCCCTGGCCAGCGAAACTTTTAGCGATACTGATACTTCGAACACTGATTAGAACTAGAGCTATACACAAACTGAGTTAGCTCGGTTAGCTCGCTCAACTCGACTCAAAAAAGCTCGGTTCGAAACTAAGTTCAAGCCGAGTCGAACTGATTTTTTGAGCTCAAAAAAATTTCGAGCCGAGTTCGAGCTCGACTCGACTTGGATCGAACCTCAACTCAAATCAACTCGGTTCGAATCAGCTCGGCGACTCGGTTATTTTGATATTGATGATGTTCACCGGGTGTTTGATGAAATGACTCAACGAAACTATTGTTTCAAGGTGTGTACATTCTCAGCGGGATTAGTTAGTTGTGAGGAAGGAATGAATACAAGACAAACCACCAAAAAAATTTTCTACATCATAAAACTGCCCCATATCTTGATTTTGATTGTGCTCATTGAGTGTTTTATGAAATGCTCATAAAAAGTTGTTAATATTTTGCATTCCGTTAGAAATTAAAGATGTGTTCAAAGTGTTTGAGAAAATGCCGCAAAGGCTCGAAATGGCCTGAGTTGCTAATCAAGCCAAGCTGAGCTAGCTAGACAAGCTCGAGGATCGAGCCGAGCTGTGCCAAGCTCGACTTGGATCGACTCGTGTACACCTCTAATTAGAACTAGAAATCGAAAAAAATGCATAAATACCACCTTTTATTTTTTGAAAAAATGGCCATAGAGGTTTCTATTTGCCCAAATCGCCCCAATCTACGGTTTTAATCCTAAAAAATATAGTAGAAGTGGTCGAAATATATTGTAAAATATTCTAGGAAAGTTTTTGAAATAAGTGAAAAAAATGAGGTGAAAAATGAATTTAAATAGAAAAAAAAAAAGGTCGTTTTTCAACCGTTACGAGGGTAACAGTGTTATGCCCCGCAACAACCAATACGGTCTTAGAAAACCAACTGCACCTTTTCGCCCCCGTATTGCATAATGGTCATGATCGTTACCTATACGTATCGGCCTTTACGGTTGTAATGTAACGGATACGGAACCCCTTGCTTTCACCCCTACCCTGGAGGAGAAGTATCTGTAACTCCCTCTCCATCAACGAGGACAAGTCCGTTAAAAGAATGGATGAAACGGTTTTTTTTTTTTATACTAACGATCATAGTTGTGGCCATTACGACCACCGTTACCGTTATGGCATACCTTGATTCCACCCAACAAAGGATGAGAACAAATGAGAGGTAGACCCAATGTGTTGTGGGTAGTAGAGCTAACTAGCCTCCAACGTCCTAACAACTCATTGACTCTGGGTGTCTTCAAACCAATCCATTCTCTTCAGCTTTCCTTTCTTTCCTTCATCATATATCACCATTACTCTCTCATACGAAATTCCTAAACGAAGTTTTAGTTTTGGCATAAAGTTTCCTTCAATAGCTCCAATGTTGCTTCCACGTCGTGGCAATTTTATTTTATTTTTTGTTACTCTGCCTTTGGCCGTCTATGCATAAAATGAATGCCACTAAACTTGTGTTGTTCCAAAGGTTCCATCCATAATGATTTTGGCGAGCAATATCCTCCTACAAAATGGCTCAACTTAGGCAGAGACGACGCTCACCACATGCACACACAAGGATGGACCTCCCCTTCCAATCTTAATGAATTAAAGATTATCATGTACCCAAGTACTTGCATATCCCGTTTCAAAACCCAAAGCTTAGTTGCATGATGTTGCACGATCCTTCTAACTAGATGCTGCTCCCATTTCGAATTGCACTTCAGATTTGTGCTCCCACTCAGCCACTCCCACTTCTTGCCTGTTTATTCTTGAAAAATTTTTGAAACAAACGCTTCCCCGCTCCTACAAAAGATTTTGTTGCCACTTCACTTCACTTTGTGCAACTATAATCCAGAGCTTGACACCAGATCTTCTCATCTATACGTGAAAGAAATTAGTAGAGGGTTGATTACAGAAAATCAACACCCTAATCCCCAACAACACAAGATGATATCTTCAACAACAGCCCACCCATCTGAAAGCCCGAGCTATTTCACTACACAAATCCCCTTCCACCATCGAATGCCCATCCATCTGATCAGCAAAAAAAAAATCACCAAACCCCTCTTGAGCCGATAACTAGGCTCTATTTGATAAGGCCATCTTCTTCTTCTTATTATTATTCCTAGGCAGAATCAACTCAGTTTGATTTGCAAGTTGAATCCATCTCAATGTTGATCAAAACTGGATTGAAATAATCCGTCTGCCAAATATGGCTTCAAACGAAGTATTCACAATCTGAGGGAGGAATATTTGAACAAGGCAACTATAGTTTTAGCCCATCATTAAAACACTCCTATTTTTGACTCAATTCAACACAAAACTTCTCACAATAAATAAATAAAATAAAACAAAATCCTGAAATTGAACTCCCAAACTACGGCCCAAGTGGAGTTGTAAACATTTTCCTTAGGAAAACCCCATCCAAACTTAGGGCTGGCAAGGGACTGAGCTAGGCCAGGTAAACTCAATATTTCAATAGGCAAACCAAACCAGTTCAAAGCTCAGACCTGAACCCCGGGACCACCTGTTGCCAGGCCTATCCAGACTGCATCTTCAGCTCTAAAAGGGGATTCTCTGGACCTTGCTGCTGGTTTTTGTGCCATTTGCGTCTCTTCCAACATGGTTAAACACCTCCTTTGGCCAAACCATTAACAAAATCATTTGTCTATCCCACCATGTTTAAATAAAATAAACAGCCTAGAGGAAGTGGTAAGTGGCGTGGATGTCAGTTTGCCTTGAGAGAATCCAAAAAACTTTAGTTTCCAGAGAGCAGTAGGTGGGCCACTCCAGATAGGTGTGTTTGTACTTTCATCATAGTCACTGTAAATCAATCATAGAACATGTGGAGATCCCTCAAAATTCTTATCTAATAAGAAACCACTTTGTTTCTCTACTTTCAAACTCTTTTCCACCGCTTCAATCTACAGTGCCTTCAAATTCTTACAAATGCTACTTTAAAAAGAAAGAAAGATAGATAGAAATGCAGCAACCCTTCCAAAAAGGGAATAGGAGTGAAGTTGTTTCCTCCCTTCAATTTTTCCCCCAACACAATCAAGGGTAACATACGCCATATGCAATAAGATCATCCTTTGAACAACCCCACCCCAACTGTTCATCACATCACCATACTATACCAAATAGCTTCAGAAAATGCCCTTTGAGACACACCATAACGGGTGAAAAGATGGACTGTTTAGTCATCCCCCTTGTACTGAGAAAAAGGATTGAAGCTAACCTGCAAACCAATTTTACAACCATATTGCCTGAAATTGCAAGGAAAAGATTTTAGCCTACAGGGCATTAGAAGGAGAAAGCAAATATGCCATGGCTTTTATGTCACCTATGTTGAGATGAATGAGACAGTATTTTATCAGTTGTAGTCGTCCAAGCAAACACTTCAGCCCTAAGAGGCAGCAGTAGAACCCAAACAATAGTGCATAAGGAGATTAATTCTTTCCATCTCAATGCTAGTTTTTGTTCCATTTTGTTTTTTGTTGGGCCTAGTAAGTTTTTTTTTTTATGACGACAGGGTGCCCCCGCCCATTTCTAAGGTGAGACGAATCCCTGTAGATGCACGGAATCACCCGAAAACTACATACATCAGGTAAAATACGGGAAGGGGAATCGATCTCGCATCTATGGGGAGCAAACCCACAACACTAGCTGTCCACCCAAACCTCGGGCCTTGTCAGTTTAAAAGCAAATTTTGCAAGCTCTTTATCATGATCAGTGTTTTAAATAGCTTTGCTATGTAGCATGTAGCTTATACTGCATAGCATAGCTTTAACAGCATGTAGCTCATCAAAATAGCAAGTCACATGTAGCCTACGCTATATGCTAATTTTGCATATGCTACATGCTACAGTCCATGGTACATGCTATGTGACTTACACTACAAGTTATTTTTCACTAAACATTAAAATTAATTAATGTTCTCAATGATTTGTTACATATTTCTTTTTTAAATTTTTTAAAAAAAAGTTTTTTTTTCAGTAATCTTAGTAAAATAATATTAGTAATGGTATTAAATCAGTTAGGTGCTCTTTCTTTACCTTTATGCTTGATCTTTTCCTACTATTTTAGGCTGTGTTTTATTACACCAAATGTCATTAAGTTTAATTAAATTTTATTATTAATTTGGTGAAAAATATCATGAAACTTCATGATATTTGGCGTAACCAAGCACAACTTTAACTAAAAATCTAGAAGTAGCATGTAGCTTACGCTGCACACTATGTAGCTTAAGCTTCATGCTTTGGAGTGGTGAATGCTACACTACATGCTATTCTCTATTTAAAAAATTGATTGTGATTTCCAAAAGCCCTCCCAAAACAATCCTTCTATTGTTTACCTTTCCTAAAAATTAAATGTTGTATTTTTTTTTAATTTTTTTTTTTGAAGGATAAATGATGTTGTAAATTGGTAAACGTTGACAAAGATTCATTCATTTTTCATCTGGTAAATTTTAACTCATCTCCCATATCTTAGTAGTTTGTCCTTTTCTTTTTTCTTTTCTGTTTTTTGACAGGGATTTGTGCTCTGATAAGATCCATTCATTTGTCCTCGGGTAAATTTTTGTCTCCCACATCTCAGTCGTAGTAATGAACCTCATGGTACTTTAATTTCTGAAGCAATTTCTTGTGTCTCATCAATGCGAAAGCCTGCTGACCCAATCGACCTATTTATGGATTACTTTCCTATAACTCTTCAAGGGGTCCTTTGGCAACCTGCAATTTAAAAGTTACTTAAGCATCCCTGAGAAAGAATTTCCCCACTTAAGAATGTGCCCCTACTTGGCGATTCTATTTCCAGCAGTGCACTTTGCCAGGTTGCCAAATGACCCCTCAATCAAAGGATGTTATCACATTCTCATTCGGTGAAGATGATTGTTGGAGGTGTTCGGAAGTATGGAGATTGTAGCAGTCTTCATCCAGAGGAGAAAAGCTCAATGAGAAAAACATGAATTTCCATTTGTGAGATTCAGGGGCCAAGCTCAAGCCAGGAAGGCCATTGATATGTTAGAAGGCAGGAAAGTGGGAGGCCAGGAGATTGGAATCTTCAAAGCTGGGTGTAAAGATAAGAAGAAGCTTGTAGAAGAACCCCAATTGTCATTTCCCAAATACACAAGTAGGAGTCAAGAGGAGAAGCCTCATGTGGTACACCTCCGAGTTGAAAACAACTTTAAAGTGGTGACTTTGGACAGAGGCACCCTACGAGCAACAGGAAGGGTGAAGTTCCCAGTGAGATCTTGGAGCATGGATTATAGGAACTGGAGTGTAGCCTTGTTGTTTTGAAGTCCAAGAGAGTTGGTCTTTCTTTGGAGTTGGTGAATGAGACGTCAGCAACCCTACTTTGGGTTGTACCAATGTGGATGCCAGATGGACAGGGCAGTGGAGGGTGATCGCCCAATAGGAAGGGGGATGTGGTGTCCTGGCTTCCACCTATAGTCACTTGGGCCATAGGGGGTTTGTCCATGTGGTTATAAAGGAAACGGTTTGGAGAAGAGTTGCCATCCAGGTGGCCCATCTAGGGACAGGTATGAAGTGCGTACAATGGAGGGGATTAAGTGGCAACATGGCATCCAGATTTGAAGGGGTTTTAATCCCAGCAGATATTTTGAAAATGGAAGGATGGTAGCACCAGGCGGACGGGCTGGCCTATCATGCATGTGATAAGCAGATGTGTCGATAACCAGTGGAGGGGTTCTATCGCATTCGTCAGGTGGCTACAGGAGCTGGGACACCAGACATGCGTCATGATGGACGGTAGCGCCAAGCGATCGGTTCCACTTGCTTGCGCATGCATGTGACTCACACGTGACAGGTTCTCTCTTTCATTGGGTTTTATTTCCTTATCAAGCTTTTATTTCTTTCTTTCTATTTTCTCCACTTTTCTTTGCTTTTTTGGGGAAAATATTTAGTGTATTTACAGAGAGTCGGTGTACTTCAACCTTCTGTTGCCCATGGGCTCTGTGAGATTGGGGTTGCAACAAGGACACTGTAAACAAGTTCTGGAATCAGCTTGAAAGCTCGAGCTTGAACTCAGCTCGAACTTGGCTCAAGCTAGCCTGAGCTGCTGGCCCGAACCAAGCCGAGCTGGCTAGTCTGGCTCAAGGACCGAGCCGAACCAAACTCAAGCTGGGGTAGGCTGCTGGCCGAGCCGAGCTGAGCTGTGCCAAGCTCGACTCGGTTCGGCTCATGTCCAACTCTAAATGGAGGTATGCAAGAGGAAAGCATGGGAGGCTGTGACACCTAAAATTGATATAGCTCGTGTGTTCCCGAATTCTGTCAATGTCTGATTTCAGGTTGGCAGAGAAAGTGTGGGGTCAACTTGGGAGGCTTCTTTGGAAGATGATGGGTGAGATAACCCAGTGGATTGTATGGATTGAAAGGAACAATAGGACCTTTGTTGGGAAAATATCACAGATTAGGTCCACTGTTAACAGAATTTTCAGACTTCTTGCAGTTTGGGCTAAAGCAGATGTCAGATTCGAAGGCATCTATCTTGCGTTATGTTCATCGAATAGGGAGGAAATGGTGCAAAGCAGTTAAAAAGGTCCCAAGCAGACAGCCACTTGGAAGGCTCCTCCAGACAGGACATTTAGGGTCAACTTTGATGGCAGCTCATTCACGAACCTGGGGCCTGCAGGTACCAGAGGGATTATCAGAGACGATAGGAGAAGGATTCAAATTAAAAAGTGGTGGCCCTCTTCCAAAGCAAAGTTGGACATGGACCTTCATTTGCTTCTGCACAGAGTGGATGGAGATACAAAAAAAAAAAAAAAAATGCAATAACATGGGCAGTTAGTGGGCTTGATCCTTTGAAGAGTTATAGATCTCATAGAAAAGGCACGACATTTATGTAATGAGAACCAGACTATGGTGTTCTTCTCCTAGGTTCTACGAGATGTGAATGCAGAGTAAACAAGTTGGTGAAAAATGAAATCTATAGATAACAGCTGATAATAGCAGATAAGAGGAATCCTTGATTGTATGCATTTTTTTACCATTTTTGTTTTTGTTTTTTCAGTCAGCCCTCTCTGTGGGTTGGACTGTATTTTAGTTTTGTTTCTTTTTCAATAAAATCTTACCATTCATCAAAAATAATAATAATGAATCTGGCTGAGGCTTAATGACTACTTAGAGATTGAGTTATCACTGGATTTCATCTTACCAACCAAAAATCATAAAGATTTTTATAGATAACGCCACAGAAAATTAGACCCGTAAAAAAAAATAAAAATAAAAATAAATCAAAACTCATGTTCTTCAAGAAATATAAATTTAAATTAGTTTAACCATACAGCTGCCCAAAGGTAGTTTATCACATTTCAAGAAACTGCTGAGTGACCACAAAAACGGCAAATGACAAGCAAATACGCTAAGTACAAATGGCATGCAAAATCTTTCCTTACTTCAGCCAATGATCACATTGCAATTTGAGAATCTTCCAAAATGAAAGCTCCATGATATTGTCCATCTTTATAATGGTTGCCTCTAGAAATTAAGCTCAAAATAAAAATCTCATGTTACATGTTAAACCAACCTCATCCTTTCATATCAGAATGACACAAAACCTTGAGATCAAGGACTTGAGATTGATAAAATAATTAAAACATTTAAAAAATCACAGCTATGGGGCTATCAATCCAAAAAAAAAAAAAAAAAAAGCAATTCCGAGTCCGATGAATGAATGAATTGTTGCCAGAATAAGAATTATTGCAAAGTACCATACTAGAATCTTCTACTACCATAAAAAGGGAGAGTTTCAGATAGAACCTGCGGCGATCATAATCCCTTGGGGAACGCGACCTTCTGTGGCTCCTCGAATCATAATTACGAGAACGATCTGATTCTCTTTCACGCTCCCGATCATAACCACGATCACGATCGTAATGGCGGTCACGGTCCCTACTTCGACGATCGTGATCCCTTCCCTGTTCTCGGATATCACCACGATCATCTCTCTCTCTCTCACGGTCCCTGCTCACTGCCCTATCACGGTCCCGACTTCTTTCTTTTGATCTGAATATGAATTAAGAAAGACATCCACACATTTTAATGTATACAGCAAAGATTTGTGAAGGGGTAAAAAACCCACTTCAGCAACATCAGATTTCTTGAAGAGACGCATGTAAAGAAAAGAGTACCTTCTATCATCTTCCAATCGATCTACCTTCCGACTCTTACTTCTCTCTTCCTGGCAAAATTAAATTACTAAGAGATGTGGCTAAAAAAAACAACTTAAACTGCATCAAATGTATTTCCAGCTGGGAAGGAATGACACAATGCAATAAGCATGCATACAAAAGCAAGAAGCATAAAGCCATCTAAATGATCTCGCCAGCCATAAGTCATTAAATCATATGCAGGTCATCATGATATTTCACCACAATTAGAAACTACGCTTGAAGTCAAATAGCAAACAAGGAACTAAACTCTCATATTTAACAATAACATATAGTATTTATCACGACAAATATGGAGAAATTTTACAGTACAAAGAAACATCAAAACATAGAAGAGCTGCAAACAACTCTTACTCTTAACACTTCGTTCAAAATGAACCTACATGTCAAAACAAAACAAAACAAAACAAAACAAAAAAAAAAAAAAAAAAAGAAAAAAAAAAAAAATATATATAAAGCTGTGAGCAGGTAACCATAAGGTGATAGACTTGTTATATTAGGCGCCATATGCCCTAGGAGCAGACCTTTATATGCCTTCAACAATTACCCATGTACACCACTGCCACTGCCAACTTAGCCTTTCCACCACACAAGACACTTATTTGTCACTATGATCAAATTAGAAACCCACAAAAACACCTGCAATACTGCAGAATGATAGCCAGATCCTTCAAACCTCTGAAGTACCATAAGAGATGGCAGAACATGGCTATTGAGTACGGAAAATGTCAAGATCGCTCAGCTGTATGTCTCCATAAGTAAAGAGAACTATAAAAAATTTAAAATTTTGATAGTGTTAAAATATCTTGAAATAAAAATGCCACAATGCTAAAATACAGTGTCATCGCATGCCTGTACCATGAGATTTAGGGATCAAGCAAGTCCAGTATTGCCCTATACCCATACACGATACCCATATCACATCCTAGTAATGCAGGACATACAATTAAAACACCAGCACAAATTATTTACTGGAAATGCACCTGGGTTAAATGGTCAGTAATTTTCGTTGTGCAATAAATAGAACCACGTGATTTTGATAAGCTCTCAAAGACACATGTTTAGTGTTTTTCTGTTTTTAAAGAAGACTTTACCTCTAAAACCTATTTGGGTGTTCAAGGTAATGGTGTCGAACTTTAACGTAAGATATTGGATTGAAGGAAATTATAGCTATGATGCCTTCACTAATTTCTTCATTTCCTGAGAGTATACTCGATGATCCATGATCAAAATCAAAAAGAAACAACCAATGCCAGAATTGAAGCATAGCTGCACTTGTGTTTTTGAGGTTAGAAAACTCACTGATGCCATAAATAACTGATTCTCTAGGGTAGAGTGTGAAACACTATATCAGCACCTGAATCAACATGTTCAGATACCAACTTTAAAGAAGTTGACAAATGTAACTAATAAAAAAAAATTGACAGACCTACCTAGTAGAACATGCAAAAATTGATGTGCAGGTGTGGCATATGCACCATAGAATGGAATTTCCGGTTAAGTGAATAGATCAGCTATAATCTCCAGTGAGATAAACATAATATACTGCAATTTACATGGTAAAAGGATGCATAAGCACACCTGAAGCTCTTGTAACTTCTCTCGGATTTGCATATAGCCCAAGTGAAGCTTTCCTCCAAAATGATCAGCTAAGCGACGGTCACTGGATGCCAAACAACAGTCAAAATAGCTCATTCGCTACAAAATGTATAAATCCTTCATTTAGATCCTACATGTACAGTCAATGTAAAGTGGCCCCACAAGTTTCTAACAATTATAATCTACAAGCATAAAACAGAAAACACGCACATTCTTTAGCTGCAAAAGTTTTCCTCGTAAAACTGGGCCCAAAAGCCTGCTGGTAACAAGGAGGTATAATGCGCCCCGTCAAAAGCTGAAGGACTTGAAACCCCAAACACTAGTCTTTTGTTACCCTCTGTAACTTATGAACATAAGCATGATCATGGAGTGAGAAACCAGAACTTTACCTGTCATATACGCTCAAGAATGCTCCACAAATGTCACAGACACGTAGCTTCTGATCAGTCTGCAAAAGATACAAGATTTTATAATTATGATAACTTTGGTTGAGACAGAAAACCAATAAAATTACTATTGATGAACCAATAAAAATTTTCAATAGTCAAGGAGAAACAAAGTGAGTAATACAATATTTCACTCGTTTCCTAGATGTACCATCCATCCTATCCAATTAACAAGGCATGGAAATGTAATAAAACCTGACAACAATACTGCATTTGACTAGCAATAAAGATGATAATTCTTGGGAACAATGTTTACAGCCACCTTTATTGATTACAGCACCAGGTCTTTCAACGGATTGGATTCATATCAGAAACTAGTGCACCTGTATTGGCCTGACTAAGGGAATTGGATCCTGATCCTTTTAACCTCAAATACAGGCAATGTTTTAAATATCGTTATCGCGTAATGTTATCGCACCCTTGGGATACGGATACGTATCGGTTATCGCATGGGATACATTGGTCGTATGGCGTAATGTATTGCTGTTGTTGGGAAACATAGGATCATTGGGAAATTGGTCGAATTTTTCAATGAAACTTCAAGGATTGTTGAAAAAGACATCAATACACACTTAGAAATCAAAACATTACAAAAAAATAAAAACACACATAATAGGAGTTTCCTTTGTATGGGTTCCTAATATATACGATTTCCAACTGAACTGATGCAAGTATATTCAAAGTCTATTCATATAATTTATAAACGTAAGAAGACATGTATGGAAACACAAGCAATACATTCAAAAGCAAAAGAAGAATCACTAGGTCAGGTTACATGTTTAATTTTGTGTTTGGATACAAAGATTCCAACTGATTTGCGAGAAATTGAGAAATTTCAATTTTTCTCAATTTTCCACAACTTGACCCATCTCCCCTAAATCTCGAAATTGAAGTTCCAAATCCATGATTTTTCTTGGAAAATATAAAGAATCATAGATTTGTAACCATTTAACATTGGTTTAACATGATTTACAACAAAAATATGGATCGAAAATCGAAAATGCTCACTGGATCGAATAGGTGGGATATATCTGCACTACCTGTGCATTTCGTATCGCACAGGTGGGATACAAGATATATCGGGGGATATATCGGCTGATATCGTCGATATTTAAAACATTGGATACAGGTTCCATATTGATCAGATCAGGGAATCCCATTGGATCCAGCCAGGCCTAATTTCTTGACTAAGGACTTAGGAGAGGGATTTAGATCCAGATTTGGATCTGGGCTTGAGTTTGGGTACAGATCTGGATTTGAGTCGATGCCAAATACATGCATTTTGTATGGATTTTAAATAAAATAAAACTCATATATTTGGGTGCCCGACGGGTACCCAGTGGAGGCACCTGACCCGACCCGATTTCTAATCAGATCCAAGCCCCTGGACCTGGATCCACCATGGGCCCAATAACTGGATCCAGATCCAACTAATTGGGTCAGATGCTCCAGATACCGATGCATCCAGATGCCCATTGACAGCCCTATGCAGCACTATTCCCTTTCCTACTTCTGGCTAGACAGTAGTACGAGCAATACTGTTGTATTGTCAAATGTATAAAAAAACAGTGGGTGTAAATAGTGGCTCCCCAATTTTTTGGGGAAGTCTAATATAGAGGTTATTGGCATGAAAACTAAAAGAAATTGTGAACTTGAACTCACAATGCGCACATCAGCAGCAGTGTATTTTGAGGAGTCCAGTATTGGTTCCTGCCTTGCACCCAACTGAGGAAAGAAAAATAAAAACAGATACAGATGGCTCAAAAAAGTTAAAAGTAAAAGATCTGCAGAAAAATGAAATTATAGTTAAACAAATAAACAGAAGACTTGAAAAACAATATCTAAAAGCTATGGCAAAGGGGAAAAAATAAAACTAAAAACCTTTTTCAGGGCTTCTGCTTCTTCCAATGCTTTCTGTGCTTCATCTACCATTCCTTGCTCACCTGCAAAAGAACGTGAATCAACAAATATGCATAAAGCCAATTCCTATATCACACTAACTAGAAAGAACGAAATCAACACCAAAGCTAGTGTACATGAGAAAATAATCCAAACTTGCTCAATTCTTTAATGATAATGAAATGGAAGTAAGATCAAACACAAGAGAACACAATGAAAAACACAGCCAAAATGGCAAAAAAGAAACACAATGAGCATGGATGAAAACGTTAATTGGAAGCTATTCCAAATGATTGTGAATAAATTCATGCTCTTAATGGCAAAACGTAAAGGTCGAGCACATTATTCATTGTTAAGGAAACATAGTGCACCCCACACCACGCAATCAGAATCTGTACACCACCTGCTAGGACTTAATCTGTGATCAGGATGCTAATGCATTGTTGGTAAATACTAAAGGGGCACTTGCCGCACTCCAGATGCTACCACAATCCATAGCTTAAGAGGAACGTAGCACTGGAGAGACAATCTGAGGATCCCACGTAGACATTTTGTTTGACAAGTTCCGGCAAACCAGATGGCATCTTCGAGGAAAAATAGATGGTTGTTTACAAATTGCTGTCTCCATCAAGATGGTACTGGTGGCCAATGGGCAGAGGCCCCAATATCCTAAATATTAATGGGAAAAATGAAAACCAACTTTACGGAGTCCTAGGCTTGAGAACTGTGCTTCTTTGTTTCTGACAATGGCCTGCAGTCACCACAACTCTAGTATAAATGATCAATGCTCTAAATAATTTAGTTATGCAGTCGTCAATAGCGAGGCCAAGAAAGGAATGCAGGAAACAACACCATGCACAGATGCAGGAAACTGAGAAATTGCACGTGCAATATACGATTAACCCAGATACATGAAATTGATGCAAGAGACGAGACATGAGAAACTTAGGGGTCGTTTGGATGCTTGTAAAATCATTATGTTGTAATCCACTTACAGGTAATCCAATCACAGGTGTAAAGTGTTTACAACCTGTCCTGTTTGGCTTTAATCAGTAATTTGATTACATGTAAACAGTTGTTTATGTTTGGATATCTTATGATCTGTTTACAGTTTGTAATTGGGTATTCACGCACGACAGAGTTTCGTAGTAGTAAATCCTTCAAAAATCATCAAATGACATATAAAGTCTTCATTTAAGATAGATCATTGGGATAAGTCCAACTCAATAAATCTTGTGGCCAATCCTCATGCTAAACCGATCATTTGATGGACCATAGAAGTGGACCCATTAATTCAAATTCCTTTTTTTATGATGAGAAACTATTGAATATAAATAATTAACTATAAACTGACATCAAATTAATAGCAACTAATGGGTTTAAACATGTTTTCATAATCCAAATAGACATAGCTTACATATACATCAATATACAATGTTCATCTATTTTATTGGCCACAGGCTACCCAATTGACGGGTAGGATCATCGGATCCAAATATTTTAATTGATGGCTATAAAAAGATATGATTAAAAAGGAAAAAGAAAAATCAGATTAAAACCGTATCCGCTAAATAGACATGACCCGCATATAATCAATATATAATGTTCATCTATTTATTGGCCATGGGCCATCTAATCAACGGTTAAAATCATTGGATCTAGACCTTTATAGTGATGTCCATCAAAGGGCCAATGGGGCCCACCTTGATATGTGTTTTATCCAAGCCATCCATCCACTTTGAGAGATCATTTTAGGGCATAAGCCCAAAAAGGAGGCAGATCGGAAGCTAGAGTGGACCACACCACATGAAGCAGTGGTGACAATGAATCCCACCATTGAAACCTTTCTAGGGCGCACCGTAATTTTTATTTCCCATCCAACTTGTTCATAAGGTCACATCGACCTAGATGAAGGGCAAACATCAGCTTGATCCTAAACTTCGATGACCCCAAGCGGTTTCCAGCGGTAGGCATTCAAACCCCATTGGTTCCTGTGGTGTGGTCCACATGAGCCTTCAATTTGCCTCCCTTTTGGGCTTATGCCCTGAAACGATTTTGCATGGATAAAATATATACATCATGATGGGCCCCACAGAGTCCCTGACAGGAACATCCGTCTCGAACTAGGTTCCGGTGGAGGTAGTACCCAATCCCCACCCCCCTGCTTGAGGGGTTTCTTGCATTCTAGGGTTCCCAACCCTAGCAACAATAACCTGAGAGAAAGTGTGTGTGTGTGTGTGTGTGTGTGTGTGAGAGAGAGAGAGAGAGATGGGGAGGAAGCATTGATGTCCAAACACTCACCGGAGAAAAGGTACGTTCTCCAAAAAAAAAAAAAAATCGTTTTAGGTCCTTGCATTGTCATTAGAAGATCTGCAACTCTCTGTATTGAAATTTTTCAAAAATTAGAGTCGTTGCCCAAAATCCCTTTACCTGTAATCTGAAACATGACATTTTGTTATGTTTCAGATTACAGCCTGCAATCTGTTTACAGGCAAATACATCCACCCAAACGCCCCCCATAATTGGATTACCACTTGATTTTACAGGCATCCAAAGGACCCCTATGTATTTCGGAGGAGGGCATGAGTTCCTGTCACTTATTCATCCCATTAACATTGAAAGATAAAATTATAACCAATGCCTAAGAAAACATTGGAAATGTTTTAACTTTTAACGGATGTGTTAGTGAGTGGCTGAGGGGAAAACATCAGATTACATAAGTATTCTCAAGAGCATCCTTCCAGCGGGTCCAGAAGAAATAACCAAGATTTAACTGTTTTTGCTAGTTTTTTTAAGTTTCCCAAACTCCACAATATGATGACTATGCCCTGCTCTCCATTCTTTTCTTTTCTTTGCCCTTTTTTTTTGTCTTTTTGGCTCAGCACCCATGTTCTTCATTCATATGTACGAAATGACCATATGTTGACCCAATCTGCACATGATTGAGGTACTGAAATCAATTTGTTTGTGGTCCCAAAATTCTCAATTTCCTCAGCCTCCCCTGGTTACTGAGGCCTGAGGGACGATCTGTACCCTTGATTGAGTGGCTAGGAAGGCTTGAACTCCTTGAAAGGTTGCACCGAAACAGGCAGACTTCTAAGATACCTTCTGGTACAGTTGTTTTTTCAGTACATCACCACATGAAGCTACTTGTTAGCTAATTGTAGATTTTTTTATTTTTTTAAAGGCTAGCTAACTGGAGAATAAGGCTACTAATGAAACCATGCATATAAATATATTTCTCTTACAACTGGATTTTGGATTCTTTCCTTTCACTAGCATACCATCTTAGCAGATAGAAACAAGAGGAAGCTAAACAAGATGTCTGATGTCCGCAATTGTTGTTTTCTAACAGTCTAATTTCCACTATCCAAGGGCACATACACAAGCCCATACACCCATAAACACAATCTGAATTGAATACATGAATGTAACACATGACTACAATGAGAAACCCATTGAAGAAATATCCAATCCTGTTACTACATAGACAGCACGAATGTATATCTCAAAACATACTCTGATACTCACCAAACTTTATAAAAAGAGTGGAATGCGGACATTGATGACATGGGAATGTCACCTTTGGTGTCTATTATATAAAAATCAAGAGTGGAATGCGGACATTGACAGAAAAATGACATGAGAATGTCACCTTTGGTGTCTATTATATAAAAATTAACAAATACAGCAAGCAAGCTTCAACACAATCCATTAAAAAGAAGAAGAAGAAGCCAGCTCGAATGTAGAAACTAGAGCATATAATGATGTAGATATAAGGCAACATATTGAGTACAAATATCAACAATATTCAACACACAAAAAGAGTTTGACCCATATTCGAAGGGGGATGCATCCATACAATAATAGGCTTACCAAGATCCTCTGCCTTCTTCAGCTTCTCATTTATCATTTCCTGTGTTCGAGCATCTGGAGGAACAAGTGCTGGCAATGGAGCCAATGGAGGAGGGTTTGGAAGAGGCTGTGGTAAAGAAGCTCTGTCTTTGTTGAAGGCATCCAGTAGAAGCATGGACTGCAGTAGAGGATAAGAACTGAATTATCACTGACAAAAGCAAGCCAGAAAATATACCAGAAACATGCACAAACATACTGAAAAAATAATTTACTGAAAGGTCCCGTAAGCTGGTAATAAATGAGGAGAAAAAAAACCTGTTTGTCCGCTCGTTTGGCTCTGAGCTCTTCCACCACTTCCAAAGCCCGAATTTTATTATCTGTTTTCCCTTCCAAATCTGCAGATCCATATTGTTGGAAAAGCTAATCAATAATCTATAGCCGTTTCTCAAAGTTCCCCAAAATCAAAGGGTACCAAAATGATTAATAAGGATAGTCCTTCACATGCCAAGTGAAAACAGGTAAATGAAGACCAACAAACACCAATTAAAGTAAGATTGAAGGATCAAGCTCCCAAAATATTGAATGAAGATTTACAGAAGATGATGAGTGTCAAAGCTGTAAGAAGACAAAGTGATGAAAATTGCCATATGAGATGGTTTGAGTTCACTTTATTATCATGGAAAATTGGGAAACACGTGCAGCCTATCGTAAAATGATAAGATTTGAGATTGCAAACCAACTTCAGACATGTCAACATGGTACAAATAGCTCCTAAGAGCATGTTTACATTTACAATACCAGAATGAGCCAATTCAATACATGGTAAAGTTAAGAAGGTAAAGCTTTACACGCATATTTACATTTATGATACCAGAATGAGAACTATTCACTTGTGATTTGAAGCTATTCATCACAAAAAGAACATAACCTGTAATGCGGAAAATATACCAAGACACAGGGGCAGCCAACATACAACTGCATAACACACTTGTCATGTGCAACCGCATATGCGCACACTGATGGGGAAATCGCATATGCAAAAGTGGCATATGAAATCATTGCACATATGTGATCACATATGCCACATGTGCGACAATATGCGATCGCATATTGGCCAAAGGTCAAAAATCTGACCATTGGCACTTTTTTTTTTGAAATTTATAAATAAATAAATTTAAAAAAAAAAAAAAAAAAAACAACTTTTGCCTATAAAAAAAAGGCTTCCAAAGCTCCTCCATTTGCAATATTCTCACCCCAAACTCCAAACTCTCTTACTTTCTTCTTCTCTTACATCTCTTAATTCCAACTAATTAAATCTCTCTCTCTCTCTCTCTCTCTCTCTCTCTCTCTCTCTCACACACACATTCCCTCTCTTTGGAAGTTGGAAGATCAAGATTCAAGCACTTTCAAGTTCAACATTCAAGCACTCTCTCTTTACATACATTCTTCTAATTCCAATCTTTCTTTTCAACGAAGATTCAAGTTCATGTGTTCAACAATACATTCAAGCATTCTCTCTTACATACATAACATATTACATTCTAATATTTCTACTTCTACACAATGTTCGTAATATCGATAATATCGGCCAATATATCGGCCGATAATATTGATATCGACAGTCAGTGATACGAAACCCTTGAAAATACTGAAAAATTGCCAAACTTCCATTTATCGTGCTATATATCACAAAATATCGTGAGATATCGCCGATATATAGCACGATAATGCCTGATATCGCAGATTTTTGCGTAGGACTGTAGCACAACATCCGGTGACATCTTATTTGCATCCCACCCAGAAATTCCAAAAATATATTTTAAAATTTTACATATATAGAAAAAATCTCTTACTTGTTCAATCTGCCTAAGAGAGTAGCTTTTGAATGGACTAGGTGGGCCGCGGTTGACATTTCCGGGTCATGTAAGAGAAATCTGTCAAAATCCGAAGAAATCATCGCCGAGATCCGAAGAAATCATGGATTTGGGAGAGATTTTAGGGTTCCAGAAGGACGGAACCCTCTCTGCGTCGAAAAAAAAGGGCTTTGGGAGAGATTTTTGGGTTTCGGAAGGCTGAAACCCTCTCCGCGTTGAAAAAAAAAAAAAAGGGATTTGGGAGAGATTTTTGGGTTCCGGAAGGCTGAAACCCTATTTGCATCGAAAAAAAGGGCGTCCGAGCCCTTTTTACAGTTGGTTGGTGTACGACACACCACCAAGCTGACTGGTGTGTTGATGTCACCAAGTTTTGTGGGTCTCATCATAAGGTATGTGTTATATCCAAACCGTTCGTCCATTTGGAGAGCTCGTCGTAAGGCTTAAGCCAAAAAATAAGACAGATCCAAAGATCAAGTGGACCACACTACAAACAGTAGTGGGAGATTAAACGTATACCATTGAAACCCTTTTGAGGTCACAGGAGTTCTGGATCAATATGATATTTGTTTTTCCTCTTCATCCATGTCTGTGTGACCTCATGAACAAATTGGATGGAAAACAAAATTTATGGTGGGCCCTACGAATGTTTTTACAGTGATAATCACTATCACATTGCTATTTGTGGTGTGGTCCACTTGATATTTGGATATGACTCATTTTTTATCTCATGATCTAAAATGATCTCTCCAAATGGTTGAACGGTGTGGATATAATAAATAAATTATTGATGGGCCCATATAACTTTGAGTCGTCTGTACAACTGCACCGGTATTGCCAGTGTGGTGGGAAGCAGATTGCATGGTATCGCGTACTGAGTAAACTCTGTGGGGGCCACTATAATTCATGTATTGTATCCACTCCTTCCATCTATTTTACTAGATAATTTTATAGTTTTAAATCAAAAAATGAAGCATATCCAAAGCTCAAGTGTGAATTAAAAGACTACCGTTGAAAAATCCTTGAGGGCCAAAGAAGTTTTGGATCAAGTTGATATTTCGTTATTTTCCTTCATCCACGTCTTTGTGATCTTATGAACAGGTTGGATGATATTTGTTCTTTTCCTTCACTGTAGGCCCTAGGAAGGTTTCAACTGTGGACCATACTCAAGGAAATAGTGGTGGTTGAACACGGTACCATTAAAAACTTCTTAGGGTGCACCTTGATTTACCCTATATTTTATTAGGCTCCTAATCCATTGATAACTTTACATAAGTTTCAATGAAGAGAAAAAAAAATTATCAGCTTGATCCAAACTTTTGTGGCCCACTAATGGTCAATCACCATTGTTTCCTATGGTATGGTCCACCTGATTATTGGATTTGGTTCATTTTTTGGATGATGTCCTAAAATGATATGAAAAAACGGATTGACGGGGTGGATAATGAATATAGTTGTCTTAGTTCAATCGAACAGCGCATAGCTTAGGACCCTTTCTTTATTCTCCCTCTCTTTATCTAGTTCTCTATCTTTCTTTCTTTTGTTTTGTTGTAACTTGTAGGTGTTGTAAGTGACTAAGTGTAACTCTCTCTCTCTCTCTCTCTCTCTCTCTCTCTCTCTCTCTCTCTCTCTCTTCCAAGAATAAGTGTGTAAGTGTAGCTCTATCTCTCTCTCTCTCCCTCTCCCATCTCTCTCGTTTCATTTATTCTCTAATCTTTACTCGTCTTTACTTTAGTCTTTAGTTTTTAGTTTTCACAAGTTATAACAAGAAGAACTAATACACCATGTCTTCTTCCTAATCTTCCTCTTCGAAACCAAAATTGAATGACCCGGGTTGGAAGTATGAGCACTATTGTAGTGCTACGGATAAGACACACACAGTATGTAAGTTATGTGGGTATATGGGCTCCGATGGCATTACGCGACACAAGCAACACCTTGCACATACACTGGGGTGAAATGCAAGAGCATGTAACAAAATTACTCCAGATATCCGAAGGGAGATCATGGAATATATGGATAAACAATTGAGAAAGAGATCCAATAGTACCATATGTCAAGAGGAATATATGAAAAAGATGTGTATGAGGATATAAACATAATTAATGAAGACGAAGCTAGCCGTACCCCCAACGTTGACAGGTCAGTCTAGACCACCACCGGCCTCGAAAAGAGCTCGTAAGCATGGGCCTATGGATAGATGGTGTAGACCACAACCCAAGGATGTGGTCAACCAAAAGGGTCAGGGCAAAAGGCCGGCTCAAACAAATTTTAAAATAGGTATATATAAAAAGATAGGAAAACCACCATTCAATATATTACTAAGTGATTTACGAAGCCGGTATAGCATTTAACAGAGTTAAAATGAAAAGCTTCAAAGTTGTAATTGAGGGAATAGGTTAATTTGGACCTGGGCTTAAACCTCTTTCATATCATGAAATGAGGAAGACGTGTCTCAAAGTTGAAGTTGATTATATATGATCCTTCATAGCCGAATATAAGGAATCGTGAATGCTTGTTCACTCATGGCCGACAAATGGACCAATAGATCCATCAATCTGTCATAAACTTTCTAGTGAGTTATCCAGCTGGGACAATGTTCTTAAAGTACATGGATGCATTGACCCATTCTCATACTGCAAATTACTTAGTTAATTTACTAAATAATTTAGTTGAGGAAATAGGAGAGGAATATATTGTCCATGTAATTACAGACAACGCAGCCTTGTATGTAGTTGTCAGTCATCGTCTTATAAAGAAGAGGCGTCGTTTATTTCGGGCCCATTATGCAGCCCATTGTGTTGATCTTATGTTAGAAGATATAGGTAAATTATTTTTAAAAGTGATTGCAAGGGCAAGAAGCATCACGTTCTTTATTAACAAACACGTCCTTCTCAGTTGAATGAGAAAACACATTGGGGGCAACTTGTTATGTCCATCAGCCACATGTTTCGCTACAACCTTCTTAACACTACAGACATTATATGTAAAAAAATCAAAATAAAATAAAATAAAATTTAAAAAAAAAAACTTGAAAGCTTTGTAATGTAGGCCGATTTTACAAATGAGCGTTGGTCAAAGAAGGCTGAAGGGAAACAGGTTCAACAAAACAATCCTTTCGCAGAATTTTTGGACAAAAGTGTTAAAAGTGTTAAAAGCATATGAGCCCTTAGTCACTATGTTGCGATTGGTGAACAGGGATGAGAAGCTAGCAATGGATTACATATATAATGCAATGTAGAAGGCGAGAAATAAGATCACGGACCATTTGAACTATAAAGAACGTCATTACAAGCCCATTATAAATATTATAAATCAAAGATGGGGCAGCCAAATGTCATCTCCATTGTATTCGGCTGCTTACATCCTTAACCCAGCCTATTTATTCGCTTCCCCAATAAGTAGTATGAATGTCTCAACTCTCTTACAAATAGTTTTTTACAATCTTATCTACAAAGTCCAACCTACTAAAATTGTTTTTCTCAGTTGACCGATGGGCTGCATATGGAGTGGATCCAAACAGGAAGGATCCAGCTCTAAAAAGTTGGCCATGAGGATTCTTGGACTCACGCGTTCTACTAGCGGTTGCAAGCGCAAATGGAGCACGTTCAAGGCAGTAAGTTTGGAAAAAAATAAAAATGTTAATATATTATAGTTTGGGATAATTGTAAGTGTAAGCTAAGCTAAGTTAATGCCTAATGCACTTTCTTTCATGTAGATTCGCACACCAAGAAAAGGAATCGCCTTGAACAAAAGAAGCTCAACAACTTGATCTTTGTCCAATACAATCAAAAATTATGAGAACAATTCCAAGCTAAGAAAGAAAAGCCCAGTTTCAATGACTCTATCTGCTTAGATGAGCTAGATGCAGATCATGAGTGATTCGTAAAGACGGAGGACCAAGTCTTTGCTGGCAATGAGCTGACATGGGCCCAAGTTAAAGATACCGCATACGGATCGACACCTAGAGAAGGTAATTATATTTCCACTTTCTATAATCAATAATAAATAACTTCTTCATTTTGTTGTTAGTTACTTGTTACTTATTAAGTGTTACTTATTTGTTAACTATATTGTTGAATGTTGATAACTTGACGTTTAATTCATTTTTTAATTGATTTTATTTCACTCAAATGTATTTTAAATATGTAAAATTAGTTATCAATTAACTTAAGAAAGTTTACCCTACTTTCCTATATTTTTTTACATTATTTTCCTTTTTTTCCTATTTTTTTATTTTTTTTATTTTTTGAAGAAAAAGAAAGGACAAATATGGGGTCGCATATGCAATTGTGCAATTGCATATGCGCACAGGCATATGCAATCGCACATGATCGCGTATGCGATATGACAACATTGATAACACAGTTTTGGTATTTGATGAGCATAAGAAGGCAATTGATGCCACATGGAGACTAAACTACACCATTATCACCATTTTTGATAAAACTTATACAACAGAATTATCAGTGTCCTTTTTTTACCATAGACAAAATTTGAGTTTACAAACTTGATCATAACAACATCATTTCATGGTATTAGCATCTTACTCTACTTTTCCTATTCAGATAAACCCTCAAAGCAGCCTGAGCCTTGAAGTACAAATTCACTAATAGGTTTGGTCCATCCTCTTGGTGTTGTATCATCCCTGCTTGCGATCTTGCAGCCTCTCCTCTGTTGTACTTTTAGTTTTTCCTATTCAATAAAAAATAAAATAAAATAATTTTGAAGGATAAAGATCTTATTAAAAATTGCTTGGCAACTACCAAAACAACAAAGAATACAACAGTAAAACGAAGTAAACATTACAACCCAAAAACAGATTGAGCATTAGAAACAAATATATACCCAATAGCAGCAGCCCAATCTAACACGTCCATTTTAGATTTCCATAAGACTTCTACCCAAGGCCCCAACTTGTTACAAAAGCATCGCACATTGCGTTCCCCCCAAATGTTCAAAACAACTGCAAGCATACACAAACGCCATAGATCTAGCCTCTCCTTAGTTGTACCCCTGCCAAGTCTGGAACAATTGATCAATTGATTGAGGCATCACCCAGATTACAGTGAAAATCCTAAGAAGATGATACCACAAATGACTTGCAAAAGGGCGGTGAATGACAAAATGATAAATCGATTTTGCATCACTCTTTCATAGGAGACAAATGTTGGGCAAAATCATGGCCCTCTTTTGAAGGTTGTCCATAGTTAGAATGTGCATTCTCCCAACCAACAACTTGGGAGGAGCTCCATAGAACCGAAATGCATGGAAAAACTCATGGCTTGATACGGAGTTCCCAACAGAACTTTTAAATAGAGCAACTGACCAAAAATCTTTCAGAAGGAGAGGCACCCCAAAGTAGGGAATCCGAGAGTCGAGGAAGGGTAAATATTTTGAAGGCATAATAATAACCTAGCAAAGTCCTCCACTTCCTCATTTGGCAAATCCCTACGACATGGGGGACACCAAACTCCTCTCCCCCCATTGATCGAGACTTCGAGAAGCAAGCAACCACAGCGATGTTCTTTACAGGAGGCAATCTTGAAAGAGAAGGAAAATCTGTCTCCAAAGGTCTATCGCCACACCACACATCCTCCCAGTAATGGATTCAAGAACTATTGCCAAGAGAGAGTGAAACTAGACCTAACCAAATGCTAAAACTTCTCTCCATAGCTTGCATTCTTCAGACCCGAATCTCCAATACCACTTACCGAGGAGAGCCACATTCAAGGATTCAAGGTCTCTTATACCAACACCACTTACCAAAGAGAGCCACATTCAAGGATTCAAGATCTCTTATACCAACACCACCCTTAGCTAGAGGCTTACATCCCTCTTCCCATTGAGCAGGTGGAACTTGTGCTGATCTTTAGCCCCTTGCCATAGAAAATCCCTCGCATCTTATCCAACCTTTCTAAAAGACTAAAACTGACTTTGCGCACTTGTAAAGAGACATTAAGTATGAAGGCAAATTCGAAAGAGCCGCTTTAATAAGAGTGATACACCCCACCACTTCCATTTGGATGGCTTCCTTCAAACCTTTCGATTATCTTACTCCACAAATGCTTCGGTGGTTTCCCCAAACATAATGGAAGATCAAAATATGCCGATGGCAAGGATCCCACTCTGCACCCAAAAACTTTCGCATAGTTATCTACTTCTTCCCTAGCTAACTTCATGCCGAGCATCTCGCTTTTTCCCACATTAATCTTTAGCCCCGAGACCTCTTCAAAGCACCACAATATCTTCCTTAAATTATCTATCATAAGTTCATCCACACTGAAAAACAATAAAGTGTCATCCGCAAATTGTAAATGGGATATTTTGACTCCTTTTGATCCTTGAAATTCGGAAATAAGTCACACCTCTTGACCTTTGGATAACATACCGCTCAATGCTTTTGCAACCACTATGAACAAAAACGGAGAAAGGAGGTCCCCTTGCCTTTAACCGCACGTAGCTCTGAAGAACCCTTTTGGGGAGTCATTAACCAAAACTGAGAAAGAGGCGGATGATACACATCCAAGCATCCAACTTATCCACTTGCTTCCACAACTTATTCTTTTTAACATATATTCCAAGAAACCCCATTCCACATGGTCATACACCTTTTCGATGTGCAATTTACACAGCATGCCCTTTTTGCCTGCCTTGTGCCTCGAGCCGATACATTCATGAGCTACCAATGCATTGTCCAGTATATGTTTGTCCACTACGAACGCGCCTTGATTTTCTTATATAACCGAAGAGAGCACACTAATCTAAATCTGTTAGCCAACACCTTCGGCAAAAAATTTTAGGGTCTATCAATGAGACTAATAGGAAGGAACTCAAATAGTGACATTGCTCCTCTTTTTGGAATTAAGGCTATAAATGTGGATCACATCCCTTTGGCAAGTCTTCCTTTATCACAAAATTCTTTCACAAATTCCACAACCTCCTTCATTGTGTGTCCCGAAAGACTTGGAAGAAAGCAATAGGAAAACCGTCGGGGCCTGGAGCCTTATCGCTACCCATAGAGTCAATGCACATTTGATTTCTTCTTTTGTAATGGGATCCCCAAGTGATTCTGCATCCACTATCGAGATACCACTAAACAACAAATCGTCTAGTAAAGATCGCTTCCAACCTTGGCTAGATAGTAACTTTGAATAAAAATCCACAATGGCAGCACATACATCATCTTTCTCTTCTATTCTTTTTCCTTCAACCAAAATACTATTGATCTGAATTTGTCTAGCTCGAGCACTAGCTATTCCATGAAAAAAAAAAGAGGCGTTTCTATCACCTTCTTTAAGCCACACAAATCTTGATCTCTACCTCGACATAATTTCTTCTTCCTTAAGATACTTGGAATATTCCTCTAGTAGGTACAAACGCCTATTCCAATCTTCTATAATAATTTAAAAAAAAAAAAAAAAAAAAAAAGTAGACCCCTCTTCAATATCGAGCTTGTTGAGTTCACTAATAATGCATTCAGCCTTTTCAGTTCTATTATTAAAAAAACTTCTTTTTTCCAATCAGATAGTATATCTTAAGATTTTTTATCTTTAAAGCTAGCCAGTATCCAGGTGTACCTGAAACTGCAATGGACTCCCACCAATCTCTAACCATTTTTGCAAAATCATCCACATCCAACCATGCCAAGTTCGAATCGGAAGGGTTTGGGACCCCGGCTCTCCTCCTCAACTTCTAAAATAATGGGGTGATTATCTGAAGTTGTTCTAGGAAGACCACACGATAGGGATGTTGATCATGTCCTTTTGATTCACCTAGTCTCCAAATCCTCTAAAACTTCTGGTAGGTTGCCCTCCATTTGACTTCTCACGAATGAACCTGACTATGTTGAAATCTCCCCCAAAGCACAAGGGAAAATTGAAGATGGCGTTGACCTATTCAACTCTACCCAGAAGAATACATGGACCATATACTACCGAGAACAACCATCTGAACTGAGAAGAGATTTCCCTGAAAACCATCGACACCGAGAATAACCCTATGTGACGCCCCACGGTACCTTCAGCATTTAAAGCTACCCAACCTTTGTTCTTAATTCCCCAATAGAACTGAGAATATTATCATCAAAAGAATCCAAATTAGTTTCATAAAGAGATGGAATCTGAATCTCATACTTTTTGCATACCTTTTTAACTTAAATACATTTTTCCTAATTCCCTAACCCCCTTATATTTCAACAAAGAATCTTCATTAAAAACCATGTCGAATTCCCTTGCCCCTGTTGCCACCACCGCCATTACTGACCGATTCATAATTTATGGAGCATTCAAGACTCATCAATTCTCTCCATCCTTGGGGGAATTTCGGCTTAGAATTTTGCTTCCGCAGCTCCCTTGCCTTCCGCTTGCTTCTTTCCTCGACAAATTAGATGAAAGCTTATAAGTTGTCATCTTCAGCACCAAAAGTCATCCCTATTGACTTACCAACATGCTCCGACATATCCTTGTACCATCCTCTTCTCTTCCGACATATAACGAACGCCCAAATAAAATGGAGAACCATCTAAAAGGAGAGAGAAAAGTGTCACGATCAATGTTGTCAAATCGCATAGGCAATCGCATATGCCATGGCATATTTTATATATATATATATATATATATATATATTAAAAATGAAAAAAAATAAAGAAAAAAATCTTAAAAAATAGGAAAAACTTGCCTAATTAGTACACATGATTGGATTGAGTTATTTTACTTATTTCATTATAGTTTGAGTGTTTCATTAAGTTATATATTTAATTACTTATATTATATTATATAAATTTTAACAAAATAATCAAGCTACATTAAAAGAGAACTAATTATTATAAACTCCGAGCAAAGAAATTTTACTGATAAATGGATAACTTGAGACATCTTACAAGTTATAACTTACAACTTAATTTACAAAAAGTAAGCACAACTTATAAAATACAAAAAATAAACATACTTGAAGTAATTGTAGAGAGATTAGAGTAAGAGAGATAGTAATAGATTTAGAGCTTTGGAGTAGAGAATAGTGAAAATGGAGGGGATATGAGTGCCTATTTATAGGCAAAAGTTCTCCAAATTGAAAAAATAAAAAATAAAAAAATTACTTCCACTCTGATTATTAGGAAATATGCGATCGCATATGCAATATGCGATCGCATACTCGCATATGCGATCGCATATTTATCGCATATAAAAGTATGCCATGGCATACTTGCCAGGATCGCATATGCCATCATGGCATATGCGATTCGATCCACAGTATGTGCATATGCGATCGCATTTGACAACAATGGTCACGATCCTCAATGGGTATTTCCCTCACAGCTTGCAAAGGTATAACATCGAGTGTGTCGTCGAAGAACTTTGCACTTGCTATTTCAACACCTTGATAGAACGACTCACCAGCCTCAAAAAATTAACCAGCGCTTCCATCTCCATCCCTTGATCAGTAGCCGGAGTTTTATCTGCATCGGGCCTTGGAACTCGTATACCATAAGCAATCATATAGAGAGGACTTGCTTTGATATCGAACTGCCTCGGAGATGATGTCGCACTTTGTTCTCATCTAGGAATAAGAAAATATAGCGTCCTCCCCCTCTTATCAAAAAGGCCAAGTTGATGTCACACATTTGACCCGGTTGCACATGTGCTTCCTGCTTAACACCTAACACATGTGGCGAGACAGATACGAGGGCCCTATCATCTTGAGACGGGGAAACACATGTGAACACTTTCGACGCTTGGATAGTAGCCTCGCCACGTGTAAGGAGGAGAGGAGCCTCATCGTAAATAGTATCGCATGTTTCTGAGCCTCACCGCCCACTTGTCGACTCCTCATTAAAGTCCTTGCAAGCACTACATGAAGACACGTATTACTTTGATCTTTAGCTCCGAAGCCGAATCGCAAACTAAACCTCTACTAAAGGTTCTGACGGGCTTCTTACTACATTTGTCGACAAATCAATCGACCAAGGCTAAGGTTCTACCCAAACTTCCCACCCAGGCGATGCTAACAAAACATCTAACAGTTGTGTTTCATCCGATGGCGGGTCTGCCTGAACCTCCACCACAAGTAAGGCTGATGAATGGCCAAGGATCACCAACTCCCCACACGTGGATGGTTCTCTTACAGCCATGTCTACCAACACCATGCCTTCATCGAAAACTCTTGTAAATGTCGCAACGGGAGTGAACACGCATCCCCCACCTTTTCTCTTTCCAGGTCTTGCCCCACGTCATCCCTCCCTCCCTCCTGCTCACCCTCACGTACTCTGCTAGAGAATGGTATCGGTGCTCCTCGATTTCTGCCATTGACGACCACCTTCGACCTAAAGATGCCACCCCTTCGCTGCCATTCCTCCCCCCACTTACACGGAACCCCCAAGAAAACTCCCTAACCACCCCCACCTCCAATTTCTCTTCACAAATCTATCGATTTCATATGGAGCCAGATGGATCATCTTCTTATGCATACCCTAGCAACACTAATTTCATCTCCATTGGATGTGGTGTGGCTAGATCTATCATTGTCACCTCCCCAAGGCATCAACTGAACGCCCTAAAAACCCCATCAACCCAGAAGAGATACCACACCTCCTATCCAAAGGACTTCTCATCTCACCGACCTCCATGACTAGACCATCATTGAACAAGGTTCCCACTGCAACAATTTGGTCTACATTGACGTCACTCCTAACTGAAACCCATAGCTCCACCTCTTCGCAATCGTCTTCCTTGAGCTGACAGCATGCTTCGAACCAAATCTGAATCTCCTGAAGGGAGGCACCAGGTAGAGTAATAAAAAGAAGTGAATGGTGAAATTGGCTTCTAACCATCTTTAGAATTTTAAGATTAACCCTAACGACCTGATTTCCTTCCTGCAATTGAATAGGCACTATGAGTTTCCATCACCTTCTTGGACTCCCTTGAGGCTTCTATCACCATTTTAGGCTACACCACCACTGCCTCTACGTAACTTTTGGAAATCAATACCAACTTGTATTTAAGCCCCTACTATCTCAAACCCACCTCTCGCATGTCGTATGTTGCCCTTTCTAGGCTGAAATGGGCTTTCTATGCTACATTTGTCTTCCCATTGAATATATTGCGGTTAATCTTTGCTACCACCCACCTAAGTTCTTCTTCCAATTGCATTCACACGAAAGCAAAACCCTGGGCTGCTCTCGACCTCTTGTCCCGAGGGATAACAACCTCCATTACCTTCCCACATCTCCCAAAAGTGCAATAGAAGTGATCTTCGACCCAATCTCCTAGATATTCTTGGACAAAGGTTGTGGGGAAGTCACACGAGGCTCGACCATGAGAATCCCCTTTAAGATTCTTCTTCTTCATGGCCGTTGTTGTCCGTCCTCCTTCCTGCGCTCCCAAAGGACATAACATTCCATCTTCCTGAACCTGCCATTTCGCTTTTTCCTCTTGGCTCAACTTCTGACCATCGTTATGTGCATGCACTACATCATACTAACGAGAAGCTACGAGATGGTTTGATTGCGGGATGAATATCTTCTCCCTGATTTCAAGATTCTTCTTATTTCGAACCATCATGCTTGTCCACTACTTTGAACTCTCAATCCATACAAAACCTTCTTTAGAAACTCTGAACATCAAACCATCAAATTCTCCTTTGCTTCTATAAATTTATTACCCTTCAAAAAAAAAAAAAAAAAAAAAAATTTGGTACAACACAGGATGTCGATGAGCAAAACGATAAGGTAAACACCATGTATATATGCCAGACATGCATTAAAATACACAGAATTCCATGGAAAAGCAAAACAATGTGATGACTTTAAAACTATAAGCATATCACTGTCCTTGATAACCCACCCCATTATTGACCAAGCACAATAATTGATTAATAAAGGGCGTCCGCATAAACTCTGAACTCTCAATACATTTTTTACCCTTCAAAAACAAAGTTTTGGTCCAACACAAGAAATCAATGAGGAAAAGGATAAGGTAACACCAAGTATATATGGCAGACATTCATTAAAATACACAGAATTCTATGGCAAGGAAAAACGATGTGATGACTCTAAAGCTATAAGCATATCAATGTCCCTGGCAACCTACCTCAATATTGATTGGCCACAATAATTGATTAATAAAGGACGTCAGCATAAACTTCCAACAAAAGAAAATTTGGCATTGCCTTAAATTCCAATATTATGAACAGGGCTGCATTTCGCTTCAAGAAAGCATGGCCCATTCATTTTAACATCTAAACCATCCAAGATTGTATTAAACTATCACACACAAGCAACTTTTTTCACAATAACCACGAATAACAGAATTTTTATGGCAGCTCTATGATGGAGAATTACCATAAGCATCGACTTCCTTCAGCTTTTCCTTTATTTGCTTCGACAACTCGAGAACCTCAGGTGTCTGCATATTATCAGCGGAACGCTTAGATTTTCCACAAAATTAATAATAAAAGGACTAACAGTTAACTGAAGATCCAGCCACGAAAGACAGGGCAGTTACCTGTGTAACCTCGGACACAGATATAGCAATGGCAGCTTTAGCATCCTCGTCCTCAAGTCGTTTAAGGGCTCTTTGAATTTTCCGATCACACTCAACAATAAGCCTATCTATGACATCCTCCAAGTCCCTGTCATAATTGTCTGTACTTTTTCCTTTTGCTTCTTCATATCTATGAATGGTTCAGGAAAGTCATGGGAAAGAAGTGCAACTTCTGAAGCCCTACAGGTTAGTACTATATTCAAAGCAGGCACAGCCAAAGCTTTTGCTTCTCATTGCCTTGCCCTAAACAAAATCTGGAGAGAGTAGGGGCTATTGATGACTCATAGGTCATGGTGATAGTGTAATACTTGCAGATAAGGCCAAACAATGATTCTTAGCTACACGAGCCTTTCAAATTGTCCGGGTTCAGAAGAAGCTTAGTCCAACTTGCTAAAAACTAGAGGAAATATACGAATGATTGGAGAAGCAAAAAGGCATTTTTGCTTCGCCAGCAGCCAAGCAGGTGGGACCTAACTCTTGTGATCCAGGCCATTCATCTGGAGGGCACTATGTACGGGTCGTGCTGTCAGAGATTTCCACATCAGAAAATCATGGCCACCAAACTAGAAGCTCCTTTCTTTCTATCTCAGAGTTCATCAATGATGTGACCCACTAAATGAACAATGTGGATCACTCAAAGGTAGAACCAACCTGCAAGGATCTGAACCAAGCAAAAAAGACATGTTTTTTTACTTCGACAAAGAACACATGATCAACCAGCCATAAATTCCCCTTTTCAATGCCGAAATGTTACTGTTGAAATTACACCAATGAAAGCAAAAATATGAGAATCCAGGGGCCTATTTGCATAGAAATCCTAAATGTGGACATGGAGAACCCCTGTGAAATCCTCAGGAAATAGAAAACTGCAGTCAACAATATTTCAATTGTTTGCTTTGGACTGCAGTTTTCCAAAGAAACATTAAAAGGTAAACTGTCAAATGGTCGGAGCCATCTCTTGTAACCTTGGAAATATACATTTACCCAGTTCATTGAGCAAAGAAGCTTGGACTGAAGTTAGGAGGAAGTAGAAAGGAGACAATAGCAGAGGATAGCTCACTCTCCCCCAATCTTGGAGAAAGAGGATATCTTCAAGATGGTAGGATCACTGGGGGAAGCGGTGCTTCTGTGTGATAGGGCCTCAAGTCAATTTGAGGCTTTACCTTCGTTCATATTGTATCAGAAGAAGCTGTTGTCAAGGTGGAGGAGATCAACAGCATGGAATAGGGATGAAAAGCTCCAAGACCGAAAGAGCTCAAATGGTCCACATGCACTATCAGAAATCAGGAAGCCTCCTCTAGTTGAGGTTGGAAATGGAAGAGCTAGAACTCCAGTCATTGAACCACCGGTCAGTGCTTCTATAGCTATGTTGGTAGGTTCCCTGCGTACACTGTCAAGATCCTAGGTAGTTCGGTGATGCAGTGACGAATGGCAAGGCTGGCAAGAAAAGGGTTTGGGTGGCAGAGGAAGGTGACTCCGAATCAGTTAGATATGGTATAATTATTGGTCCAAAAAAAATAAACCATGCTTGCAGCTTTAGTTTAGTTGGCCTCCTCTTCTACGACAATTGTTTCTGATCAGGAGGTAGCAGGTTGGATAGCATTGAAATGCAACATACAACCAGAGAAGGTGAAAAGGCTAGTAAACAGGAAGATCTGGATTCAGTTGTCAAATGATGATGAAGCCACAATGCTATCTCAAGGGGGCAGAGGAATTTCGGATAGCCCAATCAGAAGTTTCATCAAGTGTTCAGAGACTGAGAAATGGGGAAACAAGCAAACTTTGGTGGGTTCAACTACTCAAAATCCCACAGGTAGCCTGGGACTATAAAGCTATTGAATCATTGGGTGATTGTATTGGCACGGTAGTCGAGGTTGATCCCTGACAACAGCCATGGAAGAAGCAGAGTTTACAAAAATAAAATTAAAAAATGCAAAACCTTCCAGAGGAAGGAGGAAAATTATGCTTTGGATCAAAGACAGACATTATGCGATCAAATCTAAGATGGAGAAGGACCATACTCTCCTTGAAATGGTATCAAGAAACAGTTACGTATCGGCAGATGTGAAGGAAATGTCACCCATGTTACATGATATGGTGATAAATTGGTCCGTTATGAAAAAAATGGGCCATATCAGCCCACAGCAGCACATTTACAGGGCAAATACAGCCATAAAGGGCATTGAAAAATTGTTCAATTTTATTTTGTTTTTACCACTTCTTCATTTCAACCATGAAGAAAGGTTAGAAACCAACTCTAAACTAGATCTAGACCTATTTTGTGGATCAGAACACAATATCAGTGCGATTCATTGGATCGAAGTGAAGTAGATCATTTTGGGAAACATTGGAAGAAGGGGTAAACCATCACTACTTTTCATTTTTCCATCTTCCTTTTGTTGTATGTATATTAACAGACCCTAATCCATCAAATCATGCTTCATTTGATGTTGACTAGGGCCTATTTGGTCAACTTTGAGCAAGTCAAGCTGACACTGCCGAACAGACAACATGCTTGCCAAAGAATGACCTGCTACACCATCAAATACATATCCAAAACCGAAAAAGAACACATATTTGGGATCCTCACATTTTTTAGAATTTACCATTTTTTTGTATTTCCCAAAAAAAAGGCCTTTATAGAGTCGTATCGGTCAATGCGTTAGCCAATACCATGACGTAATACTTGCTCCTTGATTCGGAGGCCGAGGGATCCACGATGTCCAGCCAAACTCTGGGAAGGTGCATCCAGATTATCCAAGATATTTCAGCTAGGGCGTTGCAAGATGAAACATCTTGGAAGATTAAATCTAGAGTGAGATGGATCAGCGAGGGTGATAAAAATACTAAGTTCTTCCACAATGTTGCTAACATGCGTGCCTGAGCCAAGGCCATCTTCAGCATCACTGTGAATGGCGTCCATTCAGAAGACAGAAAGGAGATAGCTGATCACGCCATCCAGCATTTTAAGGCTCTTCTATCCTCTGATGGCTAGTCCAGGCCCCATCTGGACCGTATTCAATTTGAATAGCTTGACTCGTTGGAAGCTTCCCTTCTGGAGATCCCTTTCTCGGAGGATGAGGTGAAACCGGCAATTAATTCTCTGGGCAGGGACAAAGCTCCAGGTCCGGACGAATACCCCATGGCATTCTATCAGACATACTGGGATATTATCCGTGTTGAAGTCATGGAATTCATGACCGAATTCCACAACAGAGGTAGACTGTCCAAAGGGTTAAAAGCGTCATTCATCGCCCTTATACCAAAAATTCCAGGAGCTAATTCTTTCTCTGAATTTAGACCCATCAGCCTCATTGGGGGTCCTTACAAAATCCTCTCCAATGTGCTCTCTTCCCAGTTATCTAAGGTCATGGGGAAGCTTATTTCTGAGAACCAGAATGCTTTCATCAAGGGAAGACAGATTGTTGACTGTGCTCTTATCGCCAATGAAGTGCTCCACTCCTGTCACAAGTCTGGTGAAAAAGCAGTCTTATGCAAACTGGAAATAGAAAAGGCTTACGACCATGTCGATTGGAGTTTTCTGGAATACATGTTACGCCGCATGGGCTTTAGCGAGAAATGGAGAAATTGGATCAGAGAATGCATCAATTTGGCCCATTTCTCTATCCTTCTTAATGGCACCCCTACTAGTTTCTTCAACAGCTCCAGAGGTCTGCGTTAGGGCGACCCCTTATCTCCGCTCCTATTCCTCCTCATCGATGAAGCCTTGTCCAGAATGCTGCTTAGAGGTCAGGAGTCAGGTATCCTCCATGGTATATCGATGCCCGAGGTGTCATCTACTATCTCGCATATTCAGTTTGTCGACGACACCCTCATTATGTCAGTGGCTTCCCAGGAGTACATCGAAAATCTTCATACTACGCTGCGGTGCTTTGAGGCGGTATCAGGATTGAGGATTAATTTGGCCAAGTCAAAACTGTTTGGAGTCAACCATTCGGATGCAGAAACTTCCAAATATGCAAAGCTCATAGGCTGCAACTCAGCCTCCCTCCCCTCTTATTTCGTGGGTCTCCCCCTCGTCGCAGGCACACTTCCGAAATCAATGTGGGACAAAATCCTCGTTAAATTTCAGAAACTTCTTACGAGATGGATGTGTAGATACTTATCGATAGGGGGCCGTCTGACTCTAATCAAGGCAGCTTTGTCCAATCTCCCCACGTATTTTATGTCTCTCTACAGGTGCCCTGCGTCGGTGTTATCTAATATTGACAAGCTGAGACGTGACTTCTTGTGGTGTGGCAAGGACATTCAGAAAAAATTTCACTTGATCGACTGGCAGGAAGTTTGCAAACACTTCCAAGATGGGGGAGCTAGTGTCAAAAATCTGAAGACGATGAATAAAGCTCTTCTTGGCAAGTGGATGTGGAGACTGGGTACCGAAGGTGGCACACTTTGGAATATTATAATCAAAGGTACCCCAAGTGATTGGTGGACCAAAGATTCCACGGCCTATAGGGCTTCTCCCCTATGGAAAGGTATTGTGAGAACCAAAAAGGACTTTCTCAAGAACATTAACTTCGAGTTGGGTAATGGCCATGCCATTCGCTTCTGGGAAGACTGCTGGATAGGCGAGGCACCTCTAATGTATCGTTTTCCAAACATATACCAGTTCTCCCCGTGCAAAAACTCATTTGTGGCTAGCAGCTTCTCCATCACGAACGAAAATGTTGTTTGGTACATCAAATGCATAAGGACTAAGGAACCTTCATGACTGGGAGATTTTCGAGTTCGGCAACCTCCTCAACCTCATTTCCAAAGCTGCCCCAGATATCAACTCCCCTGACAAGTTGATATGGCCTCCGGATAAAAGTGGAGTCTTTTCGGTTAGATCTTTCTACGCTCAGCTATCCCCCCCTTCTAATCCTGCGGATTCTTTTGCTCAGTTCATCTGGAAGTACGTCGCCCCTCCGGCCCTCCTAAATTCATTTGTTTTGGTTGGCTCGTAGGAAAAAACAGAATCTTGACAATGGACAACCTCAAGAAAAGGGGCATGCAAGTAGTCAACATCTGCTTATGCTGCATGAAAGAGGAGGAATCTATGGACCACCTCCTCATCCACTGCTCTTTCGCTTCGCAAATTTGGGCTGAGTTTCTCAGTCGTTTTAACATGAATTGGTGCAACCCTTCCTCAGCATGTCACTTCCTTTCGGCCTAGAATGGAGTTAAGATTGGAAAAGTCAAGACTCGCATCTGGCGGTTGTCTACTCTCGCCATCTGGTGGTCTATATGGGAGGAAAGAAATGATAGGTGCTTTAACAATAAAGATGTGTCAGCTCAATTAGTCTGGTCCAGAGCTAAAAATTTGATTTTCGAATGAGCGGGAATTGTTCTCGAGCTTAAGGATGTAGATTTGCTTTTCTTAAGGGGCTAGTTTTGCTGCTATCTCAGCAGTTTACTTTGCCCTTCTTTTGTATCTTTCCCTTTCTAATGAATGCAGTTATCCTCTAAAAATAATAATAATAATAATACTTGCTCCTTGATATCATTGGTGAGATAAAAACTCAAAATCATAGGGACAAAGAGGTGGCTCAAGCTAGAAAATGGAACCAAGGGAAGCTCTAGATGTATTGAATGCTTAGGGCATCTTTGATGGGAGTCGTATTGCTTTGGGGGGTGGTTGTGTTAGAGGTCGTGACAGTGGTGGATCTAGATCAAGGTACAGTCAGAGGTGAGCCTCACCCAAATGTGTCATGGACTATGCCATCTTCGATCAAAGCAGCCAACCGGCGAAAATGAGGACGCACTAGTTCATGTGGTCCACAGCTTACGAGTACCGATGACCGTTGACAAGTGGCAATTGTTGAGTGGAGTCTCTAGTTGAGGCTTGTACCAATACATATTTCAGAATCTGCGCATGCCATCCTACATGACGAACACCATGTGTCATTTTAAGACACCATCAGATAAAAAGAGGGGCACATCCCAAGTAATCAAGTATGCATTTATGAAAGGGGAGGGGGTTGTCATTTGAGGCCATCTTAAGTAGGCGTGGCATTGGGTCGGGTTTGGGTTGGTTTGGAGTCGGCGTGAACACGACCTATTTACTAATTTGGCTAAGAATTATGGCTCAAACTTGACCCACAACTCATTATCCTGTGGCCCAACCCAAATCATCAAGTCTGTGCCCAACTCGACCAACCCAACCCATTTAATTGTAATCAGATCAGACTAGACCAACCCAACCCGGCTCATGTTCTAGAATGAAATATTGGGCTAAAGGTAACCAGGCCCAATTAGTGGATACATATAAACATATATACATCATATGTCTCTATCCATAGTAATCTTCTATTATTTTATCTCAATTTTTGGGTTGGAGTCGAATAAGGTCATCGGGCCAAGCCTATTGACGAACTGAATGGGGAGGTCAAGTCAAGTAGAGTGCAACCCAAGACCAACCCATTCACTTAAATGGGCCACATTTTCTAGCCCAAGACCGTTCAAGAGCTTCTTTTTTTTCTCTCAACTCGTTTCATGTCTTCCACCAAATATATGATGCATTCATCACATTACTCCACTGTTGGATTTGAATCTCCTTGTTTCCTTACTGGCCCACAGATATTACTCTCATTCAAAAAGGGCAAAATGTCAGTGGGTGCCATTCATATGGAGATACTCGCTTCCCCCCCCCCCCCAACTAAATTCATCTGTTTTGGATGGCTTGCGGCTAAGAATCGGATATTAACGATCGACAATCCGAAGAAGAAAGGAATGCAACTCGTCAACATCTGTCATTGCTGTATGGCCGATGAGGAATCAGTCGACCACCTTCTGATACACTGTCCCTTTATCTCCCAGATTCGCTTCGATTTTTTTAGAAGTTTTAATATCAATGGGTGTTCCCCGTCCTCTGCTTCCTCCATGCTCGCTTATTGGCACGGGTTCGAGTTGGGCAAAAACAGAACGCGGGTGTGGAGAATGGCAATCCTCGCCATCTGGTGGGCGGTCTGGATGGAGCGGAATGATAGATGTTTTAACAACTACCACTCCTCGCCGCACTCCGTGGGCTCTAAGGCAAAAAAATTATTAATTGAATGGGCGGTTGTTATTCCGTCTCTTAAACATTTTAATTTCTTGTTTCTCGGCTTGTAGCCTGGCTCTGCTTCCTCAGCAACCATTTTTGTATCCTTCCTCTTTCTAATATATTCACGTTACTTTTGAAAAAAAAAAAAAAAGGGGGGGGGGCAAAATGTAATATTTGTTGATATCGCTATTGGTCAAAAGGCATCTTTCAATCAATAATTTTTATTTTTTTTTTATTCAAGGAAAAGTTGGGCACTGATTTTGGAATATCAATGATAAATAGAAAGATATCCATGTATGTTCTTTTAATGAAAGGTTCATAAAATGAAACCATTTACATATTAATTGAGCACTTCAAAACCATGGGCTTTCGCTCGAGTCAACCCTATTTCCAATAGGAACAATTGACGATTTAATTCAGTCTTTCCATTAATTTTATATCCGAACCCCTACCCATTGAGCTTGACATTAAACTACTTCAAAAGTGGGTAAAGTTAATTGACCCATGGTTGGCCCAACCCATTGCACCCCTAATCTAAAGTTTTAGAGGCTTCCAGTCTTGCGATGAACAGCAAAGTGTTGAGGTTTTCCCCAAGGTCATGTTTGCTCCTGAATTTGATGTCTTAACCCCTTAGGGCCCGTTTGTTTTACCAATTACAATAGGAAAAGGAAATAGGCAATGATTACAAATTACTCGTCTGGTGACATCAGCTGCATTTGACAGTAATAATGGCACCAATTACATTGTTCGGTTTATCATGGTAAAAATGTAATGATGGCAATTTTACATTACTTCATTGTCAAATCAACAGAACTAATGTTGGTGTTTGGATTGGGGTTTCCACTACAATATAATGTAATTTTGTAATGATTGCAAATCTCTTTACGTAACTCCTATTACTATGCATTTGACCCTCAAAATATGTGTCGTAATACATGTTTAAACAAACGTGGTGAAATAGTAATGATGGCCCATTTACATTACTTTACCATGGAAATCGGCAAAATGGGTTTTCCTTGAGGTTGGCTGATTGGTACATTGCTAAGGGTTCGCTTAGCATCCCATCCAAGGTGTCCCGTATCGGTATCGGTTGGCGTAACGGTGCCCTCCGAAACCGATACGGATACGGGGGCGTAACGGCGATACGGGGGCGTAACGGCCCGTAACGACGCAATTTTTTTTTTTTGTCAAAAAAATATAAAAAAATATGGATTAAATCCGGAATATTATAAGCATTCCAAATATGCATTCAATTATAAATTGGAACATGTTTATGGTGGTGTAACGGTCCACTCTTTGGTGAGAAGTTGTATCGGACTGTCTAATGAATTTATGAACCAGATAACCTGAATTTGACTACAAAATTCATATATTTAATTTTCTAAATATCTAATTTATATACTTAACAATTTGATATCATTTTTCCCAATAGTTCTTTAAAAAAATGAAATTAAATTCAGGTAGATGGCGTTGCCAATTTGGGGTTGACTTAGAGGACCAATCCATGCCCCAAATTAGCCTCAAATTCATGCAATTTATTGACATTATCCCACTTATGAATTGGTGGACATTTATTGGATAATGAATCATGAAAAAAAAATAAATCAAAAGGCCCTATTTTAAAAAATAAGCGTCCACAAATTAACAATTAAACTATTCAAACAATTTAATTTTGGCATTATGAGTTAGCAATTACAATTCATAATTTAATTGGTAAATTTTAAATTAATACGTGTCTTGTGTACAATTTTTTAAGGGGCCAAATTAGGTGGGACTTAGATTATGAAGTGTAGCACACGAGTGTCAAAGTTTTTTTGGCCCCACCCGTGATGAATGTGTTATATCCACACCGTACATCCATTTTGCCAAATAATTTTAGGGCATGAGCCCAAAAATAAGGCAGATCCAAAGCTCAGGTGGACCGCACCATAAGAAACAACAATAATTAAACGTCCACCAGTAAAAATTTATTGGGGGCTACAAAAGTTTTAGATCAAGCTGACATATGTGTTTTCCCTTCATCCATGTCAGTGTGACCCTATTAACATGTTAGATGGAAAATAAACATTACAATGGACCCTAAAAATTTTTTAATGGTAAACATTGTATAACCACTGTTTCCTATACTGTGGTCCACCTGAGATTTGGATCTTACTAATTTTCTGAATCATGATCTAAAATGATGTGGCAAAATGGATGGACGGCATGGATAAAATACATACATCATGATGGGCCCACGTGGCACGTGTATCATGTGCCATGAAAGTGTGCTGCGTTAACTCCACGGTGAATGACGTCAACAATTCCTGTGGGTGTGATCATGAAGCATGTGTTATATCTATCTTGTCCATTCATTTGACGAAGTGGTCTTAAAGCTTGACACGAAAAGAATACAGATCTAATTATCAAGTGGACCACACCGCAAAAAGCATTATCTCCTTGCTATTTGTGGTGTGGTCCACACTGATCTTTGGATATGATTCATTTTTGGATAATGATCTAAAATGATCTCTAAAAATAGATTAACGGTTTAGATATAATAAATACATCACTATGGGGCCCATGTAACTTTGATCTCCTTTGAACCGTTCGTACAACTCGGATGTCGAGGAGCGTCAGTGCACGTCTTCGCACGACACGTACCTACAGCAGCTACATAGCTGGTGTGTGGTACACCAGCCCATCCGCTTTAGGGGTCGTCTTCGCACGACACGTACCTACAGCAGCGATATAGCTAGTGTGTGGTACACCAGCCAATCGGCTTCCATTCTTTTCCCGACCAAGAGAGGGAGAGTGAAATGAGAGGGAAAAAGAGAAAATGAGAGGGAAAGAAAGGGAAATGGAGAGAGAAGAAGAAAACGAGAGGGAAAGAAAGAGAAAATGAGAGAGAAGGGAAAGCAAGCTGTGCGCAAAGCCGAGAAGAAGAAGAAGGAGAAGAAGAAGGAGAAAACGAGAGGGGCCGTAGCGCGGCCATGAACAGCATGGCCGCTTGACCACGGCGAGCGGTAGCCGACTTGAGAGAAGAAGAAGAAGAAGAAGAGGAAGAAGAAGAAGAAGAAAGGTATGTATTTTTTTCTTTTTCTTTTTTCTTTTTCTTTTTCTTCTTCGTTTTTTTTTAAAACCCTATTTCCGTAACAGTCGTTACGGGTCTGTAACGGCCGTTATGGCCCGTAACGCCCCGTAACGGCCGTTACGGTCACAGAATCGGGGGTGTGCCCGTTTCGACCCCGTATCGCGTAACGGCCTGAGCCGTTACCGTTACGAAACGGCCGATACGGCCGTATCGTAACGGATATGGGACACCTTGATCCCATCATCTTCAGGTTCTAATAAAGGATGGCTAGCTACTTCCTCCCCCATAGATATTCCTTGTGTTGTTGAGAGCCAATTGTCTCGGCATGGTCAAACTATCAACTTGCCCTAATGATGTTGGCTATTTGTGCCTCTAAACAAAGGAATCACGCGGAGAATAAAATCAATGTAATACCCTTATCCTTCTAGGGGCCACCTTTGTGTGGGAGTCATGAAGCAAAACGAGAGGATTTGGTTATTTGGTAGCATGGTCAGAAGGTTTAGCAAAGCATGATAGCGTCTCAAGGTCTTCAGCAAAGGCAACATCTATCAAATATCGAATCAAGCAATGGGTCTATGATGCTATGCAAAGTGTAGGCAAAGTTAGGGTTATCTCTTTGAAGGTAATGATCCCTATTCCATTTCATGGAAGAGAGGGAGAAGGTGAACAAGAAAAAATACATATCCCCCCATGTCAAATGAGCCAAGTGAGGTAGCAAGGACCTTATTAACCACTAGGCATCAATTAACTATGATAAACAAGGATGTGGCTAGAAAGGTATCGCCGACATGGTATTAACAAAAGGATTACATTATGGTCATACATATCAATTGTTGTTAGGTAAAGGAAACAGTCACCCCGCTAGGCAATTCGAGGGTGAATTGGTCTATTGTAGAAAAGAAGGGGCGTATTGACCATAAAGGGCCCATTACGATAGTTTTTCTTCGCATTTTTTTCCCAATTTTTTCCACTTTTTCTTCATTTCAACATTGAGGTAAGCTTAGAAACTAATTATAAACTATATCTAGGCTTATTTAGAGGATCAAAACTCAATTTGAGTGCAATTTGATGAACCGAACGACCATTTTGGAAAATATCGTACGGGGTAAACCATCGCTTTTTCCATCTTTTTTGTTGTATTTATATGTAACACGTGCTAATCCACCAAACCATGCTTGATTTATGTTTGATTACGCCCTATTAAGTCAACTTTCAGTAGGTCTAGCTGACATAGCCTGACAGACTACATTCCTACCCAAAAATTATTTAAACAGCATTCTCACCAAAGGGTGGCCCGTTACACCATCAAATACAAGCCACATATACA
The DNA here is from genome assembly GCA_030180095.1 of Magnolia changhungtana. Classification (NCBI taxonomy): domain Eukaryota; kingdom Viridiplantae; phylum Streptophyta; class Magnoliopsida; order Magnoliales; family Magnoliaceae; genus Magnolia; species Magnolia changhungtana. The sequence continues at coordinate 4,184,758 of JASAUF010000096.1, forward strand.
TATATATTTGGGACGCATTTTTTAGATTTTTACCAATAATTTTTTAAAATTTTCCCCCCAAGAAAAAATTTTGGCCATTAGAAGGTCATACCGGCTTATATGGGGGCCGTATCAACTGTCGGCCGATACTATTACATAATACCTAGATTGTCAGTGAAATGGTGAGCAAACCACTTCTAAATGGATCATCCAACGAAAGCGTAAAAAATGGTACGGTGTAATCTCACGCAAGGGGAACTCTAACGATGATCAGTGAAGATGGTAGTGTGAAATTTTAGAGGGATGGGTAACGGGTTGCTCAAGCATGAGGAATCAGGTCATACAAATTTCTACAAAGCATAAATTCAATTTGGTTGTTTTCTAGGAAACTAAAACGCATGATTAGGACAGATCACTCTTCTCTTAGGTTTGAGGGGCCTTCGAGTGTCATTAAGTGCTACTAGGGCATTAAGAGGCATTCTAGTGATTTGGGATTTGAACTCGCTAGTGAAGAAGGATTGGTATCGCAAGGCTTATTCGATTTATGTTCTTCTCGGGCTTAGGTGGGCCTTCACTATTGTTCACGGTCATAATCACACGAGCCTTCAACCGCTCTTTCAAAAGAGTTAAGCATTGTCAGGGCAACGTGATGATTGTCGTGGTGTAGGAGGAGATTTAAACATGGTTCGCTTCCCTTACAAGAAGTTGCAAGGGGCATCTACTACTACTAGGCGCATGTGTCTTTCTTGGAAGGCATGATCTAGTTGATTACCCTCTCATTCGAGCCAACTTCACATGATCCAATCTTCAAGAAAGGCCCAAAATGTCAAGGATAGAAAGGTTCCTAATTTTTATATATGGGGAGGAATCTTTCCCTCGAGTGGTTCAGCACAGTTTGCCTCAATTATTTTTCTTATCACTACCCCTTCCCTTAGGCGTATATTTACAGTTTATTTGGTTAGGAAGAATCCAAAAACATGGATATGGAAACCCTAGGTCGCATCCTATGGGCAAGGAAAACTATGGACATGAAACCAATACATGTTCTTTTTGCATGACTGATTCCCATGAAAATGTTGAAAAGTCAAGTCAACGAAGAGGCGCATCCATTATCGTGGAAATGCCCATGGATTAGCTTTTGGGGAAGAAATCAATTCACTCATTTTCTGAGGAAAAACGTAATAATGACAGTTGACTTCTAGAGATACTTTTTATAATACAAATGCTGGAAAAATCATACCCATAGAAACCCGCTTCATATCCAAACATTTCCAACTTAACAAACAGCCCCTTAAGGAATATTGGGAAATCCTCCCCTTTATGAGTCCCCTTTGTTAGTGTGAACAAGAATCAATGATCCCCCTCTCATTTCGCATGACGCAATTTTATTGAAAAGACTAGTTAACCAAACTAATACCATTTCGCCTGATATCTTCCACACAGGCATATCATCTATCACCATAATCTTTCCCTCCTTGACCATTGTTGAGGCTGTCTTTACTTCTCTTGCCCAGATTTCAATGATAATTGACATGCCCTTCCAACCCCAGAGGGTGTGAGGCCCATCTTAGTTCAATCCTTATAAACAAATCTTCATTGAACAACCTATGAAATTAGTCTCCGCATATCTCATCTTTCACCAAGACCCTTTGAACCTCTGAAAGAAGCCTTGCCATCATAAATGCGTAGAATACAGGGGGGGGGGGAAATGTATCCGTATAACTATTAATGCCTTGCAACTATTTAAATACAGTCAAATTTAGGTCTTTTTTTCCTAATGGGGATCTATTTGAGCAAGTGACTTAATCCAAAGCATCTAAATTGTGGGACTCATTATGGAAGGGGCATCTCAAAATCAGATTGAATGGACTGTCTTTACATTAGCATGATGAACTTTTGTTCATTGAATTTGGACATTGACTACTTCAAGTCTTAGACAGCTTGATGACAGCCAGCCAAACAGACAAGATCATCCATTCTGTAATGTTCTTCTGTTATAAAACACTTACAGTGATCCTTGGAAAAAACTTAATAAAAGTGCAAGTGACATGAGCATTGATATATAAAAATTAAAATTAAAATTTAAAAAAAAAAAAAAAGAAAAGAGGATACTCCTTTCTCAGCTGCAGCGAGTGCACCTTCGGGCATGGACCCAGATCCATTTTCTGCATACAAAAAAAAAAAAACAGAAACCAAAGAAGATGATTTTTCTAGTGCAAAAGAGAGATGGAGAGAGTGTGAGAGAAGGTGAAGGAGCCTCGCCGCACATGTACCAGACTAGCAGACATCTGTGAGATCCCGCCCAATGGGACTGCCATCTGGCACGGGAAATCAGACCGCTCCACTATGTTTGTGCAGTAAAAATCAAGAATTTATGTATTTGTTTTGGGCCAGCCAGATGATGAAGGGGCAACCCGGATAATTGAGTTAGGGCATGTTCACACGTGGCCACCACCAGATGAACGGCCATGATCTCGTCCGAGCCTGCTAACTTGGCAAGTGCTTTCCGATACACTTTCCACCACCTCGCCCAGCGGAACAAGCGCGGGGCTAGAGAGAAGAAATCGAGATGGATGGAAACGAAGAGAAGGAGTCAGTGATTCCGTTACCGTTAGCTGGAAGAGCTCGTGAGGGCAGAGGCCAACGAGGTAGAGACGGCAGACATCTCGATCGTAGTACTTGCGATTCACCTCTCTAACGTCGCCGTTACGGTTCGCTCCCATCAGAACGTCCAGCTGCTTCCTGATCGCGTCCATTTCTAGGGTTAGGGTTAGGATTAGGGCTTCTTCTTTTTTTCCTTTTTCCTTTCTTTCTTCCTTGAACCCCTGAGAAAGGAAAAGAGGGTTGGTGAGGGTTTGTGAGGGTTTTCTCTTCGCAGCCTGCGGAAGAGTGGATTGTTCGAGACTATGCCCTGAGAGAGATGGTCTCGACGCGGTAGTGGAGCTTAGAAAACAACTTTCACAAATAAAATTACCGAAGCTGCCACTAGGGCTAGGGCCCAGGGCTCGCAGTCGAGTTGGGCTGGGTCGGCTCGATTTTTAAGGAGCCAGTACAACAAATGCTCCTATGGCCCACCATGATATGTGTTTTACATCCACTCCGTACATCATTCGTTCCTGCTTGTGTTAGAAGGGTAGCCCAAAAATAAGGCCGATCCATGACGCAAGTGGGCCACGCTACAGCGAACTATGGGGATGGAGACGCTGACCATTGAAACTTACTTCGGCCCACCACAATATTTGTATGCCATCCATCACCTTCATAAAGGAATTCGTTTACACCTGATCTAACCGTCTTATATTTGGCCACACAGTTTAGCAATAGTCGTATCTTTGCTATGATAGGTGGAGTTGTTTCCACTAAATTAACAAAAAAATAAAATAAAATTGTATAGCTCGTTCCACCGTGAATTTCAAACTAATTGCTTTGGCAACCACTAGGCTTGTCAACGGGTTAGGCCTGGGGTTGGTCTCAGCCCAATTTTGAACTATTTCAAGAGGGGCTATTCAAAATTTTGATTATAGTTGGTCCAAGTCCCACTCATTGACACCTCTAACAATGGCCAGTGAAGAAGCAAAGATTGGATTAACCGATTTCACTCATGTTTATTTATTGTGGTTGCCTAATAAGCGTAGGAAGAGCTAATAACAAGTATTATAAAGGAGAATCTAGACAAATACATCCAAAATATAGTTGTGTGAGTCAACTATGATAAAATTATGTTATAACTCTTAATTTTTTAACATCTAATGAGAATATAGCAAATACTTTAATAAAAGGAATAGTTATAAAAATTTTATGAAAAACAACGAGGGAGAGAGAACTTAAGACCCATAAAAAATGAGTTACTGGAAATATTAACATAACCTAAGGACTGAATATCCCAATAATTAGGTTTAATGGGAAGAAAACAGTTTTTATGTATTTCTTAGTTGAAATGCTTTATAAAATTGAAAAGAAATTACTTTTCAGGAACCGTATATGAGATATATAAATAATGTTATTCTCTATAACGGGTTAAGATTGGATTTAACTATTAATGAGTTTATTGCCTATAAAACAAGGTGATAGTTATTATAGAGACACCCTTTATAAAATCACTCATATGAGTGTAGAAGTATGGCTGCTTCTTGTGAGAATTAGGATGATTCTCCATAGTACTTACGAAACCAGGATATTGCATATTATCATAAAGTGCAACTCTGAACACCCTTTTAAGCTCTTATATGTTGTTTATGTAAGACCCGTAACCTTGTGAGACCTTTCGTACGCTTCAACTTCGACACCGACATGTTCTTAGCGGACCAAATCGATGAGCTTTGATCGCGACCTTATTTCAGTACCGCAACACTATGAAACATGTACCCTAGTGACCACACGAGCGCTACGATTCTAACGTCACGCGGCATGCCCCATTGTGACCCTATATTAGAAGTTGCAGTCTTGACACAATCCAAGGTGGGTTGCGTAATGCACACGGCCCCACTTGCACAAATCCTGTTGTTGTCCAATCAATCAATCAATCCATCAATCACTCGTGTCTCTCTCCACATTAGTCGAACAATCTCATGCCTCCAATCATGTAACCCATCTCATGCCCATGCTTAGCCATCCCTCTCTCCTTATTTCTCTCCACATTCTACCCCTCCATCTTCTTCCAATTCCCTTCATATCCTAAAAATTCCAACACAAATCTCCTAACCTTCTCTCATTTCTACCACATTTTACTAGCAAGAATAGAAAGAGATTAAGAGAAATTAAAGAGAATTAGGGAGATACTAAGAAAGAGAGAAGAAGAAGAAATGAAGATTAGCAAGATCGTTTGATAGAAAGGAAAGAGATTAGAGAGATTAGGAAGAGATTTATAGGTTAAGAGAAATAAAGAAGAAGAAAGAGAGATTAGAGGAAATTAGGGGTGGAGAGGAGCTTTGTGGACCGTCTGATTGACGATCCGAGCCGATACAACTATTCATCCGTCATCATGAGTGCATGGGAGGATTAAAAATCCCCCTTTCTTTTTGTTCTTCCATTTTTTGTGGGCCCACAAGGGTGGTACTCACCTTAATCATGTATAGAGTGTATTTGGACCCCATAATGATGGGCGGCCACCCTGATGGTCCAATCTCTTCCCTCGCTTTTATTTCCTTTCATCTTTTTCTCTTTTTTTTTTTCAATTTAAGTTGTTGTGGGCCCACAAGTGGGCAACACTGTTGGAGAAACGTGGATCACCTTGTATGGGATACCGTGATTTTGTTTTCCATCCAACATATTGAGTAGATCACACTGTTTTTGTAATGCCCTGAAAATCAGGGATCGAGCATAAGCTTCACTCCCGAGTTCCAACGCATCACTTATGCAACATAGATAATGATGATTAAATGTTGTCCGTGTTAGTGCGTTAAACAGAGTGGGATTATACCAAAACACTATATCATACTCCATAGATAGTTAAATTACGCAAGCGGAAGACTGTGATACATATAGAAAGCATATAAATAGTGGTAAGTCCCCAGAGTATGATCAAATTACCAGGTTAAACGATTACACGTATAGTTCCAAAATTCATAAAATGATACAGTATAATGTTTAACTAGTTGTATTTCTGAAATCCCGGTAATCCCCATCAATCAGGACACGGTTCACATGAAACCGCCTGACAACTGCATGTAGGAGAACGCCTCCTCGTCATCCTCGAAGTCTGACTCCGCCTCGTAGGCATCGCCATCACCTGCAACTAAGACAGGGTCTAGTTGGTGTTTAAAGCACCATCCCAGAACGTGGGAGTGAGTGATCAACCCAGTGGAACTATAAGGCAAATGTTAACATGTTATCAATTCAGTGAAGCAGTAATGATAAAGCAGTACAACAAACATGTCCTAGATACTATTGTTAATACAAGAATGATATACGATAATGATGCATGCCCTCGCCTGCACTCCCTCAGCTTCTTCATCTTACAGCACGCATGGCAACCACCCGAAAGTGCTCTTCCTCGCCAAAGCACACGCAATGCGGTGCATGCTCATATTAGCCAATACTTAATTAGATTTATTTATCCTCCCTTATATCATTTCCCAGATAATGATACATTCTACGGTCGTCAGTCCTAGCTAGTCTCATACGATGTTGTGGTTCCAGGTCGCTACAAAGAGGCTCGTCACCATCAGTGCAGGCCTGCTTATACTCTAATTGCTACAGAAAGGCTCGTCACCTCAGCACAGACTTAGAGTATGCTCAAGGTCACTACGAATGGCTCATCACCTAGTCGTAGGCCAACAGCTCGAATACAATGTCACATACCACTGTATTCAGCTCACGAGCTTAGGTTGCTCGCTGGTCACTACGGGTAGGCTCGTCACCCCGGTGTAGGCCGACAGCTCGAACACGATGTCCCATACCACCATGTCCGGCTCATGAGTCTTAGTGGATTGAGGTACCAAGGTTAAACGGGCTTTTCACTGGTGAGTTTGGTACCCTAGATGTAAGCAGTTGCGTCCACACATGGTAAACACACAATAGGTGAATCGGATTACTTGACAAGCTCGATTAGTACGAGCGTACATTAAATTAATTGACATAGAACACGTGAGCACTCTGTGTGGCCTAACCACTATCAGCAAACTCCATACAACTCGGATTCTTTGAACACATCTGTTATGGCCTCGTTCGGGAACCGTTACTTAAACCTTGGACTACGTAGTAGTCCCAAATGCATGTAAATATAACAGGATAATACATGTGGCAGACATATCAAAGTTAAACAATTAATTCAAGTAACGTAACCAATTGAACATTTCACGAAATACAAGGTAAACATAATTTGCATAAATGTATTTCATGCTAACTCACACAAATTTAATCTAAGGTACATAAAGGGATATGTACACATAGCTAAGGTAGTTGAGAATCTCACCTCAACACCTATATAACATACACTTTACTAAATAATTACTCATCTAGACATTTTCACAAACACTTAGACTACACACATCAACATACATGATGTATGCTGATCACAAACATGTATTAGGGCAAATCCTTTCACTAAGGAGTTGTCACGAATACAACACGCATATATCCACGACGGATAATCATTGCAAGCAGGGATTCAAATTACATACTCATTCAATTATTTCCACAAACACTTAGACTACACATTTCAATATATACGATACAACTCAGTTATAAGCTATATTAGGGCAAATCCTTTCATAAGGAGTTGTCACGTATTCAACAATCACATGTTCACGGTGAATAATCATGGCAAGTACAAAACCAAATTTTCGACATATCCAGTCATTTCAACCTACACATGGAATAGCCTATATTCATCATAGTTCATATATAACCGTAAAGCGAGGAAAACAGCGTATCTAACATGTGAAACGACAACCTAATCGGTTATAAATCATTAACCGACATTGAAAGCCTTGAAAACCATAACTTATATGTTTATAGTTCGCACATTTCGCCGGTAAACTCGTAACGGATTCAGTTTGAACACTCCGCCTTCGTTTACGGCACAACGGCAACCTATAGTATGAAATATGTTAGTTATTTCATCACATACACTATCTGAATCCCTAAATCAGACTAGGGTTAGGATTTTTTTTACCCAAAAATGGAATCAGAATCACCGGAATAGCGATACAGTAGTGGTAGCTAAGCACGTGGAACGGCGAGATTGAATCCCGAGAACAAACCCTAACTCTACCTCCCACTTTCCCTCTCTTTCCTTCTCTTTCTTCTCTCTTCTCTCTCTAGGGTTTAGAAATTTGTATGTGAAGGGAGAGAGAGGATTTAAGGTCCTTATATAGGCCCAAAATCGACCTCAATTGCCCCAGGGCCATGGTATACTTAGGTTATAGTCAAAACCTGACTGTTTTGGTTCAACGGAATTGTTCTGAAGGCCCCTTTTCTGTGTGCGGTCGGACTTAAGCTTCCTAACATTGGATCTAAGTCGAGTTAGGTTTTCAGTTTGATCGGATTTACAGATCGACCGTGGCGGACCAGTTTTTGTTCAACGGTCACCGATCTTGATCAGGGTCACAAGTACACTGACACGTGTATGAAATTTTTTCTGATTTGAGGGTGTAATTGGGTCAGATTCTGACGGTCTGAAACTTTAGATTTGGCCTGCAATCGAATGACTCAATTCACTTAAGTCTCAATTTATTTCCTAAAGAATTCGCGTTTCTCACACACTTTGCTCTAGGCTCAAGTTGTGCTTTTTCAGGTACTATTAAGACTTGATTTTTAAGATGGTTGTCAAGTCCAGCAAGGCGACCACAACCATATAGTTTCGTGGAAATCGGACTTTCGACGTGCGGTCCAGGTCCGATATGGAGTTTCATGATGTTCCCGAGAGCAACTGGGTTTAGAGATGAATCCTAGATTTTAGGGTAATGTAGCATTAACGATTCTACAAGTTTTAAGTCTTGCAGATCGTATTTAAAGTGATTCAAGCTAATTTCACAGATAATTAGCACTTGATTAATTTTCGTCTAATTTCTAAAGGATTTGGTCCTGAGCGATTTCTGCCTGAGGTGGAACTCGGGTCTTTGTACGGATTTTTCCGAGACGTTATAGTTTTGGATAGTGGAAAACACTAAGATCGGGTTAATCTAAAGCTCATCGACCCACCATGACCTGGACAATCTAATGAGCGGAGTGGATTTTTCTAGGTGGACCTCACAACCATTTAAAATCAAAAGAGAGGGGGGACAGCGGCAACATCGTCTAGAGACACTGCCCAGCAGCGTGGGCGGCTGCACGTTCCAAGGGCGACTGTGTGAGCCCCACCATGGTGCATATGTTTCATCCACGCCGTCCATCCAATTCTCCACCTCATTTTGGCCATTGAGCCCAAAAATGAAGTTGATTCATATCTCTAGTGGGCCACATCGAGTACAGAAAGGTGTTGTAAGGCCCAGCGTCACCGACGCCCCTTACATGGGATGTTAGGAGTAGATTCCCACTCATGGAACCTACCGTGATGTATTTTGTAGATCCAAACCATCCATCTATTTTCCCATCTCATTTTGGCCAATAGGCCCAAAAATCAGGATGATCCAACCATCAGATGGATCACACCACATGTGACGATGGGGTTGGGACCACCGATGGCTCACACAGAGACTTACACGTTTACACCAGTCGATGGCTCACACAGAAACTAACACATACACACCTGTCGATGGCTCATATAGAAACCAAACGCAGATACCCGTAGGTGACTCACACAGAGATTAACACGTACACACCCCGTTAGTAGCTCACATAAAGACTAACAAGTATACACCCGCCGGTAGAGGTGTACACGAGTCGAGTCGAGCCGAGTATTGCCTAGCTCATGCTCGACTCGAACTGCTCGAGTCCCAACTCGTGCTCAGCTCGGTTCGGCCTCCGAGCTCAGAACAGCAGCTCGTGCTCGGCTCGTTCGAGTTCGAGCAGATTTCGAGTAGTGATTTTGGTTGATTGTAGAAAAAAAGCTATAGAAATTCATCGAAAGCAACGAAGTAGACACTATAAGTTTAAAAAATAGTAGATTTTACGCTACCAGAAGCTCTTTTTTAGACCTCAAAAACCTTAGATTACCGCAAATGCAATAAACCCTGACAGCATTCCCAAATCGAGAGCTTGCAGTAGAGAGATGCATACCTTTTGAGTTTCGATCGATCTCGGGATTGGATTTTGGAGGGAAATTTTGCAGATTTGAAGGGATCTTCTTCGGGCGGAGAAGGAAAGAGAGGAGGAGAGGCCATCGCTTTCTTAAAAATGGTGGGTTTTTTTTCCCCTTTACAGGACTGGATTTTCTAGATGGGGAGACGAAGAGTTATTTCATACTCTGCCATACTATGATCTCCATGCTCGTGCACACACCACTTGTACCGAGTCGAGCCGAGTCAAGCTCGTGCTCGGCTTGAACTCATTTCGATCTCCAAAATCAGCTCGACTCGGTTCGAACTTAGCTTCGAGCCGAGCCGAGTCGAGCTTTTTCGAGTCGAGTCGAGTGAGTTACAAATATTTAATCAAGTCTGTATTACAAACTTTATACTCAAATGTACAGAAGATTTGAATATACAATGGCCTCTTAAATTAAACTCTTACTAGTTTGGATGAGCCCCTTTGATAACGCAAGTCTTGAAATGCTCGATCGATCTTGATGCGACTTCTCTTTAGCTCCCCAGATCTCTGAAGTGGATCTTAATAAACTCTAACAATCAACTCTTTGCAATGATCTTCCTTTGAGGATGTTAATATAATGAGAGAGTGGGTTGGTCGAATCGCCTACAACTAATGGGATAGTTGGTTCCAATTAGGGATTCACCTAAATAGGCATTAATCGAACCCAAGGGTTGACAACCCTAAGTACAGGCCTGTGATACAGTAATAACTCAGTGAGACCAAGTTCGATCCACGAGGACTTTGGTGAGAACACACTTGGAACTAATCAGGTTGTCTGGGTTTTTAATATAATGAAGCAAAAGGGTTTTAAAACAATTAATAAAAATGACTAGGATTTAAGAATCTTACATCAATAGACTTTGAACTTAATTCCTCTTATGGAGTTATCACCTAGCGTGAATGATTTCCACAGAATATGTTGATCATAAAACGTCTTCATCCTGTCCTTGTAAAATCTCAAGTTCTCGTACACGTCATTCCGGATTTCTTCAAGTTCATTCAACTGAAGTTTGCATAGCGAGCTAGCATTGTCCAGATTGAAATTCAGATTTTTGATCGCCCAGTACGCTTTATATTCCAACTCCACAGGCAAGTGACAAGCTTTCCCATAGACAAGTCTAAAGGGAGACGTTCCAATAGGGGTTTAAAAAGCAGTACGGTATGCCCATAAGGCATCGATTAATCAGGTTAACCAATCCTTACGATTAGGGTTAACCGTTTTCTCCAGGATATGTTTGATCTCCCTATTGGAAATCTCAGCTTGTCCACTTGTTTGTGGATGATAACTCAACTATAATTGGATTCCAATCCACTATAATCGGAAGATAACGCAGTAATATCAATCATAAACATCCAACATAAATTTTAATCGCGATAGGCTTGATCTCTCATAAAGATCTGGGTAATTATATGACATCACAGGGAATCGAAAGTATTTAACGTACTAATAGGCAACAATAGATCAATCAAATTTACAAATTAATTCCTTCTCCAATATATGAATTCAATCACATCTAATCATAATTCATTGTAAATAACTTAAACTTTCATTGAAAATGAAATAGATATTAAATGTTCATCCCTTAGCCTTATCTAAAAGATTAGCCAAACATGACTGACATCTAATATATATATATATATATATATATATATATATATATATATATTAGATGTCAATCATGTTAACAAACTAGAATATAAGGATTGAGGAGGAAGGACGATTTCATAGAAGCTACGTCACCCTTTTGTCTCTCTCCCAAGCCATAATTAATCTATAAAATAGCTAAAGATACCTCCTTAAATAGAGAAAATTTGCATCGACTTTAAAGTTTTACATTTTTTTTATGCTTCGATCGCACTAACTGTGTCTTTTGATTGTAACCAAATTTCTTCAAAATACATTTGAAGTATATGTCTTCCTTAAGTCAGATCGAACTCTCCTTTGGTAGCACCGAACCTAATTTCAATCACACCGAACAGTCAAGCTTTCTTGTTGGACTGTTTTTGACACTTTTGGTTAGACCGATCCAACCTTCGGTGGGACCAAACAATATATTATTTCTATTATTGAACTGTGTGATTTTTCAGACTTTTATCCATCCTTGATACTCAGTTTTTTTACATCTTATATGAGATGAATCACAAGGAAGATGACATGAAGTCAATGAATTAAAGCCCAAGAGTGTTGATTAAGAGTTGCATGCATATAAGCTCTAAAACCACTAAAAAAAAAACCATCTAATTTGTAAAGGTCCAAGTGCCCATTTTATAAGAAAAATGCTCCAACGGATATATAACAGTTAGTTATCAATTCAATTGACAACTCTATCGATTTGATTGACTTGAATTGACATTGTCAATTGGACTGCCTATTCGATGGACAGTTCTCAAATTTTACAGTTTTTCTTGTCAGACAGTTTTACCCACTTTCGATCAAATCGATAGGATATATCAGTTGGACTGATTCAAATCGACTGAACTATCGATTCGATCGATAGAGCTTTGATTACTGCAGATTTTCATGTCTAATTATCAAAAACTTTGAACCTCTAAAAGCCTAGTTGTTCTTGTCCATATTTGAGTCATATTCTTAAGATCATAGAACAAAGGCTTTCCTATTGATATATTATTATCTAGAGGTAGGTTGTTTTGGAACTAAATGGATCTATGGCTAGTTTCACCAAGGCACTTCAATCTACGCGTGTCTTTATGCATTGCTGTTGCAAGTCTTCAAGTATTTAGTTGTCATTCCAATGGGACTCAACTGACTCAAGACACACATACACACATTATTGACAAATTGAGCTCCTTATAATCTCTCTCTTTGTTAATTATATGACAAAAACCTAAACTAGACCCTATCATGGGGAATACCAATGACAAACCAAAATAATTAAAACATTACATGTCAAATATTACACAAATTATAATATAATGAATATGACATGTAGACACACTGCTCAATGTTCCTCTTAACTCTATCAAATCCCCACACCACAGAGAACTTAGAAAATAGAATTCAACATACTTTGGTAGGATATTAATCTCTCCCCTTTTATCAACAATTGACAAAGAGCCAATTCCATGGATATATCAATAAGCACTGAAATATGTAAAGCTCTATGAATTATAAATGCTGCAGGGAAAATAGGTCGACCAATGATGAAAGGTTAGTCGGGACCTTGCACACTTCGCCTGGTTGGACACGATAGCAGGTTCGATCCCTTACTCTAGACCCAAACAAGAAGTAAGATCGAGCTCAACATCCCACCACTAGGTCATAACACTTACCGACCTACCCAAACACCTAAAAGAGCACTACCTCTGTCGATTCCGGGATCTCTGGAGTTCATTAGGAGCAGTCTATCCCTTGGCTCGACTAATGAGATAGGTTGACATTACACAGGTCGGCATTACCTAGGTCAGCCTCACCCGGGTCGGCATCACCTAGGTCGGTATGACCCAGGTTGGGACACTTCAGGTCGACTCAGCCTACCTCCCACCAAGGCCCGACCACATCCACCCGAGATCTTAGTCGAAGACCCAGAAAATCTGTTGTGATAGAGATCCATCTGAGGTATTTAGAGGATATCCGCGATACGCTCGGGATCCCAAGATCTTGGTTGTGGATCTCGGGAGATTTACCACGCATTTGGGATCCGAATCCCTCTGCAATACGCACCTACTAAATAAGGAGATCTCATCTACGCCATTGCCTCTCTTAAACTATAAATAGAGATACCTCTAATAATGAAAGGTACACACAATCTTTAGCCCTAAACCATCAATACTCGACTAGACCCAGATCCCTTTCCTGACTTAGGCATCAAAGGGTCCCCTGCTTTAGCTAGGGTCTTCCTTGTCCGTTCGTTAGGTAGGTACACGAAGGTCTAAAGGGGGCAAACTAGATTTCTATATCAACAGTTTTGCGCCATCTGTGGGAACGACATCGAAAGTTATTCTCATCTCACCATAGTTCAACAATGTCGAATGGGAAGAATAAAGCTCCGACCTCCTCCATCGCGTCAGACCTCTCATCACTGGAGCTGTCCGCCAGCCACCGGGATTCCTCTTCCCGGCTGCAGGCTGACTCCGTGCCTGCGGGGCCATTGTAATGATCTCCCAGTCGAGGAGGATGACTTATCTCCCTCGAGCAACAAGTTGAGATGTTAAACACAAACATGAACTCCATGAAGCAGTTGTTGGAGCAGCTGCAACCCCGCCCCACATAAGGGGACAAGCCAGTGGCAGGACCAACAGCTCAAGAGCTCCTCTAGCTGTCAGACATACATGTTGTCTCCTGCAGGAACCGGCAACTCAGAACATCAAGGCTGACACCTTCTCACGGCTCTGAAACCATCGCACTGGCTGCTTCCGACCTGCGCCATAAATTGGATAGAAAGAGGCGCGACAAAGCACTCGAAGCAGCCACCGAAGTTATGGCTGAGAGCAGTGATCCTTGGGAAGCTAAGCTCAACGAGGATAGATCGACGACACACAGCAATCCTACCGCGCTACTGCTCCGACCCAGTGGATGCAATACTGGAGGAGACCGAACCTCCATTCACTGCCTACATTATGCATGCGCAACTCCCGCTCGGGTTTCGTATGCCTCTGTAACGCCCTGAAATTTCACGGCCAGAGTTTATACTCGTGCCTAAGAAAATCGGGCATTAATAATGTATAAACTAGATGCTTTAAAATCACATCCTATTTTTTTCAATTGGATTACATCCAAACACATTCATGAAGGTACTCATTCACGAGAATAGAATTAACTGTATTGATTATTTCATTAGAGTAAAGAAATTCAATAAATAATCAAATACCTTCTCAATGGAAGCTTATTACATTAATCGAGTTTGCAGCGGAAGTATAAAACTAAATAAATAAACTATCTTCGTATTCTTTCAATACAGTCTTCTATAGGGAGATGATCCTCTAAGTCTTCAATCTGTACATCACCTATATCATCTGTACGGTTGGGGGAGGGTCAATGCCCTACTCATAGTGACCATTATCCTTTAAGATTAACAGTAATTCAAGAGATTCATCAAAACAATGTAAAGGTTTTGATACGTCCGTACTCCACAACTACAAGATGTATCAATGCATAAACAATATACATGAGATACATGCCTAGCAAAGTATATGCAGTTTATCACCCTTAGCGATCGTCACAATGTGGAATATGATTAGAGTTATCAGGCTCGCCCCACATCCCATACTACGGAGATTCGCCGGCGTGTCTCACGTTTAACATGGATTTATGCAGTTATCCCAAGACGGACACAACACATAACCAAGTGATTCACGCAATCCAGATTGGAGCGACTAATTGCGACAACCAACCCCCAAAAGAAAAGAATTGATGTAAACGATTTACATACACCAACTGGTGCACCATCACCCATGAAACATGTAATTACGTGTCGTCTTAGGGCCGCTACCGAAAATGCATTACATCCACGATATTTATTCGATTGCTAGAAGAGGGATTCCCGACATAATACTTGCATTTATAGAGAATATAAACTGAATCATGGAGGTTTTGGAATATCAAGACGCATGCCCAAA